>JARFXV010000508.1:657500-1857500 GCA_031761425.1 Cosmopolites sordidus
TTAGTGAGATATTTGTGGAGTTTTATAAGTAATAGGTATATTTCTAAGACTTCAAGGGGGATTTTATAAAGTATTGCTGTTTTTTGTGTCTATGGGACAGCAGGGCAATAAAAGAACATTACAGTAAGAAAGATTGGACTCACAAAACTTCATTTGAATCCGGTATTTCAAAACAAAAAATATGCCCCCATTGTAAACCCAAAAAGAGGTGCTTCTTCTACCTGTCCATAATAAACTTGGACTAATGAAAAATTTTGGACAGAGTGGAAGTCATGCACAGAGAAAGTAATGGTTTCAAGTACCAAAAAGAAATATTTCCCATTGGACCTCAAATAAGAAAGCTTCTAGATGATTTCCATTTTCAGGAAAAATTAAATGAAAACAAATTGGTAGCTTGGAAGTGTTTTGTAAGTGTAGTGAAAGGATTTCTGGGCAACAAGAAAAATGAAAACTATAAAAAACTTACAGATGAAATCTTGAAAGCCTGTGAAATACTAGCGTGTCACATGTCCTAAAAAATGCATTTTTTAACACTCCGATTTGGATTTTTTTCGGAAACTTTGGGTGCAGTAAGCGACGAACAAGGAGAGAAGTTTCACCAGGACGTCAGGACGATGAAAGTCTTCAATCATTTAATTTCCATTTTAATCACTAAATTTTTAGTTTTAATTTGCAGTCACTAAACACAAGTTTTCACTCATGACGTTGCACACCTTACCTTAAGACGGTTTTTAACAAAAACATTAAAATGAGTGAAATACCTCGCGATATTAATGCAATTTTAAGACATTATTTTAAAAAAGGCTTCGAAGCGGCTGACGCCACAAGCAACTGAATCTGGCAAGTAGAGGGGAAGGTGCTGAATCAATCCGCACCGCTCAACTCTGGATAAAAAACTCCCGGGACGGAGACATGATTATTGAAGTTAGAGGAAGATCAGCTCGTCCACGGTCTCTCGATATCGACAATGCCGATGTTTTAAGAGCAGATGTGGTTGCAAATCCTAGTAATCATTACTATTATTATAAGACAAGTCCTAATAAATGTTTTTATTTCACAAATTTACCCACCAATTTACCTTAGAGGGACAAACAATTCAGATAATCTGAACCATCTCGCCAGCCAGAACAAGCAATAGGTAACTGTCAGGGGAATTAAGAGTATCTCCCCCTACCATTAACTGGCATTTGCATGGAAAACCAAATTTTATCAACAGTAAATAACTATAAATAAGTATCTCAAAAACTTAAACACTTTTGTCACACTTTTATTGAAACCTTCGGTGGAAAATATCAAACTCGAAGAGATTTACCACGAAACACAAAATCGCTTCTTTGCGCGCCTTAATTATTTCTGGACGCGATTTCGCCAACCATATTAGCATCATCAGGAGATGATTCAATCTTGAGATTGAATAAGTATGGTGAATTCAAATGAAATTGATGAGGTCGATCTTGAGACTGAGTAGTTCGTACTATTCTAATTTTAGGATCTACTGGACTAGATCTTTTTTAATCAAGTCCTAGTATTTTACAACCTGTCCGAGGACATTTAGCAGCTCATGATGATAAGGTTGTACAAATCACATGAAGGAGTATTAAACTCGAAAAATCTCCATATTTGATTCATATATCTGAGTACTATGAAGAGCAGACAAATCGTTTCCAGCGCTGTACGAGTTTCCAAAGCAACTACATGAAGAAGTCAATGTTAAATTGAAATTTCAATTGGATAAAATAAAATTTA
Organism: Cosmopolites sordidus; assembly: GCA_031761425.1. NCBI lineage: Eukaryota > Metazoa > Arthropoda > Insecta > Coleoptera > Curculionidae > Cosmopolites > Cosmopolites sordidus. The sequence goes on from JARFXV010000508.1 coordinate 659,247, forward strand.
ATATCAATCTCATTAGTTTATTTACACACCTCGTCTAGCTCCTCGTATCAGTCCAATGGTTGTATAATCTGAACTATCCTGCCGGCCAGAATACGCAATAGGGAATTTTCAGGGGAATTAAGAGTATCTCCCACTACCATTAACTGGCATTTGCACGGAAAACCAAATTTTATCAACAGTAAATAACTATAACTAAGTATCTCAAAAGCTTAAACACTTTTGTCACACTTTTATTGAAACCTTCGGTGGAAAATGTTAAACTCGAAGGGATTTACCACGAAACACAAAAATCACTTCTTTGCGCGCCTTAATTATTTCTGGACGCGATTTCGCCAACCATATTAGCATCATCAGGAGATGATTCAATGTTGAGACTGAATGAGTATGGTGAGCTCAAATGAGATTGATGAGTTCGATCTTGAGAGTGAGTAGTTCGTACTATTCTAATTTAGGATCTACTGGATTAGATCTTTTTTAATCAAGTCCTAGTATTTTACAACTTGTTCGAGAACATTTAGCAGCTCATGACGATAAGGTTGTACTAATCACATAAAGGAGTATTAAACTCGAAAAATCTCCATAATTGATTCATATATCTGAGTACTATGAAGAGCAGACAAATCGTTTCCAGCACTGTACGAGTTTCCAAAGCAACAACATGAAGAAGCCAATGTTAAATTGAAATTTCAATTGGATAAAATAAAATTTAATATCAGTCTCATTAGTTTATTTACACGCCTCGTCTAGTTCCTCGTCTCAGTCCAATAATCTGAAGCATCCTGCTGGCCAGAATATGCAATAGGGAACTTTCAGGGGAATTAAAAGTATCTCCCATTACCATTAACTGGCATTTGCACGGAAAATCACATTTTATCAACAGTAAATAACTATAACTAAGTATCTCAAAAACTTAAACACTTTTGTCACACTTTTATTGAAACCTTCGGTGGAAAATGTTAAACTCGAAGAGCTTTATTCTTTCTGGACGCGATTTTGTCAACCATATTAGCGTCATCAGGAGATGATTCAATCTTGAGACTCAAAGAGTGTGGTGAGTTCAAATGAGATTGATGAGTTCGATCTTGAGACTGAGTAGTTCGTACTATTCTAATTTTAGGATCTACTTCACTAGATCTTTTTTAATCAAGTCCTAGTATTTTACAACCTGTTCGAGGACATTTAGCAGCTCATGATGATAAGGTTGTGCTAATCACATGAAGGAGTATTAAACTCGAAAAATCTCCATATTTGACTCATATATCTGAGTACTATGAATAGCAGACCAATCGTTTCCAGAGCTGTATGAGTTCCCAAGGCAACTACTTGAATAAGACAATGTTAAATTGAAATTTCAATTGAATAAAAAAAATTAATATCAGTCTCATTAGTTTCTCGTCTCAGTCCAATGGTTGTTTACAAACTTCATTAAAAATAGTATTCTAAATTAGTCTTCTAAAAATAGTCTTTTATTTTAACTGTGGCTCTCATACACGATCCTGTATAAAGGTTTTGCCAAATGTACACGATCCTGTATAAAGGTTTTGCCAAATGATTTTCTTGTTTAGGTAAGCTGCTATTTAATTATACAACATGTAAAAACTTGTTTCGCTTCGTGTTATTCGATTTCGTGTTAATTACATCTAATTGAAAGTTCGCTCTCATTAAGAGAACAAAAAAAAAGATTCTGCCTGAACTTGATAACAACATTGATAAGCTCAATTCTTCTATTGGAACCTTTGATGTGAAACATCATCAGGAGATGATTTAATCTAATAGATTGAATCATCTCTTAATGATACTAAAATGGTTAGCGAAACGTGCGTCGAGCAGTTCGAAAAAATTGATTTGGTGGTAAATGTCTTCAAGTTCATTGATAAGCTGATTATTCATCATACAGAGTTGTGTAATTTAAATTTTTATTTTAAAATATTTTGAAATTTTTTTTTGTTCTTCAAGATAAAATAAAAATTACTGGAAAAAAAAACTGGAGAATGAAAATAAAGAAATTGAATTGAAATAAAGAAAATAAGAAATTGAACACAATACACAGGGTGTATCGCAAAAATCCCGACAATTTTAAATGAGATTTTCCCGCCGTATTGGACCTCAGGGCCAGGTAAATTAAACCGCCGCGCTATTAAGATCGATCAAATTTTATTCTTCAATTTTTTTTTTCGATTTTTGCACATTCCGTTGATACTGATATTTAAACATTATTTCAGTTATTTTTCAATTTTCAATCAATCCGTTTCAAAATGCCTAGAAACATGATATTTAATTTTAACAGATCAAGAGTAATTGCTTTGCTATAACAGGAATTTAATCAAAGTGATATCACGGAAGTTGTAGGTGCTTCCCAAAGTGTTGTTTCGAAAATTAATAAAAAAAATCAAAGAGACAAAAACGACGTAAAGGTTGGCCCCAGCAGATATCAATAATAAATCGAAGAAATCGTCTGTAATCTACAAGTAGTATATCAATGAAGCTTGATAAATTTGAAGGAGTAACTGTTTCACGACAAACTTTTCACGACTTGGAACAACTTTTTCCTGCTAATGGAGTCATATGTTTGCTGATAATCTATAAACAGTAAATATAAGTTCAATCCTTCTATTGGAACCTTTGGTGTGAAACACTAAACTTGAAGAGATTTACCACTAAACACTTTTTTGATTAAATTTGAAAAAATTTTGATCAAAAATTTGATATTAAATTATTTTAATAAAAGATTAAATCATCTCCTGATGATGCTAACATGGTTAGCGAAACGTGCGTAGAGCAGTTCAAAAAAGTGTTTTGGTGCTTAGTGGTAAATCTCTTCAAGTTTAGTAAATATAAGCTCAAAGTTTGTTCATAAATACTCTGTCGGATCTGTTTCATGATGAACACCTGGTCGATTGTTGACCTTCCTGTCCTGAACTCTCTTTGGTTTTCCCCTACTTATTCGTTATGATATTTCTCTAGTCCATCTTTAATCATCTTCACTACCACATGTTGCCACATGTTGTAAGCCACATGTTGCAGTGCAATTCTTCGATAATTATTGCACTCCTCGTTTTTTTGCGAAGGGGAATTATTAGCACTTTATTCCATTTCTATGGCATCTTGTCTTCTTCCTAAATTCTCTTCATTAACTCCCATGTTCTTGCTACCAATGTATTACTACTATGTTTTAGGATTTCGGCTGTCGACTGTCTAACATACTAAATTATTTACCTTTCCTCCTGAATTACCTCATACACTGAATATTAAACTATGTCCCAAAAGGGAAGATACAAAAAAAAACTGAAACATAACGAACTAAATTTTAAAACTATATTCAATGCACAAAGAAATGTTAAAAAATTATAAAAATTGTTTCCAGTCAATCTGTAATTTCAACATTTCCGAGCAAGGTTTATTTTCTTTATCGGCAATTTCCCGAAAACAATAGGATTTCCTACCTAGACAGTGCATTCGTAGGCCAGTTAGTTAAAAGGTTTTTCCAAATGGGTTTCCTGGATAGAAAAGCCGCTTTTGAATTATATAATGTCGAAGAGCTTGTTTGTTTCACCTTCCGGGACCGTCTCCTCGTTAATTAAATTATAGCAGAAGTCCACGTTTATTAAGAGAACAAATACAACATTCAACATGATAGAAACACGATCGATAAGTTGCTTGTACGAAATACAGAACAGTTGTGTAATTTTGTTTATTATCCTTTAACTATTTCCTATTTTGAAATGCTGCCGATTCATTAATTTTAGATTATGTAGTATATAACGTGCTCTATAATTACAGGCCAAGGTTCAAAACCATCTTTAAGCTGCAAAATCGGCTTTATATTTGTTCACCGCAGATGAATGGAAAATAATAAATATGACTAAATTCTCGTGTTTAATTTACTTATTATGTTAGGATGGCAAATAGTCTCCTTTTCGTTAAAACCAAAATATTATATATATATATATATATATATATATATATATATATATATATATATATATATATATATATATATATATATATATATATATATATATATCATCATCATCATCATCAGCCCGTATCGATCCACTGCAGGATGAAGGCCTCTTCAGCATGCTTCCAACCTTCACGGTCCTGGGCTTTCCTCTGCCACTCGGGTCCAATATACTTAACGATGTCATCAGTCCATCGTGCTTTCGGTCTTCTTCGCGGACGTTTGCGATCAAGCGGTATCCACTCCAGGATTGCCTTGGTCCATCTGTCGTCCCATCGCCTCGCTATATGGCCTGCCCATCTCCATTTCAACTGTTTTACTCTTCCAATGATGTCACAGACTTTTGTTTGTTCCCTGATCCATGCGCAGGACTTTCTGTCTCGTCTTGTAATGCCAAGCATACATCTTTCCATTCCCCTCTGTGCCACCCGAAGTTTTTGAATTGATTGCGATGTGAGTGTCCAGGTTTCACTTCCGTATGTCATAACGGGTAGAACGCACTGATCGAATACTTTTCTTTTCAGGCAAAGTGGGAGTCTGCTCCTAAACACTATGTTGAGCCTACCAAATGCCTGCCAGCCACATTTAACACGCCGTTCCACCTCCCGGGCGGTATTCCCCTCCATGGAAATCCTCTGCCCAAGATATACAAAGCTGTCCACAATCTCTAAATCCCTTCCTAAAACTGAAATTCTTCTGTCCTGAGCGAAGTTATTGAACATAACCTGACTCTTTTTCAGGCTTATTTTCAAGCCAAATGGTTCGCCAGCCCTTTGCAGTTCTTGTATGCGTCTTTGCAGCTCCTCTGGGTCTTGTGAAATGAGAATAATATCATCTGCAAATCTAAGATGGTTTAAGTTTGCACCATTGATCTTTACCCCATCCTGTTCCCAATCCAGTTTACGGAATACTTCTTCAAGGCCAGCCGAGAAAAGAATAGGCGATATTGCGTCACCCTGCCGTACACCTCGTTCTATATTAATTCCCACTTCAAGATCATCAAGGTGAATTGTGGCTGTAGCTCCACCATATATCGATTCTAATAGGTTTACATAGGCTCTCTCTACACCTTGGCTAAGCAGTGCATCCATTATCGCATGCTTTGAGATGGAATCAAATGCTTTTTCGTAGTCGATAAAAGCCAAGCACAGTGGCATGGTGTATTCGTTGTGCCTTTCTATGACCTGCTGTACAACCTGGATGTGATCCATTGTACTGAATCCACTTCTGAATCCTGCTTGTTCTCTTGGTTGTGCGTCATTCAGTTTTTTTAATATTCTTTTAGAAATTATCTTAGTGAAAACTTTGTACATCACTGATAGGAGGCTTATTGGACGGTAGTTCTTTAAATCTTCCTGTGCTCCTTTTTTATGTAAAAGGATCACTTCTGCATTTTTCCATAAGTCAGGTACTTTTTGTTCTTTGAGGCATTTTGAGTATAATTTTGCCAGTGTTTTATGTAACGTCCGACCACCAGCTTTTAGCATTTCGACAGTTACACTATCCTTTCCTGGAGCCTTGCCGTTCTTCATCAATTCTATAGCATTTGTTACTTCCTCCACTAGGATATCTGGCATTATATATTGTTCTTGCGTGGGTATTGCTGTCCCTGACTGGCTCTGATCTTCATATAACTGGGAATAAAACCTTCTGACAATCTCTAACATTTGGGTACGCGTCCTGCACACTGTGCCATCCTCACGCTTTAAAGTATATATTTGCGTTCTTTTGTTTCTCAGCTTCTGTTTAGCTTTGTTAATTCCTTTGTTTTCTTCCAGGGTTTTTTGTACTAGCTGCATATTGAATCGGCGCGTGTCCTCTCTGATACGTTTTCTTATAGTTTTGCAGAGCTCCGTGTACTCGACCCTGCCAAAAGGACTACCTGCATTTCTCATTGCTCGCCGTTTCTTCATTAAATCAATGGTCTCACTGGAGATTTTTGTTTGTTTGAGACATTTTTCCTCTGGTGCTATTGAAGCAGCTGTTTGAAGTACATTGTTGGCGATTTCTTCATATTGAACTGATATTTCCACCTCCTCTGGATCTTGTAACGCAGCAAACCGGTTTGACAAAGCAATCTCAAAATCGCTTCCTCTCTCCAGCAGTTTTCCAGAATCCACCTTGCCCTTCTTTGATCTTATCATTTTTTTGCGCTCTTTTCGACAGTCAATCCGAACCCTTGCTCGTACAATTCGGTGGTCACTTCCAACATTAAAATTGTTAAGGACAGTACAATTGGTAAATATTGTTTTATCGTTGGTCATGATGTAGTCAATTTCGCTTGTGAGCCCAGATGGACTTTTCCATGTCCATTTTCTGCTGATATTTTTCTTATAGAATGAATTCATAATATATAGTTCTTGTCCTTCAGCAAAATCAACTAATCTGTCACCTCTATTGTCTCGCTCACCAGTTCCATATGGGCCAGTTGCATTTTCGTTTGTTCTTGTTGTTCCAATTCTGGCATTAAAATCACCCATCAGGATTTTGTACCTACATTTCTCCTTGTATAAAAGCTGGGCCACATCATCATAAAATTCCTCAATTTCCTCATCTTTATGGCTTATAGTTGGTGCATAAGCTTGGACGATTTGAAACCTAAACTTTTTATTCAGCTGAATGACGCATTGGGCTAATCGGTCGGATGTACTTTCAAATTTTACCACACTGTCCTTCAGCTTTCGATTGATGAGGAATCCTATTCCGCCACATCGGCCATTTTCCGTACCTCGAGTGTAGAGTACGTGTCCAGTTGGTTCCAGTTTGATTAACTCTTCACCCTTCCTTCGTGTTTCACAGAGCCCAATAATATCCCAATGTATGTTGTCAAGTTCGATTAACAGTTCTTGCAATCGGGCCTCTGTTTTCATAGTCCGTATATTTAACGTTGCAATGTCAAAAGTCCAATGGCAGCCTGATCTAACCCGGTGATTCTTAGCACCCTCTGCCTTGGGGCAGGTCTTCCCGCTGCCGTAGGTAGTTGCCCCTTGGCCTCCGGGGAATGAGGGCCGTGTTTGAGGTTGTACTGTCATATTTCAACATACTGAAATACCATGTTGAAGGTATCGACCGTAATCTGTATATATATATATATATATATATATATATATATATATATATATATATATATATATATATATATATATATATATATATATATATATCCACTCACAATCCATCACTATCCACTACACAAGAAAGGAGATAGAACGGATATATCCAACTATAGAGGGATATCTCTTCTCCCAGTTTGTTACAAGATTCTATCTCAATGTCTACTGGACAGAGCACAGGCACAGTTAGAACCAAAAATTGGTGAATATCAAGTAGGTTTTCGACCGGGCAGATCCTGCCCTGAACAGATCCTGAATCTAAAGTTGATCCTAAGCCATCAAAAACTGTACAATAAAAATCTCGTCTGTACATTTGTGGATTTCAAAAAAGCATATGATTCTATTGACCGCGAATCTTTATTCCAAATCTTAAAAGAACAAAGACTAGATCTGAAAACGCTGGCACTTATTAAAGCAACATTAACTAATACAAGGTCAAAAGTTAAATTCATGGGTGACATCTCAGAGCCCTTCGAAATTAAAACTGCAGTCAGACAAGGGGATGGACTCTCGCCACTCTTATTTAACCGTGTTCTAGAAAAAATAATACAGGAGTGGCATGAAAAAAAGTCGGCCCTGAATATTGACCAGCCCATTAAACTGGGGAGAAGCAACATCAAAATTGATTGTCTGAGGTTTGCTGATGATCTAGCAATTTTAGCTCAAGATGAATTAACGGCACAGAAACAGATTGAAATCCTAAAAGAAACAGCAGAAAAGGTAGGACTCTAAATTTCCTTTGAAAAGACAATACATGACCTGCAACAGACTAAGAACACCATTCCTAAAACCAAAATATGGTAACATCAGACGAGTCTCTCAATTCAAACATTTGGGTGAAATAATCATGGAGAATGGGTTGGAAAAAGCGGCCAATAAGGATAGATGTCAAAAAATGAAAACGGCATTGAGACTTAGACAAAATATTTACAACAAAAAATGACTTTCTAAAAACGCAAAACTGAGACATTACAATACATTTATTAACACAGAATCTCTATATGGGCAGAAATGCTCATTTTAAACAGAAAGAGAGACATCGAGGACATTGAAAAAAAAGGAAAGAAAAATCATAAGAAAAATCATAGGACCCAAACAAAATAAGATAAGTTTTAGGCCCCAAACAAATAAATAGTACAACATACCGACTTCGAGAAAACCAAGAAATCAAACAATACACAGATATACATAGCGATATCAGAAAAAGAAGACTTAAGTTTTCCGGACACATGAAACGGATGAATCCAAGTAGACTAACTAGACAAATAGTCGAATTTTATGAAAATAGGATTAGAGATAAAGTAGAAATAATTAAATGGATTGCTGCAATTAAAGAAGACCTAAGATCAACAAATATTTATCAAAGTTCAGGATAGAGGCTGTTTCAGACACAAGGTTGACGTTTGGAAGGTTGGCCAGAAAGAAAAATATAGGAAGACTGGAACAACTTGGCCGGACGAATGGAAAAAAGCTCGTAGCGAAAGAATGAAATTAGTATGGGCGCAAAGGAAGGCTAACAACAACAAGCGCCTCTAATTGTACTTCGCGTGGTCTACCAGGGCCCATACGTGAATAATATATATATATATATATATATATATATATATATATATATATATATATATATATATATATATATATATATATATATATATATAAATATATATATATATATATATATATATATATATATATATATATATATATATATATATATATATATATATATATATATATCTATATATATATATATATATATATATATATATATATATATATATATATATATATATATATATATATATATATATATTTATATATTAGATGAGTAGCAGCTACAGAGTGAAGTTGATTTCTGTGACCTCGGGCGTGTCGAGACTCGTGATCAACCATCAAATCGTACAATCATTGAAAAATAAGACGTTAGAAATAGAATGCTAATTGAAGAGGATGGAATGTAGACCACAGGTACTCCTCTTTACCGAGCATTGGCTGGAAACGAACGAAGCTCCATATGTAAATATTGAGGGATACAGGCTTATTTCTTTATATGCGAGAGAAGAAATGAGACATGGAGGTGTGTGTATATTTTGCTGTAAAGATGGAACTTTCAAAAATTAAATGGTAGTTTGTGGTTTCAGTGTGGTGGGTATTGTGGAGTTAGCTGCTACTTTGGATGATGCTTACAAGTCCGTGATTGTGTGTGTATCGTCGGGGAGATGGTTCTTATGATGTTTTTGTGGATGTCATTGAGCGGGTGCTCGATTATCTGCATATACATTACTCTAAATATGGTATCATTATTGCGGGGGATTTTAATTTAAATTTTTTGATAAGCATAACTGTCGTGTAAAGAAACTCTTAGATATATTTTATAGCTATAATTTGTGTCAATCTATTTTTGAAGCAACTCGTGAAACTAGTGAATCTGCTAGTTTGATAGATAATATATTTTGTAAAACGTGCTTGAGGGTATATGGTTACGTTTGGAACCTGGCAGTCTCTGACCATTATGCGCAGGTAGTTATTATTCAGGAATTGTGCAGTAATAAACAACAACTAAATTATGTATATAAACGAGTTTATCCAGAGAGTAAGGTTTTGTCCTATAAAAACGAAATTGTAAATGTGGATTGGTCTAGAGTATATTATTCTAGAACAAGTAATGAAGCATATAATGTATTTATTAAACCGGTTTTAAATTTGTTTAATGCTGTTTTTATTTTAAAAAAGTTCCCACGCACTAAAACCACAAATTGTTGGATCACGAGAGGTCTGCGAGTGTCTTGCAATCATAAACGTGTGCTCTATTACAGAACAATAAAGGAGCAAATTTCTAAACATACTGTAACATACTGAAACAAGTAATTAGGAAAGCAAAAAAATAAATGTCGAATAAAGAATTTATATCTAGATCTGAAAATAAAGTGGCTGCTACTTGGAAATTGGTAAAAAAATAACAGATGAAAGTAAGCACAAGAGTGTTTTGCTTCGAAATATGGTGATCCTATTAAGACCGTTAATAGTCTAAATCATTATTTTGTGGGTTCATGTTGGGATATGAATCCGATTACAGCCTGCAATGCTTCAGTTTCCTCGGTGGCTCAAACAATATATTTGGCACCTACTGATTGGCATGAGGTTTCGAAAATAATAAAGGAGTTATAGAATAAAGAATAAAAAATCAGTTGCGGATGATAATCTTCCCACACAAATAATTAAAGAGATTGCAAACTATATATCTAGGCCGTTATCTTTTATTGTGAACCTCTGTTTTTCCAGATGTGAATATCCTGATTTAATGAAAAATGCGCTTATAAAACCAATATACAAAAAGGGCAAATCAGATAAAGAAAACAATTACAGACCTATAGCATTACTAAACAACGTTAATAAAATATTAGAGAAGGTATTTTATAAAAGATTGATAGGATTTTTAGAAAAGTAATATATAATTAGTGATAACCAAAATGGCTTCAGAAAAGGAAAATCAACGACTAGGGCAATTTTTCAGGCAATCACCTATATATCCAATTTATTAAATGCTAAAAGAAACACGATGACAATGTGCATTGATTTGTCTAAAGCTTTTGATAGTGTTAACCATGAAGTACTGTATACCAAATTGAGTAACTATGGCATAAGAAGCAATGCTTTAAAACTGATTAAATCGTATTTGAAAAATCGTACGCAACAGGTATTAATAAGATATATTGATGGCAGAGTTTTTCTCTCAGAGAGGGTACATGTTACCAAGGGTGTTCCGCAGGGTTCGGTTTTGGGTCCATTGTTGTTTGTACTATATATTAATGATATTACTAATGTGTTGTGTGAACAAACAGTTATGTATGCAGATGATCTGAACCTTATATTTAGTGAGGAGAGCATTGAGGATATACGTGCAAGTGTATATAGGACGTGCGAGGTTCTTGATCAGTATTTTTATGCTCACGATCTCATTTTGAATGCATCAAAAACACAGTACAATTTTTTTGAAAATCGCAACAGTAATGACCTCAATTTTGTTTACAACAAAAGTGTATTTAAAATGACAGAATGTGCCTCAGTACTTGGATTAGTGATCGCCCGGAGATTGGATTGGAGGGCCCATATTGAAAAACTTGCTTTAGATATATCAAAATATTCGTATGCCTTGAGAGTTATTTCCAAAAATGTAGGGATAGATGCAGCAATTTCGGCGTATTACGCATTCGTTCGGTCTAGGATTGGATACGGATTGATTTTTTGGGGAAACTCACCTGATATACATAGAATATTTCAGCTTCAAAAAAGATATATTCGAGCAATTTTTAAATTGAGTTATAATGATAGTTATAGGGATATTTTTGTTAAAAAAAGGATTTTTACTTTGGTAAGCATGCATATTCATGATTTTTTTAAGTTTGTATATAACAACAAAGAACTTTTTGAGTCATTCCAAAATGAACATGAGTTTGCGTCGTGTCGTATGCATCCGATCTTTTACCATCAAGATATAATTTTAGTTATATTCAAAAAAATGTTAACTCTAAGATTATAAAAATATACAACAGTTTGCATCTAAATTTCCGGTTAAAATCCAAAATTGCAGCAAATAAAAGCCTAAAGAAATACTTGTTTAAAAAACGTATTTCTCCTTAAATGATTTTTTTAGTGATATGGACAGATTTAATATAGCTAAATAAAACATTTGTTTATTTTATATTTGAATAGTATTCATTATTAATGAAAAAATGTTATTGATTGTCTGAGTTTATTTTCTTTTTTGTTATTTTTTGTAAGAATTATTTATTATGTTTATTATATGTATTATTTTATATTCACAATGTTCCGTGCCAACATGAATGAACAACTTTGAATGAAACAACTTTGAATGAAACTAATAAGCAGCAGTTCCCTCATGGGTCTGTAAGCATGCCAGTAGGCGATTTGGCATTCTGTCGATTAAATGATCAATTTGGCTTGTGGAATTCGCTCTCATTCTTCACGAACAGCATCCTTTAGTTCTCGCAGGGTAAGTGAGGATTGTTGCGTTTCTGTTTTCAGGATGTCCCAAGCATGTTCAATGGCATTCATGTCAGGGGAATTTGCTGGCTATCCTAACTTGGCTACTTACTCCTATTCAAGAATATTTTGTAATGCTTCTGTTCAATAAGGAAGTGCGTTGTCTCCAAGGCCAGTAGAGGTGTCCGTGTACCATTTATAATAGCACCTCAAAACATCACACTCCCACCTTCAAATGGAATACGTGGTTCAGCTGCTTCTAGTCGGGCTTGTCGACCTGGATCTCTCCAAAAAATGTTCCTCGTGAATTATAAACCAAGCCAATTATCGTCTCATCGGAGAACATCACGTTGTTCCAGTTAGGACTATGATCCACCCGTTGTTGAGCCCATTGCAATCTTACATTTTTTGTTGTTAAAGTGTTAGTTTGAAAACACGTAAAGATTTTCTGCGATGCAAATTTGCCGCTTTCAGTCTGCCTGTCATCGTTTGTGATGAAACATTTACCCCTTCAAGCCTAACAAGCTCTCTTGATATACCACTTGTAGATTCCAAACGATTTCTTCGAGCTCTCATTGATATCTACCGGTCTTGTGCAGCTGTTGTACATCATGTTCTATCACTTCTGGAGCGATCATTTACAACATTTGTTTCTTGAAATTTTTTATGAATTTTCGATATAGCACTTTGGGAAATACCTATAATTTCCATGATATCACTTTGATTAAAGCCCTACTGTAGTAAAGCAATTACTGTTGATCTGTTCAAATGAGATATCATGTTTATATCTCATGCAAATATTCCAAACTTTTGGACATAGTGAGCCTATAGTGAGCCTGCCAAATGCCTGCCAGTCTCATTTAATACACAATTCCACCTCCCAGATGGTGTCTCCCTCCATTGAAATCCTCTGCCCACGATATATATAAAGTGGTCCACTATTTCTATATCACTAAAACTGAAATTCTTCCGTCTTCCAATTTTTTTGAACATAACCCAACTCTTTTTCAAGTTCATTTTTAAACTAAATGGTTTTACAACCCTTTGCAGCTCTTGAATGCGCCTTTGCAGCTCCGTCTCTTGTAAAAGAAGAACAATATGATCTGCGAATCTAAGATGGCTTAAGTATGCACCATCTAGTTCCCACCATCTAGTTCCCAATCCAGACTAGGGAGTACTTCTTCAAGGCAAGCTGAGAAAAGAATACGCCATATTGCGTCAGCCTGCCGCAAGTAACATAAACGCAACTTCCGTAAAAAACGGAAACAATTATTAATTCATCAAGTATACCCAAACGTAAAACAAACAAATGATAACAAATACTGTAAGATTACATATTTTGGTCCAATTTCAGAACAAATAGATCGCTCTTCGAGAAAACTTAATTTGCAAATAGTATTTAAAACCCCCCCGTCAACCTGTAAATTTCTTGGTAATGCCAAAGATAAAACATCACAAAATAAAAAATCTGGAGTTTATATGTTAAGTTGCAACGAGTGCAGTAGCTGCTATGTAATTCAAAGATTCAGATTCAAAGAACACAAATCTACGTACCTATTAATATTAAGAGGTGCCGCATGGCAAATTTCAATTTCCGATTTAAATAACATAGGATTTTTTGTTAATTTTGGAATTTTATAGCTATTCAGCGAAACATTACTGCCTTTATACATGTCTTTATAGGAAATTTAACGTTCTTCAAAAAATGCTTCTTATCAATTTTCCATAAATTTACTTTTTCAAAAGTTATTCGAGGCTAAAACTGAATGCATAATAAATAAAGTCGAATACATTTTTATATTTTTTCAATTTTTCGACGAAACTATCAATTTTATCGAAAAATGTTATTTGACCTTTTTTGTACAACATTCCATTTCCTATACATTTTTCGAAACTCCGTAAGGATCGTGAGTTATTAAAATTGTAATGTGATTTTTTCTAAATAATCGGATTTTTATTGTTTATAATGGATTATAAAATTTAAATTTTTCAACTGAAAATTGTTTACTTATTATTTCTAATTAATTGTTAAAAAATGTATACTTATTTAAATTAAAAAATACTGATTTACTTTACTTATTTCTACGAAATGATTTCAAGGTCTATACGAGCGAAACACAAAAACCAAAAAAATAAATTTTAATTAATTTCTAAAAATGTTTAATGAATTCTTTTCGTATAAGAATTTCGTTGTAATCAATGAGAATTATTAATTTTTGCTCACTAAACTTTTTTAAAAATAAAATTGTTTATTATAAAGTAGTTCCTTGTATTTAAAAAGGTTAAATATTTTGGAACGTATTTTCAGCTTAATAGGATCTTTTTTAGAAAATATTTATATTTAATACTAATTCGTTTACAAATATATTCGGAAATTTGAAAAATTATTTTTAATTCCCGGAGAATATATATTTACTATATTTTCAAAATATCTTGGTTCATAAAAGTAGCTGATTTCGACTGAAATATTAAATCAAAATGAACAGTTGAAAAATATTCTAGTTAAAAATTAAGTATAGTAAATCTGTATATTTCAATTTGAATAACTGCAAGCTTTTCTAAAAGTTAGTCAAATATAATAAGTAAGTTATTTTCAGTTGAAAAATTTAATAATTTTAATTTTATAATCAATTATAAACAATAAATACTTCATAATTTTAATAAAGTAATAATAAAAATAAAATTATTTAGAAAAATTCATATTTCAATTTAAATAACTCACGATCCTTATGGAGTTTTGAAAAATGTATTTATATAAATTTATAGGAAATCGAATGATCTACAAAAAAGGTTGAATAATATTTTTCGATAAAATTGATAGTTTCGTCGAAAAGTTGAAAAAATGTAAAAATTTATTATGCATTCAAATTTAACCTCGACTAACTTTTGAAAAAATAAATTATGGAAGATTTGTAAGAGGCCTTTTTTGAAGAACGTTTAATATCCTATAAAGATACATAATAGTGTTTTCACAGTAGTGTTCCGCTTAAGAGCTATAAAATTCCAAAGTTAAAAAAAAATCTATGCTATTTAAAGAAGCAAAATTCTGATTTTGCGAACCAATTCATAGCCGGGCATATATTTCCCGAGATTACAAATTTAAAACACGAGATAGATCTTCCGAAATTCCCCATTGTTTAAAATATTCTAAAAAATTAGAATAAACAGCTGCAATACCTTAGTTTTAAAACAGTTTGAGAATGTAACATTGTTTTACGAAACCCTAGTCACAAAAGTTAAAAAATAAAAGTGATAGATAACAAAGTAAAACATTGTTTTATTCGATTTCAATGTAATTGTTCCCGATATATTATCATTTTTAATTTTTTATTCTCATTTATCATTTATCATTTATTTTATTTTCTCAGAATTTCATTTTATTTGAACGACATTATTAAAGTAAAAAAGTAAAGTGTTTGGGTTAGAGGCGCATCAGCAACTAGGCTATTTAACGACTGGACCTACAGCTTAACGTGGGTTCCGAACCACGGTCATCAGCTTCCGACAAACCCAGGCCAGCACCCCCCTCGGGCTATAAACCCTTGGTTATGTGCCTACCCATAAGTCTATCAGGAAACCTACCGACTGGCGAGTGACCAACGTAGAACACTTCTCAGAAGGCATCCGGCCTTACCCAGCCTTTAACTGGCGTGACTGAGGGGTAATTCGTAGTCGGATTTTACACTCTTGCCTAGAAACAATCACAAACCTTTAGGAAAAATAAACGGACAGAAGAAAGAAAAATAACCATCCGAGCGCTGGAATCGAACCAGCTACCGCTCCAGCGCGGATTCGGCAAAGCAGACGCTCTTATCGCCGCACCAACGCGACCGGCAAACGACATTATTTTCAAAATATAACACCATTATTTGTTCTTCAGAATAAAATATAAATGACCTGATTATCAGTTATTGTTATCATTGTGCCTCATGTTAAAGTTCTGACTATCTTATTGGATAATTCTTTATCATCCACAAAGTTAACTCAAGAAAAAACCAACACAGCTTTGAGACAAAGAGGTCAAAAATATCTAGAAACTGTCAACATCCTCGCAGTTTTCCGAAAAGTGAAACAAGAAGCGTTTAACCCGTGAGATATCAGAAGACTCTAAACAACTATAAAACTGAACAAAGAGGCAATGAAGAATACACAATCAACCCCAACCTGTAAGTCATTTCGATTAACTTCATTTATAACTTCAATACATCATCCAGTAAAGTAAATATTTTAAACATTATGAAATATCGGCAATTTTTTTCTGGGACTCAATTAAAAAATAAATTCAACAAACAAGCTCTACTTTCCTCATTAAAAAAATCTCAAAAACAATGTAATTCCCTTTTGCATTTTCTCGTTTCTTCATTTCCTTTTGTTGTCGCATTCGTATCTGATTCGGTTGAAAAATTTTTGCAAACTGTGTCCCAGTTTAGGAAAGCTGCTTGTAAATTTTCGAATCCCGAAGAAGTTGTCTGATTTAGTTCACTGAGACATTAAGTATTCGTTATTTCAGATATTTCGGGAACATTTTGCCGTTTTTGTTTTAGGTTGTATTACTTATATAAACTTCTAATCGTCAAGTACTATGAAACAACCCCGATTTTCACATCGCAATAGATTATTTAATATTTCTTACATACAGTGTGTCCAGGATAAGGACTTACCATTCCCTTAAAATGTGTAAAAAAATATCATTTATTGCAATGCATATCTGTATTCATCTTTTTCTTATCTCATCTCTTTCCATATTTGTGATGTATTGATTGTCATTGAAAACGCTAACTTCGGAGGAAACTGTAACTTTTGAAGTGAAATGGTAGATTATTTGGAATTATTGGAACGCGAGGAATCAAAACTTCATCTCCTTTCGCGCAATGAGAATAGTGGTCTTAATTACATTACTTCCCAGCTCTGTAATGCGTAACCTTGTACAATTGTAAAACCTTGGTGCATGCAAGTTACGCATCAGCAGAAATGGTACGCCAAAGTTGAACTCCAGTTTGTGAAACGATACTCCCGATAACTTCAAGGAGTTGAAAAACTTAATTATTTTATATTTCCATAGTTATATTTTTATGTTTGAAGCAAAAGCAATCACAATATTTATCTGACAGGTAAATAAATAATTGCGGTTTTATGAATTTATTCATTTGCTTTGTTTATATAAAATAAAGTTGGTTTATTACCATGTATGATTTATTTTTTAATTTCTAGGATTTTTTAGGAGTTGATTTTTATGAACCCTCTTCCTTAGAGAACATCTACGACGTACGAAGAACATACCTGTCAAATTTTAAGTTTGAAGGTCTCATAGTTTCGGTGAATTCGCGAAAAGTGAGTATTATATATATATATATATATATATATATATATATATATATATATATATATATATATATATATATATAATACCTTCGGTAAATATCAGTACTTAAGATATATCTCAGCAACCAGTCACGCCATCTATTGACGAGCGGCATCATTTCAAAGCTTGAACATTCTTGGACCTAACGAAACCTACTTTACCATGATCAGTTGATATTTGTTGATTTTTAACGCCTTGTTTACAAGCGAAAAAAGTTTGGTGTACAAATAAAATTATGGAACAAAGAGTTGCTACTAAATTTACGCAAAACTCGGTAAAACTACGTCAGAAACATTCCGGTCAATGCAGCAAGTGTATGGCTATGATTGTTTAAGCTGAACAAATGTTTTCTGTGGCATAAACTTTTTTTGGATGGCAGAGTGTCGATTCACTGCAGGATGAAGACCTCTTCAGCATGCTTCCAAGTTTCACGGTCCTGAGGTTTCCTCTGCCATTCGAGTCCTATATACTTAACGATGTCATCAGTCCATCGAGTTTCCACTCCTGGATTACCCTGGCCCATCTGTCGTCCCATCGCCTCGCTACTTCTGGACCGATTTTCATACACTTTCTTTGTTGGATAAATCTCGGAAAATTGCTTAAGAAAGTGTATGTTTTTTTTGCTTTACTTTCTGTTATTATAACTATGTATACCATGGAAATCAAAAATTTTAAACTAATTAATAAATGTCATTTTGACTGACTGATTCGTGTTATAGCGCAGGAAACCTTTTAAACCAAAATGCCTTCATTCACTTGAAGTTGGTGACACTGAAAGAAGAATGGAATACTGTTTATGGTTATAAGGCATGTATATACAAGATCCTACATTTCTAAAAAATATTTCATACACAGATGAACCCACATTTACGACGAATGGTATCGTATCATCACAAAATATTAGATTATGGGCTCAAGATAACTCACTTTAAATGGCATTATTATTAAACTATATTTTTTTATTGAAATTTGAATGCAGCTAGATTTCACAGATTTTTACGATGCATTGAGTCTTAACTATCGGTACAATTTGTAGTTACAATTTGACGGGGCACCCAATTATCATGCAATTATCCTAAGGAACTGGTTAAATAATAATTTTCCATATCGTTGGATTGCGCAAAACAGTCCTGTAATTAATTGATCGCCTAGAGCTCTGGACCTCACGCCTTTTGAGTTTTTTCTCTTGGGGACAATTAAAAATAAAGTTTATGTTTCGAGACTCCAAACTCGAGATGATCTGTGTGATCATATTAGGCAGGCTTGCCGAATTCCCAAACAACAATTGAGAAAAGACGTGAACAATACCCGACGACATATCGAAAGGCGCTTGATAGAAAATGGCGGAATGATAGAAATGTCTAGTATTTAAGTTGTATAATGCCAATGTAGATCGACCTGAAAATAAAGGAAGTTTTTTGTTAAAAATAGTCTGTAATTATTACAATAATTATTACAATAATTAAAAATATCATAAAATAATATCAAGGACACCCAGTAATTTAGAACCATAAAAATCGGTACGGTTTGGTTTAAGGTGGTGCTGGTCAAGAATCCCTTGTTTAGTTTTTCTCTAAAAAAAGCGTTAGTAGTACTTCTCGAAAATGGGAGCCATAAAAGTTGACGCACTAAGCCATGATATTAGCAAAAAAAAACATGTAATACACTTTCTTAATGCCGTTTTCCGAAATCTATCCAACAGAAGAAAGTTTATGAAAATCGGTCAAAAAGTAAAAAATTTTAAGGGGATGGTAAGTCCTAATCCTGGACACACTGTATGTTGTGTTGTTTGTACCTATTTTTTCTACATTTGTAGCAAAAGTTACAAAGCTATAATTGTAAATCAAAACCAAGATAAATTTTAAAAAACACCTCAGTTAGCAAGAAGAAACTTTTACCGCTACATACCATTTAGAAACAAAAGTAAAAATGAAAAACAATACAAAATAAATAAACAATATCCTATAAAAACAAACAAGAATTGTTCTCTCTTTCTCTCTCAAGTTCATAGCAAAAAGCTTTCTTGAAATACTTACGAGGGTCGTTCAATACGCCCTTAAAAAATCCAAGATATGAGCTACGAGCGCCATCGTAGCATCGGAAATGGTTTGTTTTTAGTAAACATCATTATTCATCATAAGGTTTCATTTTTATTGCCGATTGAAGCAAGAAACGTTTGTTTATTTAGAAAAATAGAAAAAAGTGCAACATTTGCAATTGTTTATAATTGGGTAAATGGGTTTGAACGTGGCCGTACATCAATAAAAGATGAACATCGTTCGGGACGTCTAGTGGAAGTAACTACTACCGAAATGATTGACAGAATCCACGATATGATTTTAAGTGACCGACGAATCAACGCGATGTTTTGAACGGAAGCTGTTTTGGCGTTGTTTCGTCGCATTCCCAAAGAGTTTGTGCATCGATACATAACTGTGGACGAAACATGGATACACTACTACACTCCAGAGACAAAGGAACAATCAAAACAGTGGGTTTTTGAAGGCGAAGACCGTAAAATCGGGAGGCAAGGTTATGGCCACAGTTGTTTGGGATGCACGCGGAATCATCTATACCGATTGCTTGGAAAAAGGAAAAACAATAACTGGATAGCATTATGTATCGTTATTGCACCCGTTAAACGAAGAAATCAAAAAAAAATCTCCTCATCCTTATTTGAAAAAAAAAAGATTCTCTTCCATCAAGAAAATGCACGGGGGCACAGCTGTACAGTTTCAATGACCAAAATCATGGAATTAAAGTTCGAATTATTACAATATCCGCCGTATTCACCGGATTTACCCCCAGTGATTTTTTTATTTCCGAACTTAAAGAAATGGCTCAGCGGACAACAGGTTCACATCGAACGAGGAGGTCATCGCCCAAACAGATGCCTTTTTGAGGACCTTCCAAAATCTTACTTTTGAGACGGTTTAAAAAAAGTTGGAGAAACGCTTGGGAAAGTATATAGAGCTAAAAGGAGATTATGTTGAAAAATAAAAAAAACTACTTAAAATAATTTGTTTTTCTATCTTTTTCTAAGGACTTATTGAATGACCCACGTATGTTAAGAAGAAGAAAAATTAATTTTTAATAAAGAGTTTTCCAATAAGGTTGTCAGAAAACTGAAACATAATTACGGTTTGAAATGTAAAGGTCCCTGTCACATCACCATGGCAAATGTCATCATGACAATCGTTTAACATAAAAGCAACGCTTGCGAATTGTCAAAATTCACTATCAAAAACAGTGTTATGTGCACCAAAATTATAGAACAATTTTATGCTGCACATAATCGTCTAACCGAACGATGTATTAGCAGAATTATCCACAAATTCCGATTAACTTCGAGATTAAAATAAAAACAAAACAAAAACTGGGCGTTCGGAAGAAAATTCCGTCGCTGTTGCTAAAAGTGTTGATAAAGAATCAAATTTATCAATTCGTTAATGGGGATCGTTACGGAGCAATGATCAATGATTATTTAATTGCGAATTTGAATGGTATGATCTGGAGGCGATATGATTCAAACAGGGTGGCTCCACAATCGATTTATTGAGAGAACAATTCGATGAAAAAATTATTTCGGGGAACGGACCTGTTAATTGGCCATCAAGGTCATGTGATTTAACGCCTTTGGATTATTTTCTTTGGGATTATGTTAAATCTTTGGTCTATGCCGATTAACCTGCAATTACACTGGGGAACAATTTGAAAAATAATTTCTGTTGAGTTCGATATTTAAGCTGTTTTATACGTAAATTGACATGCTAATTCCAAAACTTTATTTAGTATTTTTCTATCACGTCAAGTTTTTTCTCTACAGTTGTTGCGCATCCTTTGTTGTTGTTGCATCAGTTGTTGCGCATTCGCAAAAGCTTGACGAATCACAGAAGTCACTACTGCTCTCCTACCGGCGAACCTTCTTCGACCTAGGAGTGGGGGTGTGAGTGACGTTGCGTTATCCAAAACTAGTTCGGTCAGTTACGCATGAGATGCTAAAGTACGTGGGTCTGTGTCGCTCTGATATAGTGAAGTCAAAGTATACATACACAACTACACATTTTCGTTATGTCTGCCTATCGAAGTGACTCCACCGACGAAGTATTCAAAGTTTCCAATCTGTTCGTAAAGGATTCAATCAACATGAATTAAACGATTTAGCACGAGATTTGGGACTCTCCAAAAAAGCATCGGAATTATTAGCATCAAGACTGCACGAAAAAAAATTTGCTTGACAAAGAAGCTAAAGTCACTTACTATCGATCCAGAGAAAGTGAATTTAGGCAGTACTTCAGAAATAATGACAGATTTCGTATGTTGCCAGAACGTAGAAGGTGTAATGAAAGAATTGGCCATTTCTAACTATAACGCAACTGAATGGCGATTGTTTATAGATAGCTCAAAGCGTAGCTTGAAGTGTGTTCTCCTACATAATGGAAATTTATACGGTTCAGTCCCAATACGTCATTAAGTTTCTTTGCGTGAAGAATACGGCGACATAAAGAAAGTCATTGCCTTGTTGCAATATAACATGCACCAATGGATCATCTGTGTTGACCTTAAAATGGTCTATTTCCTTCTGCTGCGCGGGTATACCAACTATCCCTGTTTTTTGTGCATGTGGGACAACAGAGCTCGTGAGAAGGATTGGGTGCAATCAAACTGGCCGCCAAGATTTGACCTAAGACCTGGTGATCCAAACATTTTAAATCAGCGACTTGTCGACAGAAAAAACATTGTATTTCCGCCTTTGCATATAAAACGATCTCATAAAAACGGTCTCATGAAACAATTTGTTAAGGCTTTGTCAATTGATGGAGACTGCTTTAAGTATATCATTTCGGCATTCCCTAGCCTGTCATATGAAAAGATAAAGGCTGGTGTGTTTAATGTCCACAGATTCGGCAACTCGTTAAAGATGAAAATTTCACTGAAACAATGACCGAACTTGAAAGGGATGCTTGGTTGGCCTTTAAAAATATTGTTAAAGACTTTTTTGGAAATACACTAGCCCCGAATTACATCGAAATTATTCAGCAACTCTTGGAGCGCTTTAAAAACTTGGTTGCAACAAGAGCATCAAACTGCATTTCTTACATAGTCATCTTGCTAACTTCCAGAAAATCTTGGTGCTATTAGTGATGAACAAGGCGAGCGATTCCACCAAGATCTAAAGGTTATGGAAGCGCGGTATCAAGGTAGATGGGATGTCAGTATGATGGCTGACTACTGTTGGAGCATCAAGCGAGTATGTCCACAAACTGAACACTCCAGAAAAAGCTATAAGAAGAAATTTTACCATAATATCTTTTATTTATTTTTTGTATAAACACAATTTAACTTTTAATAATATGTTAACCTATGTATGAATAAAATATTCTAATCTATTTGGTCAGATCTCACCTTATTTCCTTTCGTATGTACACTTTTAAGGTAAAATGAGGGGTCTGCTGTAGCTTAAGAACTTGACGTGATAGAGAAATACTGTGAATATTTTTGAATTCAGAGATAAAAAATTAGTCAAAAACAAGGCACAGATCCAAGTCAACAAAATTACTGTTCCCCGGTGTTATTGACGCCTTGGATGCCAACATAAAACGGACAATTACGAACATAAGATTTCAGTTGCTTAAAAAATCGTTGTTCGGAAATTAGATTGACAGAATGAGCTTTATCAGAAGTAGCCGCGGTGGATATTTGTCCGAAACTATTTTCAACCATTAATGCTATTAAATTTTACGAGGGTAGTCCCAGAAATACCTGAGTTGACGTATAGATGGCGGATATTTTTTGAAAAGAATGACTACGGTAGAAAATATCAACCTTATATATATATAGTTTGAAGTTTTGACGACGCTACGTTATTTAGTATTTGTTTGACGTCCATTAGAAATTAGTCATCATTATGTGATACAATACTTTCATTTGAAAGGTCTCAATCCAACTGATATCAAAGCGGAGCTAAATTTTGCAGTTTGCTCCATCATTTAGAATAGTAAAATATTGGACGGCAGTGATGGACCAAATGGGATGACCGCGCCAGAAATGGTGAAGAAAATCCACAAAATGGTATTGGGTGACAATCGACTGAAGGTGCGCGAGCTAACAGACATGGTAGGCATTTCAAAAAGTGCTGTGCATCGCATACTGACGGAAAATTAAAACATGAAAATGCTGTACACAAGATGGGTGCACCGATTACTCACAATGGAACAAAAACAGCGTCGAGGGGATATTTCAATCGAGTGTTTGGCGAAGTTAGCAGGAACAAAGCTGAGTTTTTGCATCGATTCATAACCATGGATGAAACATGGATCCATTACTTTACACCTGAAGGAACAGTCAAAACAATAGACTGAAATAAGAGAATCAGCTCCAAGGAATGCGAAGACAGTTCCGTTTGCAGGTAAGGTCATGGCTTCAGTTATTTGGGATGCGCGTGGGATGATTTTCATTGATTATCTTCAGAAACGAAAAACAATCAACGGCGAGTATTATACGAACTTATTGCAGCGTTTGAGTGATGAAATCAAGAAAAAACGACTGCATTTGGCGAAAAAGAAACTTTTGTTTCGTCAAGATAATGCACCAGTTCACACATCCGTTATCGCGATGGCCAAAATCAATGAGTTAAAGTTCAAATTACTTTCTCGCGCACTCTATTCATCAGATTTAGCCCCCTCGGGTTAGTGGTAAAATATTTGCCATAATGAAGAGGTGGAGTCTGCGGATGATGGCTATTTTGAGGAGCTCGATGATTCTCACTATAAACAGAGAATTGAAGCTATTGAACATCGCTAGGAAAATGCATTCAGCTAAAAGACTATGTAGAGAAACAAAGATATTTTTTACTAAATTTATTGTGGTTATTTATTAGTCTTAGTGTGATTATTAAAAAATAAAAAAATCACCCTCTTTAAGCCAGATAAATAAAGAAAGCAGTTAGCAAGAACAACGATATATTGCATCATGCTGTATAGAAACAGAAACAAAAATGAAAAACAGTATATAATAAATAAGCAACAATATAATACACAACCATTATGTATTCAACACACAAATCTCTGTCTCTCTCTCTCTCTCTGGTGTGCGGATTTATATGGCAACTGCCCCATCTACTTCTCAATTCTCACGAGCGGTGTCAGTCGCTTTGAAGTAATTTTTAAAATAATGACTTAAAATTACATTCATTTCGCAACTTAATAGGTTAATAATGTCGATTTTGCTAAGAGATGGCGTTACTAATACATATGTTGGTATAAACATACGCCATCAAAAACCACTTTGTCATTAAATGCCATTATACAAAAAACATCGAATTATGCATCAGAAAAAATACGTTTTGTGGAGAAGTCTAATAACATTCTTTCATTTGAAGAAAACAGCTGATGAATCGGTGATTTTGATATATAAGACAAGCAGCATCCAGGACAGTCGAAAAAGTTTGAAGATGCAGATTTGCAGGCATTATTGGATGAAGACTCAGGTCATGCGTTGAAACAATTGGCAGAAACATCAGATTTTGCCCAGTTCACCATTTCTGAACGTATATACGCATTGGGATAGATCCAGAAGGAAGGAAAATGGGTTCCATGGGTGGGGGAAGTTTTGTTTGTTAGACAGAAAAGAAATGGTAGAAAAAAAGTAGATCTATTTTGACAACCCAAGTGCATAAAAACGTCCTACCCCACCCGCCGAATTCCCCTGATTTAGCCCCTTCAGACTGTCACTTATTTTAATCGATGCAGTACGGAGTTTCAGAACAACACTTACATTCTTACAAAAAAGTGAAAATTTGACTTGATGAATGGTTGGCCTCAAAAAACCAAAAGTTCTCTTGGTGCAGAATCCATCCTTTCATAGAAAGACTGGCAAAAGTAATAGGTAGTAATGGCCAATACCTTGATTATTCCATATATTGAAGAATTCCAGATATTTCAAAATGATATCCTACAAGTGGCTTTTAATAAACTGTGAATCATTGTGAATAACCACATCTATCAAAAGAACGGAGAGTCCTCCGAGTTTTTTGAAGTATTTTCTAAGTTCCGCTTATGTTTTCCTACCACCAGAGCAGTTCTGTAGGGTAAATAACGATATATCCTGAACCAGCTAGAATATGGACATTAAAGTAAATAAAGGTGTAAAGTTCTACCTAAAATATTGACTAGAGAAATAGAAGAATGTAGAAATATATAATTACATTGTCGAAAAACACTGTTCTTTCAATGTTTCCGAAGAAGCAGTGTAATATTTTCAGTTCCAAAAACAATTAAATTGCCATTTACTTTTGCGTTCAAATTCGATTCACTTTAAAGGTTCGAAGAGCTCATGTGTATCGCTTTTCAGGACCTGTTTCTGGTTAATTAAATTTAAGCGAAAGGCGACGTTTATTAAGGGAACAAATACAAGAATGTGCCTGATATAAATAAGATCGATACGCTGCTTATCGATAATACAGGTAGTGTAGTTTCGGTTGTCTTACTTTAAGTATTTTGTATATAGAGATATGTAAAGAAAAGGAACAACTAGCGAAAAAAAAATAGAGTATGACATCATATCTAAAAATAATTTCCACCAATCTTTAATTGAAGAAAAAATTCGTTTAAAAAAAATATATTTAATACAAATAAATAATTTTATATTGGCAAGGGAAAAAGAATTTCGTTACTAATTTTTTGTATCAGATTACTTTCAAAAACTAAGCAAAGCGAAAATTAAAGCAAACATTCTGTCTTATTTAAAATTAAAAAAAAAACGCCCCGCTGAAAAAACCCAATACTGTAGAATATATATCAAAAGTGTCTTCTCGGCGATATCGACTGCCAACTTCTTGGTCCGTTTTGTACTGTTTAGTTTCGTTCTTTTTGTTGTTTATTGTGCAGTACATAATCTTTTATCGATACATTCGACAGTACACCGATCCGCAATTCGAAAGTTTTAGTTCTGTATTCTTGTTTACCAGTAGGTCAAATCGTTTGAAATGTTCCAGTCTGGATATTGTTGATTCCACTCTGTAAATAGCAATAAATTTCGAAGATATAAAAAGCCCTCCATTTAATGATGAAAAAATTAATTTATAAATTTAACATTCATAAAAAACAAAAATAATCTTTACCGAGTCTAATACAGTATCTGTAATATTAAATAAGGGGTTTTGAAAAGATAATCTAATAAATGTTTGAGAGCTATTTTTAGATCTTTTATTACTAATCTCATCGATGACTTGAATGACAATGATGACAATGAATTTAGCCTAAAGGCATTCGCACCCCCTCTAAGGGAACATTGAATTATCCCAGATAACTTAGATATCAGAAGGATTAATCTATGTGGGGCCCTTTCTCTGTTATAGAGCCGCAAGGTGGCGATAGAAATCTTCGAAGTTCTTGAGTTGTTCAAGAACGGTTCTGACTGTCCCCAGAACTGCTGCTTTCTGCATGGGCTCAAAAGATTCCCTCTGAGATCCAATAATTTTTATATTCTTCAGCAGACTCTTTGGAATGAATAATACCTGTTGTTAATATTATTAAGGGAACTGTTTTTACAATTTCCATACCCGATTGTTTCTTTAATTGCTCTTGAATTATATCAACATTTATTCATATCTATATGTCACATCTATAAATACAAAGCGTTTAGATAACTTTTTCACCGTAATAATATCGAGCCTATTGTTATCCAATCTTCGCTCAGTGAACCCGGTCCGGCCCGATAGATCTTGCTTTAGAGAATAGGCTTGTGATTGTAGTGGTAACATGATACTCTCTCTTTTGAAGCTGTAGCTTAATTGCAAGTTCCATATACAGAATCTTTACCATTTCATCGTCCAATGAGACACCAGTAGTCGGGAGTTATACGCCCCCAACCGCTGGGTCCCATAATGTCATGTGGAACACACAACTTGCGTCTCCGCCAAAATGAAAATTCTGTTGTGTGGTTCTCTAACGGGGATGAAACCCCACCCATACCTTACATTAGAGGGCACATGTTACATCTGTTGGGGTTAAACTCATTAGGGTACCGACATATATATGGTCCATGCACAACGTACAACAATTGGCACTTTTGTTTCCACAAATAATATTATAGCTTATTTTTTTTGCAAAAGGACTACATTTCAAAAAACTCATACCATGATAGAGAAGTATTTTTATGTGCTCAAAAATGGACTTCACCAGTGTAAGTGAGATGGACTGATGTAATAGACTGAGATAGATAGTGACGCTGTTCGATGACGAATTACAAAGAGACAGATTGACATTCAACTTTAAGATGGTCATTTAGTGAAGATTTCAAATGATACAACAATTGGTATATTTTTTTCCACAAAAAATATCATTACATTTATTTACAAAAGAACCTTATTTCAAAAAAACTCAACCCAAAGGCAATGTGTGTGAGTCATGGTTATTTAGGATCACGTTATAAAAATAACACAAAAAATTGGAAAATGTGTGATCCCCGTACCTAAAGATAGAGCCTAGAGTGTCGAATTTCAAGATTTTCAAAATATGCCTATTATCACTTAAGACGGTAACATGGACTTTTTTTCTTATTTTTGCCAGAACTGGTATAACCTGACCGTTCGCCCGGCACCCGCTTAACGCCGAATTTTGAGGCACCCTGTGGCACGCCCTGGCGGTAAGAATTAGAGATTATATATCGTTTATGCCCGTCCATTGCCTCACGTTCCGCAGCTATGACATCTTTTTACGTCCTAATTCTCTTCTACCCTCTGTTTTGCCCTCAATGATTAGTTGTAGGAATTGATATTTCTGGCCTCGCATGATGTGACCGAGATAGGCAATCTTCCTTTTTTTATGATGCTGGGGAATTCGCGGTTTTTATTGATGCATTTGAGAACCTCTTCGTTTGTCACCTTAACAGTCCATGGTATCTTAAAAATTCTGCGGTACATCTACATTTCAAAAGCATCCAGTTTGTTCATAGTATTTGCCTTTAATATATATATATATATATATATATATATATATATATATATATATATATATATATATATATATATATATATGTAGTGTTAGATTTTCTTGGATTATATATACTGCTGCTACTGCGGTCTCATTGGACCCAGTCCAAGAAAATCTAACACTACATATATACGCCATCCGATGAGAAGTCAGCGAAAACATGGATTGTTGACTGTGGATAGAGTCTCCCTATTCTTGATGGTATGGTATATGTCGGCGCCCTGAAGAGTCTGAACCTCGAGAGGCGAAACATATGTCATCCAGTTGAAGGAATAGGTGGGGCTCCTTCCCGGTCAACCAACCAACAAAAGTGTTCATTCAGAAGAGACGCAGGTTGTTGTATGTTCCACATGAGATTGTGGAACCCAACGGTTTAGTGCGATGTCACTCAGCTACTGCTGTCTCAGTGGGCTCATTCCAAGAAAATCTAACACTACATATAAACGCCATTCGACGAGAGGTCGGCGAAAACATGGATTGTTGGCTGTGGATAGAGCCTCCCTATTCTTGATGGTATGGTATATGTCGGCACCGTGAAGAGTCTGAACCTCGAGAAACGAAACATATGTCATCCAGTTGAAGGGATAGGTGGGGCTCCTTCCCGGGCAAGCAATCAACAAAACTGTTCATTTAGGCGGAGACGCAGGTTGTTGTGTGTTCCACATGAGATTGTGGAATGTCCATGCCAATGGATTTGTATATTACCTTTTAAATTTGTAGTAGGCGAAGAAGATATTTTTATGGTTCGAAGGATTCGAAGGACTTATTAGTGAAAAATGTCGAATTGAAAATGTTTGCAAATTTGAAAAACCAGCTATATCAGATAATCTGTATTTATTAATCTAGTTGATATTTTATGACATTTTATCTGCGTTTTTGTAGTTTTCGAAAAGAATTCTAAATTTTATCGTAAATTTCCTTAAAAACAAAACCGAAAAATCAGATGGAACAACACTTCAAATAGTCGATGGTCGATATATCTTAAGATTCGCTAAAGAATTTTTCCGCTTTGTATTTATTTCAAGTCGTTGCGGTTTTCCTTTTTCCTAGTTGCAGCTTTAGAAAACTTTTCTGAAGTAGAACTGTAAACGTAAAATATTCAGACGTTATAAATTTGGTTTTGCTCGTGGCTCGTTTTTCTGTTTTCTGAAGACGAATAAGTTGTTAGGTGAAGTATTTACGAATGTACTCCATTTTTAATTTGAATTTCAGGAAAAAATTGTCAGTAATTACATTATATATAATATTATTCTATATAATATATATTAGGAAAATAGGAATTATATATATTCCTATTTTATATATTAGGATATCTTAGGAAAATATTAGGGAAAATATATTAGGAATATAATAGGAAAATAGGGAAATTAGGAAAAAATTGTCAGTAATTATATTATATATAATATTATTCTATATAATATATATATATATATATATATATATATATATATATATATATATATATATATATATATATATATATATATATATATATATATATATAATATATATAAATTATAGTATTATTTTTATTTTTGAAAAATTGTATCTTTATGGTATTAGAGGGCAGGTAAATGGATACACTCATATCTCGAGAATCGAAAATAACAAGTCAGAACTCAAAATTCGAACAATTCTGCTGTGTCAAATGCTCAACATTCATCTGGGAATATCCTTGGGAAGCGTAATAGGGTCAATATTCTTAATTCTCTATGTAAATGGCATACATTATGTCAAAAAAGTACCGAGAATTAGTCAATAAAACACAAAATGTTTATTATTATTATTCACGTATAGGCCCTGGTGGACCACGCGAAGTAGAATTAGAGGCGTTTGTTGTTTAGTAGCCTTCCTTTGCGCCCATACTAATTTCATTCTTTCGCTATGAGCTTTTTTGCTTTCGTCAGACCAAGTTGTTCCAGTCTTCCTACATTTTTCTTTCTGGCCAACCTTCCAAACGTCAACCTTGTGTCTGATACAGCCTCTATCCTGAATTTCACTTTGTGTAATATTTGCTGATCTTAGGTCCTCTTTAATTGCAGCAATTCATTTTGTTCGACAAAATTTTTATTATTTATCCAAATGTATTGTATCGCTTTCAAAGTAGCCCCCTTCCGAAATAATACACTTATGCTAACGAATAATCCAATTGCCAAAACATTTTTAAACGCATTTTCCGGAATCGGCTTTAGTTCTCGCCGCGAATTCTCTTTTATCTCTTCTATCGACTGAAGACGGTTTGGCCTCGAAGTGGTAATTTGAGTTTTGGAGAGAGAAAGAAGTCAGCCGCAGCCATATCAGATGAATACGGTAGTTGTTCGATGGTGTTTGTTGAGTTTTTGCTCAGAAATTCGTTCACAATGACAGCCTTGTCAGATGGTGCGTTGTCGTAATCGTTGCAAAATCCAAGAGTTTTCTTTCCACAAATCTGGCCTTTTACGACGAAATTACTCTTTCAAACGCCGCATAACGCTCAGATAATATTTTTTATTTACCGTCTGACCTTCTGGCAAGAATAACAGCGTGATAATCAAAGAAATCGACTTTGACGTGGTTTTTTCGCATGTCCAATATGAAGTACCAGGAATCGTGCAGGGGAAAATCTATGAGCAATGATTTGTTGACTCTTACTGCAAATTTGATTCAAGATCGTATACTGTTCTCCTGCAAGAATCTAGGGATATTTACAAGTAGTAAAACCCAGAAAACATATATAATGAGAAACAAATTATAATTACCGATTACATAAGTTAACACTCATACAGAGGGGATCATACTATAACTGTATAAAAATGTATAATCACCTACCACATTATGTTAAGACTATCACAAGACCTACCACATTATGTCAAGGTCAATGATTAATTTTAAAAAATTTTAATACCTTTAGAGCCGTACAGTTTTGATGATTTAGATTCAGTGTCTATTATCAGAACTGTACATAAATATTAATGCGAAATTTTTCACACTATTTCGTTTATGTATATTTAACATACTTCTGAAATAAAGATTATTATGATTATTATCATCATGCTTCATCCATCATCTCAGCCTTGCCTGGCCAGGGTTACAATGCCAAAATGAACAAACAGTTCAACTCCTCCCATTCGGCTTAGTGCCTTAGGAACAACGTAGTAGGATTGAAGGAGAACTGCGCGTTGTTCTACAGTAGCAATCAATTTCAAAACCAATAATTTCCAGGTTTTTGAAAAAGCTTTTGCTTATTAAACCTTCAGTGGATATAATATAAGGTAACACCTCTATTTCCTGAAGTTTCAATTGATTTTTCGGATCAAATGCTAGATTCTCATACTTTGTGACTGTTTCCCTTTCAGTGGTATCGCAATGTCAATTTTGAAAGCTCTCCTCTGCTTTGCGCTAATCAGAACAATATCCGGCCTATTATAATCAACCGTTAGATCTATTGTAATTGGTCTATTCCAGTAAAATAAGGTATCTGCTGACGCAAGTACGGGAAGTACTTGTAATATGGTGGAGGTATCTAATCAAATAGCGACTGCTGACGACTGCAAGACGATTTGCTGATGCATAATTTTCTCCAGCTGATTATGCCTGCCAGCAGGTAGGCATTGGGGGCAAGGACTGGATACCCAACAATAAGGTGTTCAATTGTTTCTCCCTCACCACCTCACTTCCTGCACTTGTCAACAACATCCATGTGTAGTATATGTCTTTCTTAATTTTTTGTCCTTACTATCTTATCTTCAATAGCTGTCGCAAAGCCTTCTGTTTCTGGATATAATAGTCCATGGGCTAGAGACAAATGTTTGTCAATGGAGTCATCCTCAAGTGATTTAGGATATATCCCATGCAATGTCTGTTATTTCCATTCTTGAACGATATCCTTTAGTGGTGTTCTACTATCAACACGATTTTGTCTATTTAGATTCAGCGGGGTCAAACCCTAATTCTTTTTAACAACCAATTTCATTAGTGCGCTATTTGAACTAATGAATCGCGCTTTCATCCTGTTTTTCTGGTTGAGACAAAAATTCTTCACATTTACAAGCCTCTTAATATTCTTGGAATATATAGCCTTTATATAGACAAATTTGGACGTAAACATCGGAACTTTGTCAATGTTCTTCCTATCAATCTATCCAGTTCGTCAAGATCTGCTTCAAACTATTTAAAAATGCCAAAAGAATATGTCATATTTGGTATTGACCACTATAAAGAGGTTCCCACTATTCAATTTGGTGTTTTTTTACAAAATTTTGTAAGGCGTTTTTGGTACAAATTGAAAAAAAGTCTTCTTTAATAGGCTATGATATAATTTTTGGTTTTAGTGCATTCCTAAATATTTGTATGAATCTTCTCATGCTAATTCATGTATGCCGCAGACTATTGTATGTAGTTCTTTTACTATTCCCTTTTGTATGGTAATTATGGAGCGAAATATTTCTAAATATTTCGACTATTTTTATTAATGAATTTATTTGCTCTCTTATTTGTCCATAGACTTTTAGGTCGTCCATGTATACCAAGCAAGATAGTTTTCTGAAATTTCTCATATCAATTTTGTAGCCAATATTGCTGTTGTTCAACGCTAAACAAAACCAAACAACGGAAAGAGAATCTCCCTAGTATCTCCCTTTCTCGATATTGTTGTTCCAATGCACTATTAGTGAACAAATAAATTAGCCTTCCATTGAAATTAGTCTTCCATTATGATTATTATTATTATTATTAGTATTTGTCTGATGTCTTCGGGTGGCACAGAGGGGAATGGAAAGATGTATGCTTGGCATTACAAGACGAGACAGAAAGTCCTGCGCATGGATCAGGGAACAAACAAAAGTATGTGACATCATTGGAATAGTAAAGCAATTGAAATGGAGATGGGCAGGCCATATAGCGAGGCGATGGGACGACAGGTGGACCAAGGCAATCCTGGAGTGGATACCGCTTGATCACAAACGTCAGCGAAGAAGACCGACAGCACATGGATTGATGACATCGTAAGTATATATTGGAGCCGAATGGCAGAGGAAAGCCCAGGACCGTGAAAGTTGGAAGCATGCTGAAGAGGCCTTCATCCTGCAGTGGATCGACACAGGCTGATGATGATGATGATGATGATGATGATGATGATTATTTGTCTGATATAATGGTATGCCTTTAGAAGCTAAAACCCTTGCCTTTCTCTATTAATTATCTATCTCTTAGGCTTAACTGTCTCATGATTTTTTTAATTCTTCTATCTTAGTCCTTCCTCCTCGGCTTTGTTTTCTTTTTATCTATTTACAAACCACTAACATCTACCTTACAATTATATACTGGGTATAAGGAAAAGTACTTCCGTAAATGTTATTTCACGTAACTTTAAACAAAAAAGCATAACAAAATTCTTCATAACAAAGATCCGAAACCTAAGAGCTCCTGAAAAAACTAATTGCAAAGTTACTAAATCCAATCAAAAAACTATGATAAAAATAAACATTTTAAGTAAACATGTGAAAAAGCCTATTTGGAAAATATTAATTGCTTATTATTTAATAAATAAACTAATGAACATTGTTAAAACATTTTTGAAATGTAATAAATTAGGAATCTTGCGAATTAAGAACTTGCGAAGTATTTTGAACAAATACTAAACTGGCCTGAGCCTTTAAACAAATTACCAACACTAAACCCTAAACAAACAAACCCAGATTCATTACCACCGAATGAAGATGAAATAATTAGGCAAATCAAGCGGCTTAAAAATAACAAAACTTCTGGTGAAGATGGAATCACTGCTGAACTTTTGAAATCCGCTGGTCCAGGTACAATCAAGGAAGTAACCAAAATTCTACAAGAAGTTTGGCGAACCGAACAGATTCCGGAAGATTGGAAAGATGCTTTAATCCATCCACTACACAAGAAAGGAGATAGAACGGATGTAAACAACTATAGAGGGATATCTCTTCTCCCAGTTCGTTACAAGATTCTATCTCAATGTCTACTAGACAGAGTAACAGGAACCTAAAATTGGTGAATATCAAGCAGGTTTTCGACCGGGCAGATCCTGCCCTGAACAGATCCTGAATCTAAAGTTGATCCTAAAACATCAAAAACTGTACAATAAAAATATCGTCTGTACATTTGTGGATTTCAAAAAAGCATATGGTTCTATAGACCGCGAATCTTTATTCCGAATCTTGAAAGAACAAGGACTAGATCTGAAAACGCTGGCAATTATTAAAGCAACATTAACTAACACAAGGTCAAAAGTTAAATTCATGGGTGACATCTCAGAGCCCTTCGAAATTAAAACTGGAGTGAGACAAGGGGATGGACTCTCGCCACTCTTATTTAACTGTGTTCTAGAAAAAGTAATACAGGAGTGGCGTGAAAAAAAGTCGGCCCTGAATATTGACCAGCCCATTAAACTAGGGAGAACCAACATCAAAATTGTTTGTCTGGCGTTTGCTGATGATCTAGCAATTTTGGCTCAAGATGTATTTACGGCACAGAAACAGATTGAAATTCTAAAAGAAACAGCAGAAAAGGTAGGACTCCAAATTTCCTTTGAAAAGACACAATACATGACCTGCAACAGACTAAGAACACCATTTTAAAAACAAAATATGGTACATCCGACGAGTCTCTTAATTCAAATATTTGGGTGAAATAATCATGGAAAATGGGTTGGAAAAAGCGGCCAATAAGGGTAGATGTCAAAAAATGGAAACGGCATTGAGACTTACACAAAATATTTACAACAAAAAATGCCTATCTAAAAACACAAAACTGAGACATTACAACACAGTTATTAAGCCAGAAAATCTATATGGGGCAGAAACGCTCATTTTGAATAGAAAGAGAGACATCGAGGACATTGAAAAGAAGGAAAGAAAAATCATAAGAAAAATCCTAGGCCCCAAACAATTAAATACAACAACATACCGACTTCGAGAAAACCAAGAAATCAAACAATACACAGATATACATAGCGATATGAGAAAAAGAAGACTTAAGTTTTACGGACACATAAAACGGATGAATCCAAATAGGCTAACTAGACAAATAGTCGAATTTTATGAAAATAGGAGTAGAGCTAAAGTATAAATAATTAAATGGATTGCTGCAATTAAAGAGGGCCTAAGATCAGCAAATATTACACAAAGTGAAATTCAGGATAGAGGCTGTTTCAGACACAAGGTTGACGTTTGGAAGGTTGGCCAGAGAGAAAAATGTAGGAAGACTGGAACAACTTGGTCTAACGAAAGAAAAAAAGCTCATAGCGAAAGAATGAAATTAGTATGGACACAGAGGAAGGCTAACAACAACAAACGCCTCTAATTGTACTTCGCGTGGTCGAATTCGAAGTTCGCATTGGATACAATGTCGCAATATTGCCGCGACAAATATGGTTATTTCAAAATTGCGAATGAATTAATACTTAAATTTCATTATTTCATAACCCTCAATATATTTTGTCAGAATTTTTCTGACTTGTTCAGGAGGAATATCAGCTACAACAATGTTAACAAAACAAACAGAAAATATAAAACAACACTCACACGTAGGAACAAACGTTTCTAAGGAAAATGTATACAGTTAAAATCAATGATATTGTTTTTTTCTCCACATATACTGATCTTTTTTACCCCGTATTGACAGTCGAAATAAAATAATCAAGATAGCAACAATTAAAAATATTGTTTTCTTTCAATTTTACTTAAATTATTATTTTTTTCTTTTCATCCTTTTTCCCAGCCAAGCTGGATTTTAAATAAAGTGAGGGCCGTAGCCAAAACATCTTCTTCCAAAAATTTTCGGGCGATGCGAGTGGTATTAAGAATTACCGCCCTCTGCATTATTTTAAACAGATTTTCTTTTATCCCAGAAATTTGATGTTATTTTTCAGATTATTTGGTACAATGGCAGTTGTTGAAAGTATCAATGGCACAATATGGACCTGGTTCAACTTCCATATCCGTTGTATTTCTAACTTGACGTCTGTATATTTTTGTACTTTTTCTTCAGTCGTCTTTTGAATGTTGTGTGTGTTTGAAACAGCTATGTTGATTAGGAATGCTGTTTTCTTCTTTTTGACCACCAATATATTCCATGGCCTATTACAGTGAACGGTTTTGTCGGTTCTTATTGTTCGGTCGTAATATAACCTGAAATCGGCTGAATCTAATACCGCTTCCTTATTTATAATAAGGAACTCGCTCTATTATAAGGTTATTACGACTTGCAAGCTCCTGGTGTACTATTCTGGCCACCTGGTTATGACGGTGAAGATAGTCCATCTGTAGGAGTCTACCACATGTTCCTACAATATGTTGGATAGTCTCAGACTTTTCATGGCATTTTCTACACGTGTCATTTGATACTCGTGTATCCTTATTGATATATTTTTAGTAATTCTTAGTGTGCACCACCTGATCCTGAATTGAACACATAAAGCCTTCAGTCTCCGGAAAAGACCTCCCCATGTCAACCAGGCGTTCGACGCACTCTTGTCGACTTCATGACGGACAAGATCATGGGGGTGTCTACCATGTAGAGACATATTTTTCCACTCTTGTATAATTGTTCCAGTTGTCTGAATGCTCTCATTTTGTCGTTCCATTTGTTTAAGATCCAGAGGCGTATGAATATTTATCATCAGCTAAACACACGATGGCATACAGTTAGCATTCCATCATTCTTCGATGGAAGTATGTTCTTAAACCGGTTATTTGTTTTTCGTGTAGATTACATATATTTATAATTCCTCTCCCTCATTCAATTCTCGGTAATACAAGTCGCGTTTTACTACTGTGCGGGTGGTGTTTCCTATATTTCGTTAGTGTAGTTTTAATTATTCGTTATAGCCTTTCGATATCTGTGTTTGACCAAGATATAATTCCAAATGAATATGTCAAAGCTGGTATAGCAAAAGTGTTTATAGCTTTTACTATATTTCTACTGTCTAGATCAGTCCTGTATATGCTTTCAAGTCTGGACGTGAATTCTTTAGTTAATGTTTCCTTAATAAGTGTATGCTCAACTCTCTTATACTGTTGTATTCCGAGATATTTATATACTTGCATTGCCTCTATATATTCTTGTTCTCCAGTGACAAACCCTGTCATATCTAACTTAGATCCCCTCTTTATACTAATGGTTCTGCATTTATCTAATCCAAAGTGCATATTAATATCAGTTGTAAATTTCTCCATTACCTGAATGAGTTGTTGCAATTTCGATGGCGATGATGCATACAATTGTAAGTCATCTATGTACAGCAGGTGAATTTGGTTTTGGAATTTGTATCCGATTTGCGTCCTTTTAATCAGATTGGAGAGTGGATTCAATGCCAGGCAAAACCACAGAGAGCTCAGCGAGTCCCCCTGAAATATGCCGCCCTGACTTTTTCAGTCTTAGTCGTGTTTCTATTTTGCGATAAATGAATAGTGGTGCGTCACTCTTTTATCGGTTGTCACATATAGTTTGAACATCATGTGTCATTCAATTTGCTTACAGTGCTCGATTTTGTCAGTGAATCTCAAGTGTGTTTTGCGACTTTTACAATGGACATAAACATCGAACAAAGAACTTGTCTTAAATTTTGAATTGTTTAATAGGTGAATAGACTTTATCAAAAAGACGTGTATATGAATGGTACAGTGTATTCAAAAGCGGTCGAGATGTAATGGAAGATTTGCCTGGTCGGCCATCAACATCTTCAACTGAAGTTAACATCGCTAAAGTGAAGGAAATTGTGCCTGAAAATCGTCATTAAAGTTTGAGAGATGTAGCCGCTGATCTTTCTCACGAATACATTCGTACCATTTTAAGCCATTGTTTGGGCATGAATTGCATTGCCGCTCGACTAGTGCGGAAAGATCTGAATTTTCTTCAGAAAGTCTATCGCGCAAAGATCGCTGAAGACATGCTAGAACGAGTCAATTCCGATTCCACATTCATAAAGCGCATTGCAACTGGTGACATGGATATATGAGTTTGACATACAAACCAGTCAATAAGTTTCGGAATGACGCCTTCCAACCGAGCCGAAAACGACAAAACCACGTCAAAGTCGATCAAAAGTTAAGGTGATGTTGATTGTTTTCTTTGATTATCGCGGTGTTGTGCACGCGGAATTCCTACTAGAAGGTGAGACGGTAAATAAAGAATGTTATCTGAGCGAATTTGTGGCCAAAAACTCAACAAACACCATCGAACAACCACCCTATTCACCTAATATGGCTCCGGCCAACATCTTTCTCTTTCCAAAACTCAAATTAGCAGTTCGAGGCACCTGTTTTCAGTCGATAGAAAATTTAAAAGAGAATTCCCGGTGAAAACTGAAGTCGATTCCGAAAAATGCGTTTAAAAAATGTTTTTATAATTGGATTATTCGTTGGCATAAGTATATTATTTCGGAAGGAGCCTACTTTGAAGGTTATATAATAAATTTGGATAAATATTAAACATTTTATTGACCAATAACCAGTACTTTTTTTGACATAATGCATATCTAAATAATTTCTACAATATTCGAACACTATATGACAGTTGTTTCGTCACAAAGTGCCTTGGTCAGATGTGAAAATACTGGAACAAAACTTTGTATTTTTGTATCTAAAGAAACCACTGTGTGCTGGAACAATTGTAGAATTTTCGAATATAGTGAAAACGTAGACAAAAATGTCAGTTCTTTTATTCAACAGATTAGTCTAAAATAATTGTAACTGGATCATCATTTTGAACAAAATAAGAATTAGAGAAATAATAATGAGAGAGACTAAAAGTCCTGCCAATCATAGAAAAAAACCAATGAAGCAACTAAGCTGGTTTCGACATCTATTTAGTATGCATAGAGCAAAATAATTTATTCAAGAAGATCCGAAAGGCAGGATGATACGGCAAGACAAACAGAGGGAGACCCAAAAAGAGCTGCAATCAGGTGACAGAAAATATAGTAGAAGAAATGGGAACCATATGAAATGTAGCTAAAGTACTGGCGAGTAATAAGAAAAAAAGTGTGTTTCAAAAAACGGAATCACACAGAAGCTACTAACGACAAGACTGCGTTTACTAACCCTATTTTTGTTTATTACATAACTTAAAATACGAAGGTGTGGAAAACTTGCATATTTTGTTTAATACTCCAATAAATCTGAATCATCTTGGTATATTATAGAAATAGTGTTTTGTTCTATCTTACGATTCGACGTTGGTTTTTGGCAGAGTTTGCTTTTTCCAAACAAAAAAAATATTAATTCTGTCAGCGAAGGCGACGCACTAACCCAACAAAGTCCCGTGGACTTCCTGTTGCCCCGACTGGTCCTGCTGATGTAAGCCTGAGTTAATGACATAGACATTCTTTCCGTTTTTCCAGGCGTCCTGCGGATTCACTATCGAGATATTGCTCGCAAAATAAGTAAACATACACTGCCATCGATAAGTAATGGGGTTGTAACATAATATAACCATTTAACAATGAGCATTTATTTTTATTTTGAACTAAACAAAATTATAAGTTGCAACAATATTTTTTATCAAAACAATTCACTTCGAAAATTAGGTCATTTATAAGATCATATTTATTTTTTGAAGTACACGACCACCATTTATTTTTTAAATTATTATGTATATTATTATTACTGCAAAGCCTAAAAACGAACTACTATAGTCACTATAGTAGTATATTCATATATACAGCAAACTATAGTCATATATTTTATATGTTTATCAAAGCTGGAAGAACTTTGTATATTGTTAATATCTTAATTAACCAAAAGTGTGGAGTCGAGTCGAAGGCCTTCTGATAATCAATATAACAGCATGATATATTTCGATTTTTCTTACGAGCGTGTTTCATTATAACTGAATCTATAATAATGAGCCGGTCGCTTTGGTGCGGCGGTAAGAGCGCCTGCTTTGCCGAATCCGCGCTGAGCGGTAGCTGGTTCGATTCCAGCGCTCGGATGGTTATTTTTCTTTCTTCTGTCCGTTTATCTTTCCTAAATGTTTGTGATTGTTTCTAGGCAAGAGTGTAAAATCCGACTACGAATTACCCCTCAGTCACGCCAGTTAAAAACTGGGTAAAGCCGGATGCCTTCTGAGAAGTGTTCTACGTTGGTCACTCGCCAGTCGGTAGGTTTCCTGATAGACTTATGGGTAGGCACATAACCAAAGGTTTATAGCCCGAGGGGGGTGCTGGCCTGGGTTTGTCGCAAGCTGATGACCGTGGTTCGGAACCCACGTTAAGCTGTAGGTCCAGTCGCTAAATAGCCTAGTTACTGATGCGCCTCTAACCCAAACACTTCACTTTACTTTATAATAATGATATTCTTTTTTTCTCCACATATACTGATCCTTTTTACCCTGTATTGATAGGCAAAATAAAATAATCAAGATAGTAAGAATCAAAAATATTGTTTTCTTTCAATTTTACTTAACTTTTTCAACAATTTGTACAAATTTTTTTTTTTTTTAATTTTATTATATATTTATTTTTAATATTTTTTTTCAGTTTCCCAAAATGTTGCAATAGATAACCCTTAGCCCCTCTATATCAGACCTGGAATTAATAGCATTTTTATCTCTGTTGATGTGAAACATCTCCAGGAATAACCGTTTAGTGAGATTATTCTCAGTCGCTAGGACCTTGATTGAGCTATAATCAATATTACAACCAGTCTGATGACAATGAAGGCACAAGATGTTTTTCCAATGCGCGTGTCCCTCTTATGTTGTCTGTTGTAAACTTGATATGTTGGTCAGCTGAACAACATATCAAGTTTACGATGGAAAATGAAGACGAGTATGGTGTCCCTTTCTTGGACACATTGGTTATTAGGTCGAGGGATAATCACATCATACTGAATTGGAACCAAAAACCTTCTGCTTCAGGGAGGTACATAAACTATTACTATAATCATCCGTTGAACCAAATAATTAATACCATCTTGGCACTGAAGAATCAAATTGTTCATATATCGCATGAACGATTCCTAAAAGATAATCTGAACAGGTTGATTACAATATTTCAGAATAATGAGTATGCACATAATTTATTAAATAGGATAGTTTTTAATACACCAATAGCAG
This sequence comes from Cosmopolites sordidus, assembly GCA_031761425.1. Lineage (NCBI taxonomy): Eukaryota > Metazoa > Arthropoda > Insecta > Coleoptera > Curculionidae > Cosmopolites > Cosmopolites sordidus. Next base: position 700,743 of record JARFXV010000508.1, read on the forward strand.
ATGGACCAAAGGATGATGTACTACTAACATATATAAAATATAAAAAACTACCTCATCTTTGTACATTAACCAACAACAGTGGAAAAACGATTTAAGGAATTCACCAACATAAAAATAGTCAAATATAATCTCAAAAAAAAGGTAAACGTAAAGTGTTGGGGTTAGAGGTGCATCAGCAACTGAGAAGGCTATTTAGCGACTGGACCTGCAGCTTAACGTGGGTTCCGAACCACGGTCATCAGCTTCCGACAAACCCAAGCCAGCACCCCCCTCGGGCTATAAACCCTTAGTTATGTGCCTACCCATAAGTATTTCAGGAAACCTACCGACTGGCGAGTGACCAACGTAGAACACTTCTCAGAAGGCATCCGGCCTTACCAAGCCTTTAACTGGGGTGACTGAGGGGTAATTCGTAGTCGGATTTTACACTCTTGCCTAGAAACAATCACAAATATTTAGGACGGAAACAGACAACAGAAATAAAGAAAAACAACCATCCGAGCGCTGGAATCGAATCAACAACCGCTCCAATCTCAAAAACTCAGGGGTTTTGTTTACACGAACTAAAGACAAAATTCCACTTCTTAAAAAATGTAATGTGGTGAATAGGATCCCTTGCATCCCTCCCCCAGACGTCACAAAATTTGGGACAACGAATTACCCAACATAAGTGCGACACGCGCATTGGAAAAACATCCTGTGCATTGGTCAGTCATTACCATCAGACTGATCATAATTTGAATTATAGCTCAATCAAGGTCCTAACGACTGAGAATAATCTCACTAAATGATTATTCCTAGAGACATTTTACATCAACATAGATAAAAATGCTGTTAATTCCAGGTCTGATATAAAGGGGCTAAGAGTCATCTATTGCAACATTTTGGTAAACTAAAAAAATAATAATAAATAAAATTAAAAATTAAAAAGATTTTGCACAAATAGTTGAAATGTAATATGCGAGAAAGAAAAAATATAATAATTATAATATTAATAATAATTTAAGTAAAATGGAAAGAAAACAATATTTTTAATTCTTAGGATCTTGATAGTTCGACTATCAATACGATGAAAAAAGGATCGGTATAGGTGGAGAAAAAACAATATCATAATTGGGATTAGAGGCGCATCAGCAACTGATAAGGCTATTTAGCGACTGGAACTACAGCTTAACGTGGGTTCCGAACCACGGTCATCAGCTACCAAAAACCTCGGTCAGCACCCCCTCGGGCTATCAACCTTTGGTTTTGTGCTTAATCGAAAGTATCTCGAGAAGGCTACCGACTGGCGAGTGACCAACGTAGAAAACCTCTCAGAAGGCATCCGGCCTTACCCAGCCTCGAACTGGCGTGACTGAGAGGTGATTCCTTGTCAGATGTTACACTCTTACCTAGAAACATTCACAAGAATTTTAGAAAAACTTTTTTTTGCCTAATACGGGATTCCAACCCACTCCACATTAACTGCCGTATCGTAAGGCTGACGCCTTAAACACCACAGCTAATGTGGCTCCAATAATATCATTGATTTTAACTGTATATATTTTCCTTAGAAACGTTTGTTCCTACATGTGAGTATTGTTCAATATTTTCTGTTTGTTTTATTATATATATTTAAACATTTTGGGTGAATTTTAAACATTGTAAATCCGTCATTGAATATTTACTGTTTAAGTTTATTTATAATACGACATTGTTGTAGCTGTTATTCCTCCTGACTAAGTCAGAAAAAATCTGACGTAATATATTTCTTAGTTATTATTAATTAATATTATTATATTAGAAATTTTAGTATTAATTCATAAGAACTGACCGCATACCCAAGATTCTACTCTACTTTTTACACGATCGAGAATAAACAATATATATATATATATATATATATATATATATATATATATATATATATATATATATATATATATATATATATACACTACCCCCAGAACAACAAATGCCAGATACCCTAGTGGAGGAAGTAACAAATGGTATAGAATGGATGAAAAACGGCAAGGCTCCAGGAAAGGACAGTGTCTGTAGTCGAAATGCTAAAAGCTGGTGGTCGGACGTTACATAAAATACTGGCAAAATTATGCAAAGGAGCACAGGAAGATTTATAGAACTACCGTCCAATAAGCCTCATATCAGTAATGTACAAAGTTTTCACTAAGATAATTTTTAAAAGAATATTAAAAAAACTGAATGACGCACAACCAAGAGAACAAGCAGGATTCAGAAGTGGATTCAGTACAATGTATGATCCATTGTACAGCAATTGATACAGCTGTATCCAGGTTGTACAACAGGTCATAGAAAGGCACAACGAATACACTATGTCACTGTTTTATCGACTACGAAAAAGCATTTGCTTTCATCTCAAAGCATGCGATAATGGATGCACTGCTTAGCCAAGGTATAGAGAGAGCCTATGTAAACCTATTAGAATCGATATATGATGGAGCTACAGCCACAATTCACCTTGATGATCTTGAAGTGGGAATTAATGTAGAACGAGGTGTACGGCAGGGTGACGCAATATCGCCTATTCTTTTCTCGGCTCGCCTTGAAGAAGTATTCCGTAAACTGGATTGGGAACAGGATGGTGTAAAGATCAATGGTGCAAACTTAAACCATCTTAGATTTGCAGATAATATTATTCTCATTTCACAAGATCCAGAGAAGCTGCAAAGACGCGTACAAGAACTGCAAAGGGCTGGCGAACCATTTGGCTTGAAAATAAACCTGAAAAAGAGTCAGGTTATGTTCAATAACTTCGCTCAGGACAGAAGAATTTCAGTTTTAGGAAGGGATTTAGAGATTGTAGACAGCTTTATATATCTTGGGCAGAGGATTTCAATGGAGGGGAATACCGCCCAGGAGGTGGAACGGCGTGTTAAATGTGGCTGGCAGGCATTTGGTAGGCTCAACATAGTGTTTAAGAGCAGACTCCCACTTTGCCTGAAAAGAAAAGTCTGCGATCAGTGCGTTCTATCCATTATGACATACGGAAGTGAAACCTGGACACTCACATCGCAATCAATTCAAAAACTTCGAGTGGCACAGAGGGGAATGGAAAGATGTATGCTTGGCATTACAAGACGAGACAGAAAGTCCTGCGCATGGATCAAAGAACAAACAAAAGTCTGTGACATCATTGGAATAGTAAAGCAATTGAAATGGAGATGGGCAGGTCATATAGCAAGGCGATGAGACGACAGATGGACCAAGGTAATCCTGGAGTGGATACCGCTTGATCGCAAACGTCCGCGAAGAAGACCGAAAGCACGATGGATTGATGACATCGTTAAGTGTATTGGATTGGTGAAAGTTGGAAACATGCTGAAGACGATATATATATATATATATATATATATATATATATATATATATATATATATATATATATATATATATATATATATATATATATATATACAGCATATAGTTTCTATAATAAAAAATTTTATTTCTAAAATACAAAAGTAAAAAAAAACTAATCAAATGATTATAACCCAATGATTATAATCCAACCAAAATATAAATTTTTCACAAAAAAAAAATTGGTAATCTCAAATGGAATAGATAAAATAAATTTAAAATGAATATAATGTTAAAAATTGAAGGAACAGATGTATTGGCACCCTTAACTGTTTATCAAATATTTTAAAGCAAGACGCTGATAAAAACTTCTTTCTACCTATGGAAAAGTATTTATTGTGGTCGAATATTACTATCGCGTAGATTTCTAATAAGTGCATTGGTCGAAGTATCTAAAAAATAAGTAATTTTAAATAAAATGGGTCGTGAAGAACAAGAAGCTATAGTGACTGAAAGAAATATAATAGTTAATCTGCATCGTGACGGTAAATCATAGTCCGAAATTGCGAACGTAGTGAGAAAAAGTCGTTACACTGTTCGTAGTGTTATTACAAGGTTTAACAATAGCGACAATTTTGAAAATATGCTCCGAACAGAGCGACCATCTAAACTTACAGAATCGGAAAGAAGAAAAATAAATAGTCAAATTAAAGAAGGTCCTCATACCTCAGCGTCGGAAATTACTTCACTGATTTAAGAACAGGATAATAAAGATATTAGTGCTAAAACCGTACGAAGAGTTCTGCATCGTGCTGTTTATAGAGCAAGGGTTGCCAGAAAGAAACCTTAAATCAACAAACTCAACCAAAAAAATAGGCTTCAGTTCGCAAACCATTATATTGATAAAATTAATGAGTTTTGGGGGACAGTAATATTTTCAGACGAAACTAAATACAATATATTTCATTCGGATGGACGATCTTTTGCCTGAAGGAAGCAAAACACCAAACTGGAGTTAAAGAATTTACATCAAACAGTGAAGCATGGGGGTGAAAGTATCCTAGTATGGGGATGTTGGCTGCTGGAGGCCTTGGAAATCGTATCTTCATTGGTGAAATAATGAACAGAACCGTTTATTTAAATATTTTAAAAAACAATCTACGACAAAGTGCTAAAAAACTGAGTATTGCCAACAATTTTTATTTTCAACAAGACAACGATCCAAAACATTCAGCTTATGTAGTAAAACAGTGGATAGCTTATAATGTGCCACATCAGTTAAAGGAAAGGAAAGGATTTAAGGCTAGAGGCGCATCAGCATCTAAGCCTATTTAGCGACTGGACCTACAGCTTAACGTGGGTTGCGAACCACGGTCATCAGCTTCCGACAAACTCAGGCCAGCACCCCCCTCAAGCTATCAACCCTTGATTGTGTGCTTACCGATAAGCCTATCAGGAAGCCTACCGACTGGCCAGTGACCAACGTAGAACACTTCTCAAAAGGCGTCCGGCCTTACCCAGCCTTTAACTGGCGTGACTGAAAGGTAATTCGTTGTCGGATTTTACACTTTTGCCTAGAAACAATCACAGGCATTTAGGTGTGGATATGTGTGGGCGTGTGTGTATATGTGAGTGTATATAAGTGTGTGTGTGTAGGATAGGAACTAAGACGAACAGAAGAATTAAAGAAAAACACCCAACCGAGCTCTGGATTCGAACCAGCTACCTTTGGATAGATAGCCAGACAGGCGACTAACCCACCAGGCCTCCGCGGCCGGCCCACATTAGTTAACCTCACCCCAGTCAGTTTTTTTTAATAATTAGATATCGAAAAAAAAAATTGGGTGCTGTTCTTCTCAGTACCTTCAAATGAAAGTTCAGAAAACGTATTCCACGTGGGTGCGCACGCACATCGTTATTTTCGTCCGAGCTATTCGCGGTCAAAGTAGGCAGGGGTTTCGCATACACCCCACGCGACGTTGTACGTCCAAATTTTAATGGTATGTTATGTTAAATTTCTTTTTTATTTAATTTATAATTATGTTATTTATTAGTTAAAAATTATAAATAAAATGATAACTAACCTAACTTAACCTTAAAAAATATTATTAACCTAAATTAATCTTAACATAACCTAATAAATAAGTAAACAAACAAAAAGTTCGTATTTTTCGTTATAAAATTTATTTTTCATAAAGATTTTTATATTTTATTGGTAGGCTGGACATATGTTAGATTTTTGAAGGTCTTCGTCAACTCCTCATTGATGATCAGTCTGATTAAGTCGAATGGGAAAAGTCGGACAATGGTGAAGACGACAATCTTCAACACTCTGATCATGATTCAGAGTCTGAACCAGACGGTGTAGATAATGAAGAAAATCAGAAGAACCTCAATAATAATGACAAATCGAGACGACGAGGTAGCCATTATTATTTAGGAAAAGACAGAATCACAAAGTGGAAAAAGACTCGTCCTGTTCAAAATTCTCGTACTCGAAGAAGAAATATAGTACTTCATTTGCCAGGACCAAGGATGCTAAAAACATCAAAACTGAAGTCGAGTCTATGCTACTCTTTATAGATGATATAACTCTATGACAAGTCAAATATTGTACAAACCTATATATTGATAAAATTAGTGATGGGTTTCAACATGATAGAGATTGTAAACATACAACATTGGAGGAAATAAAAATATTAATTGGAGTACTTATACTTAGTGGAATTGCAAAGTTCAACCATCTAATGGACTGGGTATAGAAGTTTTTAGAATGATAATGAATACGAGAAGATTTCAATTTCTGTTACGCTGCTTATGATTTGATGACTACAGAAATCGAGCATCAAGAAAAGAATTAGATAAATTAGCACCAATTAGTGATATTTTCGAGATATTTATTAATAATTTTGAAAAGTATTATTCCGTTTGTACCATTTCGAGAACGATGTTCTTTTCGACAGTACATTCCATGCAAGCCAGCCCACTCCGGCTTAAATAATAAAAACTTACCATATTAATTTCGAAAACAACGGTGTGTCTGACTCTTTGCGCAACCCGAATAAACAATTTCGTCAATGGATGAACCCGAAAAGAAAAACGTTCTGCATCTACCTGAGATGCAGCATTGGCGTTTTTAAAGCACTCTCCATAAATTAAGGGCATGTCAACTAATTCACTATCCTCATACATGCCAGTCATTTTATCTTTCCAACAATCGCGGTAGAAATCTATGCTAAAACTGACAATAAAATCGAAGATAAGAAAATAAAAGGAATGCATGATTCACAAAAAAAACGACAAATATTAGCTGTGTTCTGTTCGTTTAAATTTGCCGGGGATCGATTAAATTTATATTAGAAATTATTTTAAGGGCCTGGCTTGAATATTTTTTAAATTTATTTAAAGCTGTAGGGACATAATTTTAGAGATATTTGAAAAATGGAATTAGAAAGAAATGTTTATTTTATTATACTTTGTTTATATATATTTATACTTTGTTAAAAAAATGTCTCAACTTAGGAAACACCCTGTATATTATTATTCCCGTACGAATCTAAATATATTATATTTTTATTAGTACAATGCCTTGTCGTTTACCAGTTGAATATAATATTGGTGACGTATTTGTTTATTTTATTTTACCAGGTTAATATTTCTTGCTAATAATCTATTCTTTAAAATTTTTGCTGCTCGTTCATTGTAATCGAAAATATTTTAATATCTTTAGTATACATAGTCCAGGCATCCATACAGTTTTGAATGTTACTATGGGTCGCGCAAAGCATTATACTCCCGAAGAAAGGCGTCTAATATTACAGTTACGGGGTCAAAACAAAACTTATAAATATATTTCTCATATACTCAAACGACCTAAAAGCGTGATTGCTAAAGTTTTAAAGGAGCAAAAATGAATAAAGATATCACCAGAAACCAGAGGTCGCCCAAGAACGACAAGCAGAATATTGGATAAATGCATTGTACGAGAGGCGCGGGAACACCCATTCTCCACTTCGTTTGACGGAAAATGAGTCTACAAATCAGTACACGGGCAATTCGTAGACGATTGATAGAAGTAGATCTTCATTGAACAGTTGCAAGAATGGTACCACATTTAAGTTAAAAAAAATATTCAACATAGATTAAGTTTTGCCAGATTTATCTTAAACGAAAACTACAGCCGTAATTGGAAAAATATTTTATTTAGTGATGAAATAAAAATAAATCTCTTTAGATCGGATGGGAAACGGTACTTTAGGCGATACAAGAATGAAGAACTAAATCCGCAAAATACATTAAAAACAGTAAAGCATGGAGGAGGAAATATTAAACAATGAGGTTGCTTTTCCTATAATGGTGCTCTTTTCTGCTGTTTCTTTTAGGATTTCAATCTGTTTTTGTGCTGTTAATATATCTTAAGCTATTGCTAGATCATCAGCAAACACCAATCAATTTTGATGTTGGTTTTCCCAAGTTTAATGGGCTGATCAATGTTCAGGACCGACTTTTTTTTCACGCCACTCCTGTATTACTTTTTCTAAAACACAGTTAAATAAGAGTGGCCAGAGTCCATCCCCTTGTCTCACTCCAGTTTTAATGTCGAAGGGCTCATGAATTTAACTTTTGACCTTGTGTTAGTTACTGTTGCTTTAATAATTGCCAGCTTTTTCAGATATAATCCTTGTTCTTTCAAGATATGGAATAAAGATTCGCTGTCAATAGAATCATATGATTTTTTTGAAATCCACAAATGTACAGACGAGATTTTTATTGTATAGTTTTTGATTATTTAGAATCAATTTTAGATTCAAGATCTGTTCCGCGCAGGATCTGCCTGATCGAAAACCTGCTTGATATTCACCAATTTTAGGCTCTAACTGTCCCTGTGCTCTGTCTAGTAGACATTGAGATAGAATCTTGTAATAAACTGGGAGAAGAGATATCCATATGTTGTTCTTTACATCCGTTCTATCTTCTTTTTTATATAGTGGATGGATTAGAGCATCCTTACAATCTTCCGAAATCCGTTCGGTTCGCCAAATTTCTTGTAGAATTTTGGTTATTTTCTTGATTATACCTGGACCAGCGGATTTCAAAAGTTCAGCAGTGATTCCAAGGCTCAGAACAGTTTAGTAGTTGTTCAAAATATTTCGCAAGTTCTTTACAATTGTCTTGGTTATTTAGAGCTAATTGTCGGTTTTCCTTTTGGAATCAAATACTTTGGGGTTGATAGCCTGTTAATTTTGTTTTAAATGTTTTGTAAAAATTTCGGGTTATTTTTTTGGAATCTTTTTCTATTTCACTAAGTTGATTGTTTTCATATTTTCTCCTGGTTTCTTTAATTAGCTTCGAGGTTTCTTTTCTTACTTTCAAAAAAAAAAATAGTTTATTGCTGTGTTTTTTACTGTTCCACTCTTTGAATGCTTTACTTCGGCTTAATACTACTTGCTCGCAAACTTCATCCCACCACGAATGTTTTCTACGTTTTTGTAAAGGGACCAACTTTAGGGCTATTTCAATAATTTTATGTTTCAATTCTTGCCAGTTCTGTATTGGTTGTTTATCAAGCTCTTCTGTTAGGTTTGGTTTTATGTTCGTAGGGTCGAACTTTGGTATTAGCAGTCTCTTTTAAATAAGTTTGATTCTAGTCAAGTAGTGATCCGTGTCTAAGTTAGCTCCTTTCCTGACTTAAATCTCTTTATAATTGGGGTACGAAATGGCAACATGGTCAATTTAAATTTCACCCATTTACGTGTTCGGACACCTCCAGGTCTTTTGTTTTGTTATTTTCTTCTTAAAATGAGCTGACATTATTTTTAGATTAAACTGGGAACATAGTCCAACCAATCTTCCGCTCATAAATGCATATTAGTTTACTTTTTTAATTTTTCAGGATTAGATCTATTTTCTTCGTTAACTGGGAGATTGTCGCAATCCACAGAAATCAAAAAACTGCAATATATGTCCACTGCAGGATGAAGGCGTCTTCGGCATGTTTCCAACTTTCACGCCCGAACCATGACATCAATCCATCGTGCTTTCGGTCTTCTTCGCGGACGTTTGCGATCAATCCACTCCAGGATTGCCTTGGTCCATCTATTATCCCATCACCTCGCTAGATTGCCTGCCCATATCCATTTCAATTACTTTACTCTTCCAATGATGTCATAGACTTTCGTTTGTCCCCTGATCCATGAGCAGAACATTCAATCTCGTCTTGTAATACCAAGCATATATCTTTCCATTCCCCTCTGTTGAATTGATTGCGATGTGAGTGTCCAAGTTTCACTTCCGTATATTACAACGGGTAGAACGCACTGATCCCTTCTTTTCAGGCAAAGTGGGAGTCTGCTCTTAAACACAATGTTGTGCCTTCCAAATGCCTGCCCGCCTCCATTGAAATCCTCTGCCCAAGATATATACAACTGTCCACAATCTCCAAATCCCTTCATAAAACTGAAATTCTTCTGTCCTGAGCGAAGATATTGAACATAACCTGACTCTTTTTCAGGTTTATTTTCAAGCCAAATGGTTCGCCAGCCCTTTGCAGTCCTTGCATGCGTCTTTGCAGCTCATCTGGGTCTTGTGAAGGAGAACGAAATCATCTGCAAATCTAAGATGGTTTAAGTTTGCACCATTGATCTTTACACCATCCTGTTCCTAATCCAGTTTACGGAATAACTTCTTCAAGGCCAACCGAGAAAAAAATAGGCGATATTGTGTCACCCTGCCGTACACCTCTAAATTCCCAATTCCCGCTTCAAGATCATCAAGGTGAATTGTGGCTGTAGTTCCATCATATATCGATCATAATATGTTTACATATGCTTTATCTACCCCTTGGCTAAGCAGTGCATCCATTATTGTATGCTTTGAGATGGAGTCAAATGCTTTTTCGTAGTCGATAAAAGCCAAGCACAGTGGCATGGTGTATTCGTTGTGGCTTTCTATGGCTTGCTGTACAACCTGGATATGATCCATTTTACTGAATCCACATCTGAATCCTGCTTGTTCTCTTGGTTGTGCGTCATTCAGTTGTTTTAATATTCTTTTAGATATTATCTTAGTGAAAACTTTGTACATTACTGATAGGAGGCTTATTGGACGGTAGTTTTTTAAATCTTCCTGTGTCCCTTTTTATGTAAAAGGGTCACTTCTGCATTTTTCCATAAGTCAGGTACTTTTTGTTCTTTGGGGCATTTTGAGTATAATTTTGCCAGTATTTTATGTAACGTCCGACCACCAGCTTTTAGCATTTCGGCAGTTACACTATCCTATCCTGGAGCCTTGCCGTTTTTTATCGATTCTATAGCATTTGTTACTTCATCCACTAGAATATCTCGCATTTGTTCTTTCGTGGGTATTGTTGTCTTTGATTGGTTCTGATTTTCATATAACTGGGAATAAAATTTTCTGACAACCTCTAACATTTGCGTACGCGCCCTGCGACGAGATATGACGAGATCCGCATGCCTTAAGGCATGCGATATTTGCGTTCTTTTGTTTCTCAGCTTCTGTTCAGCCTTGTTAATTCCTTTATTTTCCTCCAGGGTTTTTTGCACTAACTGCATGTTGAATCGGCGCGTGTCCTCTCTGATACATTTTCTTATAGTTTTGCAAAACTCAGTGTACTCGACCCTGCCAAAAGGACTACCTACATTTCTCATTGCCCACCGTTTCTTCATTAAACCAATGGTCTCACTGGAGATTTTTGTCTGCTTGAGACTTTTTTCTTCTGGTGCTATTGAAACAGCCGTTTGAAGCACATTCTTGGCGATTTCTTCATATTAAACTGATAGCTTCACTTCATCAGGATCTTGTAACACGGCAAACCGGTTTCACAGAGCAGTCTCAAAATCGCTTCCTCTCTCCAGCAGTTTCCCAGAATCCACTTTATCCTTCTCTGATCTTGCCATTCTTTCGCGTTCTCTTCGACAGTTGATCCTAACTTTTGCTCGTACCATTCGGTGGTCACTTTCAACATTAAAATTGTAAAGGACAGTACAATTGGTAAATATTGTTTTATCGTTGGTCATGATGTAGTCAATTTCACTTGTGAGCCCAGATGGACTTTTCCATGTCCATTTACTGGTGTTACTTTTCTTATAGAATGAATTCATATTATATAGTTCTTGTCCTTCAGCAAAATCAACCAATCTGTCACCACGATAGAGGTGACAGATTGGTTGCTCGCCACCACTCGCTCACCAGTTCCATATAAGCCAGTTGCATTTTCGTAAGTTCTTGTTGTTCCAATTCTGATATTAAAATCACCTATCAGGATTTTGTATCTACATTTCTCCTTGTATAAAAGCTAGGCCACATCATCATAAAATTCATCAATTTCGTCATCCCTATGGCTCATAGTTGGTGCATAAGCTTAGACGATTTGAAGCCTAAACTTTTTATTCAGCTGAATGACGCATTGGGCTAATCGGTCAGATGTACTTTCAAATTTTACTACACTGTCCTTCAGCTTTCGATTGATGAGGAATCCAATTCCGCCACATCGGCCATTTTCCGTACCTCGAGTGTAGAGTATGTGTCCAGTTGGTTCCAGTTTGATTAACTCTTCGCCCTTTCTTCGTATTTCACAGAGCCCAATGTATATATATATATATATATATATATATATATATATATATATATATATATATATATATATATATATATATATATATATATCCTATGCAATTCGTCATCTATCTCTAGTACCCTACCAACATGTAAAATTGTATTATTATATATTTTTAGTTTAATAAACCTTTCACAAAAATGTTTTGTTCTAAAATAATATTGTTATTGAATATTTAGACATTTTTTTACTTTTCCTTGTTAAAATTTTCCCTTTCAACGTTTTCGTTTACCAACTTGTTAAAAATGCATGGCCATTTTGGGGTTTCGTTCCATTCTAGAAATGTTTCTCTTAAACTTCTATTTCGGATATAACTTAAGCTGGATAATCGTCAAGTCGCTCCCTCGCATTCAGTCAGGATAATATATTTTTATCCTTTGGATATATTGTACCCTCTAGCTTTATTTATTTAGGACGGTTTACCTAACTATTATTATGTATTTTGATGTACTAAAATAACAAAAATATTTAATTTGTAATTTTAGAGAAATATTGAAATGAACATGCGAATGTTTTTATTTACATATTTTATATTTATTTTTTTACGTTTGGACAACCCTCAGTGTCATAATAAAAAGTAAAGTTTTGGGGTTAGAGGCGCATCAGCAACTAAGAAGGCTATTTAGCGACTGGACCTAGAACTTAACATGGGTTCCTAACCACGGTCATCAGCTACCGAAAACCCCGGTCAGCACCCCCCTCAGGCTATCAAACCTTGGTTTTGTGCTTAACCGAAAGTATCTCGAGTAGCCTACTGACTGGCGAGTGACCAATGTAGAAAATCTCTCAGAAGGCATCCGGCCTTACCCAGCTTCGAACTGGCGTGACTGAGGGGTGATTCCTTGTCAGATTTTACACTCTTACCTAGAAACATTCACAAGAATTTAGAAAAACTTTTTTGCCTAGTACGGGATTCGAACCCGCTCCACATTAACTGCCGTAACGTAAGGCTGATACCTTAGACACCACAGCTAATGTGGCTCCTAGTGTCATAATAACATAATAACATAATAACCCTCTAATGTCAAAAGTTATATGAGATTTGCCAGATATTTCAAGTGCCACGATGATTGTTATGAAGACATTTGTCATGCTGATTTGACATCAACCCCTATCTGAAGTTTCACAATATAAAAACTTACTATCTATATAGATGCACAATTCCTGTTTCTCATAAGCGTCTTGCTAGACGTGTAAACACCTTCTTCGAATAATGCCTTCTTTCGGGATATTGCCGCTCTGCAATACATGCATTTTCAAAACACTGGAAATACACCGCCAACATGTCATAGGCCTCGTTATTCGTAAAAGGCATTGTTAGATATTATTATAATAATTATTAATAATCAATAAATGCAATGTTGAAAATGTAATGCATTTCAAAATTGACAAGTTAATTTGACTGTTTTTGTTTGTTTCCATGGTTCCCTTCTTTCACTCTTTGTGTAATGTACCTAAGGATTGCATGCGTTTATTTGGAAACCCGAAATCGCATAATTTTATTCATCCATTCATTTCGTTTAAAAGAAAGAGTAGGTATATTTATTAATGACTGATTTCAATATTCTGTCAAGTAGTATTTAAGCATCACAAAAGAGAAAATGCAACAATTGGGGAAATGCATTTTCCGCTTAAGTAATTAAATTAGAAAATATTATCAAAGTCAGGATTAGAACATTTATGATGATTGATACTGAATAGATAATTTTATTTTTTAAATAAAATAGTTGCAGTTGCGATTGCGACCTAAATATTAAAACCAATTTTTAACTTGATATTACGGTAAAAATTAAAACTAACTGATTTTTTTCGAAATATCTCTTGACATGTCAGAGATATCGATTTCGGGTTTTCACTGGACGATTCCTCTTTAAATTACCTTTCTTGCCATGTAGTAAAAGCTGTACCATTCCATTTGAAAAAACTGAACAAAACTTCAAAATACTATTGTTGAATGTAACGCCACCTTGCGGTTTCATTTATAAACTAAATAATTTATCTCCTAGATTATCTGATTGTCCCAGCAATTGCCTTTTAAATGAATCCAAATTGAAGAAAATCGGTTTAGGCAAACGGACATTAGACGACTTTTTATCTAAATAGGTAAAACTCCCCCCCACTTCTTTATTCGCGAAGTTACGACAAAATGTCATAAAACAAAGTTGTAGGAGACAGTTTGCTAATTATAACTAAGAATTTTTCTTACTCGGTTAACACTTGAAAATACACAGAAAAAATTATTTTTAAAAATGTTTAGCTCGTCACGCCCTCTTGCGGTCGTTTTAGAAGCTTAAAAATATTTTTGGTGAATTTCTCATGATCATTTTTAGTACAATTTTTGTTTCTCCAAAGCTGTGGGATAAATAGTTTTCAAGATACGGCGCGATCCATCCTTAATGAGACACCTGGTACATGTGTCCATTAAATAATAAGTCCATAATGATGACGATAAAAACATTATCATATTATATTCAACTAAAATTTCGCGAAATTATTTTTAATTATTACAATTTTAACAATATTTGATGCTGTGTAAACAAATTTCCCCTTTTTATAATTGTGTTAATTAGCCAGCTAGAACATGATAGAGGTTATAAGAGTATTTTTCGCATGCATTTATTTATGAATACCTAAAGTATTTTTTGTTAAATATACAAAGTTTTGTTCGCGTTGAGTATTGTGTTGATCTCGATACAGGTGCTAGAGTTCCAAAAGATCATTGGACTTTTCGTATTCTGCTGTTGACATCTTGATCTGTACCCCCTTTTTATGGGAGAATGAGGCCCAAGTATGTATAACTCTCGACATTTTCTATGGGTGATCGGTTGAGGATGAAAGGGCTGAAATTTCTTATTGTTGATTCTCAGCGGTTTGATCTTTGTTACATTCATTTTCGGGGCTACATTCTGGGTTTCAGTTGCAAGTCTATTTAGCATATGTACCATATTGTTATATTGGTGCGACATACAAGATGACAGATATTTCAAGCGCCACGATCACATTTGTCATACTAATTTGACATCAACATATAAAAACTTACTCTCTACAACACTCACTTTGTCAAACACTAAGACAGCTCAAGGACAATCTTCAAGGCGTAAAAAGAGCATCAATTTAGGATCAAGAAAATAATCACCATTTAACTGACATTTGCTGAAAGTAATTCGGTAAAACGTCCAAAAACTGTACTTTAAACATTTTTTAAACAATAAATGAATATGAATTTACTTTTTATGTTATATATATATATATATATATATATATATATATATATATATATATATATATATATATATATATATATATATATATATATAAATCTCGTCTGTACATTTGAATGTTGTACATATGATTCCACTACATAAGAAAGGAGATAGAACGGATATAAACAACTATAGAGGGATATCTCTTCTCCCAGTTTGTTACAAGATTCTATCTTAATGTCTACTAGACAGAGCACAGGGACAGTTAGAACCTAACAAACATTGGTGAATATCAAGCAGGTTTTCGACCGGGCAGATCCTGCCCTGAACAGATCCTGAATCTAAAGTTGATCCTAAGACATCAAAAACTGTAGAATAAAAATCTCGCCTGTACATTTGTAGATTTCAAAAAAAGCATATGATTCTATTGACTGCGAATCTTTATTCCGAATCTTGAAAGAACAAGGACTAGATCTGAAAACGCTGGCAATTATTAAAGCAACGTTAACTAACACAAGGTCAAAAGTTAAATTCATGGGTGACATCGCAGAGCCCTTCGAAATTAAAACTTGAGTGAGACAAGGGGATGGACTCTCGCCACTCTTATTTAACTGTGTTCTAGAAAAAGTAATACGGGAGTGGCGTGAAAAAAAGTCAGCCCTGAATATTGACCAGCCCATTAAACTGGGGAGAACCAACATCAAAATTGATTGTCTGGCATTTGCTGATGATCTAGCAATTTTAGCTCAAGATGTATTAACGGCACAGAAACAGATTGAAATCCTAAAAGAAACAGCAGAAAATGTAGGACTCCAAATTTCCTTTGAAAAGATACAATACATGACCTGCAACAGACTAAGAACACCATTTCTAAAAACAAAATATGGTAACATCAGACGAGTCTCCCAATCAAATATTTGGGTGAAATAATCATGGAAAATGGGTTGGAAAAAGCGGCCAACAAGGGTAGATGTCAAAAAATGGAAACGGCATTGAGACTTACACAAAATATTTACAATAAGAAATGCCTATCTAAAAACACAAAACTGAGACATTACAACAGTTATTAAGCCAGAATATCTATATGCTGCAGAAACGCTCATTTTGAATAGAAAGGGGGACATCGAGGACATTGAAAAGAAGGAAAAAAAATCATAAGAAAAATCCTAGGCCCCAAACAAATAAATAGCACAACATACCGACTTTGAGAAAACCAAGAAAACAAACAATACACAGATATACATAGCGATATGAGAAAAAGAAGACTTAAGTTTTACGGACACATAAAACGGATGAATCCGAGTAGGTTAACTAGACAAATAGTCGAATTTTATGAAAATAGGAGTAGAGCTAATGTAGAAATAATTAAATGGATTGCTGCAATTAAAGAGGACCTAAGATCAGCAAATATTACACAAAGTGAAATTCAGGATAGAGGCTGGTTCAGACACATGGTTAACGTTTGGAAGGCTGGCCAGAGAGAAAAATGTAGAAAGACTGGAGCAACTTGGTCTGACCAAAGGAAAAAAGCTCATAGCGAAAAAATGAAATTAGTATGGGCGCAAAGGAAGGCTAACAACAATAAACACCTCTAATTGTACTTCGCGTGGTCCACCAGGGTCCATACGTGAATAATAATAATAAATATATATATATATATATATATATATATATATATATATATATATATATATATATATATATATATATATATATATGTACATGGTGTCCATTAAATAATAAATCCATAATGCTGGTGATAAAAACATTATCATATTATATTCAAGTTTCGCGAATTATTTTTAATTATTACAATTTTAACTATATTTCATGCTGTGTAAACAAATTTCCTCTTTTTATAATTTTTTTACTTAGCCAGCTAGAACATGATAGAGGTTATTAATTAGTCTTCAAAGGATGGGATACGTTGTTTCTAGTTGAACATGCTCGTTAATTACCTTTTAAAGGGTTGCGTATATGCGTAAAATGTGTCTCGTTCCGATGCGTGTTTTCGCAGTACCTACCCCAGTCATCAAACTGGCCCTATCCAGTGGCAGAATGAAAGCATCAATTAATATGTATGATACCTGATTATCAGAAAACGTAGTGTTTGAAATAAACATTTTTGATGAAATGGATACAAAATAAATACAAAAACTATTTAATTTATCTCATAACAAACATACACATAAGTCGAAAAGTTTAGAATATTCAAACATTTTACTTGTTTATCGATATTAAGTTATTCTTTTACGCCTTTACGTAATCATCATTTTATTGCAGTTCTTACCGGTACAAAATAAAACTCGACGCCAAATGACCAATGCATGTAAAATTGATTTATTATTTTAGAGTCAAAAAATTGCAATGTACCAATTGCCTTCGAAAGTAATTTAAAAATAGAAAGAACAACTTTCTATAAAACTAATAATCAGTAGTTCCTCCATGTGTATGTATGCATGACTGTAGGTGATTTGGCATGCTGTCGAATAAATGATCAATTTGGAATTCTTCCCATTCTTCACGAACAGCATATTTTAGTTCTCGCTAACTTGGTTATTCCCTCCTCTTCAAGGAAATATTGTACTGCTGCTGATCGATGAGGAGGTGCGTTGTCATCCATGAAAAGAAATCTGTCACCCACTGCGTCTCGGAACAGACACACAACAGAATTTAAAACTTCCTCGATGTACACAGCACCAGTGACTCTTCTCGCAAAAAATCACGCTCCCATCTTCAAATGGGATACGTGGTTGAACTATTTCTAGTCGGGTTTGTCGACCTGGAACTCTCCAAACTAATGTCCTCGCCCAACCAAACCAATTCTCGCCTCATCGGAAAAGATCTCGTTATTCCAGTTAGGACTATAATCGACCATTTCTTGAGCCCATTGTAATCTTACAGTTTTTTGTTAAAGGGTTAATATAGGAACTCGTAAAGGTCTTCTGCGATGTAAATTTACCGCTTTCAGTCTGCGTGTTATCGTTTGCCGTGAAACATTTACCCCTTGAAGCCTAACAAGCTCCCTTGATTGGGGTGATCCTTTACGTCATTTGTCTCTTGGATTTTTTTTATGAATTTTCGACACAACACCTTGGGAAATACCTACAATTTCTATGATATCACTTTGATTAAAGCCCTGCTGTAACAAAGCAATTACTTTTGATCTCTTCAAATGAGATATCATGTTAGTTGGCCAAGCCATGCTCAGACTTATTTTTTCTGATATTCTTGTAGAGGGTTTTACGAACCGGACATTAGAGAATCCGATCAATCAGGGACCAGGCCGAAGAACCACTTATTTCGGAATCCGACCATCGCCGAAATCAGACTCTTTTTTGGGGCCACTTTGCACAGTACCCGGTCAGTCAGTTTCCAGACTATTTGGAGACCGCCGCATAGAGACACCGGATTGTCCGTAGGCGTACTGACGGTATTTAGGAACTTATTTCGGAATCCGACCATCGCCGAAACCAGACTCTTTTTTGGGGCCCCTTTGCACAGTACCCGGTTAGTCAGTTTCCAGACTATTTGGAGACCGCCGCATAGAGACACCGGATTGTCCGTAGGCGTACTCACGGTATTTAGATATCCCAGTACTGGATGGATAGGCAAGCGGCGGAACAATCGTGAAATAATGCGATAAAAAAAAATTTATTATATTTTCGTATAGAATTAAAGTTTCACGTTTCTATTTTTAAATTATCTACTTCTCTGACTATCGTCAGGAAATAGACAATTTGCCGTTTTTGATTTTGATCCTATTTGATTATCTTTAAGTCATCTTTACTTTCTTAATATTATTTGAATAGACTTAGTACCATGTAATTTATAAATTCAGAGAACTAGAGGCGCTTTCGAGTTGGTTAGAGGAACTTGTTCAGTTTCTTTTTGATTTTCCACGGTAAGGTATGGTGAATCGCAGTCCCTAAACCCTCCTGTGTTTTCTAATAGTTTTATTCTTTCTACCTTTTAATGTACTTTGTGTTATTTTTTTAGTGTGCTTACATGTATTAAAGTATAAAATCAAGTCAATAGTTCTGTTTTTAGATAGACCCCTTCCCAGTTCAAGGGTCTTCTATAATACAAGATAATTTAGGTTCATTCTGCCTAGGACCTTCCCTCGAACAGCTGCAATCGCTGTGACCAAAATTTTTTAAATTGTTTATAAAGAGAAAAATAATTGGTCACATGGTGTTTGCTTGTTTTTCCATTCTGTCGTTCATTTCATCGTCTACTTTTCCATTACTTTCTATTATTGTGCCTACATATTTATAGTTTTTGACTTGCTCCATTTCGTTTCCATGGAGTAAAATTTTATGTGTTATTTTTGTGCCTTTCTTAGCTCTTCGTTATATACCTCTAAATTATGGCCATAGGACCAATAGCGAACCAGATAATCGGCGAAGAGTAATTATTGTATTTTCGTTTTTCTAAAGCCTATTTTTGTATTCCTGCAATTTACTTTGCTATATTTTACAACATCGCCAATAATTAATGAAAATAACAGTGGACTCAATACGCAGCCCGAGCCAACCACGGTGGTCTGGTGGGTTAGTCGCCCGCCTGGCAATCCAATGGTCCCGGGTTCAAATCCTGGTGCGGGCATGGATGTTTGTTTGCGTATTTGTATGTGTTTGTCGGTGTTGGTAAGTCACTAAATAACGCCTTTGAGCGTTGACGTGACTTAAATTAAAAAAAAAAAAAAAAAATACGCAGCCCTTTTTATTCTTGTCTTAAATTCTGTGGATTCATTAATATCTATGAAAGCCATGCATCTATGCAAATGCATGCATTTTCAGGTTAAAACAGGTTGCAACAAATATGGTTTTCGGTTGGTTTCTTTTCTTAACAGTATTTCTCTTAATTATCTAATTATAAATATCAGATCTTTTGTGTTTCTACCCTTTCTAAAACCATGCTGTAATTTCTCTAATATTAGTTCTATTTTTTTTCAATTATTGCTTTATTATTCTTGTAAATGTTTCCAAGTAAACTTGTTAGTCTGATCCTTCCATAGTTTTTATATTCTTTAATACCCCCTTTTTTTAAACAACAGCAATATTATACTCCACATTCCAGTCTGTTACTTTTTTTGTGATATCGTTTAGTAGTGACAAAAATTTTTCCTTTGCTATTTCTCCCATATATTTCAGCATTTCTGCTCTAATTTCGTCTTACCCCGGAGTTTGCAAAAAAATAATTTAAAAAAATATTATTTTCAAAATTATATATTTATTTGTTGTTCTTAAATATATAATTTAATAATATTAATCTACTTTACTTTACATTAAATTTGTAAATTATTGTAAAACCTACAGATTATATCAAGAAGTTGAAAGCGAAATCAAAATATACCCAACATAGTGGGAGTCGGTGTGCTATCTTTACGTCTCATCGTGTGCCATAATTTTTCTTTGCGTCCTTGCGTGCCTCTTGTTCAACACCGCATGCATTTAACCTTTTAACAGATGAATGCGTCTTGACAACTAAAAGTTGAACAAGTGTGGACACCTATAAATTGCTGTGTTGAATAGTTGTGTCAATCCACCATGGAAAGATACACGATAAAACAGCGCTTAGACATTGAAAGTTGGAAAGAAATTATATATCCGGTTAACAGAAATTAACCGCGAACAACTTTTGATCTCTTTCCATCAAACGAAGCCGAGGGACGCATATATATATATATATATATATATATATATATATATATATATATATATATATATATATATATATATATATATATATATATATATATACCAATATATATATATACCAATATATATATACCAATGTATATATATATATACCAATGTACGTCCCCATTCCGGGAGATCAGCCTCTCCTGTCCTTACAAAATTCAGCTAACACAGGAGCTAAAGCCAGCCAACCATGGGCAACGCCGTGCATTTGCCAATTGGATCCTACAGATGAAGGCAAATGACAATAATTTTTGCGATAAAATCATTTTCAGTGACGAGGCTCATTTCCACTTAAACGGTTACGTAAATAAACAAAATTGTCGCATCTGGGGCAATGAAAATCCTAGAGAAATCCACGAAATCCCGATGCATGCTCAACGTGTCACAGTTTGGTGCGGTTTTTGGGCTGAGGGTATCATTGAACCGTATTTTTTTGAAGATGAAGATGAACGAGCTGTTACAGTAAACGGAGAACGATACCGAACGATGATTGATGGGATTGACGATGATTGATTTTATGGGATCAAATAATGGGCATGGATTTAGAGAATATGTGGTTCCAACAAGATGGTGCGACATGTCATACAGCACGTGAAACATTGACTTTATTGCGTACACAGTTTGGAGGGAGGCCTGATCTCCCGGAATGGGGACGTAAATTGGCCACCAAGGTCATGCGACTTGACGCCGCTAGACTATTTTTTGTGGGGCTATGTGAAGAGCAAAGCTTACGAAAATAATCCGCAAACCGTTCAATAGTTGAAAGAAGAAATTAGGCGAATAATTCGTGACATAACTCCGCAAATGTGTTCAGCAGTAATCGAGAATTTCAACAAAAAAATTGTGAGCTGCCAGAGAAGTCGTGACGGTTATTTGACAGATGTTGTATTCCACGTATAATTGTACACTATCCAGCTTCGCACTGTCATAAATAACTTTCAGGTATGTTATGAAACGTTTCTTTTATTCGTTACCAATATTCGAAACCTCTTATGGAATACCCTTTATATATATATATATATATATATATATATATATATATATATATATATATATATATATATATATATATATATATATATATATATATATATATTTCTGAATCATCTGGGTGTCGATTCGTTGATTCTCTGAGAGTCACGACGTTAGCCAATATCTCATTTGGCATTTTCAAGTGATCCGCTTCGACTGAAGAGCCCCACTCAGTTGACCCTTCATATATCGTCTTCGTCTCTCTCTCATGAATTTGTAAAATGATCCACTGTTTCTAGTTCCTGTCTTGTTTGAACCTTATATGCCTTCATAGCTAAATCTTTTCGTAAAATACGTCATGTTGTGGGAACATGACTGTGGAAACTAATGAAAAGTTCCGGATCTTAAGCAACACTTACTACTCACGTACCAAATCAATATTCTCTTGTAAATAACCACTACGACTTTTATCTTCCACCGAACCAGTTTCTTGAAATGTTTGAACAATTAGATTGACAGTGCTTTCAGATGGACAAATGTGCAAACCGTAAATATCTCGTAATTTCCTAAATACATTTTTCTCTGAATGCCCATTTCATAAAATAAATCAACCATTTTAACGCGTTATATTGTGTACGACTTCACTTTTGTAAATGTTAACATTACACTGACATCACTCTGTGCAGGCAAATCACCTGAAGATCTTGAATGATAAAAATTAACTCTTATTCAATATTATTTCCATATCCTCTTTTCTTCATTATTCAGTAGAGAAAATCAATTCTGACGGTGAAACTTTTAGTGTGAGTGAAACACTGAACTCACCGTCTCTTCTCCTTCGCTAACCATATAGAATTATTAAAAGATGAGTCAATTAATGTATTAGATTGAAGTTTAATGCTTGTTAATTGCTTGTGAGATTGAAGTTTAATGCTCGAGAAATTAAAAACTAGTGATTTAGTAAACTCGAAGAAATTTACCACTATCATTTAATTTTTTTTAAACATATCAAATCATTTTTTAAACATCTCGACGCGCGTTTAGCCAACTATGTTAGCATCATCAGGAAATTATTTAATCATAGATTAACCTCTAAACACCAAATGACTTCTATTAAACTTCTAAATGTAAGCATCATCAGAAGATGATGCTTACAAGAAGTTCAGTGTCACTCAGGAAACTTTTCGAATTTTTGGGACAGTTATACTCATTATATACAGTTATACTTGTTTTTGGGATAGTTATACTGAAATTTTACTGATATTACTTTTTAATTATTAATATCCATTGTATTGAGACTCAATTTAACGTGTTTGCTGATTTTAGGTGATATTAAGGTGTCTATTAATATAATTTATATTTATTGACAACTTGATAACAATTAAATCATCTCCTGATGATAATGTCTGAATGATTGTGACGTGTTCATATATTTTTTTCCTTTATTGGGGTTTTTCGCCACAAAAAAAAAGTGGAGAAAAACCCAAATAAAGGAAAAAATATCTCCTGATGTGTTTAGTGGTAAATCTCTTCAAATTTAGTGTTTCATACCAAAGGTTCCAATAGAAGAATTGAACTTGGTAACAATTTACTAAAGGCATATCTACATTTTGTCAAAATTTGAAATGGGATTCTAAAATCCTTGAAACTGTCATTGAAAAAAAAATCAACGATGACTTCTTCTTTACCAAAATGATATTTAAAAAGAGAAAAACAATAAAACTGCATCGTTATACGACTCATTAGAAATAGCACTTTTGTTTTCAAAAAGCAATAATAAGATAATTGAAAAATAGTTAAAAATCAATGAAAAAGGAATATTTATAAATTGTATATACTTCAAGCCACAATGTTACGATAATCGTTGACATAATCATTGCATAATCTTTTCAAGCTTTTTGCCTGATCAAAACAACTCACCGAAAACTTTGGACCACTGGGCTGGGGGTCTCCAATCCGGATAATGTTTCGGGAAACTCTCCCTGCTCCAAAACGTGTGCAACACCACTTTATACACGGTCAACTTCTCAGGCTGGCAGGGTTCCCCAGGGTCGCCTTTGGGGGCGGTCGGGCCGCCCTCGACCAAAGCCGTCCCGAAGCACACCAACAACCAAACCACTGTACGAGTAGATATCACGAACATAACGAACTAAAGAGTGAAAGACTTTTTCGTAAAGGTCTTTGGTGATGAAGGGTGTCGTACGTAGTACGCGAAACGTTGTGGAGAAAGCAACGGCGGCAGAGACGAGTCGTTCGAATCGCGTGCGAGCACGATCTGAACTGGCTTGGAGATCGGGAGTTGGGGAACTGTGCCTAGACCCGGACGAGAACTGAACGTGGACGCGTGTCAACTAGACTGAGTCGCGGGGGTGGCCAGACTTACCAGGACATTGTTTGTTATGTTGTGTACTCGCTACAGGGTTTGTGGAATATTTTAATACCCACTTTTGGCGAAATTTTATCTGGTCTTCGTAATAAAAGGGTATTATGAATTAATATGGCTTTGGCCCCTAAAATAAAAAGTTTAAAATGATTTAAATAATTTCCTAAACTTAAGTTTTTTAATTAATCTGTCTGCAGTATTCCTATTATAACATTTCATTTCAGCTAGCTAATATTATATTTTGTTGATCAATGGATTCAAAATAAAGAAAATCTGCTAGAAAACGGTTCCGATAAACCTTTCGTAAGATTAAAAGCATAACAGAAAAATATATGTATTGACTTTTTGAGGTGGATTAAAAATAGTCTCTGGGATGTGGTATTTGTGGTGACGAGTCTTAAATTTTCGAAATACGATTCGGAAATGAAACGCCAGAGCCAAGAACAGTCGACCAATACCGAAAAAGGCTAAAATGAGCAAATACTACATGAAAAGCATATATGGGAATTACCCATAAAAATGTATGCTTCAAGGTGAAACGCTAAGTCAGCATTGAAGGACTTTTTGACAGGTTCTTGAAAAACTTCGTAAAGGGCCAATTCGTGTAAAACCGATCATTAAGAATACCTGGGTGGTTTATCATTGCATTAGCTGGTCAAAAAAACAACTGTGGGCCTGCAGTCCCATTATTGGCCAGACTTGAGTCCTTGTGACTTCGTGTGACTTTCCTTTGTTTAAAGATTTAAAATTAATCTTAAAAGACACCGTTTTGGGACACCGCAAAACATTGAAAAGGCCGTAACTAATCAGCTGATGATGATTCCAGTATCTAAGTTCCAGCATTGCTGTGAAGAGTAAACATATCGCTGTATTGCTTCCAGAGCTAACTACTTTGAAGGCGACAATGTAGAATTGTAACTTCAATTAAATAAAAATGTCATAGAAGTCAGTCTCATTATTTGATTTACTCAATTAGAAAACAAAAACCGCCTTCAAATATGTTTACATGAATTATGTTTTATTTACAAAAAAAATTAATATAGAACTATACCCATTCAAAGTCAAATAAATCTGCACAGATAACTACCATATATGATTTAAACTTGTCACACAGAACAACTAATGTTCTTTAATTATCTGCATGTTGAAAAATCAGAACATTTTTAGTTCTTTGTAGTTAGTTTTTAATGTTTTCTTTTTTATTTTACAAATAAAAGACAGATTATTCAAGTATGGAGAGCTACACAATTGCTCAACAGAAGATAGGCAACTTCGTCGGAAATATTCGGGTATATTCGTAAATCTCGCAGAAAATGATAATAATTTTGTTTCCCCTTTTCACAGCATATTTCTAGCCTTATAGCTTCATTAATAACGAAAACTGTAGATTTGAGTCAGCGAGAACCCAAAAGGACTCACCAGAGATTCCTTAATTCGGCTCGCGTAACCGTTTCGTGTGCCACAACAACTGGCCGAATCATTGGACCTTATTTTTTTGAAAATGAAGGTGCTGCTCAGACGGTTAGTAAAGAGCGCTATAAGGCATTGATTAATTTGGCCACAAGATGTGGTTTCAACAGGATGCATGGAAAATAACATTTTCCGTACCGCATCATATTGAAAAATGGTGATGTGAAAAATCTACCTTGTTTACCGGATCTAACAATCCAGACTTAGACTTAGTCTTTGATATAGCCCCCATCCTAGGGGGCTATATCAAGGACAGAGTATATGCCAACAACCCTCCAATTGTAGGAAATGCCAACAAACTAGGAAATGCGGAAATGCCGGATGTTGTCGAGGACAACATCCGACATGAAATCTCCTGAAATGCTGAAAAGAGTCTTGAAGTGAGTGAGTCTCCACCAGATCTCCTAAGGCCATAACGTCTCCTAAAGTACTGAGAAGGAACTGAGAAGAGTCTTGAAGTGAGTTAGTCTTTAGTCTTTGTGTCTTGCTGTAAGAAGAGCACATATTGAGCACAGGCAAACGATGGTCATTTGATCGACGTTATTTTTCTTGTGTAATAAAAAAATAACTAAAATTAAACTTTTATTTGTTGTATGGATGGTTTATTTATTATGTTTCGTTCAAATTTTACAGAGCGAACAAACTAGGAATCTTATTATGCGCTACCCTTATTATACCCAAAAAGTACAAGTATACTAAATACAATTTTACAATAGAGCGTTCATTTAATCCTGCGACCCAAGTGACTAGATATTTATTTTAACTCAGGAAATTTTATTTTATTATGTCTGAATGTCTTTTTTCCTTTCATTTGCGTTTTTCGCCACTATCTACAGTTTACAGAACTACAGTTTACAGAAAACCGACAAACACAGATAGGTATCTCAATTTCTTTTCAAATCACTCAAAATCTGTCAAAATAGGTGTAATGAAAAGTTTATATGACAGAGCAAAACTTGTTTGTACCGACAGTGATACACTACAAAAAGAAACATTTCACATAAAAGACATTTTAATAGAAAACAATTACCCAAAAAATTTTATAGATAAATCGCTTAAAAATGTTGATACTAGACAAAACAGAGAAGTTATTAATAACAATAATAATAACTCTCAAACAATTAACCTCACAATTCCTTATATCCGCGGTATTTCTGACACAATTAAAAGAGTAGGAAATAAATACAACATAAGAACGACATTTAAAACAAACAATACTCTTAGATCTCTATTAACAAAGCCTAAACCAAACAATATACAACAAAATACCAACAATGTGGTTTATAAAATTCCCTGCGAATGTGGCAAATTCTATATAGGTGAGACATCTAGACTGTTGGATTTTAGAGTAAAAGATATAAAAACCTTCTTAGAAACGGCAATTTTAATAAATCTAGAATTTGTCAACATGCATGGGAATCGGGTCATAAAATCAATTGGAATAATTCCAAAACGGTATTAAAAGAATCGGTAACAAAATACAGAAGATTAAAAGAAACCGCTATAATTAATTTAAATAAAAATAACTGTATTGCTATGCCTTCGGTAGATTTAAATTCAATATGGTTCCCGATTCTAAAGAATACAATTAAACACATTTAAATATTTGAATACACAATCAGTACAATAAACAATCACACAGTAAACATTACCTATATATATTTTTTGGTAGTATGTCACTGTCATGAAAATCTATTGTTGTCAATGTAAGTATCGTTGACATATACAAAAAAATATATTTACTTTCACTCGTTACTTTTTATATTACAAATTAATTTAATTTATTTTTTAGTTTAGTTTTGAAAATGGGGGAGAGTACCCTCCGAAACGTTAACGTTAAAAGTTTGTAAAATTTTATTAACATTTTTATATCTTTAAAATTTTGTTTGTTAGGCAAATTTATTACAAAAAAGAATCACTGAGAAATTTGTCTCCGTTTGGTTTTTTGTTTTTACCCAGTGATTCTTTCTTTAAATAAGAACAGGTATTTTTGATATTTTTTGAGTTTTAGATAGTGGCGAAAAACCCAAATAAAGGAAAAAAAATATTTTATTATGTTGGATTATTTAAAGGTGGTCTAATTGGCCACTAAAAATATTAAAATTTTCGCTAGATCTGTCATCGAGATTTATTGGTCGTGTATTTTCAAGTTATTAGTTTTCCTCTTTAAGATTTTTATTAGTTTATATGTTTCCTTTACAACAAGAAATATTTCAAAAGCAACTTTATTTGCAACAAGCAATTGTAAAAAGCAAATAAATTTGATTAATTAAAAGAAATATCTTGATAATTAAAACATATTTGATTATTTAAAAGAATAATCTACGTAATTCATCCATTGGTTAGATTAGCCACCCCTATGATCCAAGATACAATGTCGAAACAAAAATTTGAAAAAATTAGGCAATTCATACATTTCAATGAAAAATTTAAGATGCCACCACATAATGACCAGAAAGGAGACAGACTATACAAAGTTAGACCTAGCGTAGAAAATTTGAACGAATCCTTTAGTAGAGTCCCCATTGAGGAATATCTTTGCGTAGATGAACAAATTTGTTCTAAAGCTAGAAACAATTTGAAGAGATATAATCCCAAAAAACCTCCCAAATGGGGTTATAAGATATTTTTCTCAGTGTAGTTTCTGGATTTATATATAAAATTGAACCCAAAACTGGAGCTGACAATGTTGTACTTCATGAAGAACTTGACTTAGAAGCATCATCTAACGTAGTTGAAAGAATGGCGCGACGAATACCAAGGCATCAACTTTATTTGCAACAAGCAATTGTAAAAAGCAAACATATTTAATTATTTAAAAGAAATAATTTTCGTTGTTTGCATTTCATCAGTGATATTTACCATAAAAAATCTACGACATGCGCTTCTCTTCTTCGTTTGGCCTTCAATGGCATCTGCTCCGATAGAGTTATTTTAACATTTTTTTTTATTGCAGATTCAAAATAATGTAGGACTGGTCAAATGTTATATTTATTTTTAATATTAGTCAAAGAAAAGGATCATCTAAAAAGAATTGAAAGAAAACTAATAGACTTATGTGGGAAGTTAACCCCTTAGCTTTATATGATTCTATAACAAAACTCGAAAATCCCATTAGACTACGCAGTGATTATATTTAGTTAATTGAAATCGATGTAACATTAGTGTACACATCAAATCATAGATGGCGTAACAGATCGAGTTCTGTCAGTTAGAACTTTGAAGTTAGCTCACGATGCAAGTTGGTACTCATACAAATTTTAAATTTCACAATAAAATACAAAAAGTGCGGAAAATAGATTTTCCTGCAAATCTCCACGTAAATAAATGAATAAGTTTATTTATTGTTAGCAATCAATATTTTTGCCTTTTGATATGATCGAGTAAGTTTTTATGTTTGTGACATAAATTCAATCATTGAAGACATTGAACACAATAATTGTTGGCCCTTCATTTCCAGAACCGAAACAGCAAACAAGTCAATTGGTTTTCTCTCATTAAAAAAGAAAAAAGCTTGCCATGGAAAAAGGAATATTATTCTAAACAACCAACAAATAAGATTTTTGGGAAATTCTACTTTGCTGCTCATTTATTAGAGCTCGATATTTTTCTCAAAGACCTGATAAGTTTTATTGTAGAACAAACGAATTTTTATATTATTAAAAAAAAAATCCTAATCAATCCTGATGTCCAGTTTATTGGAGCAATATGATTAGAGCATCAGATTTTCGACTTGAAATAGGAGAGACCTTATGCAAGCTTGGACTGAAGCCTAACATCAAGAATCAAAGATCGATTGAAAATGAAATTCAGGTAAAAAAGATATGAGAGTCTTGCTATGTCAGCCACATATTCAACGATATGTATATGCTCCACCAATTGCAGTACGGCAAGATCAAATCGGTCACTGGCCACTTTAGGTCGAAAACAGAATAAGTAGCAATTTTCCTAAATGAAGTGGAGTATCACAAACTATTTGTGAAGAATGCTGTGCAGCAGTATGTTATAATAAACAAAATGATTATTTTAGATCCTTTCATACCATATATTTAAAGTATTTTGTTTTAGTTTAACTCAATGTTATAATAATGTCACACTCCCTAAAATGTCTAATAAACGATTAATAAACAAAATTATTGAGTTCTAAAACACTCAACCTGAATTAAATGACTTGGTTAGATACCTAGATCTATCAAAAACACAATCAGAACTTCTTGGCTCGCATCTGAAACAATAGAATCTTTAAGGCACAAAGATTACTGTTTTTCAAAACAGTCACAGTGATCTTGTACAGTTTTTTAGTGCTAATAGCGATCTATGTTATTGTAACAACATCGACGCACTATTTGAAGCTTTCAGATTCAATTCAAATCAAAGTTAATTTGAATTTCGACGTTAGCTAATGATACTAATGTGTAAAATTTTAAATTTCATAATAAAATTCAAAAAGTGCAAAAAATAGTGAAATTTTTCTGCAAATCTTTAGGTAAGTAAATGAATAAGTTTATTCATTGGTAATAATCACTATTTTTGTTTTTTTATATGATAGCAGTAAGTTTTTGTATTTGTGGCATTCCTGTTACATTGAGTAAGGAGAGTAATAGTAGTAAGTAAAGTAGGTGGATGTTATTAAATCGGTTTATTTTCTTTCAGAATGGCATCACGATGATTACGGGATAATGAGATACGTGATATAGTTTATCAATATGATAGTGAGGATGGATGATCATTGAAGATATGGAACGCAATAAGCATATTGCTGGCCCCTCATTTCCAAAACGGTAGGAACAAACGAACCAATCAGCTTCATCTCATTAAAAAAGAAAAAAGCAAAGCTTGCCATGAAAAAAAGAATCTTATTATAAACAACCAACAAATAATATTACTGGGAAATTTTTATTATTCAATACTTTTTATATTATTTTTTCCTGAATACCTGATAAGCTGTATTGCTAAACAAACGAATCTTTATATTATTAAAAAAAATCCTAATAAATCCTTTTAAGTAACTGATACTGATGTCCTGCAGTTTATTGGAGCAATATGTATGATGTCATTGATACACTTACCGAGAGTAATCAATCATTGGAATTAATGCATTGCTTAGATTAGATACCCCTATGATCCAAGAAACAATGTCGAAACAGAAGTTTGAAAAAATTAGTTAATTCATACATTTCAATGGAATTTCAAAATATTAAGATGCCACCACGTAATGACCCGAAATGTGACAGACCTAGCGTAGAAAATTTGAACGAGCCTTTTAGTAGAGTCCCCATGGAGGAATATCTTTGCGTAGATGAACAAATTTGTTCCACTTAAGCTAGAAACAATTTGGAGAGATATAATCCCAAAAAAGCCTTCCAAATGGGGTAATAAGATATTTTTCTCAGTGGGCTTTCTAGATTTGCATATAAAATTGAACCCAAAACTGGAATTGAAGATGTGATGTACAACATCTTGAAGAACTTGTCTTAGAAGCATCATCTAACGTAGTTGAAAGAATGGCGCGAGGAATACCAAGGCATCAAAATTATCAAACTTTATTTTGAAAATTATTTCACTTCATTGCCGTTACTGAAGCCCCTAGCTAAAGAGGGTGTATTGAATTTTGGTACGACGCAATTAACGTATCGAATTTCGGATTACAAATTGCCCACTGACAAGAAAGTGTTGAAAAAAGAACCCGGATCGTTGAATATGTGGCTGACATGGATGGTATCGATGCGTCAAATGTCATATGGAAGGACAACAATGTTGTTACTTTCGTAATTGGGTGACAGAGTTACTCTCGTAAATTTGGTGAATTGCCTAAGGCTCAGGTCAGACATTACGATAGGACCAATAAGAGGTACATCAACATTGATCGTCCTCATATCGTAGGAGAATACAATGGGCACATGGGTTGCGTAAATTTGATAGATAATATTATGGTGAGATATAAAATATTGATTCGGAGCAAGAGACGGTAAGTTCGGATGTTCTATCATTTATTAGACCTCACGATAGCTAATTATTGGTTTATATACCGAAGAGTCCAAAAAGCAAAAAAACTCAACAAACAAACAAATGTCTTCATCAGATGTTCGACTTGAGATAGGAGAGATCTTATGCAAACTTGGACTGAAGCCTAACATCAAGAATCGAAGATCGATTGAATATGAAATTCAAGTAAAAAAACATGACTCTTGTGCAATATGTTCGTTCCACCATTTGCAGTACCACAAGATCAGATCGGTCACTGACCACTTTAGATCGAAAAGAGGATATGTTACAATTTTCCTAAATGCAGTGAAGTATCACAAAATATTTGTAAAAAATGCGGTGCAGATATATGTTATAACATAACATATATGTATTTTTTTTAATGTAACTCAATGTTACAGGAATCTCACATTCTCTAAAATGTCCAATAAATGAATAATAAACAAAATTATTGACTTTTAAAACAGTCAATCTGAATTACATGACTTGATTAGAGACCTAGATCTATCAAAAGCACAAGCAGAACTTCTTAGCTCGCCTCTGAAACAATAGAATATTTAAGGAACAAAGATTACCGTTTTTCAAAACCGCCACAGTGATCTTGTACAGTTCTTTAGTGCTAATAGCGATCTCCGTTATTGTAACAACATCGATGCACTATTTGAAGCTTTCGGTATTAATCACGACCCACACGCTTGGAGATTATTCATGGATTCGTCTAAAATTGATCTAAAAACAGCATTGTTTCACAATGGTATCAATATACCCTGCTATTCCCGTAGTTCATGCTGTTTACATGAAACAAACTTATAACAATCTGACACGTTTACTTGAAAATGATGATTCTGGCTTAAGGCCAGAAACCGGTCTTGGGAGACGCTTGCTGGCGCTTTGGATGGCGGATGAAGGAATGGCAAAGCACGATGTGGAGTACGGGTAAACTTCCCGAGCTTTTTAATACTTTTCTCCACGGGCCCACTTCACAATTTTTTGATCATACCTGGTACTTACCCGAGATTAGACGGGTCACGAACGGTTTCGCACAGTCTGACTGCTGCGACCGTTTACTGCAGGATAGCGTGGCTGCCATTCCATTGGACATGGCCAATTTAAATGGTCATGGCTTTAGTCCTTCCTTCATTCGCTCTTCAGGTGTCCAACTTGAACCCAACTGATAACGGCTTAAGGCCAGAAACCGGTCTTGGGAGACGCTTGCTGGCGCTTTGAATGGCAAAGCACGACGTGGAGCTCGTCTCAAATACGAGAGTTGATTATGGACGATATCTTTAAGACTAAATTAAATAAAATAGATAATAAAACTTGGAAATTCATAATGCAAGTTATTACCAATTTTCAAGGAGTTGAAAACTATAAAACCCCAGTAATAGATATGATTCAAACTATTGTCACACGGTATTGAATATATTGAGTATGGAACAACGCTATCAAGGAAACCGGAGTCCTGCTATGTTAGCAGCTTATTGTTGAGCATTAAGAAGAGAGGCTATGGATATTAATTATAAAAAAGAAGCACTTCAACTGTACATTTGTAAAATTATTTAAATTTATTAATCTATATAAATCCTTAACTGGATTATAAATCTTGTTATTGATATCTGCAAACCACCTGAGCTATATAGAACATGAAATTAGTAGCACTATGAATCTTTTTAATGCTTTCTCAAAATTAATTTAGGTTATTTCATGTGCTTAGAAAAGTTGGTAATTTGTGGATCAGTATGATCAGATATTGGTCTATTTTTGATATCATTTACAATATTTCTCAGTTGGGATAATGTGAGAGAATTAAAATGTATCCAAATTTCCTTTGCTAGAATGAATGTAAATGCTACTTAACATGTTGAATTTGGTTTGGAATAGGCTAAAGAACCATCATTCTAAAAATCAATCATACCTGCCGAAAACAGCATCCTCAAACACGTTGGTTTTTTTGGCATTCCTCGCCAATTCCTACAACATTCGCTACATTTTTACATTTCCTCCAATCACGATCAATGTTCTTAAAAAACATTTTTTTGCTTTTCACTCACTATTACAACCTTGATCCGTTTCCTCTTATAATCATTTCAATCAGTTTCATTTCTTAGTAATCTGAAGCCATATCCCTCGCGTTTTGAACAAGCCTAATAGAATTTACAATCAAAGCTGGTATCAATTATCTCGTGGAAGATGTTAATAAAATTATAATAGAGATCGAATATTTGGAATATACTCGGCCGAATTTACAATCGTCCGCTCCTATCATCTCTATCTGCTTCTGCCAATATCTAAAACTGACATGGCATCGAAAAACAAAAATATACCATCTTTCTCGCAAATACCATATAAGGCACTATACAGGTGCTATTGATAACTTAATCCGGAACAGAAAAAAGGCGAAGAGAAAAAATGTATGAAAAAGAAATATCGAAATATCGCGTAATCCATCTGAAAATATCCAAAACTGATCTCGAAATCGAGAACGAATTGAAATAGGATTTTTCTCTACTTTTTCCTAGTAAATGGATTTTCTACATATCCAGAGCTGTCAAGAATTAATCAGCTCGTCTAATGAGGATTAAATTCATATACATTGGCTATTAGTTACTTTTTGATCTAGCAAATTATATTTAAATAGTACAAATAAAGTTTCGTTACACACGCACACGCACACGCACACGCACACGCACACGTACACGCACACGCACACGCACACGCACACGCTCACGCACGCGCACGCGCACACGCACACGCACGCGCACGCGCACGCGCACTATATATATATATATATATATATATATATATATATATATATATATATATATATATATATATATATATAAATATATATATAGATATAGATATAGATATATTCATTCTATAAGAAAAATATCAGCAGAAAATGTACATGGAAAAGTCCATCTGGGCTCACAAGCGAAATTGACTACATCATGACCAACGATAAAACAATATTTACCAATTGTACTGTCCTTAACAATTTTAATGTTGGAAGTGACCATCAAATGGTACGAGCAAGGGTTCGGATTGACTGTCGCAAAGAGCGAGAAAGAATGGTAAGATCAAAGAAGGGCAAGGTGGATTCTGGAAAACTGCTGGAGAGAGGAAGCGATTTTGAGATTGCTTTGTCAAACCGGTTTGCTGCGTTACAAGATCCAGAGGAGGTGGAAATATGAAGAAATCGCCAACAATGTACTCAAACGGCTGCTTCAATAGCACCAGAAGAAAAATGTCTCAAACAAATAAACATCTCCAGTGAGACCATTGATTTAATGAAGAAACGGCGAGAAATGAGAAATTCTGGTAGTCCTTTTGGCAGGGTCGAGTACACTGAGCTCTGCAAAACTATAAGAAAACGTATCAGAGAGGACACGCGCCGATTCAATATGCAGCTTGTGCAAAAAACAAAAACAGAAGCTGAGAAACAAAAGAACGCAAATATATGCTTTAAAGCGTGAGGATGGCACAATGTGCAGGGCGCGTACCCAAATGTTACGGATTGTCAGAAAATTTTATTCCTAGTTATATGAAGATCAGAACCAATCAAAGACAACAATACCCACGGAAGAAGAAATGATAAAAGTTAACTGATAAAGTTAATTTACGCCACTGTATTTCGTACGAATTTCAACGAAAGGACGAAATGCTACAGAAACGTGTAGAAATTTATTGAAAGTGTTTGGTAAAGGTACAGTTTCTGATAGAGTATGCACAAAATGGTTCGAAAAAATTCAAATAGGTGATTTCGACCTTTCCACCGAAACCACGCTCTGGGCCACCATCTTTGATCGACGACGATACTGTCAATATCATGTTAGAGTAGAATATTTTCTAACAACATCGGAGATTGCGGACAGGCTTGCGGGCCAGATTTGAAAACTAGGATTGGTGTGGAAATATTCGAGATGGGTGTCAGATGAGTGAAGTCTGAAGAATTGAGTGAGAAAAAGAATTCGATCATAGGCACATCTCTGCTTGCACGGAACAAAATCGAACCTTTCTTGGACCGGATGATAACTAAGGATGCAAAAAAAAGGGTTACCTATGAAACTAACGTAAGGTAAAGTGTGAATTGTGAATCCGGAAAACCTTCCCCCTTCACCTCTAAAGCTAAGTTCGGTCTGAGAATAAAAATGTTGAGTATATGGAGGGATACTCGACGACCAATACATTTTGTGCCATTGAAACCGAACGAATAGCTAATTCAGATAGGTACTGTCAGCAGTTGGATAATTTTAAAACAGCACTTCAAGAAAAGAGGCCGGTAATATTCAATAGGAAGGACATCATACTGCTTCATGATAATGCCAGGCCACATACTGCTTTGGAGACAAATTGCCATCACGCTGGAAAAAGTCAAAATAGTGATAGAAAGTATATTATTCAATATAATTGATTCTATACAAGGTACAAAAAATTATTATTTTGTTTTATTCTAAAAACGCATAGAACTTTCCGGTAATCCTAATAAATATTAACAAAATATCACGTTGCGAATATAATAGCAAACAATAAAATAAAAAACAATGATTCCAACGAACTCAGACTAATTAATAAATTATGTAACAAAATCATCCAGAATAATTTAATTTTCTTTGCAAAGTTGACAAAGGTAATACTTGTACTATACTAACAAAAGATGAATTCCTTCTAAAAATGAACACACTCATCAATACAGAAAACTCTAGAGAACTCAAGATCGATCCAACCAAAAAATATCACACCAATGTAAAGAAAATTACAAAAGCGTACAATGAAACATTACAGATACAGAAGAAAATATTGGAGACTGTCAATATGGCTTTAAGAGAGGCAGATCCACCAAAGACGCGATGCATATTGTAAAGCAAATAATCGAAAAATTTCAGGAATATGGTATAGAATTACAAATTGCGTATATTAATTTCAAACAAACTTTCGATCGTCTGAAACGCGGACAAGTAATAAAAGCTATGACGGACATGAAAATACCGGGCAAGATAATAACTCTAACAGAAATTACAATGAAAAATTCACAAGCAGTAGTTAAAACAGCGGAAGCAGAAACAGAGGATTTTGAGATTAAATTAGGAGTGAGACAAGGAGATGGGCTATCAATAATTTCTATCCGTAATTTCACGGGAACAATCATTAATAAAACGAAACAAGCAATTGCATACGCAGACGATCGTACTGTGCTAGTAGCTAGAGACAGAATAAGCTAAGTTTTTTTCAGAAAATCTATACGCTCTAGTATTTTATCATCAGAAATACCATATTACATTTATAAATAATAAAGGCGGTTATACATGCCATAGAATATTCTCAGGGGCCATCGGCGAGTTTTCAGATACTGCTGTGTAATGGTAAAGTTGATCGAAGGTCTTTATTCCGCCTTTCGTGCTATTATAACTTCTATTATTGCAGGATAATTTCTAGTTTAATAGGATAATTTCTAGTTTCTTAGATATTTCATCAATATCAACTTGCTTGGCATGGTTGACTGTAAAAACACCGTTTAATTTTTTTTCGGAATATATGAAACCATAGTACTATTTTCATCAAAGACGGATATAGAAAAGTTGACAGCCTTCCCTTTTGTTTCTAGTAACTGCGTTGGTATTTATCTCTTGTTTTTACGCATTGTCCTGACCATGGTTATTTTTCTCTCATAAGAGCTGAACCATTGTACAATTATGATTTTATGTATAGCTTCTGTCAAAGATAAGACATATTGCGTAGGGATAGAATATTAGCTATTTCTTTCTTCTTTTATTATATTATGGTTTTGATAAACATGTAAAAAGTTTTAGCATCGCACATTGTAACCAACTTCAAGCAGTACTTATCCGGGTTTTTTAGAATGTACATTTTAAATGGACATATTCGCCTAAATCCCAACAATGTTTCATCTATAGTAACAAACTCAAAAGTAAGGTTTTCTTTGCAGCGACCTTTAAAGATGTCCCAAATTTGTCCGATTGCCGCAAATTTATCGATTTTCTTTCTTTTTATTTTTCTCTACATTTTTGTCGTCAAACCTAAAACAGGTGATCAAGAATTCAAAACGATTTTTGGACATAACCGCTCTAAAAACTGGCGGCCCAACTCTAAAGACTATATATATCATTCAAAGTGAGATGGGCTTTCTTCATAACACCAGAAAGATATAAAAGGCCAAATATTGCACTAATTTCAACTATGTTTGTAGGGCCGATATCTCATTGTCCCGTTTTGTAACGAGTTCTTCTAACTTGAAGTACTTCGTTGGTATACTTGATAACATGTCCAAAATTTCGTTCGTAAAGAAACTGTTCCAATTTTTTTCTATATCAATTAAATTTGTTGCGAATTGTTTTGACCCAGGTAAGTACAACACTTTGTAAGTATACAAACTTTGCAAATACTACTTGCGACTATTTTTCGCAAATAAAGCTTCTCTAGTTTCAGACTCACAGCGACTCGTAGTGGGTAGAAACT
The DNA here is from genome assembly GCA_031761425.1 of Cosmopolites sordidus. NCBI lineage: Eukaryota > Metazoa > Arthropoda > Insecta > Coleoptera > Curculionidae > Cosmopolites > Cosmopolites sordidus. Next base: position 738,894 of record JARFXV010000508.1, read on the forward strand.
CAACAGGTACTTTATTTAGTTTTTCCTTGGACATTGCGTGAATCAAACTCATCTTCCACATCTTCTGCCTCTTCATAATCATCAGTCTCACTGTCGTCACTATTAGTTTCTAGTTCATCATCTATTTTATTTCAAATTCACGTATTATTTGCTCTAATTTACTTTATTTTAATAGAGTTTTTCTTTTATCCATTTTGTCAACAATGGCGTACTTTCAAACGCGCACAAAAATTCAAATTTCTATTTATTTTTAACGCAATCAACAACATGGTGTCGCTCACGACCGATGAGTCGATTTTATCGATTCTTTAAACAGCAGAACACTAACTGATAGCCTAAAATACTTCTTACATAAAGCCTGGAAAGTACTGGAAAGCGTAAAAAACGTTCAAAAAAATAGTCTAAGCGCAAACACAATTTCTAGTTTCTCGCGAACGCTTGCGTCGCCACGGTGAAGTTCTAGGATTAACAAAAGCTATAAAATACAACCAAATAATAAATTTCCAACATACTAGCTGAAATTCCTTCTATTAAACAGCATCAACACTTTACACCTGTTAAATAGATACAGAATATCATCTAGTGCCAGAAAACGGGACAAAATTTTGCACCAAACTCATACATTAAATCCACTATAGGAAGGAATATGTTATAGTTATCAGATATAAAAGGCCAAATAATGCACTAATTTCAACTTTGTTTGTAGGGCCGATATCTCGTTGTCCCGTTTTGTAACGAGTTCTTCTAACTTGAAGTACTTCGTTGGTATACTTGACAACATGTCCAAAATTTCGTTCGTAAAGAAACTGTTCCAATTTTTTTCTATATCAATTAAATTTGTTGCGAATTGTTTTGACCCAGGTAAGTACAACACTTTGTAAGTATACAAACTTTGCAAATACTACTTGTGACTATTTTTCGCAAATAAAGCTTCTCTAGTTTCAGACTCACAGCGACTCGTGGTGGGTAGAAACTCAACAGGTACTTCATTTAGTTTTTCCTTGGACATTGCGTGAATCAAACTCATCTTCCACATCTTCTGCCTCTTCATAATCATCAGTTTCACTATCGTCACTATTAGTTTCTAGTTCATCATCTATTTTATTTCAAATTCACGTATTATTTGCTCTAATTTACTTTCTTTTAATAGAGTTTTTCTTTTATCCATTTTGTCAACAATGGCGTACTTTCAAACGCGCACAAAAATTCAAATTTCTATTTATTCTTAACGCAATCAACAACATGGTGTCGCTCACGACGGATGAGTCGATTTTATCGATTCTTTAAATAGCAGAAAACTAACTGATAACCTAAAATACTTCTTACATATAGCCTAGAAAGTACTGGAAAGCGTAAAAAACGTTCAAGAAAAATAGTCTAAGCGCAAACACAATTTCTAGTTTCTCGCGAACTCTTGCGTCGCCACGTTGAAGTTCTAGGATTAACAAAAGCTATAAAATACAACCAAATAATAAATTTCCAACATGCTAGCTGAAATTTCTTTTATTAAACAAAATTGTACACCAAACTAATACATTAATTCCACTATAGGAAGGAATATGTTATAGTTATCACCATCCTCAATGGAGGTAACTCTTACACGGAATTAAAGTCAGAATTTAATCTGGCAATGAAAGAAAACTGTCTGTGTTCGATTTCGGACATCCAGTTCCTTCAACCACGATAGTTTCAGGAAAAAATAATAAATACAAACAAGTGTCTGTATTTCAATTCATCTAAAAGACCTGTTCCATTAAACGATCTATATATAAAACAAATATGGTCTTCTAAACCACCCTTAGTTAATCCTTCCAGTGTCTGTTTTTATAGACCACTCTGTATAATATAAAGACCCATCCGAGTTATTTAATTACACTTTATTCAGTTAATAATCCACCTTTTATTAACTGTCATAATTTCAAAATTAATGAGAATGCAAAAATTCTTCATTATCATCGGTTCGTTCTTTGTAAGGACGTAAAATAGAAATTTAATAGCAAGAAAAGCAAAGAACTTAAAGTGATAAAGAAGATAACGGAAAAGATAATTTAAAGCAAAGAAACTTTTGAGATTTACGTGTCATATGCAAGTATTTTAAGATTTTTTCCGAAAGTTTTTTTTAGTCTTAAATTTAACAATAAAGGTTCAAAATATTTTGTTTTGTATAAACAAAGTTTCATTTTTTGTTTAATTCAAAATAAATTTCCCGTAAGTCAATACAACACTCATCAAATGTTTTAATGCTAATTTTTTACATGTATTAGGAGTATGCAGGTCTTTCAAATTGGGCGATTTTCTTAATTCTTGAATAAAACACCGATGGCGTTGTGAATTGAACCTAAGTTTAGCCTCATTTCAGAAGTATAATGTATGAGATTTATAAAAATAGAGTAGTCCACAATACAACAACGGGTTAAAATTGTTGAATTATTTTGTGAAAATGCGCGTGCAGTAAAAAATGTTTTTGAAAATTACGTGACATACGGTTTGCACAATCGCCCATCCAAAAGCACTATCAATAGAATTGTTCAAAAATTTCAAGAAACTGATTCGATAGAAGATAAAACAAAGAAGAGCAATATATAGTCGTAGTGGTTATTCATAACTGCATATTGATTTGGTAAGCGAATGTTGCTGAAAACCCAAAAAGGGTTTTTCATTAGTCAACGTTCACAACAATTTGTACTCAGTGAATCCACAAAACGGCGTATTTTACGAAAGCATTTTATTCTAAAGTTCAAATAACACAGAAACTAAAGTCACCAGATCATTAAAAACGTGGTACATATATAAATTGGATCAAAACTCATTTTGAAATTGGTGGCTATGTTAATAAAAAAAGTCCCATATTTGGGGAGAGCAAAAACCACGATTGATTCATGAGAAACATTTACATTGTATACCAGTCACTGTTTGGTGTGCATTATGGTGAGAAGGTGTAATTGGGCCGGATATATTTCGGAATGCTACTGTAATTGTGAATGGTGTTCAATATCGTGCAATGATAATTTGATTTGTGTATGCTGAATTGAATAATAATGATTTGAAGGATATGTAGTTCTATCAGGATGGCGCTACATCTAACTCTCCTAATGAAACAATTGATTTATTGAGGAAATAACTTTCAGGATAAGTTATTACAAGAAACGATGCTGTTAATTCGCCACAAAGGTCAGGTGATTTGATACTGTTGAACTATTTTCTTTGGGGTTACGTGAAAAATCACGTCCATAAGAACAATCAACAATCAATTATAAGATCAATAAATAATCAACAATTCACTAACAAGGATAAAAGGTGAGGTGAAAAATCGAACTGAGTCAAGAGTTCAACTGGACAGTTGGTCAACTCACTCGAAGCGAACTACACTTAAAATTGCCACATGAGATTTTGACGAAACGTCGTGACTTTTCACAAAACGACAGATCGACACTTAGAATGACATTTCACATCCATTGGTGTAAAAATGTTTTGGTTACGGTTGCGGTTGCAGTTTAAATAATGTCAAAGCACCTGCGTAGGGTACGGTTGAATACTTTTTGCATCAAATAAATGGGACATAGTTTACTTTTAGAATTTGAAAAGTCCGCTAAAGGAATTGTCAAAATTATTTTTATCGCTAAGTTGGCATAGCTGTCCTCTATACTGTCGCGGAGTTTGAACATCATGTGTCATTTAATTTGCTTACAGTGCTCGATTTTGTCAGTGAATCTCAAGTGTGTTTTGCGACTTTTACAATGGACTCAAACATCGAACAAAGAATTTGTCGTAAATTTTGAATTGTTTAATAGGTGAATAGACTTTATCAAAAAGACGTTTATATGAATGGTACAGTGTATTCAAAAGCGGTCGAGATGTAATGGAAGATTTGCCTGGTAGGCCATCAACGTCTTCAACTGAAGTTAACATCGCTAAATTGAAGGAAATGGTGCCTGAAAATCGTCATTAAAGTTTGAGAGATGTAACCGCTGATCTTTCTCACGAATAAATTCGTACCATTTTAAGCCATTGTTTGGGCATGCATTGCACTGCCGCTCGACTAGTGCGAAAAAATCTGAATTTTCTTCAGAAACTCTATCGCGCAAAGATCACTGAAGACATGCTAGAACGAGTCAATTACGATTCCACATTCATAAAGCGCATTGCAACTGGTGACATGGATATATGAGTTTGACATACAAACCAGTCAACAAGTTTCGGAATGACGCCTTCCAACCGAGCCGAAAACGACAAAACCACGTCAAAGTCGATCAAAAGTTAAAGTGATGTTGATTGTTTTCTTTGATTATCGCGGTGTTGTGCACGCGGAATTCCTACTAAAAGGTGAGACGGTAAATAAAGAATATTATCTGAGCGAATTTGTGGTCAAAAACTCAACAAACACCATCGAAAAACCACCCTATTCACCTGATATGGCTCCAGCCAACATCTTTCTCTTTCCAAAACTCAAATTACCGATTATTAATATCTTAAATCAAGAATTCCCGGCGAAAACTGATGTCGATTCCGAAAAATGCGTTTAAAAATGTTTTGATAATTGGATTATTCGTTGGCATAAGTATATTATTTCGGAAGGGGCCTACTTTGAAGGTTATATAATAAATTTGGGTAAATATTAAACATTTTATTGACCAATAACCGGTACTTTTTTTGACATAATGCATATCTAAATAATTTCTACTATATTCGAACACTATATGACAGTTGTTTCGTCACAAAATGTCTTGGTCAGATGCGAAAATACTGGAACAAAACATTGTATTTTTGTATCTAAAGAAACCACTGTGTGCTGGAACAATTGTAGAATTTTCGAATATAGTGAAAACGTAGACAAAAATGTCAGTTGTTTTATTCAACAGATTAGTCTAAAATAATTGTAACTGGATCATCATTTTGAACAAAATAAGAATTAGAGAAATAATAATGAGAGAGACTAAAAGTCCTGCCAATCACAGAAAAAAACAATGAAGCAACTAAGCCGGTTTCGACATCTATTTAGTATGCATGGAGCAAAATAATTTATTCAAGGAGATCGGAAAGGCGGGATGGTACGGCAAGACAAACAGAGGGAGACCCAAAAAGACCTGCAATCAGGTGACAGAAAATATAGTAGAAGAAATGGGAACCACATGAAATGTAGCTAAAGTACTGGCGAGTAATAAGAAAAAAGTGTGTTTCAAAAAACGGAATCACACAGAAGCTACTAACGACAAGACTGCGTTTACTAACCCTATTTTTGTTTATTACATAACTTAAATAAGGTGTGGAAAACTTATTTTGTTTTTTTTTTGCATATTTTGCATATTTTGTATAATACTCCAATAAATCTGAATCATCTTGGAATATTATAGAAATAGTGTTTTGTTCTATCTTACGATTCGACGTTCGTTTTTAGCAGAGTTTGCTTTTTCCAAACAAGAAAAATAGTAATTCTGTCAGCGAAGGCGACGCACTAACCGAACAAAGTCCCGTGGACTTCCTGTTGCCCCGACTGGTCCTGCTGATGTAAGCCTGAGTCAATGACATAGACATTCTTTCCGTTTTTCAGGCGTCCTGCGGATTCACTATCGAGATATTGCTCGCAAAATAAGTAAACATACACTGCCATCGATAAATAATGGGGTTGTAGCATAATATAACCATTTAACAATGAGCATTTATTTTTATTTTGAATTAAACAAAATTATAAGTTGCAACAATATTTTTTATCAAAACAATTCACTTCGAAAATTGGGTCATTTATGGGACCACATTTATTTTTTGAAGTTCGCCACTTCCTGCTTACGAATTACATTTTTCAATTATTTATTCGCATATTCGATGCATGTTCGCATCTCACAAATAACACTCCGGATGTTTAATTATTTTATTGAAATATTTACAGTTTGGTTTTTAATATCCATATTATTTATTTTAGCATCAGATGTATTTTAATTTATGGATCGGTTTTAAATTATTATGTATCTTATTATTACTGCAAAGCCTAAAAACGAAGTAGTTTGCCATCAAACTCGAAGAAATTTACCACTAAACACTAAATCACTTGTTTGTTTTCATCTTAATAACAGGTTTTACAAACAACAAGAAAGAACGGCAATGGGCAATCCTCTATCACCGTTCTTAGCCAACTTATTCATGAGTAAATTTGAATCCGAGGCAAAGGATGAATTCAGTTACTCTCCGAAGTTATGGTTAAGATATGTGGATGGCGTTTTTGCAATTTTCGATTTAAAAAATGAAAAAGATAATTTTATTGAGAACTTAAATAGTAAGTCCCAAACCATAGTATTCACGCATGAACTCGAAGACAATGATAGTTTACCATTTCTGGATGTTTTAGTCAGTAGAAACAATAACAATATGTTAGATTTAAACCTAGAGATACATTCTTAATTATTCGAATCATAGTTTCCAAAATAAGATGGTTAATTTAAAATTTATGGTAAATAGATTAATCAATTTTTCTTTAAACAAAGAAAATTATAACAAAGAATTAAAATGAATTAGAGAGGTATCCGAAGTAAACGGTTATAATAAGAACATTGGATAGTTAAAAGTTTAGAAAATAATTGAAAGAATATTTCACTTTTCAAAAGGATCAGAACAATAATAAATTCATAGTAATAACGATTGATGCCCAGTTAACATAAGGGCTAGACAAATTTTGAAAAAATGGACATTAAGGTTGTGTATAAACCATATAATACATTAAAATAAACCATATAATAAATAAAATAATAAAATTGAGGATTTACGAAATTATATGTCAAGATATATTGGGCAAACAAGAAGATCCATATTAACGGGATTTAAAGAACACATTGCCCACATTAGATACGGGAGAAATAAAAAATCTTGTTGCCCAACATACAATCAGCAAAACGTGCGTCGAAAAGTTTTTAAAAAGTGATTTGGTGTTTAGTGTTTAACACCGAAGGTTCCAAAAGAAGAATTGATCAAGTTTACCATTGTCAAATTGCAGAATCACATTGACCAATTTTCATTTCCACTTAAGTAGAGAAGAAGAGACGTGATAAGGCGGGTCTACGAAATAACGATATAATTAAGCACATTAAAGGAGTCAAAGCATATCAATCAAAGAAGAATGAAAGTTCAGATCGAGACAGTTTTTAGTATGCTATTCCAGAGATAGCGGAAGGCCGCGAACAAAAAAAAATCGTGATATCCAAAAATACAACTGACGCCACTGTATGACTAAGTAATGTCTGAATGATTGTGGCCTGTTCATATATTTTTTGTATATCATCATAATCCACTTTCGGTAGAACAAATTCATATATTAAAAATACTTCAGATTTTTTAGATAAAATTTCGAACATTAAAATTACAAACCAAAATTTAATGGTTAGTTTTGACTTGGTGAGGTGGATTATTTACTAATGTACCAGTTGATAAATCACTTTTAATAGTTAAAAAGAAATTAGAACATGACACAACATTAAAAGACCGCACTAAACTAAACATAAATACAATTTTGGAATTATTAAGTCGTTGCTTAAAAACCACTATTTTCAATTAGAAAATGATTATTATCAACAAAATTTCGGAATGGCAATGGGTTCTTCTCTTTCTCCTTTGATGTGTAATATCTTTATGGAGGAACTCGAGGATGACATAGTAAATAAATCTCTTAAAAAGCCATTAATATAGCTTAGATATGTTGATGATATTTTTGCTATATGGCAACATAGCATTGACGATCTAAATATTTTTTACAAGATATAAATTATCGAGAGCCTACAATTAAGTTTACTTTAAAGATGGAGAGGAAGAATAAATTACCATTCCTCAAAATTTAGTATTAAAACAAAACAACACATTAAAAACTACAGTTTACAGAAAACCGACAAACACAGATAGGTATCATAATTTCTTTTCAAATCACTCAAAATCAGCCAAAATAGGAGTAATTAAAAGTTTATATACCAGAGCAAAACTTGTTTGTACCGACAGTGATACACTACAAAAAAAAACAAGTCACATAAAAGACATTTTAATAAAAAAAACAATTACCCAAAAAATTTTAGAGATAAATCGTTTAAACATTTTGTTATAGACAAAACAGACAAGTTATTAATAACAATAATAATAACTCTCAAACAATTAACCTCACAATTCCTTATATCCTCGGTATTTCTGACACAATTAAAAGAGTAGGAAATAAATACAACATAAAAACGACATTTAAAACAAGAAATACTCTTAGATCTCTATTAACAAAGACTAAACCAAACAGTATGCAACAAAATACCAAAAATGTGGTTTATAAAATTTCCTGCAAATTCTATATAGGTGAGACATCTAGACCGTTAGATGTTAGAATAAAAAAACTTTCTTAGAAAGGGCGATTTTAATAAATCTAGAATTTGTCAACACGCATGGGAATCGGTTCATAAAATCAATTGGAATAATTCCAAAACGGTACTAAAAGAATCGGTAGCAAAATACAGAAGATTAAAAGAAACCGCTATAATTAATTCAAATAAAAATAACAGTATTGATGTGCCTTCGGTAGATTTAAATTCAATATGGTTCCCGATTCTAGAGAATACAATTAAACACATTTAAATATTTGAATACACAATCAATACACAATAAACAATAAACTAAGTAATAAACAATAATAAGAATACACAATAAACAATCACACAGTAAACATTACCTATATATATTTTTTGGTAGTATTTCACTGTCATGAAAATCTATTGTTGTCAATGTAAGTATCGTTGACATACACAAAAAAATATATTTACTTTCACTCGTTACTTTATATATTACAAATTAATATAATTTATTTTTTAACGAAACGTTAACGTTAAAAGTTTGTAAAACATTTTTTATAAAATTTTTATATCTTTAAAATTTTGTTCGTTCGGCAAATTTATTACAAAAAAAAAATCACCGAGAAATTTGTCTCCGTTTGGTTTTTTGTTTTTACCCAGTGATTCCTTCTTTACATAAGAACAGGTATTTTTGATAATTTTTGAGTTTTAGATAGTGGCGAAAAACCCAAACCACTGTATGACTTTAAATCCCTGATATATATGCGTATTACGAGCTGCTGAAACCTGGCGATCGTTACCGACAACAATTGATAAAATTGAACCTAGCATTGAAAGAAAAACGACCAGAATATGCTCAATGATGTTTAAAGTCGTTTTGCAACATGACAATCCTCGACCCCATGTTGCAAAAGGTGTAAAAAAATGTTTGGAAGACATTAAATGGGACGTCCTATTCTACTCGCTGTATCCACCGGTCTTAGCCCCTTCGAACTACCACTTATTTCGATCTATGCAGCACGGACTTTCAGAACAACACATTTTTATGAAGAAATAAAGGTTTAGGGTTAGAGGCGCATCAGCAACTAAGAAAACTATTTAGCGACCGAACATACAGCTTAACGTAGGTTCCAAACCACGGTTATCAGCCATCGACAACCCAGGGCAGCACCTCCCACAGGTTATCAAGCCTTGGTTATGTGCTTATCCATAAGTCTGTCAGGAAGCCTACCGACTAGAGCGTGGCCAACGTAGAACACTTCTCAGAAGGCATACGGCCTTACCCAGCCTTTAATTGGCGTGAATGAGGGATAATTCGTTGTGGGATTTTGGACCCTTGGGAAAATTACGGGCGTAGTTAGTGTCCTTGTGGTCATCCACTTCTATGCGCTGGACGTTAGAAAGAGCACCATCGACGAACACTTGGAAAGTACGTCCAGTCAGAAATGATGCCAATAATTTCACTAGGTTTGTTGGTATTCCTAATCTGAGCATCTTGACTATGAGCCCGATATGTCAGACTATGTCAAATGCTTGCGAGAGGTTTAAGAATATAGCTCTCTTATGGCGCTTTCTGTCGAAACCCTGCCTGATCTCCGCAGCCAGCCACGCCGACTGGTGAACAGCGGCGTGACCCCTGCGGAAACCAAACTGTTTGACCGGCAGAATATTTTTCTCGACAAGAGCATTCTGGGCCCGTTATATTTTGCCCCTGTCCACAGAATCGAGACATGGAAAATAAATTAAGTCACAGTACGTAAACTGTAAACTGAGAAGGTACCAACAACTCTAATAATAGTTTTGTTAAAGTTCGATTTAAAATGTGTCTATTAGCATAAATTAATTTAAGTCCCATGGATGATTTACGAATTAACTTGGATACATGATCTTTAAAACGGAACTTCGAATACAAAATAACACCCAAGTTTTTAGACAATTTACAAAACCAAGCTTCTCTCTATCAACAGATATGAAAAGGTTCGTTTTAAAAAAATATATAGTTATTAGATTTAGTACAAAATAGCATAACATTAGATTTAGAAGAGTTTAATTTCAGTTTATGTGCTAATGAGAGTCTTTTAAGTGTATTTATTAATTATATTATTAGCTCTATAGTATTCATGTGGAAGAAAACTTAAATATGCCAGGGTATTTCCATAAGTACCGACCTAACAATTGTAAGAGTCGACCGCAGACTCCACCTTTTCATTATTGGTAAATCTTTCACTACCGAGCCATTTTTTCAAGTTTGGAAATAGAAAATAATCCGAGGGGCTAAATCTGGCGAATAGGGTGCGTGAGAAAGCAATTCGAATTTTAACTCATTGATTTTGGCCATCACGATAACGGATGCGTGAACTGGTGCATTGTTTTGATAAAACAAAACTTTCTTTTTCGCCAAATGCAGCCGTTTTTTTCTTGATTTTATCACACAACTGCTGCAATAAGTTCGCATAATACTCGCCATTCATTGTTTTTCCTTTCTGAAGATAATCAATGAAAATTATTCCACGCGCATCCCAAAAAACTAACGCCATGACCTTGCCTGCAGAGGGGACTGTCTTCGCTTTATTTGGAGCTGATTATCCCCTTTTAGTCAATTGTTTTGCTGTTTCTTCATTTCAAATGTGAAGTAATGGACCTATGTTTTATCCATGGAATGAATTAAGGTTGGTACTTTCTACCATAGTCATTCTATTCAAACAATCGCCATCTATACGTCAGGTGGGGAACTTCTAAGACTACCCTCGGAATTGTATGGCATCTGCATAAGTCTGCACTTTCATGTTCTGAGCAGTCATTACATAATAGTCTTACATTACATAATAGTGTTACATTACATAATAGTCTAAATAAATAATATATTTACAAAAACTATTTACGTTTCTCCTTCTCTTTGTCTCAAAAATACAACGAGATTATTAGTCTAAAAGCTCGTTATTAGTCTAAAATTAGTTTGTAATTTAATTTGAATACGTTTTTGAAAAAGTTTCTGTTCTCTCTATATAATAAAAGTTCAACCGTTGCCAACCTAAACATTTATTTCATATAATTTAAACTAAACATTTTTCTACGAAACGCGAAAATAGAAAAATGTCAGGAACGGAAACGGTTACTGAATGGATTCGAATTTGCAAACTATAAATGTTTATTTAGCCTGCGCTCTTGGCCAATATCATTTTGGAAAAAGTCAACAGCAATTTTTCAGAAAATATCACCGGAAAAATGAAGCAGGTTTTTTGTCAATGAGCAAATAACGATATTATTAGCGAAATGCGGTTTAGTGTTTACAAGTGTGGTTTTTAATCAGTACTGCTAAATTTTATATCGTTTACAAATCGTTTATATTACTAAATTTTACATTAGTTCTACCATTTGACCGAAAATGTTGTTTTTGTCTTTAGTTGAAGGAGTGTTAAATTTATTCGTCTTTATTTATTTGCATAGTTGGCATAATAATTTTTTCCGGATAGATATATTCTAAACTCTTAGTCTGGAAACACTATTAGGATAAAAAAAAATGAGATAACTTTTGTGGTTTTGCTTTATGTATCGATACCACTATTAATTTTTTAAGTTGGTATCTGAGGTTCATATAATTTTGCTCATGAGTTTCATATTAGAGTACAGTCGCTTATGCCAAAAAAAAAGGGTCAACCTAGGAATGAGAGATAATAAGCCGTAAACTTGTATAAACCTTTATTTTGAGAATCTAAAAGTTGCCTCAAAAGTCTCATAAAATCTCGTGTCCGTGTTTTAAGATATTCAAGTCAAAGTTAAAAAATTGCTTTTTGACAAATATATCGCTTCCTATGATTTCTATGATATTTGCATTTATTATAAAAATTATAGAACATAAAATTCTCTATAATTTTTTTTCTCAAACATTTTTATACGCTCAACCGTTTTTGAGATGCGGAGAGCGCGCAGCGTTCAACCATACATAGCATAATAAAAGGTCAACCGTAAGCTCTGGTAAATAATACGTCGTATAAAGGTAATTAATCACTATAAAATCGATAATTATGAATAATTTGCATTGTTTATTAATTAATACATTAAATTTAATAATATTTTTCATTTATCAAATATAATCGTTTAATAATACTCACCTACTACGTGTAATTAAAAAAAGTTAAGTGAAATATTTTAAGTAAATTTTAATTATATTCTAATATATCCTAATTATATTTTAAATAGAACAAATAATAATAAATAGAACGAATAATAGAGTAGATACATCTTAATTATATCTTTATTTAGCAATTATGTGTAAAACATTTACTACAATTGAAGTTCAAATGTGGGAAGGATTTATGTAAACTTTAATAATTAGAAGGACATGCGCCTCAATTTTCTTCTTCTTCGTTATCCTCTTTCGTTCGCTTGAAAATGTCCAATTTATTATCATCATCTTGGTCGTCAAGGATATTTGTCTCTAAATATTCAAGGATTTCGGGGTCAAATGTATTTCCTTCATCGAGATCGCTTTGATACGATGAACAATTGAGCTTCTGTTCCAGCCCTGACATTTCCAGGTATAATGTTTATATCATCATCATCATTATCAGTCCGTATCGATCCACTGCAGGATAAAGGCCTCTTCAGCATGCTTCTAACTTTCACGGCCCTCGGCTTTCCTGCACCACTCGGGTCCTATATACTTAACAATGTCATCAGTCGATCGTGCTTTTGGTCTTGTACGCAAACGTTTACAATAAAGCAGTATGCACTCTAGGATTGCCTTGGTTTATCTTTCCTCCCATCACCTCGTTATATGGCCTGCGTTTCACTTTCGAATGTCATAACGGGTAGGATGCAGCTTATTATCTCTCATTCCTAGGTGAAACCAGGTGACTGGACTATTATGTTGCTCTTTAAGTTAGGCTGCTTTCACACTAGAGCAACGCAATTGAAACAACCGACAACTAGTTGCATTAATGTGACTCATAGGGTTTTCGTAGAAGCATTCACACTTGCGCGATATGTCAGATCCAACCAAGTAGTCTGATGCAACGGATTGGATACGACTCGACATGCCGTTTGCACGTCGACCAGATGCATTGGTCTTTGTTTATTTCAGTTCTACACAACGTTGTATTGCTTTGCTATTTTATTTTATTTTATTTTTAATTATTATTGCCCAATCAGTATGAGCTAGGAAACATTCAGTTTAAAATTGCTGCAGAGTGGAAAAATGTCCTGTTTTTGAACCAGAATTTGAGTTTACTGAGCTAATTACAAATGAAGATAGCATTTCAACTAATTCAAGTGAGCAAGGAGAACCACATGAAAAACAAAAAACAATAAAACGACCTAAACAAACGAACGCTGCTGATGAAGCTTTTATTAAATACACCAAAAAATGAACCAAAAAACCAGAGAAGAAGATTCTATGAAAATGTTTCTTTTGAGTTTGCTATCTGTCGAAGAAAGCGAATATAAGTTGCGAAAATTTCGGTGGCAAGTTTTGGAGGTCTTAGATTCATTGTTAGACGATACACCGTCTTCTAACTCACCACATATGTTAAATCATCCAACTCCTGTATCTGGACGATATGCTACTCAATCTGACGTGGGGTATCCTCCAACTCCATCTGACCAAATGACCATTTTAACTTGCTGAGTTTTAGGTTAATAAAGTCATTGTAGGTCAGTTGATTCTAACCATAAGAAATGTTATTCTTTCCTCCCTTGGATCTTACTATTGTCCTAATTGTTTTCCATTATAACTCATTATATCGCACTATGCATCGATTGTGAGAATGACCTTTTAGAAAAAAAAGTATGTGTTATAATTTCTATAGGCAAAAGGGCAACAGTAAATAAAAACAGGGCAGCATATATTGGTTACGGTTTTGTCCTCTACGTGTGTCACTGAAGACTGATTTTTTTTCCTTTATTTGGGTTTTTCGCCACTGTCTAAAACTCAAAAAATATCAAAAATACCTAGAATATTTGAATACGCAATCAGTACAATAAACAATCACACAGTAAACATTACCTATATATATTTTTTGGTAATATGTCACTGTCATGAAAATCTATTGTTGTCAATGTAAGTATCGTTAACATAATCAATGAAAATTATCCCACGCGCATCCCAAAAAACTAACGCCATGACCTTGCCTGCAGAGGGGACTGTCTTCGCTTTATTTGGAGCTGATTATCCCCTTTTAGTCAATTGTTTTGCTGTTTCTTCATTTCAAATGTGAAGTAATGGACCAATGTTTTATCCATGGAATGAATTAAGGTTGGTACTTTCTACCATAGTCATTCTATTCAAACAATCGCCATCTATACGTCAGGTGGGGAAATTCTAAGACTACCCTCGGAATTGTATGGCATCTGCATAAGTCTGCACTTTCATGTTCTGAGCAGTCATTACATAATAATCTTACATTACATAATAGTGTTACATTACATAATAGTCTAAATAAATAATATATTTACAAGAACTATTTACGTTTCTCCTTCTCTTTGTCTCAAAAATACAACGAGATTATTAGTCTAAAAGCTCGTTATTAGTCTAAAATTAGTTTGTAATTTAATTTGAAAACGTTTTTGAAAAAGTTTCTGTTCTCTCTATATAATAAAAGTTCAACCGTTGCCAACCTAAACATTTATTTAACATTCACTTAAACATTCATTTTAACTTGCTGAGTTTTAGGTTAATAAAGTCATTGTAGGTCAGCTGATTCTAACCATAAGAAATGTTATTCTTTCCTCCCTTGGATCTTACTATTGTCCTAATTGTTTTCCATTATAACTCATTATATCGCACTATGCATCGATTGTGAGAATGACCTTTTAGAAAAAAAAGTATGTGTTATAATTTCTATAGGCAAAAGGGCAACAATAAATAAAAACAGGGCAGCATATATTGGTTACGGTTTTGTCCTCTACGTGTGTCACTGAAGACTGATTTTTTTCTCCTTTATTTGGGTTTTTCGCCACTGTCTAAAACTCAAAAAATATCAAAAATACCTATAATATTTGAATACACAATCAGTACAATAAACAATCACACAGTAAACATTACCTATATATATTTTTTGGTAATATGTCACTGTCATGAAAATCTATTGTTGTCAATGTAAGTATCGTTAACATAATCAATGAAAATTATCCCACGCGCATCCCAAAAAACTAACGCCATGACCTTGCCTGCAGAGGGGACTGTCTTCGCTTTATTTGGAGCTGATTATCCCCTTTTAGTCAATTGTTTTGCTGTTTCTTCATCTCAAATGTGAAGTAATGGACCTATGTTTTATCCATGGAATGAATTAAGGTTGGTACTTTCTACCATAGTCATTCTATTCAAACAATCGCCATCTATACGTCAGGTGGGGAAATTCTAAGACTACCCTCGGAATTGTATGGCATCTGCATAAGTCTGCACTTTCATGTTCTGAGCAGTCATTACATAATAATCTTACATTACATAATAGTGTTACATTACATAATAGTCTAAATAAATAATATATTTACAAGAACTATTTACGTTTCTCCTTCTCTTTGTCTCAAAAATACAACGAGATTATTAGTCTAAAAGCTCGTTATTAGTCTAAAATTAGTTTGTAATTTAATTTGAAAACGTTTTTGAAAAAGTTTCTGTTCTCTCTATATAATAAAAGTTCAACCGTTGCCAACCTAAACATTTATTTAACATTCACTTAAACATTCATTTTAACTTGCTGAGTTTTAGGTTAATAAAGTCATTGTAGGTCAGCTGATTCTAACCATAAGAAATGTTATTCTATCCTCCCTTGGATCTTACTATTGTCATAATTATTTTCCATTATAACCCATTATATCGCACTATGCATCGATTGTGAGAATGACCTTTTAGAAAAAAAAGTATGTGTTATAATTTCTATAGGCAAAAGGGCAACAACAAATAAAAACAGGGCAGCATATATTGGTTACGGTTTTGTCCTCTACGTGTGTCACTGAAGACTGATTTTTTTTCTCCTTTATTTGGGTTTTTCGCCACTGTCTAAAACTCAAAAAATATCAAAAATACCTAGAATATTTGAATACACAATCAGTACAATAAACAATCACACAGTAAACATTACCTATATATATTTTTTGGTAATATGTCACTGTCATGAAAATCTATTGTTGTCAATGTAAGTATCGTTAACATAATCAATGAAAATTATCCCACGCGCATCCCAAAAAACTAACGCCATAACCTTGCCTGCAGAGGGGACTGTCTTCGCTTTATTTGGAGCTGATTATCCCCTTTTAGTCAATTGTTTTGCTGTTTCTTCATTTCAAATGTGAAGTAATGGACCTATGTTTTATCCATGGAATGAATTAAGGTTGGTACTTTCTACCATAGTCATTCTATTCAAACAATCGCCATCTATACGTCAGGTGGGGAACTTCTAAGACTACCCTCGGAATTGTATGGCATCTGCATAAGTCTGCACTTTCATGTTCTGAGCAGTCACTACATAATAGTCTTACATTACATAATAGTCTAAATAAATAATATATTTACAAGAACTATTTACGTTTCTCCTTCTCTTTGTCTCAAAAATACAACGAGATTATTAGTCTAAAAGCTCGTTATTAGTCTAAAATTAGTTTGTAATTTAATTTGAAAACGTTTTTGAAAAAGTTTCTGTTCTCTCTATATAATAAAAGTTCAACCGTTGCCAACCTAAACATTTATTTAACATTCACTTAAACATTCATTTTAACTTGCTGAGTTTTAGGTTAATAAAGTCATTGTAGGTCAGCTGATTCTAACCATAAGAAATGTTATTCTTTCCTCCCTTGGATCTTACTATTGTCATAATTATTTTCCATTATAACCCATTATATCGCATCGCACGTTAACGTTAAAAGTTTGTACATTTTTTTATAACATTTTTATATCTTTAAAATTTTGTTCGTTAGGCAAATTTATTACAAAAAAGAATCACTGAGAAATTTATCTACGTTTGGTTTTTTGTTTTTGCCCAGTGATTCTTTCTTTAAATAAGAACAGGTATTTTTGATATTTTTGAGTTTTAGACAGTGGCGAAAAACCCAAATAAAGGAGAAAAAAAAGATATGAACACGCCACAATCATTCAGACATTACTAAAGACTGATGTTTCTTTAACTGTATCTGGTAAAATTTTAAACCATTTTAGTAACAATGTACCTATTCCATTGCTTTCTCGATGATCTTTTTAAGAATTGAATATGTGGAGTCGAGATATTTACGTTTAGTCTGACGCCGGCAATAGTGCGACTTTATTACTGGGAATGATTCTGTCTTGTCTCTGTCAAATGACTTTGTCTTATTTTACTTCATGTACGTTTTTGTTTAACCTGCCCAGCGTGAGATATGACAAGCATTTGCTTATCTTCGGTGTTAATGTACAGTAAACAGGATATTTTAAGTAACTTATTTTTTTCCTTATAATTAAAAAGTTATATCAAATTGAAAATAAATTTTTAAACCTAGTACTGATGATACACCGACAGTGTGCTACACGACATACGCACTCACAATTATAACGAAGGCCAATACCGCCAGTATCGGATCCGCTCGGAATAATTCGGAAGTTACACTGAAATTTTCTTTCACGCTCTTTTCAAGAAGCGCTACAGAATTGTTTAATTTGTAAAATACGAATAATTATATTCCTGAAAGCGCTAATAGACAAAAACAAAATTCGACTACCAATTTGGAACGTAATCGTATATGAAAAGTCTTAAACTTATGAAACTATTTTACAGAATAATCTAGTAATATATATATATATATATATATATATATATATATATATATATATATATATATATATATATATATATATATATATATATATATATATATATATATATTTAACAGTGTATTGTTTATGGAAATAAAATTAGTAATTAAATTATATGTGTTTTGTTGTTCTAATTATGATTTATATTGTTTATTATAATCATTATATGTATATTATAAGCTTTATTCCGAACTTTATATTCTGGAGTCCATACAGGTCCTTTTACCGTGCAAACACCACTTTTAACGTTAAGTTGAACAAAACCTATATCCTTGTCACCATAACTTTCTCGTGACAACCTACAAATACTTTAATTATATTTAAGAGCAATATTTTGTTTCTTATTAATATTAAATTATTATTAATTTTTAAAAAACTCACATTGATGCTCGAACTTCAGCTGAATTAAACCAAATGTCATTTTTGAGAAAATGTGTGGCCATATTAATATCCACACAGGTATATTATCAGAATTAGCCTTTATGAACCCTTTGTCACACATTACTGAATTAAATTAGTAACAAACAATATTTTATTTTACACTTAACCAACAATCATTTTGACAGTATATACCCAGGTAGAAACCGTTGACAGTACAGCTGTAAAAAGATTTCACAATTATGACGTCACAAACATAGCTACCAATCACGACGCGTTCGTAGTCACGTATTTTTTTTAAATTTTATAAGTTTTAATTCATTAGTTATTAATTGTAACAATTTTTAAAAAGTGTTTGCCATCGGTTAACAATATTATTTATAATACAGTTTTAAAATAAATTTAAAAAAAAATCGATAATTATTTTTTATTCAAAAACACATAAATAAAATTCTAATAATTATTATTTTTTAATATTTCGTTAAAGATAATATTCAAATCGGTTCGTTGTAATGTCCACTCTGTATAATAAATCATATTAATATTTTGTTATTCTGTATTTCAAAATCCATTACAAAAATGGAAAATTTTTGATTTTATTGCCGGACAATGTAAACATGTCAGAAACTCCATAAAAAAAGCTTGAAAACCAAACCAGCGAAGAAAAGATGACTTCAGCTGGCTTTACCAGAAAAAGGATCCTTGACATTCGCGTTTATTCGTTAAAGTGATTGATATATAGGATATTTCCGCTCAAGGAAGGAAATGCTAATGTCACGGAAAAACGTATGACAATATAGATTTTCTTTTTCGCCTAAAATCTTACGTACTACTGTAGCGTAAAAATGAAATATAAATTCATATTCTTAATGCTGATACAAGAAAAGTTTCAACAAGTTCAAAGAAATATAACATTGCCATATCACTAATAAGTCAACAGATATTATAATAATTAAAACCTCAGTATTACAATCTCATAATATTTGGAATTTTTCCCGACCGACCTAAATCGCTTTCCAACCATGGTGAAATGACTGACTGGAAAAATGCATATCAAATTTTGAGACTAATGAAGCAGCAGATGACTATTTTGCAAATTTCGACGAATTGTAATTTTTGGAAGGCATAAAAAAAATTAGACAAAATGCATCCAACTAAAAGGAGATTACGTTGAAAGACAAATTGATTTTCGATCAAAAAAAAAACCTTTCTATACTACTAACTTTCTTTGGATTGCGTCCAAAAAATATTTTTGGTGAATTTCTCATGATCATTTTTAGTAATTTTTTTTTTCCCCAAAGCTGTGGGATAAATAGTTTTCAAGATACGGCCGCGATCCATCCTTAATGGGGCACCTGGTATATAATAATAATATTCAGCTCTACAGGCCTAGTGGCCCTTGGCTTCGAGTTCTTTCACTCTTCTTTTCCAACTTTTTCTGTCCAAAGCATCAGTCTTCCAATCCCTCACTCCTACTTTCCTCAAATCATTTAGCACCTCATCCAGCCATTTCTTCCTCGGTCGCCCTCTTCTTCTCCTTCCCCCTTTGCCTCTCATTAGAATTCCTTTAACCCATCTCCCGCTGGACATCCTTGCTATGTGCCCTAGCCATCTAGCTCGCTGCGCTCTCACCACCTGAACAATGTTTGGTCTTTTGTACAGTTCTTCTATTTCTTTGTTTGTTCTTCTTCTAAATTCATTCAGAACTTTAACTCCTCCAAAAATTCTCCTTAATATTTTTCGTTCCCAGACTTCCAGCTTAGTTTCTTCCTTCTTCGTCATCGTCCATGTCTCGCACGCATAGGTAACCGTGGGCCTTAGTATTGATTGGTACACTCTTACTTTTGCTGCTCTTGTTATATTCTTTGCCCTTAAAATTTTTGAAAACATTCCTGCAGCTTTGCTTCCTTTCGCTAGTCGTTTCTCTATTTCCTTTTCTTCATCCCCTTTACTCGTTAGTGTTACTCCCAGATATTCAGCTTGTTCCACTTTCTCTATTGTATATTTCTTATTTACTGCACAATCAATGACTAAATTAGGGGAGAGTCCTCTGGTGCTATCTTTCATTACCATATATTTGGTCTTGTTCTCGTTAATTGTTAAGCCATATTCTCTCGCCTTTCTTTCCAACATCTTGAAAACCTTTACTAATTTTTTCTTGGATCTCGCCATCAGTACAATGTCGTCGGCATAAGCCAAGCATTGGTGTCTGGTACAATATATTAACCCCTTGGTATTGATGCCACTCTCCCTCAGAATCACTTCCTGCACCAGATTGAACAAAACTGTTGACAGTGGATCGCCTTGTCTCAGTCCTTTCTTTACAATGAACTCCTCAGACATTGCTCCATTGACTATAACTTTATTTACTGTTCTCCTGACAGTCATCTCCACCAACTTCCTCAACTTTTCCGGGACCCCCAGTTGTCTCATTGCTTGGAACACCTTTTCCCTGCTAATGGAGTCATATGCTTGCCGATAATCTATGAACAGCAAATGTAAGCTCAAATTTTGCTCATAAGTATTCTGTTGGATCTGTTTCATGATGAATATCTGGTCGGTTGTTGATCTTCCTGCCCTGAACCCTCCTTGGTATACCCCTACTTGTTCGTTATGGTATTTCTCTAGTCGATCTTTAATCATCTTGGCCATCACTTTGTAGGTCACGTCTTGCAGTGCAATTCCGCGGTAGTTATTACATTCCTCCTTAGCTCCTTTTTTGTGCAGTGGTATTATCAGCGCTTTATTCCATTTCTCTGGCATATTTTCTTCTTGCCAAATTCTGTTCATTAACTTCCATGTGCTTGCCACCAAAGTATCACCACCGTGTTTCAGGATTTCAGCTGTTATACTGTTTTCTCCAGCACTTTTGCTATTTTTTAACTGCCTTATACAAACTTCTACTTCTTCTTTTGTAGGTGCATTTATAATTTCGTTATTTTCTGCAATCGCATCTTCTTCCATTTCATGTTCTCCCCAGTTCCCTTCTTCACCAGTCTCATTTAGCGTCTCTGAAAAATATTGGGCAAATCTTTTCAGTTTTCTATCTACATCTCCTACCAGGGATCCTTCTTGAGTTTTCAAATAATGGGGTCTTCTAGCGCTACTGCCTTTACTTTTTTTTAATTCCTGATAGAAATTTCTTATCTCTTTATTAGCATATGATTCCTCTATTTCTTTTAATTCACGTTCTAAAAGTTCTTTCTTTTTCCTGCTACATATGGTCTTGGCTCCCCTTCGGATGCGATCATATCTTTCTTTGTTGCTTTCGCTCCTTTCTTTCAGTAATCTCAGACGTGCTTTGTTTCTTTGCTCCAAAACTTGTTTACATTCTTCGTCGAACCACCTATTTGTTTGATTTTTTTTTGGGTTCTCCCAGTATTTTTTCTGCTACCTCCTTCATAACTGTTTCAATCCGTACCCATTCCTCCTCTAAATGTTCTTTATTGAGCTTAATTCCTAGTTTTCTTTTCATTTCCTGTTCGAAATGCATTGCTGTTGTCCTATCCTCTAGTTTTGCTACATCATATCTTTTCCGTCTTCCCCCCTTTATATTTTTTCTTCTAGGTGGTCTTTCCTGTTTCATTTCCGTTATAACTAATATGTGATCGCTATCACTATCAGCTCCCCTGAAACTTCTAACATCAGTAACGTTTTTTGCATGCTTTCTTTCTATGAGGACATGGTCAATTTGATTCTTTGTCTCTCCATTTGGAGCTATCCATGTTTCCTTATGTATGTTTTTGTGATCAAAAGCAGTGCTAACAATTTTCATATTGTTATATAGTTATATTGTATATTGTTATATATATATATATATATATATATATATATATATATATATATATATATATATATATATATATATATATATATATATATATATATCTATATATATATATATATATATATATATATATATATATATATATATATATATATATATATATATATATATATATATATTGATACACTAGCTGAGGCATCGCTCTTGGAATCTGAGAGCTGCCAAAGAATCATTCGTGACTCCATCTTGTTGAAAAAATGGGTTGCGGTTGAAGCCAATTGCGTATTGCATTTTTGGAGCCAAAAAAGTAGGGGCCGATAATTCCTTCGCTTGATATGGCAGCCGAAACGACAACCTTAAGCGAATGTAATGGTTTCTGGTGCAATTCCAACGGATTATCGGATACCAAAAATGTTGTTTATTCACGTTACCGTTGTTTATCTGAAAACCATATGTTATTAAAACTCCTAAGACGAGTTTTCATTGTCCTGCGGAATTCGGCTCGTATAGCTGGATTATCGGGCTTCATATCTTGCACAATAATTATTTTGTAGTGGTGGAAATGTAAATTTTTGCGAATAATGAGATGAATCGTGGATATTCAGAAATATGCAAATGTAGAGAAGGTGCGCGGAGTCGTAGAGACTATCGTGGATCGTCTCTAACAGACTTGCAAAACGCGTTTGACATTCCTTCTCGTTCTTGATGTCCTTTTGCGTCCAATTGATTTATCCAGCATTATATTTCCAGTCTCGTCCTACTTACGCACTAAATGCTTGATTAAATTCGCACTTAACACATTTCTCATGGTCGCTAAATTAAAATGTGTCCTGTACATACGGCGAACAATAGTGTAGGTATCGTTTTTATAAAACGCTCGGACGCAAAATGCGCTCTATGGTCCCGTAAACCTGGTATATCGATCCATCACTTCTAAACTTAAAAACCCCGTCAAGCGTTTGACGCCAGTCCCCTCACCCCGCTATCGGTGTTTGGTGATTAAAACAAAAACGAAAAACACACCCCACATACACACACAAACACACACACACACACATATATATATATATATATATATATATATATATATATATATATATATATATATATATATATATATATATATATATATATAAGCGGAGGCCTCAGACTAACATGATCCAAAATCTGCCAACCCGCATTGGACCAGCGTGGCAGATTACGGTCCATACCTTCAACATGGTATTTCAGTATGTTGAAATATGACAGTACAACCTCAAACACGGCCCTCATACCCCGGAGGCCAAGGGGCAACTACCTACGGCAGCGGGAAGACCTGCCCCAAGGCAGAGGGTGCTAAGAATCACCAGGTTAGATCAGGCTGCCATTGGACTTTTGACATTGCAACGTTAAATATACGGACTATGAAAACAGAGGCCCGATTGCAAGAACTGTTAATCGAACTTGACAACATACATTGGGATATTATTGGGCTCTGTGAAACACGAAGAAAGGGTGAAGAGTTAATCAAACTGGAACCAACTGGACATGTACTCTACACTCGAGGTACGGAAAATGACCGATGTGGCGGAATAGGATTCCTCATCAATCGAAAGCTGAAGAACAGTGTGGTAAAATTTGAAAGTACATCCGACCGATTAGCCCAATGCGTCATTCAGCTGAATAAAAAGTTTAGGCTTCAAATCGTCCAAGCTTATGCACCAACTACAAGCCATAAAGATGAGGAAATTGAGGAATTTTATGATGATGTAGCCCAGCTTTTATACAAGGAGAAATGTAGGTACAAAATCCTGATGGGTGATTTTAATGCCAGAATTGGAACAACAAGAACAGACGAAAATGCAACTGGCCCATATGGAACTGGTGAGCGAGACAATAGAGGTGACAGATTAGTTGATTTTGCTGAAGGACAAGAACTATATATTATGAATTCATTCTATAAGAAAAATATCAACAGAAAATGGACATGGAAAAGTTCATCTGGGCTCACAAGCGAAATTGACTACATCATGACCAACGATAAAACAATATTTACCAATTGTACTGTCCTTAACAATTTTAATGTTGGAAGTGACCACCGAATTGTACGAGCAAGGGTTCGGATTGACTGTCGAAAAGAGTGCGAAAAAATGGTAAGATCAAAGAAGGGCAAGGTGGATTCTGGAAAACTGCTGGAGAGAGGAAGCGATTTTGAGATTGCTTTGTCAAACCGGTTTGCTGCGTTACAAGATCCAGAGGAGGTGGAAATATCAGTTCAATATGAAGAAATCGCCAACAATGTACTTCAAACGGCTGCTTCAATAGCACCAGAGGAAAAATGTCTCAAACAAACAAAAATCTCCATTGAGACCATTGCTTTAATGAAGAAACGGCGAGCAATGAGAAATGCAGGTAGTCCTTTTGGCAGAGTCGAGTACACTGAGCTCTGCAAAACTATAAGAAAACGTATCAGAGAGGACACGCGCCGATTCAATATGCAGCTAGTGCAAAAAACCCTGGAAGAAAACAAAGGAATTAACAAAGCTAAACAGAAGCTGAGAAACAAAAGAACGCAAATATATGCTTTAAAGCGTGAGGATGGCACAGTGTGCAGGACGCGTACCCATATGTTAGAGATTGTCAGAAGGTTTTATTCCCAGTTATATGAAGATCAGAGCCAGTCAGGGACAGCAATACCCACGGAAGAACAATATATAATACCAGATATCCTAGTGGAGGAAGTAACAAATGCTATAGAATTGATGAAGAACGGCAAGGCTCCAGGAAAGGATAGTGTAACTGTCGAAATGCTAAAAGCTGGTGATCGGACGTTACATAAAACACTGGCAAAATTATACTCAAAATGCCTCAAAGAACAAAAAGTACCTGACTTATGGAAAAATGCAGAAGTGATCCTTTTACATAAAAAAGGAGCACAGGAAGATTTAAAGAACTACCGTCCAATAAGCCTCCTATCAGTGATGTACAAAGTTTTCACTAAGATAATTTCTAAAAGAATATTAAAAAAACTGAATGACGCACAACAAGCAGGATTCAGAAGTGGATTCAGTACAATGGATCACATCCAGGTTGTACAGCAGGTCATAGAAAGGCACAACGAATACACCATGCCACTGTGCTTGGCTTTTATCGACTACGAAAAAGCATTTGATTCCATCTCAAAGCATGCGATAATGGATGCACTGCTTAGCCAAGGTGTAGAGAGAGCCTATGTAAACCTATTAGAATCGATATATGATGGAGCTACAGCCACAATTCACCTTGATGATCTTGAAGTGGGAATTAATATAGAACGAGGTGTACGGCAGGGTGACGCAATATCGCCTATTCTTTTCTCGGCTGGCCTTGAAGAAGTATTCCGTAAACTGGAGTGGGAACAGGATGGGGTAAAGATCAATGGTGCAAACTTAAACCATCTTAGATTTGCAGATGATATTATTCTCATTTCACAAGACCCAGAGGAGCTGCAAAGACGCATACAAGAACTGCAAAGGGCTGGCGAACCATTTGGCTTGAAAATAAACCTGAAAAAGAGTCAGGTTATGTTCAATAACTTCGCTCAGGACAGAAGAATTTCAGTTTTAGGAAGGGATTTAGAGATTGTGGACAGCTTTGTATATCTTGGGCAGAGGATTTCCATGGAGGGGAATACCGCCCGGGAGGTGGAACGGCGTGTTAAATGTGGCTGGCAGGCATTTGGTAGGCTCAACATAGTGTTTAAGAGCAGACTCCCACTTTGCCTGAAAAGAAAAGTATTCGATCAGTGCGTTCTACCCGTTATGACATACGGAAGTGAAACCTGGACACTCAAATCGCAATCAATTCAAAAACTTCGCTTGGCACAGAGGGGAATGGAAAGATGTATGCTTGGCATTACAAGACGAGACAGAAGGTCCTGCGCATGGATCAGGGAACAAACAAAAGTCTGTGACATTATGGGAAGAGTAAAACAGTTGAAATGGTGATGGGCAGGCCATATAGCGAGGCGATGGGACGACAGATGGACCAAGGCAGTCCTGGAGTGGATACCGCTTGATCGCAAACGTCCGCCAAGAAGACCGAAAGCACGATGGACTGATGACATCGTTAAGTATATTGGACCCGAGTGGCAGAGGAAAGCCCAGGACCGTGAAGGTTGGAAGCATGCTGAAGAGGCCTTCATCCTGCAGTGGATCGATACGGGCTGATGATGATGATGATGATGATATATATATATATATATATATATATATATATATATATATATATATATATATATATATGGAGTTTTTTTGACTTCTCTGGACTGCGTTCAACGAGACAACAGTAGTCAGTAGTTATACACCCCCGACCAATGGTTTATAGGCCATCCGACGAGAAGTCGTCGAAAATATGGGTTGATTGTGGGATTGTGGAGAGAGACTCCGTATTCTTGGCGAGCGAGCATATGTCGGTACCCTGATCAGTCTAACCACCAACAGACGAAACATGTGGCCTCCAATGTAA
This sequence comes from Cosmopolites sordidus, assembly GCA_031761425.1. Lineage (NCBI taxonomy): Eukaryota > Metazoa > Arthropoda > Insecta > Coleoptera > Curculionidae > Cosmopolites > Cosmopolites sordidus. The sequence continues at coordinate 765,628 of JARFXV010000508.1, forward strand.
GCAATGTGTGGGGCTTCCTCCCGGTCAAGCAACTAACCATTGTTCATATATATATATATATATATATATATATATATATATATATATATATATATATATATATATATATATGCCCACAAGGTAGCGTAACGGAACCGTGGAGGGAAATATTACAGAAATCTTTCACCCTTTCTCCACGTGGTGCCACCGATCCCCTTCGCCGAACTGTCAACCATGCGACGTCACGTGTCTCTCGGGACCGGTTTTTAGCCTTTCAGCCGTCATCAGCCGAGCTCTAGACGAACGCAAGGAAAGCAGTTCGGAGAGACGATCGGGGCCAGACCAGATTAACTGCATAAACTGACATTTCACTTCGCTGCATAAACTGACATTTCACCATTTTTTAAAGCGTTTATTACGGCCTGTAATGACTCTACGCTCGAATTTTCTTGGGTAGCTAATGTTTTTCTTTGGTATTTATTTTGCATCAGCAAAATTAACACACATGTTAAAAAAATATGACCAAAATAATCACACCCTGACCGAAAGCGGTCATCTCTCTTAATTTTTCAGGAGAGATTGTCACACCAGCCACGTTACAAAACGTATAAGGCCTTGTGATTATTGTGAGGTTATGTTCAAGCACGACTCATAAGCCATTCCGCCATTCTATTAAGAACACATTATTGTTCAAAAACTACATAACCACATTTTATGAAATGAAGGGCAAAGAAAGGCCTAGGCAAAAAACAAGTGGATTTTACTTACTTTTGGTAGTTTAATCGCAAATATTATTGTGCGCAGACGCTCATGTGCACGACTTGAAGCGAACTGAGTGATAGCTAGCGACACCAGTTGGTCATATCTCCCTTACGACTATCTACCCCAAACTTTGTGCCCTTACGACTATCTACTCCAATAATATATTATATTTCACTCTATGATGCGGCACAAAACACAAATTAGGATCTCGCGTTGTAAAATACCCAACACAAGAATAAGTAGCAAAGAGACACAATATATTTATAACAATTTTTCAGTTCCCTTAAATTACAAAAAAATATCCACGAAAATAGCATGTATGCTTGCGGAATAGTGAGAAAAGGTAAAAAAGGCTTGCCTAAAGATTTTAAAGCAAATAATAAATTTGAACGGGGACAGTGTGGTTGGAGAGTTGATAAAGATGGTATTACATTTTTAAAATAGCAAAATCGCAAACCAGTATTTTTCCTAAGTATCAGTCCCTCAAAAAACGAGTTTTTAGGAAAAATAAGGATGCCACTCGTAAAAAAAAATATTCCCTATCTTATTCAAAGACTGTGATACCAATATAGGTTTTGTAGACAAAATGGATATGCTCAAATCGATATATGAAGTTGATCGTAAATCTAAACTGGGTCCATACCAATAAAATTTGGGGTGTGTGATGAATTTTCTGGAACAATTTGTTTGAATTATCTGATGGAAAACAGATGGTTCGTGTGCGTGCTGTGCGGCGATAATATTTGTGTGCGACTTTGGATGTCAGAGCATCTACATTGCCACGTAGGCACAACAATGTGGACCCCGCTTAAGAAATGGTGACATCGGATATTTTGGTATTTTCTGGACATGCCGTTAGTCAACTCTTATATTATATTCAATGCTAGATCGATGTCGATAACAATGATTTTAAAAATGTTCAAATTATCTGTAATCTTCGGATTGATTGGGGTCCAGCCCGACATGTCCAGAAAAAAGGAAGAACACGCTATATTGCAGCTGTATTAACCATCAGTAATTTCAAGACTGCCATTTCTGCCAGAAGTAAGATATGACAAAGATACACACATGCCCAAACCTAACCTAGAAAATGCGTCATGCAGCACTCATGCAGAACCGTACAAGACTCGCTATCGTACAAGTTTCAGTGACAAAGAAAACTGCTTTTCTTTTTTCATTATCAATAGATTATTGACTTTATATTTTTAATTTTACTTATTATTAGAAAAATAAATTACTTCTTATTTTTTATGTTGTTTATTGCATAGTGCCTTCATGACGAGGATACGTCCTCACGCCTAAAGACAAGATCTGAAAAATAAATTATATGAATATTCACTTTTTGAAGTTATATCTTAACCCAACTTCATATATTTTATAACATTTAAAGTCAGTAAATGAACTTCGGTATCAGAAGGTTAAATAAAATATAATTTTGTATGGTATCAAAAACGGCATTACTTATCTAACGCATATATTATTTTGCAACTTAGTCACCTATATGTTTAGTAACATCAGTAAGAAAATCGAAAAAATTTACCACAAATCACTAAGTCAGTTTTTGAAACTTCTCGATTCACGTTTCGCTAACCATATTAGCATCATCAGGAGATGACTTAATCTTGAATCATAATTTAATGTTCAATCATCTCGTGATGATGCCAATATGGTTACCGTCTCTTCGAATGTAGTGAGTTTAGAGTTTCACACCGTTCAATAGAAAAATTAATCAACGAAAGTATGTCAAGTAAGGTAAATGTTTATTATTATATCAAATGGATAAAAAAAATCGCACACTATACGATATACGAGATTTTTTTTGGTTAAACTCTGGTTCGGTATAGAGTTGTTTCATTTTAAATAGAAAAAGTGAAACGGGAGGATGGCATGGTGTTAGTAATTACAACAATCGTCGATTTAAACGAAAACCTCAACCGTTAGTTAGATATTTCGTAGCTTTACGATCAAACAGTTACGGTTTACCACATACTCAATTCAACAGATTAATTGTAGCGTCGGAAAAAATGTTCAATGGTTCGTATTAATGTTCAATAAAATACCAATTAACATTTTAATACAATTACAAGCAAGAAAAGCTAAATTTATCAATTAATTTAATCAGTTTATATGACCTTCATATAAAAAGTCGTTTAGAATAATTTTAAACAAATTAAAAAATAAATTACAAAAGCACAAGCGAATAAAGTTAATACGAGGCGTGTGAATAAAATAATGAGACTGGTAACGTAGCGTTCATTCTGGCAACACTGGTGGTTTACCTCAAATTTTACCTCAAACCAGCTGAAACCTGCCACCCTTTGCAGTGGCTTTTTTTTTAACATTAAACTTCAATTTTATTTTTATATTTGTTTATTAATTAATAGTAAAATATAATTTATTTATGTAATGAAATCATTTTGAATACACAATATTTTGTTTTTTTTATCTGGTGCATATACACGTAAATCTGATGGTTTTCCAAAGCGTGAAGAGGCTACGTAAAAATGTCCAGTGCGAAGCCAATTTTGTAAAGCCAATCCACAAACTTGTAGCATGATACATATTTAAATCGACGTACATGGAGTGACAGCGATAAGGTGGTAATTTTTGCATTTCTCTCTAGACCCTTTTTGGTGTAGAGGCATAAATACTGAGATTGACCAATTTTCTGGCCACAACTAACTCACTCTCTCACACTTTCTAGTCTGTCCTGTATTAATAAAGTAAAAATTAATAAAGATTCTTGATTTACCTCAATGTACAGGATATTCAGCAAGCAAATAAACAAAATGAACTTGGATCAAGTTACTTTAGCTCACTGTTTATAAAGGATTATCAAACTTATATTATATATTTTTGTAAAACGTCATAACAGCCTTTTTTATTTCAGCTAAAATTGACATTTGTGTTTAGTATTGTTTGGGAAATCATCATGAAAAAATATACAGTTGCACAGCGTATACAAATTGTTGAAATTTATTGCAAAAATAATGAATCTATTCGGGGTACGTATTCGGAGTATCAATATAATCGACTTACAGAGCTTACTATTTGTAATTTATTAATTAATTAATTAATAAAATAACATAGGTAGTGTTTGTAATATTAAGAATCCAACTCGTCGAAAGCTTAAACGTATTAAAGCAGTGTTTGAGAATGTAAAATAGTTTTACGAAACTATAGTCACACAAATTGAAAAATAAAAGTAATAGATAACAAAGTATAAAACTGTTTTATTTCTTTTTAGAATTAGGAATGTTTTAAAGGGATAGTTTTACTTCAGATATTATATTTTGCAAAACTTTACTTTGTTTGATATTTGGGTTAGATTTCGGGCCATTTTCAATCAAATTAATCTCAAATTAATCATTAATCATTAATCATTAATCGTTAAAGTTATATTTTGGTGAACATTTTGATTTTTTGTCATTTAACTGTAATTTAGATAGATTTAATAGTTTATGCAATTGTCTAATATATTTTTTTATGAATAATTTGTGAAATTGTTTGTTTAGTTTTGTCCTCTAGGATATCAAATTCAATTGGATGGAGTTTATATGATAATTCCGAGTGCAGTACCTTGATATGTAGAAATAAGTTGTTTTTAATACTGAACTATTTTCTTATTTCTTCTTTTAAATAGGCGATTTTACAAGAATCCAGGGCTTTCTTCGCAGAAACTGTGGTCGCATTGATCTTGAATTGGATAAATTTGGGATACACTTTCTTCTTTAAACATTGTTGAGTGAACCATGCGTTTTATACTGCTGCACGTTGTTTTAATCTTAGATTAAAGTATAACTTGAACTGTTCTGCTGTACGTGCTTCTTTCAAATTATTGTTTCTTTCAATATATAGGTGATTTGTTACTTTGTGATTGACGTTTGTGAGTTACTTTGTGATTTTTTTTATTTACCGTTTCATAGATACCGGACATATATTTCCGAAGATTAAAAATTAAAAAAAATTGTAGTCTAAAAATTTTATATACAGTGTCAAAAAGCAAAAAATTAAATATTTTGGAAGCGATTGAAATTTATAAATATAATAAAGACTCCTCTAGACAGCTATTAAACAATCAGACAGATATCCGAAATTTCCCACTATTTAAAATATTGTAAAAAATTAACCCCAATAAAAATGTAAAATTAGGTACATAGGATAAACAGTTTTAATATCTTAGTTTTAAAGTAGTGTTTGAGAATGTAACATAGTTTTTCGAAACTATACTCAGCAATTTAAAAATAAAAATGATAGATGACAAAGTAAAAAATTGTTTTATTCGGTTTAAAAATTATCATAAAGTAACGGACAAATCAATCAATAATGTGATCCAAGTCTAAACTTGTGACAAGGTCTTATAGCAGCAGACGTTTTAGCCTACGCACTTCACTAATATCGTGCACATTATACTGATATTAGACTGGCGTGCACGAACACTCTTTCAGAGTACTCGACACTGAAACAATATATGACCTCTTTGATGAATCCCAGAGGGATATCGTGCTGAATCACCTCGTTGGTGACGTAGTAAAATGCGTTGACTGAAGTTGCTCGCATTTAGTGCATATATGTTCTTTCTTAAGGCCGATATTGGACCAGTGTGGAACGCTAAGACCACCGTGTCGTCAGCATTTGTTTAACCATAAACTATCTATCAGTTAGATAAGATTTCAATAGTTGAAAGTGGGGGTGGTAACTTGCAATCATTTAGTCACTTACATGAAATTATTTTTATATAAAAATGCTATGAATCAATATTTAAAATTAAAAAAAACCGTTGATATATTAAACCGTTTTGTTTTTGTTCCAAATTAAAAATATATACCACTTATTTGAAAACCTTTTATTATGTTCATCTATTCTTTAAAAAGCACAAAGAAAATTAAATTATTTTAAAACCAAATAATATTATTACCGATTAATAAGCTGAGAACTTTTCTTGTAAAATAATTATTTCCCTATTAAATGTCACATCCATCAAAACTAACTAATAAATCTGCTACTGTTCAAGTTCTTTGCGATCATAAAGCGTACCTAAACAGAAGGTTGCGGTTGTTGAAGTTCCCCCCGAGCCCCAAACTTTTCGCCTAACCCATCCACAAATTTCTACACCAGTAATTGTTTAACTAAGTTTCTGGAAGCTTAACTTTAGGTGTTCGAGAATTTTAAGCTTATTAAACCTCTTATTTCATTTTAGGTTTTGTAGTAAACATGTGTGCCATACGTAATACACCATAAAAGATACAAAATAAATATCAATTAATATTATAATAGAAAGAGTAATAGAAAAAACTTTTAAAAACCAAATTTAATTTTCTATTATATTTATTAAGATAAATAATATAATATGCTTATATTAACTAACCTTTAGCATTTTGTTAACAATATATATCCAGTGCATTTATTTGCTGCTTATCTTAAAAAAAATATTTCCTGCTGTAATTTTTCTTGTTGATACAGTAAAACTTGGTCGGGTTTCCACGATATTAAAGTAAACATGGGCCGGGTTAGACAATGTACTGCTAAAGAAAGGCTTTTAGTTTTGCTATTAAAAAACCTAAACAAATATTATGCATTTATCTCTAATGCAATTAAATGGTCACCATGCGAAATTGTTCAAGTTTTGAAAGAATTATATGTGACCCAAAAACAATCCTTTTGCTACCTATGTCGTTATAAAAAAAATCTCGACCTAAATATCAACACCAGAACCATAAGAACACATTTACAACAGAAAAACCTATATGGTGGATTAACCGGAAAAGCGATTAAAATTTGCTTAAAGAAACTGTAGTGAAGATTTATAACGTAACTGAAAAAGTATTATTTAGAAATGATGCCAAAATTAATTTTTTTGGTTCTCATGGTAAATTGTATGTGAGAAGACGAATTAATGAAAAATTCAATCCACGTAATACTTTTGGTACGGTGAAGCATGGTGATGGCAGCATCAAAGTATGAGGTGTGTTTCAAACAACGGAGTAGGTCCAATATTTTAGATTTACTTAGGATTCTTAGAGATAATTATTCTATCTTACGCTAAAGAGAATATGCCTCTACAGTAGGTTATACCACCAAGACAATGATCCCAACGGCTCCAACATACGGCCCATCTGGTAAAAGCAGCAAGAAAATCAGACAGTTTGGTTTAAAGCATGCCGAAATCTAATCAACTCCACGCTTGGAAAAGATCAATCAGAAATCTCTATAAATAAAAATCAATTGCCACATATATGATAGAGCATCACTGACGGAAAATCCACGGGAAAAGTGGAAAATTTTTTGTGAAGAAGAAAAAAATTTGTGAAGAAATTTCAATATATTTTCTTGGTTCAACGAAAAAGAATATTGTGTTATCGGTGGTTTGTTGAAAAGTAGTGTTTTTGGAAAAATGCCACCAATAAGGCATCGATACTACACATACGATCACAAAACATTCATCAAAGCAGCCAAAAGACCAGCAGGCGAACATGAACGACGCTAATTTTGTCGATGGGTTTGTCCAAAAGTTTGGGGCTCGGGGGGCAACTTCAACAACCGCAACCTTCTGTTTAGGTATGTTTTATGATCGCAAAGAACTTGTACAGTAGCAGATTTATTAGCTAGTTTTAATGAATGTGACATTTAATAAGGAAATAATTTTTTTTCAAAAAAAGTTCTCAGCTTATTAATATATTATAATTTTATTTGGTTTTAAAAGAATTTTAGTTTGATGTTTCTTTAAAGAAAAATAGACATAACTAAAAATTATCAAATAACAGCTATATATTTTTAATTTGGAATGAAAACAAAACGCCATAATATATCAAAGATTTTTTTTATTCTCAATATTGGTTCATCCTCATCCACACTTTCAACTATTGAAATTTTATCCAACAGATAGACACTTTAAGGTTAAAAAAGGTGATGAATACACTGAATTACATCCCAATATATTCAGGCCTTCCTCAACGTAGCATCTTTGGCCCAATATTATACCTCTTATATACAACTGACCTTCCGACAACAAGAACCATCACTGTAGCAACATACGCTAATGACACACCGGTCTTAACATCGCACATGAATTCAATATCAGCCTCAAGAAACCGTCAAACAAATTTAAGTAAAATGCAGCAATGGTTGAAAACATGGTGCATTAAGGCCAACGAAACAAAATTAACCCGCGCAACATTCACACTATACAGTGAAAGATGCTAAACATGCTACCCAACGCAAGCAACTTGGTTTTAAATTGAGCCAAATCTACTGGCTTATTATCCGCAAATCAAAATAGTGAAGAAAAAAAATTTGGTTGTTGTCGAGAATTTGTTGACTCAAAGTCGAGACAAGTACCTCCCAGGACCGGTTTCTGGCCTCACCCCCGTCATCAGCTGGGCTGGATTGGAAAATTCACAGGAAAAGTCGAAAATTTTTATATGAAAAAAATGTTTATGAAAAATTTTAACGATTTGACGTTTTATATGAAATGAGGCACAGTTTGAGAGTTTTATTGTAAGATGTTTTCATAACAAAAAGAAAAAGAGAAGTGCATGGCTTAAACCCCTTGCCATTAAAAAAAGAAGTGTGACATTTTGCGAAGGGATTTCATTATCTTTTCTTGGTTTAACGAAAACTAATATTGTATGTATGTATATATATATATATATATATATATATATATATATATATATATATATATATATATATATATATATATCCAGTATACCTCGCCTAAGGTACTGGACTGGTACTGGTGGTGAATAGTGAAAGTTCCATTAGATATTAATGCACAGCTGCGAATATCTCAAAATAAGCAGCCCCGAACCAAGGCAAAAAAAAACAAAATCCACTTAGCGTCTGATTTGTATCAAGCGGTTGAGTGGTCAGCGTCTGTTCACCAGTGGTGCGGCTGATATTTAAATTCTGGAACTAACCCCTCCAGTCTTAACCTCTAAACCGTCATGGTTCAAACCTTTAATTCAAAGTACAAGATGAAGCGTTCTAGTAATTACAAAATTACCCCAGGAGGTAGACAATCCTCTGCCAGCTTTGCTGGTACAACCGGACTTTCGGATTCTGGGGCGTCCGGGCTTAAACGCAAAATCTTTCAGAGGGAGTCGGAGACCTCTGGCCAACGTCTGAAACCGAAAACAAAAACTTTCTTTGGAACGCTAAATATCAATTCTCTCCTCCGTCCAGGAAAACTACACGAATTGGGGCGAACATTAAATCAGCAAAAAATCCAAATTTTAGCTTTGCAAGAAACCAGATTGACAGATGATAACACCTTGGAATTCGGCAACTACAGACTTTTTAAAAGTAAAACGGACAAAAGAATACTCAAAAATACACCACATCTCGGTGTTGCTTTCGCTGTTTCAAAAAACATTCTTGGTTCTATAACAAATGTCCAGCCAGTAAATAATCGACTTATGACACTATCCCTCAAGTGTGCTAACAAAAACTATACATTAATCAATGCACACCTCCCAGGGAATGAAGAAAATAAATCTAATCCTGAAAAAGTAAATAAGTCCTGGGAAATTCTAGAAAAGACTATCTCTAAAATTCCCTCTAACCATGTAAAAATCCTATTGGGTGATTTCAACGCCCAGCTAGGGAAAGAAAAAAAGTACAGGAAAACAGTCGGCAGTTTTCCCGCTCATAAATGGACTAACAATAATGGTAAAAGATTGGTTGAACTATGTTCGCAGTTTAATCTAAAAATAATGTCAACCCATTTTAAGAAGAAAATATCAAAACAAAAGACCTGGAGGTGCCCAAACACGTACATGGGTGAATTTCAAATTGACCATGTTGCCATTTCGTACCCCAATTATAAAGAGATTTTGAATGTTCAAGTCAGGAAAGGAGCAAATATAGACACGGATCACTACTTGACTAGAATCAAACTTAGCTTGAAACCTCGAAAACTTATTCAAAAGAGGCTGCTAATACCAAAGTTTGACCCAACGAAAATAAAACCAGCCCTAACAGAAGAGCTTGATAAACAACCAGCACAGAACTGGCAAGAATTGAAACAAAAAATTATTAAAACGGCCTTAAAGTTGGTCCCTTTACAAAAACGTAGAAAACATCCGTGGTGGGATGAAGTTTGCGAGCAAGCAGTATTAAGCCGAAGTAAAGCATTCAAAGATTGGAACAGTCAAAAAACAGCAATAAACTATAACATCTTTTTGGAAGTAAGAAAAGAAACATCGAAGCTAATTAGACAAACTAAAAGAAAATATGAAAACAATCAACTTAATGAAATAGAAAAATATTTCCAAAAAAATAACACCCGAAGCTTTTACAAAACATTTAAAACTAAATTAACAGGCTATCAACCCCAAAGTCTTTGCTTCCAAAAGGAAAACGGACAATTAGCTCTAAATAACCAAGACAATTGCAAAGAACTTGCGAAATATTTTGAACAAATACTAAACTGTTCGGAGCCCTTAAACAAATTAACAACACTACAACCTAAACAAACAAACCCAGATTCATTACCACCGAATGAAGATGAAATAATTAGGCAAATCAAGCGGCTTAAAAATGACAAGGCTTCTGGTGAAGATGGAATCACTGCTGAACTTTTGAAATCCGCTGATCCAGGTACAATCAAGGAAATAACCAAAATTCTACAAGAAGTTTGGCGAACCGAACGGATTCCGGAAGATTGGAAAGTGGCTCTAATCCATCCACTACATAAGAAAGGAGATAGAACGGATGTAAACAACTATAGAGGGATATTTCTTCTCCCAGTTTGTTACAAGATTCTATCTCAATGTCTACTAGACAGAGCACAGGGACAGTTAGAACCCAACATTGGTGAATATCAAGCAGGTTTTCGACCGGGCAGATCCTGCCCTGAACAGATCCTGAATCTGAAGTTGATTCTAAGACATCAAAAACTGTACAATAAAAATTTCGTCTGTACATTTGTGGATTTCAAAAAAGCATATGATTCTATTGACCGCGAATCTTTATTCCGAATTTTGAAAGAACAAGGACTAGATCTGAAAACGCTGGCAATTAGAGCAACGTTAACTAACACAAGGTCAAAAGTTAAATTCATGGGTGAGATCTCAGAGCCCTTCGAAATTAAAACTGGAGTGAGACAAGGGGATGGACTCTCGCCACTCTTATTTAACTGTGTTCTAGAAAAAGTAATACAGGAGTGGCGTGAAAAAAAGTCGGCCCTGAATATTGACCAGCCCATTAAACTGGGGAGAACCAACATCAAAATTGATTGTCTGGCATTTGCTGATGATCTAGCAATTTTAGCTCAAGATGTATTAACGGCACAGAAACAGATTGAAATCCTAAAAGAAACAGCAGAAAATGTAGGACTCCAAATTTCCTTTGAAAAGACACAATACATGACCTGCAACAGACTAAGAACGCCATTTCTAAAAACAAAATATGGTAACATCAGACGAGTCTCTCAATTCAAATATTTGAGTGAAATAATCATGGAAAATGGGTTGGAAAAAGCGGCCAATAAGGGTAGATGTCAAAAAATGGAAACGGCATTGAGACTTACAAAAAATATTTACAACAAAAAATGCCTATCTAAAAACACAAAACTGAGACATTACAACACAGTTATTAAGCCAGAATGTCTATATGCTGCAGAAACGCTCATTTTGAATAGAAAGAGGGACATCGAGGACATTGAAAAGAAGGAACGAAAAATCGTAAGAAAAATCCTAGGCCCCAAACAAATAAATAGCACAACATACCGACTTCGAGAAAACCAAGAAATCAAACAATACACAGATATACATAGCGATATGAGAAAAAGAAGACTTAAGTTTTACGGACACATAAAACGGATGAATCCGAGTAGGTTAACTAGACAAATAGTCGAATTTTATGAAAATAGGAGTAAAGCTAAAGTAGAAATAATTAAATGGATTGCTGCAATTAAAGAGGACCTAAGATCAGCAAATATTACACAAAGTGAAATTCAGGATAGAGGCTGTTTCAGACACAAGGTTAACGTTTGGAAGGTTGGCCAGAGAGAAAAATGTAGGAAGACTGGAACAACTTGGTCTGACGAAAGGAAAAAAGCTCATAGCGAAAGAATGAAATTAGTATGGGCAGAAAGGAAGGCTAACAACAACAAACGCCTCTAATTGTACTTCGCGTGGTCCACTAGGGCCCATACGTGAATAATAATAATAATATATATATATATATATATATATATATATATATATATATATATATATATATATATATATATATATAGTATTAGATTTTCTTGGACTGCATCTAATAAGACAGCAATCAATAAAATTATTACAAAATTTTTTTACCCTTTCTCCACGTGGTGCCTTCGACCAACTGTCCCCACGCGCCGTCATGTATCTCTCGGGAGCTATCGAGTGTCTATCCTTTCAGGCGTCATCAGTCATAATATTTCCCTCCACGGTTCTGTTACGTTATCTTGTGGGCATACCTGCTACTATACCCGATGCTCCAGGCAGAATCTTACGAGCACTCCTTACTGCTACGAGCATTCGACATATAATGGCGTGAGTTGTGTTCTATCACGACCTGTCTTCAAAATGGGCAGTTGACATGGCCTGGCCCATATCGTCTCTCCCAGCTGCTTTTTTTGCGTTCGTCTGGAGCTTGGCTGATGATGACGGCTGAAAGATTAGAAACCGATTCCGAGAGATACATGACCGCGCTCGACAGTTGGGCGAAGGCGAAATAATCCATATATATATATATATATATATATATATATATATATATATATATATATATATATATATATATATATATATATATATATATATATATATATATATATATATATATGTTTCTAAAATTAATCCGGGTGTCGATCCGTTGATTCTGTGAAGAGTCACGACGGTTCGGCAAAATCGCATTTGGCATTTTCAAGTGTTGTCCGCTTCGACTGAAGAGTCCAACTGGTGTGCACGGGTTGTTGTGCTCGCTTTTATAGCTGGCCGGCCACAAAAGCGACTGTGGAAACCGAACCAAAAACAAATTAGTTATAAATGTATCTAACCACCACTTATCCACAGGTGAAGAATCTATACTAAACAAAGGCTTCAACTTTGCCATTGCCTCAAAACATATACCAATAAAAGAAATAATTTCGAACGTTGAATCAACCCTAGACGACAAGCCAGATGAAGAAGCGGAAATAATCAGACAAGATGTAGATCCGAGGCAAAAGCTCCGATAAACAAAAAAAATGTGCTGAGGGTTAAATGGTTAACGATGGTTAAATTGCATGAATTGCACTTCGAATTGCTTCCTCATAGACCGTATTCTCAAGATCTGGCACCCAGCGACTATTTCATGTTCTCAGACCGAGCAAAAAATCGCTATGTATATATATATATATATATATATATATATATATATATATATATATATATATATATATATATATATATATATAATACATGAAAAAAAATCAAGATAATCATAAAATAACATATAAGGCTCTATCTCTGCGTTGATAGCAGATATTCCCTAAATTTAAATCTGATATGCTTCCTTTAGAACATTCAGTGACATCTCAAATCTCTACTCAGAAGTTATTTTTCCCGAAACATGATCATACTTGCGCAAATCACATACAAAGTGGTAACAAGAATTATGTATCTCCTGGAGACAGTGATACAGTAACGTAATTTTGATTTAACAAGACTTTCACATAGTGTGTTTTTCATCTTAAAGGATAGTACATCTCTAGCAGAGTACAAAAGTTTTAGGCTAGCATAACTTTGTCTTGTCAAATAAGTTACATATTCACAAAAGCGCAACCTTTCGTCAACAAACAAACCCAACATTATTGCGCAATGCAAGTTACAATCTGGATCTTTTGCTGATTAATGTAATTTAGATTTGGTAGGGTTCAAATGTAGGCAATGATTTGCAGCGAATGCAGAAATGTTCCAAAGATCTTCTTCAATGGTCTTGGGGGCACGTTCATAATCATCGCACACGAACTCTTTGTACAGCTGTGTGTCATCTGCAAAAAATGTGAATTTACAATTTACAATAACTGTAAATAATTTAACAATAAATACTAATATTAATACTAATATAATTTAATAATAACTATCTCCTGCAGCTTTACTTTACGGTTTTGCGAATTAATTTTGTGATTTTTTTTGATGTCTTGGTGTAACCACCACATTTGGACATCCAGAGCGTTCAGCATCATCGGTGCTTGTACAGCCTGGTTTGAATTCAGCATACCAATCCATTATGATTGATTTGTGAGGCAGAGTCCGGTCCCGATAATATTTATCAAGCCATTGTTTTGCTTCAACGGCATTTTTCTTTATCAAAAAACAACAACACACAAAATTCTTTTTTTTTTGCTATTGTTTTGAAAATAGCAAAAGTAGCATCATTTAAAACCCAACATCTCAGAAACTAGTAGACAGATTATCATGAAATTTTGACACATGACGTTTGAAAGTTGGCACAATCGGTCGATTGGCACCCTGGCAAGGGTTTTCTGTAAGTGACGTATCTATGTATCAGACCGGGGACTTATTGACCGATGTGTTATACTAAATCCTGAAAAAATGGAGTTCTGGGGACAGAAACGTAAATGAAGAAGAAGTCGACTAATCTCTCATTTTTATTACCCCAATATAGAAACTTTTTATACATACTGCATAATCCTTCTGTGCTCATTAAAACTATTAAATCTTCGAGCCCGATTTGCAAAAGGATAACGTAAATTTTGTCTGTTCCACCTCAAAGCCCTTAAATTACGCCGATCTAAACCCTCCGCCTTTACGAAACAAGAAAAGATTCGACTTTGGCAAAATGAATTTTCATCCTAATCGCATTATCCGATAGAAAATGGATTTGGAAACACTTTATAATCGGAATCGAGTTAATCGGGCCTTTTACCGGGGAATAGTCTGCGGTTCAGGTTCGTTTTGGTAACGCCCTCAGGCTTTGCCTGTACCGACCACGACAGTTTCGGCTCTGTGATTAGCTTATCTTTAGTGTTTAAATCTGAATTTGTATCGATTTTTTGTCTTTTTGTTGTTTCTAACGAATGTACGCTATCAACAAGTACAAAATAATACTCGAAAATTTTATACAATTATGTTTTTAAAATTAATTTTAGGGTTCTTCAACAAAGGGGCTTATTTTTTCATTCATAATTAAATAAAATATTTACTATATTCAACTGAGGTAACAGAACTTAATTTTAAGGTAGTTCACTCGTGAAAATCGGAGCTAAAAGTATAGTTTTAGAGACTAATACAGCCATAGTTTTATAAGAAAATAATATATATATATATATATATATATATATATATATATATATATATATATATATATATATATATATATATGTATATATATATATATATATATATATATATATATATATATATATATATATATATATATATATATATAGGGCCATACATGGCTCTACATTAGGAACTGTAGCCGCTCGATTCTTTTGAGCTCTGGAAACTCATTCCTTGTGATGAATTAGTCCATATTCCTCTATTCTTGCCTTATTCTATTCTATTGTTTGTCCCTGCTTCTTCCGTTATTTTCTTCCACACATCTCGGTCCAGTATCTTTTCCCACCATGCTTGTATTTTCAATTTCCTTATATCTTTCCACATCTGATCTTCCCACCTACTTTTTGGTCTCCCTCTTCTTCTGTTTGTATCTGGTCTCCACATTGTAATTTTCTTTACTACTTTGTTGTCTTCCATTCTTCTTATATGACGAAACCAGCGGAGTCTTTGCACTTTTGTGGTCTTCACTATATATTCTCCTTTCAAAATGATTTTTATTTCAAAATTCATTAACTTCTTCAACTTTCTTTAATCCATATATTCTTCTTACTATCTTTCTTTCGAATATTGGTAACTTTTCCTCTTCCAAGCTTGTTAAATTCATTATCTCAGCCCCATAGGTCACGACCGGTCTAATAGCTGCTTTATATACCCTCATTTTTGTATTTACATGTTTTTGCTTTTCATGATGCTTTTGAATTTATAATAGGCCTGTACTCTGTGATCAATCTCAATGTTTCTGTCGCTTTTGCTATTTATTATTATTCCCAAACATTTAAAGCTTTCCACTACTTCAAATTGGTAATTTCGTATTTTTGCTGATTTGGTTGTAACTCCTTATTTCCATATATTTGCTTTTTTCTGATTTATTGTGAGGCCTCTTTTATTTGCTTCTTGTCCAATTTTTTGAATTGCTTCTTCCAGGCTTATTCTGTCTCTAGATAGCACAGTAAAATCATCTGCGTATACTGCTAATATATATATATATATATATATATATATATATATATATATATATATATATATATATATATAACTGCTTGTGTCGCTTTACTGATAATTGTTCCCGTGAAATTACACTCTTTGATTACTGCATCCAGAATTTTCTATTATTTGCTTTACTACATGTACCGCGTCATATTGACACTCTCCAATTTTTTCTTTCTTTTTTTTTTCTGTATACTTTTCTGTATAATTTTCTTTTCTTCTGTATACCTCATCAATCTGTTATTTATTATCCTAGTCAGTCATCTTATATACAACACTAAGTAAGGTAATTCCCCTGTAATTTACACAATCTTTTGGATCTCCCTTCTTATAAATTGGCATTATTATCCCTTTTTTCCAGTCATTATGCATTTTTTTCTTTCTTCCAGATATGTATTATCAGCTTCAATATCCTTCTTCCTAGGCTTCTCCCCCGTATCTTATCATCTCATTGTTCATATTATCTAATCCACCTGCTTTATTTAATTTAAGTTGAGTTATTACATCATTAAATTCTTCTTTTATGGGTATATCCAGTTCTTCTTCTTCCATATTGTCTTCCAGGTTTCCATCATTTTCCTTTTCCGTCACAGTTCTGATATTTGTTAATATTTTCCTAAAAGAATTCGCCCATTCGGTGCTACTTCTTATGTTTGTTGTTCCTTTTCGTATTTTGTCTTTTTATATATATGTATAATTTTATGTTATTCCTATTATATTTTTCTATCAACTCCATCATTTTCTCTATCCATCTAGTTTTCTTAGTTTTTACTAGTTTAGTGCTGTTTTTTCTAATTTCTTGATATGCCCTGTAGTCTACATCACTCCCTGTTTTTAACCACTTCAATCTAAGAGCCCTCTTCCTCTGCATTCTTCGTCAAAACGTTCCTTCCTTCTATGGATCTTTTTCCCATTATCTTATCTGAGGCGTACTCAATAGATCTTTTTATGTTTCTCCATTCAGGTTCTATGTTTTCGTCTTCTGGACTGTCTGCTAGTTGTTTTCTGACTTCTTCTTTATATAGTGACTCCTTACCTGTTATGATCTCAATGTTCCATGTCCTTCTGTTTCTTTGTAAATTCACTCCACCTACCATTCATAACTTAAGCTTCGCTATTACTAGAATATTAATAATATCACGTCTCAAAATATTTCAGTAAAATTAATAGCAAGAAGTAATTATTTTATTCTTATGGGAAAACAATTTTTGTTAATTCATTAAATTTAAGAAAAAGTCTACAACAATATTTCTTTTTAATGTAAATAATGAATACAAATATCAATATCATTTTGGAATGTTAATTTCTTTACAAGCTTGCTTTTTTTTGGCGCAAAGTTCATCTCGATTTCTAGGCCTTGTTTTATAAGTTTTATTTTTGGCCATTATCCAAAAATAAAAATCCTTTAGTTCATTCTTCCTAGCAAGCGCATAAGAAATTTTTGGTTTAACCATTGACGTACAATCCTTGAATAGTGGATGGATTTACCATATAGCTGCAAATACATATCCTGTCGCATAATTAGTGGGAGAATTTTGCATCCCAAAATTCCCCATCGAAGAAGTTAACTAAACATTAAAGAAAAAAGGACCAATTATTCCGTTTTCCTATAATCCCACACCAGGCATAGACTTTCTAAGAATATTGGCCATTACAATTTATAACCCAGTAAGAATTACCTCTGGCCCTGTATTTACAGTTTTGAAATGATTCAACCCCATTAGTGGTGAAGGTAGCCTCATTAGTATACATAATCTTAATTGTTTTTTCCTGTATTCTGGCCGAAATTCGTCTGTTTCTTTGTCCCACGCCTGTTCGTAAGTCGCGTAAGTCACGTAAGTCGGAACAATATATGCTATATACCACATCATTTTTCAGTCTAACTTTATGCTTGGGGTTTTTTAGGATGTGTGGAACAATTTTATGCAGCTTGTAGACAGTTCTGATCTTATGTTTCCTTAGAAGTCTACCTATCGTATCAGTGATCCACTTTACGTATGGTGGCAGGACATTTAGTCCATGATAGCACTCAGCTACTGTTGTCTCATTGGACGCAGTCTCTCAGGAAATCTAACATTGCATATATTCGCCATCCGACAAGAAGTCGGCGAAAGTATGGGTAGTTGACTGTGAATAGGGTCTCCCTATTCTTGTCGAGAAAGCAAAATGCTCATTTAGGCGGAGACGCAGGTTGTTGTGTGTTCCACGTGACATTGTGGAATCCAACACTTGGGTGTATGATGACACTTAGCTACTTTTGTATCATTGGATTCTCATTGCAGAATAGCACTCTCAATTGGTAAACCACTTTAATATAATTAACAGTATTTAATTAAACTGTTTTATGGCATAATTCATTTCATGCAAAAGTTCATTACATTATGTTGAATTGATAGTGGCGAACGTAAATATTTACTGTAAACAATTTCAGATGCATACAATTCAGCGTAAATTTAAATTATCTCATTGATTTGATGTGAGTAAACAATTTAAAATCGAATCCGTTATTCCACAAACCACACGGTAAATAAACCAGATTTTAAAGCAACAACTTTGTACGACTTTCCACTAATGCAACGCCAATAAATGTTAAAACAATTTTGCCAATGGATTTGTGTAATAATATTTTTATTACATGTCAAATAGGTTTAAAGATGGGACCACTAATGTATTTACGTTTAAAACTCGAAAAACCCGACAGAAAAACATTAATGTTTGAATTTACTAACAAAAAGTGTGTTAAATTAGGAAATATTTGGAATTAAACACCAAATCACTTTTTTAAACTTCTCGTCGCGCGTTTTACCAAGCATGTTAACATTATCAGGAGATGATATAACCTAGATTAATAGATTGAGAGGTTTGAAAAATTGATTTTGTGTTTAGTGGTAAATATCTTCGAGTTTAATTTTTCACACCAAAGATTACAATAGAAGAATTGATATACAGGATGTGTGATAAATAACTGACTAACATCAATAAGTTTTTTTTTTATTCACATTGGAGGTTTTAATGACAGTGGAAAATATATGGTACAATAGGCAGTACGACAAGCAGCATTTATCAGAAGATTCTCTTAATATCCCATAATAATTGGTAAACCATACTTTATACCTTAAGGATTTTTTTTCAATATTCTGTTCAAACTTTTTAATACTCAGTTCTGTTAAATTTCTCACACTTGAAAATGCCAAATAGCATTTTGCCGAAACGTCGTGACCTTTCAAAAGACGAGCAGATTGAAATTCGGAATGATTTACGCATATTTTTTACCATCCATGAAACTCTTCATGGATAAAAATATCATCATCATCACTCAGTCATTGTGCATCCACTGCAGGATGAAGTCTGCTTTAGCATTCATTCAACTCGCGTGTTTCTAAGCTCTCTTCTGCCATTCGGCTCCAATATACTTGATGAGATTATGGTGTTTTCGGTCTTATTGATGGACATTTATGATCAAACGGTATATATTCCAATATTATTTTAGTCCATCTTTCATCAAATCACCTCGTTACAAGGCCTACCCATTTTCATTTCAATTCCTTGCCTAACCTCCTCAGGTCCGCTGTTCCCTGTAAGGGACACAAATCTCTTTCTGCGACCTTGGCTGTAGCTGCTTCTCTATAGACCTTGGCAACACTGTTTTTAGTTCTGGAAGCTCTCGACAGATGTCTTTACTTGTCCTGAACGAATGGTGGGCTCACCTCGTTGTTACAAAAATTAATCGTAATTTAATATTTTGATTTGAAATTAAGATTATCTTGTAGAATGAACAGAAATGTTGATTTTCACAAAATATGTGATTTAGCTTTTTTTCAACGTTCCTAAATATTTTTTGCAGATTCAGAGAAATGGGAACGTGAGTGAGATGGATTTATCTGATGATGACAACGGCGATCCGAATTACTTGCCTGAGGCCAATGAGGGCATCCATGAGAAAGACAAATTATGCAACAAATGGTTTTCCCGCCTTTGTAGCTCTTATATATATGTTCGTGTAGCTCATCTGGGTCTTACGAAAGGAGAACGATATCATCTGCGAATCTAAGATGGTTAAGTATGCAAAATTGATTTTTATTCCATCCTATGCCCAATTCAGATTACAGACTATCTCTTACAAGCAAGTTGAGAAAAGAACAGCGATATTTAGTCACCCTGTTCTATATTGATTTTAACTTTAAGATCAACCATGTGAACTGTCGCTGTAACTTCATCATACATGGATCCCATTAGGGTCACATAAACTTTGTCTGCCCCTGATTAGTTTGCTTTGAGATTGAGTCAAATGTCTTTCTTAAAGGCAATAAAAACTAAGCAAAGTGACATACACCAGTATTCATAGTGACTTTTTATGACCTGCTGGATAACCTGGATGTGATCCATTGTACTAAATCCACTTCGTAATCCTGCGTACTATCGTAGTTGTGCTTCATTCAGTGTTTTTAATAGTCTCTTAGTTGTTATCTTGGTGAAACCTTTATACATTACTGAGAGGAGGCTTATTGGGTGGTGGATATTTTGATCTTAATTATATTATTTATTTTTTTATTATTACTGATGTAAATACTCTGATAATGAATAAGAAATCATAAATAAAAATGTTTTAGTTCGATTATAAATTTTAATACGCATCAATTTCGATACATGAAGCAGGTTGAATCGCCACCGGGCACATCCAAAAAACAACATTCCAAGCCTCTTGCTGAATTATCGTATTGATGTTATTTATATGTTATTTATACAAGGTGGCTACATTATTAACCACACGGGGTGGCTACAGGCTAACCTGGCGATTCTTTGCGTCCTCGTGAAGCGTTACCCTTATTTAGTCGTTTGCCAGGCGTAACATGGCATCTGTCTGTCCTATGTCCTAAATAGTTGCACTTCGTACATGTGACACGTAGTTCTTGGCACTTGGATTGGATATGTCCCTTCTTCTTGCAATTAAAATACCTAATGTTGAAACTATCTGGTTTGGCATTTGGTCTTTTCGATGTCTGTTGACATCTTACTTATACGTACGGGTTCAGTTGGGTAGAGAGCCTTAACGTACATTTGACGTTGAAATACTGTTGAAAAGAGGCTTCTGGTGTCTAGTAGTGGCTTGCCTGAGCCGCATTCTGAATATTTCTCTCTGATTCAGCGTTTGTAAGACATCACGATAATTCTGTAGATACTGCTAGTCCACACTGCCATGTTAATATTCCTCAAGAACGGTCGCAAATTCTGGAAAATAATTGCATCGTCACAACTTTTGAGAAGTTTGCAGATAATGTCTCCAAAACCATCCACTTCTTACGCAGTTTCCGATAAACACCCACTAATTTATAGCTAATTAATTTTCTGAGACAGATGTAAAGATAAATACTAATCATCAGACAACTCAGCTATCTCGAAGAGGATCTTACACCTAAAATATTATATATTCCTCTAAAGAGGAAAATATGTCGTGTCTAACCCAGATGATTACATACCACTAAAAGACGTATTAATAGTTGGGTAAAAGCACATATTTGCGGCGAAGGAAAAAGCGAAAGAAAATAAAAAACCAAAAATAAAGAAAAAGCTGATTACAAAGAAACAAACAAAGACATTAAAGATTTAAGAAAAACAGGGATAATATAAAGGTAAAGAACAAGGGAAGATGGCTAAAATTTTTATAGAAGCGGCTTGAGATTGTCATGCATGCAAGAAAGAACGTCGAATAGAGAGCGACAGTGTGGCAAATGTGGTAAATATGGTAAATGGTACCACAAAGAGTTTAGTGGAGTCTAAGTGTTTGTTGATCTCATTGTGATTAGACTACTTATGCTTAATCATTCGGGTAGAATGATCTCAACGAAACTAATGTTCCTACATAGTATTACGAATGTTATTTTATTTTTGTTACAAAGAATGAAGACTATTTTAGTTTACTCTATGCCAATTAAAAAATTTACAACCGAACTTGTTAACTGTACTATCCCCAAATGAAAAGTCAGGTAAAGAAGAGCCAGTATATTTTTATTAAAATATTGGGTTGGTATTCTTAGTTTAAGCCTAAAGAGAAATATTCCCATGAATAGTTTTTTAGAAAGTGTGTTTTGTTTTATGGACTTGTTACAATACGGTAGATAATAAGACCCACGGAAACGGGTTTAAAAAAAACCCCTTATTTTATATATATATATATATATATATATATATATATATATATATATATATATATATATATATATATATATAGAGAGAGAGAGAGAGTATTCTACGAACCTTTAAGGACAGTTTTATTGTTTTCTGTAGTTTAATTTGTTTCTGTCTCGTTTACAGTACGCTCAAGTGTTTAAATCGATTTTATATAAAATGGAAAGTTCTAGTCCAAACAAACCAAACTGCAGATCAAGATAAAAGTTGGGCTCTGCATTGTGAGGTGTGTGTTATCACGTAAATTTAGTGCAATGGGTGCAGGGCAAGAAAAATTCTCTGCCGTTTGCTATTTCTGTGGTGTGGAGTGGAACCTACTGACCATGTAAGTGGTTGTATCACTAAAACAGAAGGGATTTCAATAAAGCAAAAGGACAAAATTCAGTACCCAAATTTGCCTTCTACACTTTGACCAGTTCTTCACAGCCAGGAACTACCGGTTGTATCTATAACCTGGACAACATGTTTAACAACTACCAGTGAACCCCACTTAATAATTCAGAATTAATTTAATTAGTTGGTACGTGGTCTGGGATTGTCAAAACAAAAATCGGAACTTCTTGGTTCCAGACTTCAACAGTGGAACCTGTTCGATAGAAATGCAAGTGTTTCCTTTACTGAAAACGAAATGTAACATTTTGAAGTTGTTATAAAATGGAAGGATCGCTAACTGTATTTTGTGATATTGATGGTTTAACGAATAGGCTTACTGTGGAACATGTACATTCCGAAAGGTGTATTTTCATAGAGTCGATCAAATACAGCTTAAAAGTAGTCTTGCTTCATAAAGGAAACAAAAACTCATCTATTCCTTTAATCCATTAAGTAAAAAAGAAAAAACCTATGACAGCTAAGTAACCTACTAAATCGTGTTATATATGAACAGTATCAGTGGGATATTTGTGGGGATTTAAAAGTGATAGATATATTGCTAGAACTTCAACGGGGTTTTATAAAGTATTGCTGTTGTTTGTGTTTTCTGTTTCCAATAAGGAAGATTGACCTCATAGAAATTCTTTTGAGCCTGATATTTCAAAGAATTTTTTTTTAATCCAAAAAGGTGCCTACAAAAAGAAAGTCATGATTTTAAGTACCTAAAAAAAACATTTCCTCAATTAAATAATGCAAAACTAAAAGAAGGACTTCAAATAAGGAAGCTTCTAGGTAATTTCTGTTTTCAAGAAGCTTGGAAGTGTTTTGAAAGTGTAGTGTAAGACTTTCTGAGCAATTATCCTTAAAAATGCATGTTTACACTCCCATTTGAATCTTATTTCAGAAAATTTGGGTGCAGTAGGCAACGAACAAGGAAAGAGTTTTCACTAGAACATCAGCATAATGGCAGCTAGATACCAGAGACGTTGGAATTCGTCTATGTTGAGTTTACTTTGACCACTGCTGGTTTTTGAAACGAGATAATGCTACTGAACATAAGAGGAAAAGTGAAAGTTTTTGTCGTTGTATGACATCTCATGTAATATAATTTTTAATTCACATTATCCTCAATAATGTATTTGCATAGATATAACAAGTGTTTACATGTTTATATTAAATAATATATATATGCTATTATATAATATAATAATATAGTATGCAGAAATAAGCAAAAAATCTAAAGGTGAAGTATTAGTTGTTGAGCCCAAGGCAAGACAAGACAACAAAAAAACCAAAGAAGCCATAAAAGATGTCGTCAAACCAACAGTTCTTGAAGTCGGTCTCATTCAAATGAAAAATGTAAAAGATGGTGGTATACTGATGAAATGTAATACTAAAGAGGAGATTAGCAAACTAAAAACCATGGTAGAAAAAAAACTGAAAAGCAAATACAATATAAAAACGCCGAAAAATAAATATCCAAATATAAAGATATTAGACATAGACGAAAATATCAGTCAGGAAGACATAAAGACACAATTACTTAAGCAGAATAAATTAATTTTACATGAGAACATTGCTCTACAAATAAAGGTTGTGAAAAAATTGAAGACGAATTATATGGCCATCGTAGAATGCGACCCAAAAACATTTTGGTCCACTATGGAATCGAGACGAAAATTGTGCATGGGTTTCTCAATCTGTCGAGTTTTTGAGTATATATCTGTGTATCGGTGTTTTAAGTGTGGGGAATATGGTCATAGTTCAAATGAATGTAAAGTAAAAGTAAAGTGTTTGGGTTAGAGGCGCAACAAACCCAGGCCAGCACCCCCCTCGGGCTATAAACCCTTGGTTATGTGCCTACCCATAAGTCTATCAGGAAACCTACCGACTGGCGAGTGACCAACGTAGAACACTTCGCAGAAGGCATCCGGCCTTACCCAGCCTTTAACTGGCGTGACTGAGGGGTAATTCGTAGTCGGATTTTACACTCTTGCCTAGAAACAATCACAAACATTTAGGAAAGATAAACGGACAGAAGAAAGAAAAATAACCATCCGAGCGCTGGAATCGAACCAGCTACCGCTCCAGCGCGGATTCGGCAAAGCAGACGCTCTTACCGCCGCACCAACGCGACCGACCAAATGAATGTGATAAAGAAGAAGCATGCCTCAGGTGCGGCGGAAACAATCACGTGGCAAGAGAATGTACAAATTCTAACTTTAAATATATGAGCTGTAAGGAGGCAACCACAACACAAAGTGTGAGATATGATGTGGAGCACTCTGCTTTTGATATGAATTGCCCTGTTTACAAGCGTAGAATGGAAATAGAAAGGAAAAAAATTAGTTATTCGATTGATGAATAACAATTAGCTGAAGAGCGGGGTAAACATGATCAATGTGCTACTGTGCTCTTACATCAGAATGTACAAAGTTTGAGAAACAAAATCGATCACTTTGAATATATAATAAAATCAAGGAAGATCGATGTGGTCTGCATAACGGAATACTGGTTAACAGACAGTGAAATGAACTTGTACAAAATGAATAATTATCAAATGGGTACTGCTTATTGTAGAGAAAATTCAAATGGTGGTGGGGTTATGATACTTGTTAGTGATAAGCTGAGTTCATGCATTAAAGAGATATAGAGAACAAATAAATATAGTAGTGATGGTGAGTGGATTTGAAATTTGCGGCATTTATATTGAGTTTGAGAATGACTTAATTTGTGTATTGAATTTGTATCGGGTTCCAAATACTAATATTGATAATTTTTTTTCAAAAATTGAATAGCTTTCTTTATGAGTTACGCCTTCCAATAAATTGCAAATGTGTTTTATGTGGGGATTTAAATATCAATTATAAGGAAAATACTAATATTGTTAGTAACTTAAAGGATGTACTACTTAGTTATGGGTTATGTAATGTAATAAAGGAACCAACTCGTACCACAGGAAGATCGGCTACTTTTATAGATTACATATGTACGAATTATGAATTAGATGGTTTGTCTTGTATTGTTTGGAGTAATTGTCTGTCTGATCATTCGGCTCAGTGGATAGAGATTCCAATTGCATCAAATCTGCATGAAATAACAAAATTTAAAAGACATTATAGTGAAACTAATATGAAACTATTTCAGCTGTATCTGAGCGGGGAAGATTGGTATGAGGTATTTCAGGCTAAAAGTTTGGATCGGGGATATGAGGCATTTTCCCATTGTTTGCAGTATTACATTGATGTGTGCTTTCCCCTTAGAAAAGTAAGAATGTCCAGTGAGGGTCAATTTAAACCTTGGTTGACAAGAGGTATCAGAATATCATCTATTACTTTAAAAGAATTGTATCGAACGAAACTATTATCCGGAGCCGAACAAGATGCTACCCATTATAGGGTATACAAAGGAATTTATAGGAAAGTTATAAGAAGGGCTAAACTGCTTTACAATGTGAAACAATATTTTGAATCGGAGAATAAGTCAAAAACGGCTTGGAAAATAATAAACAATAACATTCAAAAAAACCGCAATACAAGAACTAACATAAGCGCGATAAGGGATGAGGATGGAATTACTTTGAAAGACAAGTATTAAATTGCTAGTTGTTTTAATAAATACTTTGTTAATCTTCCTAAGAACGTGTTGGTCAGTTCAATGGCTGCTACTAGGGTTAGACAAGTGACTCCAATTCAAAACTCTATGATATTACGCCCAGTTAACCAATATGACTTAAAACAGTAAGGAAACTAAAAAATACAAATTCTGTAGGGGTAGATAATATTCCTTCAGTTGTACTGAAGAAGTCTATCAACTCATTAATAATACCGTTAATATATCTAGTGAATTGGTCTCTGGAAACTAGTATTTTTCCGAGGGCATTAAAACATCAAAAGTAATTCCTGTCTTCAAGAGAGGTGACCGGCTCTCCCTCTCCAACTATAGACCAATAGCTATTCTACCTATGTTATCTAAACTGTTGGAGCGTATAGTGTATGAGCAGATCATGTCCTTTCTTGTGCGCTTTAATATATTGAAATCATCACAGCACGGGTTCCGAAGTGGTCGATCTACACATTTAGCAATCTGTGAATTTTTAAACAAGATATATGAAAACATAAACGATAATTGCAAATGTGTTGGTCCGTTTATGGATCTAAGTAAGGCTTTCGATCTGGTGGATCACGCAATACTGCTGGACAAACTTCATCACTATGGCTTGAGGGGTCGGGTGAGAGAGTGGTTGCAATCTTACTTGTTTGACCGACACCAAGTTGTACAGATTGATGAAGCAACATCTGAAAGATTCAGGATTATTTCTGGAGTGCCTCAACGATCTGTTTTGGATCCACTATTATTTTTAATTTTTGTTAATGATCTGCCAGATGTTTGCAGTAGCGGAAATATGGTAATGTTTGCTGATGATAGCAGCTATTTAACAGGAAATGGAAACATGCAGGGAGCCATTGAAACGGTACAGGAAATGCTCAATAAATTTTATAGTTGGTTTACGAATAATAAGTTATCCCTTAACGTGGACAAAACCAGTTTTATTGCTTTTACTCCTCGAACACACACTATAACGGAGCCGTATTTACTAAAAATTAACGGTAAGTCTATACAGCAAACATCCTGTACTAGATTTCTGGGTGTTCATCTCGATTTTGCTGGGATGAACCCATAGCTGAACTATGCAAGAAATTAGCTGCTGTCTTATATACTGTTTATAGCAATAAACGGGTTGGTACCACGGATATTGTGCATTCATCATACTATGCAGAGTTTTACAGTCGCGCTAGGTACGGTTTGATATTTTGGGGTGGGTGGCCTTATCTGATGCGTGTTTTCAAAATACAAAAAAAGATAATTCTAATGATGGGTGGGGTATCACTAATGGCAACTTGTCGGCCAATTTTTAAACAATGATTTTGACTCTACCATATATTTTGGAGATTATCATCTTTGTTAGGCGAAACTTTGTAGCATTCGTAAAAATAGTGATTTTCATCACTATGACACACGAGGCTCTGATGAACCTGTTTTACCAATACATTCATGTAAGATAGTTGAACATAATGTTTACTATAGGGGTGTGAAGCTGTATAATAAGTTGCCACAACGATTTAAGCATGTTCAGAATGACAACGAATTTAAAAAATTAGTCCACGAATTTCTTATAAGTCAAAGTTTTTAGAGTTTAGAAGAATATATGTCCTATCAATAATTAGATGCAATGCTTATTTATGTATACAATGTTTATTTGTACAAGATTATCATTTCATGTATTATTTCTGAGGTCGTGTCACTGAACATTCTGTCAATTCTGTCAATCCGACTTAATCATGGATATTTTTATTGTTGTGGGGATTGAATAAATACTTTATTAAATTATTAAATTATATACCTTATCAAGAATAAAATATTTATATGTAGGTTTAAATGTTATATATTCTTTGTATGCACAGAAGTGTGGCAATGTGCATCATTGTCTTGATGATTCAACAAATTATTATTATTATTATTCAGCGGTAGAAAGTACATTTCCCCTGCGGATTATAGAATTACATTGACCGCAGATTCGTTGTTCTGTAAAAGTGTTGTTGGGAAACATCTTTTTCCATTCTAGGTACATTCTTTTCCGGAATCCCTCAACATTAACTCCTCCCTGTGTGCTTCTGTAGTACGCGCGCATAATTGAAACATTTATCTTTTTAGACCATCTCACGCGTTGGTCAGATTGACTACAAACCGCATCTACGTAGGAAGAATTTCAGCATTTACGGTAGCCATAAGTGGTGTGGCGCCGCACCTCCTCTGTTGAGCTGAGGGAGGTTCACCACTGTCCACTGACACGGGTAGCATATTTCGCACTAAAGGCCCAGTGTCAGAACCAACAGCGGGGTCTTGTGAGGACCCGTCGCCAACGAGTCTATTTCTAAGTCGTCTACTCATGTTTTCTTCTCTGGTAAGACCAGTAATGGATGAAGATCGAAGAAGGAACAACCACCCATATGTCCGCAAGGCACGGATCCACACCCCGTGGCCATTATAAAATGGCTGGGTACCTTTTAGGAGATAGGATAGAGTGAGAAAGAAAATTCAAATCCGAACCTTAGGCAAGGGATAAGGACAGCGGACAGCAGGCGTCGCTGGTTGTACCGTCTCCGCATGCGGTAGCAGCAAGAGACACTGTTGGCTGCAGTGCCTCCGACTGACCAGACATTTTTTTTTTGTACCCAGTCATGTGTTCGCCCTCCGACAAGCTAACACGCCCTGGTAGAGCAATTGGTGTTCATGCTCGTTTTGCTATATGATAACTCCTTGCAACCAGCAAGGTTAGCTACCATTAGATCGGCAATCGTGTGTTCTAAGCAGACGCAGCGACCCCAGGATGACAGACTTCTGCATTGCCGCAGCCAATACTTCAACAGATGTACGGCAAGATGGAATTTTCCGCAGTTGAGTGAGAACAGTATCTCTCATTCCACCGAGAACGCCTATTATCAACACAACCATATGCACGGCGTACTCTGGGTAGAGTTGCTTCAGTTCGTAAAGGAGATCCTGATACTTGAGTCGTTTTTGTTCCTCTTTGATAGTAATATTTGTTTCCGCTGGCGAAGAAAACTCAATAACAAACATAATTTTCATGTCCTTATCAAGGAGGACAATATCAGGTTTGTTAGCCTGTATTTGTCTAATAGTAGAGAACGAGAAATTCCAATAAATCCGACAACTCCCATTCTCGACAACAGATTCTATCTCTTCTGGCACAAAGTGCAGCACTGGTGTCTGGTCTATTTTATACGAGCACCTTAGATGAAAGTACAGTACTCGCAGAGCAGCATTATGACGATAGATATATGCGGAGGTCGCATAGGCACTACATCCAGATAACAAATGCATGGAGTGTCTCTGGTGCTCGATGGCAGGCCCTACAGTTTATATCAGGAACCTCCATACCCATAATCTCTCTCCGATAGACTAATGAGTTTATTACACCATCCTGACAGGCCAATATAAAGCCTTTCGTCTCTGATTTAAGGCCGGCTGACCTGAGAAAAGCAAAGGTGAGCCTCTTCGACAATCCCTGGTCCTCTATATTTCTATAAAAAAAAAACCCATGCAGTGGCTTACTGTTATGTTTCTGCAATAGTAGACTGGTCTCTGCAGCTTTTATCTGGGCTGCTCGGCGACTTGATTGCAAATCAGTAAACTGGTTGATTACGTCTCTGTTTCTGTGCCATAAATCGATATGTACACCCAGTTCATGGGCAGCTCTTTCTGCCGCCTTAAACAAAAATGCGCCCACTCCCGCCCTTTCATGTTGGTTAACGAGTCTAAGTAATGAGTCTGATGTTTTACTGATAGAACAAGCCAAATTCAGAACAATCCGGTTATGCATAAACTCGAGACTCAAGAGGCCCCTACCTCCATGACACCGTGGCAGGTATATCCGAGAGACGAATGATTTTGGATGCAAATTGCGCTGCATGTTTAACATCTTTCGGGAATCCCTGTCCAGCTGCTTTAACTCATCCACTCTCTACCTTACAACTCCAAAGGAATACAATAGTATAGGTATGGCAAGCAAATTACTGGCCAATATTTTATTCCTGCCGGACAGTTGAGAGGACCAAATCTGTCTCAATAGTCTCCTATATTTGTCCCGGAGTACCCGCTTTACCTGAGCCTCATCGTGTAGATGTCGTTGATGAATACCCAAATAGGTATAAGTTTCCCCGATCTCCAGATGGTGAAACACACTGCCATCGGTTAACATCATATCCTCAGAGACCCCCTCAGCCCGTCCTCTTTTTAAATGGATCACGGCGCATTTCTCCACCCCAAAGGTCATACCGATATCTCGCGAATATTCCTGGACCATTTGCAATGCCAAATGTAAGTGCATTTCATTGGCAGCATAAAGTTTGAGATCGTCCATACAAAAAAGATGAGTGACGTTATGTATTCGATGGTTAGGGGGCCACAATTATACCCACGTAGCTTACGAAGACGCACAGATAAGGGCAAAAGCGTGATAGAGAAGAGCAGGGGACTAAGTGAATCACCCTGAAATACCCCCCTCCTAAATGCCACTGGCTCTGTTGAAACATTTCGCTCCTTAGCTGTTATAACAAAGCGGCATTTCCACAGCGGCAACAGGCGCTCAATGCATTTTACAGTCGGCTCTGATACCCCCAAACATTGGAGCATGTGAATAATAAGCTCATGAGATGTATTAAATGCCTTACGGTAGTCTATCCATGCCATGGATAGACCGCGTTTATACTGAACCGCATCTTGTGTGATACAACGGTCGATAAGTAAACTCTCTTTACAACCTGCTACACGTTTCTTTCCACGACGTTGTTCATTGATCTGCTGAAATACTGGCTCAACTATATTAATAATTCTCATATACAAAATACGGATAAATATCTTGTAGTAGGTATTTAGGCAAGTGATCGGGCGATAGTTCTTGGGGTCAGACAAATCACCCTTTTTGGGAATGAGCACTGTACGTCCCTCGACAAACCAGTCAGGCATTGACTGAGTCCCATTCATCCATGAATCAAAAACACTGGCCAGTCGCCTGTGAGTACAAGTGAATTTTTTCCACCAAAAGTTACGATCAAATACGATCTGGACCTGGGGCAGCAAAATTTTTGGTACCATCCAATGCCTGACGCACCTCTGAACTCCTCTATTGCTGGATTGTTCTTACTGATGTTGAAGGCCTTTCCATATACTTCTCTCCAGAAGCGTTCGATCATGTCAGCTCATTTTGAAAGTTACGAAATAAACTTCCGGGTTTTAGCCGAAATTAAAAGTTTTGTTCAATCCATTTTTCCCTACGCTTTAAAGTGTCTTTGGTAGTCCTTAAAGATCGAATTCTTTCTATGCAATGTTGCTTGATTGTCTGTAACACTGATCTATTTAACGTGTGGTGTTGTCTTTTCTTCTTATTCGAAATATTCGAATCTTATTCGAAAAGGGCTTGCCAGCAATAAGATATTCCATTACACACTGAACTCTGGATGCATGTTTCCTCGCCAGCCGGAGTTTATTCTCAATTTTCTTAACTCGCTGCCGCATCTTCTGCAAGATTTTGGGCATGCTCCTCGTACGCGGCACAAGCTGAGATGCAGCGTCGTATACGGCTGCGTTGATGTCATATATATCAGCAGATTCCGGAAGTTCAGCATCTAGACGTGCATTCACCCGGCTTAGATCTTGATCGCTTAAGTTAATCTTTCCATGTATGGTTTTTTTTCTAGATTCCAGTTTAACACTGGCATGCTTCCAGGTACTCTGAAGCTCGCGACCCACTAGAGCGGGCGCCGGGGTCACCATAACCGGAGATGCCACTGCAGACGGGACACCCACATAGCCAGTTCTTCTCAGAAAGGACGCCTGATCTCTAAGGCGCTGCCTTGTGAATCCATTGTACTCTGGATGAAGTTGGCACCACAGCTCGTGCATACGCATCATGGATTCCCTGCGTCCCGGTTCACTATTCTCATAACATTGAAGCAAATAATTCCTAAATCGCGTCGTCCACACAAAACGGCCTTGTACATTGCCAGCATCGTCTAGAGAAGTATTCAACCGCAAGGGGTTGTTAGCCCCAAGAGATTGGGGCCTGGTATTACTTCAGAAAGAAACAAGTTTCTCTCCTATCCAGGTGCGCCACGAGGAGGCTACCAGACCACTGCACCCTTATTATTATTATTATTATCATCCTCGTACTGAACTCAGCATCTCAGCCTAGGCTGGTCTATATTACAATGCCAAAATGAGAAAGCAATTCAACTCCTCTCACTTAGCATAAAATTTTACGAACAATGTGGCACGTCTGCAAGAGCACTGCACGTTGTCCCACTATGGCAATCGATTTTGAGATACCAAGGTTCTTCAAATTTTTTGAAAAGTTCTTACTTATTAGGCCTTCGGCGGATATAACGAAAGGCACTATCTCTACCTTATGCAGTTTCCACTGGTTTTTCAAATCGTACGCAAGGTTTTCATACTTAGTGGTTTTCTCCAACTCGGTTTTCCTGATATTATGAGAGAGTGGCACTGCGATGTCAATTATAAAAGCCCTTTTCTCCTTTTTACTAATTAGAACAATGTCTGGTCTATTATAATCGACCGTTCGATCTGTTGTGATTGGTCTGTCCCAGTATAGGATTGAATCAGATGATTCCAATACGGGAGAAGGTGAGTACTTATAATATGGAGCAGGTGCGTTATCTAATAGCGAATACTTTAATGCAATTTGCTGATGTATAATTTTCGCCAGCTGATTATGTCTTCCTAAATAAGCATTAGGGGCTAGAACTGCACACCCACCGATAAGGTGTTCAATCGTTTCCCCCACTATACCGCACTTCCTACATCGGTCGACAACATCCATGTGTAGTATATGCTTTTCATAGTTCCGTGTTCTTACTACCTTATCTTGAATAGATGTCGCAAAACCTTCTGTTTCTGGGTACAACAGCCCATCGGTCAGCCATTTTAGAGACAATGGTCCATCAATGGTATCATCCTCGAGTGACTTTGGATACCGTCCATGCAGTGTCTGTTGTTTCCATTCACGGACACAATCCGTAAGTGTTGTTCTACCATCAACACGATTCAATTTATCTAGGTTCAAAGGGGTGAAACCCCGGTCCTCCTTAGCAACCAACTTCAGTAGCGTGCTGCTTGAATTAATGAAGCGTTCTCTCATCTTACTCTCCTGGTTCAGACAAAGGTTCTTAATGTTATAAAGGTTCTTAATGTTCTTATTATTATTATTATTATAATTATTATTATTATCACAAACATGATTCATCGATCATCTCAGCCTAGGCTGGTCGGGTTTACAATGCCAGAATGAGAAAGCACTTCAGCTCCTCCCATTCAGCTTAGTACCTTACGAACAATGTGGCAAGTTTGTAAGAGAACTGCTCGTTGTCCTACTGTGGTAATCGATTTTGAAACACCAAGAATTTCCAGATTTTTGGAAAAGGTTCTTACTAGGCCTTCGGCGGATATAACAAAAGGTAACACCTCCACTTTCTGGAGTTTCCATTGATTTTTCAGATCAATTGCAAGATTTTCGTACTTCGTGACCTTTTCCATTTCAGTTTTTCTGATGTTATGAGAGAGTGGTATCGCAATGTCAATTATGAAAGCTCTCCTCTGCTTTTTGTTAATTAGAACAATATCCGGCCTATTATAGTCAACCGTCCGATCTGTTGTAATTGGTCTATCCCAGTAAAGAATTGTATCGGCTGACTCAAGTACGGGGAAAGGCGTGTACTTGTAATATGGTGGAGGCATCTTATCAAATAGCGAGTGCTTTAAAGCGATTTGCTAGTGTATAATTTTCGCCAGCTGATTATGCCTGCCTAGGTAAGCATTAGGGGCAAGGACTGGACACCCTCCAACAAGGTGTTCAATTGTTTCTCCTACACCACCGCACTTCCTGCACTTGTCGACAACATCCATGTGTAGAATATGTTTTTCATAAGTTTTTGTCCTTACTACCTTATCTTGAAGAGCTGTCGCGAAGCCTCCTGTTTCTGGATATAATAGTCCATCGGTAAGCCAGTTTAGAGACAAAAATTTGTCAATGGAGTCATCCTGAAGTGATTTATGAAATCTCCCATGTAATGTCTGTTGTTTCCATTCTTGAACGATATCCTTCACTGCTGTTCTACTATCAACACGATTTTGTTTATTTAGATTTAGTGGGGTGAAACCCTGGTCCTTCTTAACAACCAGTTTCATTAGTGTGCTATGTGAACTAATGAAGCGCTCTCTCATCCTATTCTCCTATTATTATTATTATTATTATTATTATTATTATTATTATTATCACAAACATGATTCATCGATCATCTCAGCCTAGGCTGGTCGGTTTTACAATGCCAGAATGAGAAAGCAGTTCAGCTCCTCCCATTCAAGTTAGTTAGTTATTATTAGTTAGTTATATAGTTAGTTATTATTATTATCACAAACATGATTCATCGATCATCTCAGCCTAGGCTGGTCGGGTTTACAATGCCAGAATGAGAAAGCACTTCAGCTCCTCCCATTCAGCTTAGTACCTTACGAACAATGTGGCAAGTTTGTAAGAGAACTGCTCGTTGTCCTACTGTGGTAATCGATTTTGAAACACCAAGAATTTCCAGATTTTTGGAAAAGGTTTTGCTTACTAGGCCTTCGGCGGATATAACAAAAGGTAACACCTCCACTTTCTGGAGTTTCCATTGATTTTTCAGATCAATTGCAAGATTTTCGTACTTCGTGACCTTTTCCATTTCAGTTTTTCTGATGTTATGAGAGAGTGGTATCACAATGTCAATTATGAAAGCTCTCCTCTGCTTTTTGTTAATTAGAACAATATCCGGCCTATTATAGTCAACCGTCCGATCTGTTGTAATTGGTCTATCCCAGTAAAGAATTGTATCGGCTGACTCAAGTACGGGGGAAGGCGTGTACTTGTAATATGGTAGAGGCATCTTATCAAATAGCGAGTGCTTTAAAGCGATTTGCTGGTGTATAATTTTCGCCAGCTGATTATGCCTGTCTAGGTAAGCATTAGGGGCAAGGACTGGACACCCTCCAACAAGGTGTTCAATTGTTTCTCCTACACCACCGCACTTCCTGCACTTGTCGACAACATCCATGTGTAGAATATGTCTTTCATAATTTTTTATCCTTACTACCTTATCTTGAATAGCTGTCGCGAAGCCTTCTGTTTCTGGATATAATAGTCCATCGGTAAGCCAGTTTAGAGACAAATATTTGTCAATGGAGTCATCCTGAAGTGATTGAGGAAACCTCCCATGTAATGTCTGTTGTTTCCATTCTTGAACGATATCCTTCAGTGCTGTTCTACTATCAACACGATTTTGTTTATTTAGATTTAGTGGGGTGAAACCCTGGTCCTTCTTAACAACCAGTTTCATTAGTGTGCTATGTGAACTAATGAAGCGCTCTCTCATCCTATTCTCCTGATTGAGACAAAGATTCTTGACATTCACAAGCCCTCTGCCTCCCAACTTTCTTGGAATATATAGCCTTTTTGTGGGCGAATTGGGATGTAAACATCGGAACTTTGTCAATGTTCTTCGTGTCAATCTATCCAGTTCATCAAGATCTGCTTCAGATCATTTAACAATGCCAAAAGAATATGTCAGAGTTGGCACCGCCCAGCCATTGATCGCTTTAATGAGATTTTCACCGTTCAGTTTGGTGTTTAAGAGTTTTGTCAGTCGTTTTTGGTACAAAGTGGAAAAATTCTTCTTTAATAGGCTATGATCAAATTTATGGTTTTGAAGCATTCCTAAATATTTGTATGAATCTTCTGATGCTAGTTCTTGTATACCGCAGACTGTTGAATGTTGTTCTTTTATTATTCCCTTTTGTATGCTGATAGTGGAGCACTTCTCGAGTCCGAATGACATTTTGATATCCTTACTAAATATTTCGACTGTTTTTATTAATGAATTTAGTTTTTCTCTTGTTTCTCCATAGAGTTTTAAGTCGTCCATGTATAGCAAATGAGATAGTTTCCTGGAATTTCTCATGTCAAGTTTGTAGCCAATATTGCTATTGTTAAGTAATGTGGACATCGGATTCAACGCTAGACAAAACCAAACAGGGGAAAATGAATCTTCCTGAAATATTCCTCTCTCGATATTTGTTGTTCCAATGTACTGTTGGTGGACAAATAAATTAGTATTCCATTTACTCATGAGATATCTTAAAGAGTTTGTAATCTGCGGACAAATTTTCTAGATGTTCAAAACTTCTAATAACCAGTCATGTGGGACACTATCGAAAGCCTTCTTGTAATCTATATAGCACATATTCAAATTGCGCTTTTTTGTCCGAGCTTGCGCAAGAACTACAGCATCAATCGTCAGTTGCTCCTTGCATCCCATACTTGCCCTAATAACCCTTTCTGCTCATCTTCTAATATGTTATTATAGTCACAATGTTGGTAAATTTTTTCATTGAGCAGGACTGTGAATAATTTATACAACACGGATAAACATGTTATCGGTCTATAGTTACTGGGTTGGTTAGCATCACCCTTTTTATATAACAAATATGTATTTCCCTCCATCAGAAAGTCGGGGAAAGTATCAGGATTCACCATTATTTCTTTAAATGCATCAGCAAGTACCTGGTAAACAGCTGTGAAGTTTTTGATCCAGAAGTTGTGTAATCCATCTGGCCCAGGTGTCTTCCAGTTTTGAGTTTTCTTGATGGCAGTGCAGATGTCAATCGCTTCAAGACCATTGAATTCCATTTGTGGAAGTGCATCAGTCTGTTTTCGAATTGTTGCAACCCACGGGGCCATTTTTTCATAACCATCAGATCTTTTCCAGACAGATTTCCAGTATTTCTCAAAGGTAGATACATTCACATTTTCATGTTTTGACTGGTTACCCTGAGCTTCTAGTTCTCTATAAAACTTCATTTTGGTGTTTTCGTTTTTCTGTCTCATTGTATCTGGCTAGTCTGGCTCCCTTCGTTTTAGCCTTCTGTCTAAATCGATCTTTCAGGTCTAATAATTTCTCGCGAAAGTTTGACTCTTCAAATCCAATGCCAGATTTTTTAGCAATTATTTTCGTTTTTCTCGTCACTTGGTATTTCCTTCCACTTCCACTAGATGTATTTCCAGCAAGATACTCAAAAATAATGTCAACCTTCGCTCGAAAATCATCGATATCAGTTTCCAGGCGCTTTTCCAGGCAGGTGTATATTTTTGGATATTACGCCTTGTCGCATTGAGGGTGTAAGTTTTTTGACGTGAAACCTCGATTACAGTTACTGCTGCACAGTACAACGCAAGATGTATGTCACTAAGGTTCATTATCCCTGATAAATGCGATTCCAAAACTTTATTGACCTGCATTATAGTAATGCGGGATTTTGCAATGTTGCGCAGAATCGGTATTTTTGGCCTATCTAGTGGATTTGGGCCAGTAAAGTGAGCCAATAGACTGTAAAATCTTTCTCGTATGTTAAAAAAGTTTCCATTCATGACTGTTTCTTCATTTTGAGTTGATGATACTTCTGTTGTTAGGATTGGAGTTTGTACTACCGGTTGGTTCTCTGTGTTCAAGTTAAGGATATCCATGTTATTTTCTTGAGGTGGGTCATATGTAATGCTTTGGTGTAATTTATTACCGACTTCTCTCTTGATGTTCATTAATTCTGTTTCGGTAAGATATTTTTTTCTTAATATAAGATTTTTACGGTCTGCTAAGTTTTGTTCCGATAACTGTGTTTCAGCAAACCTCTTCTTATATTCTTGGTGAAGTCCACTTCTCCATCCAGGTAGCGGTATATCTGCACACTGGTTCACGTAATAATAGGCACTCATTACTTCAATATTCATTTCACGTGTCCATCTAATACGTGGAGTGCGCTCGGTCCTACTGACAGCCCTCTTTATGGAGGGCGAGCCAGCCGGTACCTGATTATTAGCTCCTGCTTTTTGTTGGGTTTGTATTGAAGTCTCTGGTGTTGATTGACTGTTATATTCTAATTGTGGATGGATTTTTTCAGTTGCCTTGTTCATTGCCATTCTTGTGGTGCCATAGAGTTGGTAGTTGCCACTCGCTCCAGACTCACCAACCCCGGACAAATCCTCCCGACGGTTCCGAAGGGTTCTTGTCCGCAAAACCCTACCGCCTTGTATAATATCATTATATGTTTCAATCTCCATAAAAATTTTTTTTGGGTTCAAGGGAAAAAACGGTCACCCAAGGCAGAGTCCCGATTTACCATGGGAAAGTTATTTACTACCGGAGGGCGCTAGGTATCCGGAGACATCGTTAGAGACACTTTAACCCTGTGCCATTCACTCCTCGGCACGATGGAATTCCACCTTGAGCTTGGGGTTTTTTTCCAGAGGTGTACTCCTCTCAGCTCGGGAAGGTGGTGGCGCCACTCACCAAGGGGTCTATCCGTCCCTGCCTTATTATCATTATTATGTTCATCTTATATTTTATTCATATCCGCGGTAGCCGGAGTTTGTAACCTAAGACTACAATGTTTGCACTCAACAAGAGGGTTCAGCCGAGGCTCAATGCAAGCTTTAGAATTTTCTGACTATATTTGCTGTACCCAGTAAAGCAGCCTTTTGCATGACTGCCATATGTCTATCATGTAATTCAAGCTTGTCTTTGGCGATTTTCCAGTCGTTTGTTATCAGCCCATTTGTAGATATTACTACTGGTATAATGTCGACATCTCTGAGTTTGTACATGTCTGTTAGTTCTACAGCCAACGGTTGATATTTTCGTTTTTTCTCGGCAATGGTCTTGGTCAAATTGTGGTCCAACGGTACCGCCACTTCGATAATAAGTCCTTTGCGAGCCTTCGTGTCGATTATAATAATATCGGGCCGATTAGCCTCCACCGTCCGATCAGTAATCATTGCCGTATCCCACAAAATCTTTACAGTTTCACTTATATACACCTGTTCTGGGTTCCACTTATAATAAGGTATCTCTACGTCCAACAGACCATATTTTTTCAATAATGCTTGATGTATCACCTTAGCAATGTTGTTATGCCTCTGCATATAGTCTGTTTGAGCCAACGCAAAACACCCACCGCTTATATGCTGTATTGATTCTAAATCTTGTTTACATAAGCGACATTTTGGATCGATATTTTGTCCTAATATATGTTTTTTATATGCCCTGGTACTTATGACCTGATCTTGGATAGCACATAGGAAACCTTCTGTCTCTCCATAAAGTCCCGATGTTCGGAGCCATTCTGTAAAGTATTTTTTATTAATGTGTTCAGAATCCAGGAGAGCTGCAAAGCGACCATGGAGCTCCTTTCCTTTCCAAACTGAAATACGTCCCTGGGAAGTTATATGGCTTGCCTCATTAGTTGCTTGTGCTAGACGGAGGGGACCATAATTACTATCAAGTGTACAGGCAGCTCTATGAAGATTACTATTTTGGCTGAAAAAATAGGATCTTAGCCGATCCTCCTGTTGACGGCACATTACTTCTACGTTCTGTAAGCTTCAGCTTGCTTGCCTTCCACCACACATTTTGGATGCCATCGATACCTGGCGCTTTCCAGTTAAGCGTTTTTTGGACTGCCTTTTTTACATCGCCTCTCGTTATTATAACTTCTTGCATTTCCTTTATGTTTTTCTCGCTTCCTCTTCTTCATGTATCCAATAAGCTTGTTCATTGTGGGTTTTTGGAACTGACCAAATATTTGACCAATACTTGATCATTGCATTCTCGTTTGGTATTTGTAGCTGTACTGTTTTTTCTTGTTGTTCCAGTTGACGGTAAAACTTCTTCTGGTTGGTCGAGCATACGAATCCTTGTTTTTTCGCTTCGAGGATTCATTATATCGCCTTATACGAACTCCCTATGCGGCTATTCTCTGTCTGAGACATTCATTTTCTTGCTTTATTTTCTTATCAAAGTCTTTGGATGACATACGAACTTTGATCCTTTTAGCAATTGCTCTAATACTCTTCTTGATCTTTTTAGAGCTCTTTTCACCGTTTTTAAAAAAATCACAAAGTTGACCTATCTCTCGTCTAGCTTTCGCAATTTTATTTTCTATTCGTCGTTTCTATGCTGGACTGAATGTCTGTTTTGATACAGTAGTATTTGTTTGTGTTTTCAACTTTTCAGATCTTGTTTGAATTGCGATACCAAGGGCCGAACAGACTGCCAACGCGGCACAATAAACAATTTCAATGACCTTGGTCAATGAAGGGGCCTCCGTTAGATCCTCTCCGACCAAATTGTCCATGGCCTTCACGGTATCATAGAATATAGCATTTCCTTTCACTCTTGGGACTCTGGGTCTCTGTTCTATATCGACCCCTGCATATTTCATTCTAAAATTTATATAAAGCTCTCTCAAGACAGACATATTATTATTATTATTATTATTATTATTATCACACAACATTATTATTATTATTATTATCACACAACATTATTATTATTATTATCCTCGTACTGAACTCAGCATCTCAGCCTAAGCTGGTCTATATTACAATGCCAAAATGAGAAAGCAATTCAACTCCTCTCACTTAGCATAAAATTTTACGAACAATGTGGCACGTCTGCAAGAGCACTGCACGTTGTCCCACTATGGCAATCGATTTTGAGATACCAAGGTTCTTCAAATTTTTTGAAAAGTTCTTACTTATTAGGCCTTCGGCGGATATAACGAAAGGCACTATCTCTACCTTATGCAGTTTCCACTGGTTTTTTAAAATCGTACGCAAGGTTTTCATACTTAGTGATTTTCTCCAACTCGGTTTTCCTGATATGAGAGAGTGGCACTGCGATGTCAATTATAAAAGCCCTTTTCTCCTTTTTACTAATTAGAACAATGTCTGGTCTATTATAATCGACCGTTCGATCTGTTGTGATTGGTCTGTCCCAGTATAGGATTGAATCAGATGATTCCAATGCGGGAGAAGATGAGTACTTATAATATGGAGCAGGTGCGTCATCTAAATAGCGAATGCTTTAATGCAATTTGCTGATGTATAATTTTCGCCAGCTGATTATGTTTTCCTAAATAAGCATTAGGGGCTAGAACTGCACACCCACCGATAAGGTGTTCAATCGTTTCCCCCACTATACCGCACTTCCTACATCGGTCGACAACATCCATGTGTAGTATATGCTTTTCATAGTTCCGTGTTCTTACTACCTTATCTTGAATAGATGTCGCAAAACCTTCTGTTTCTGGGTACAACAGCCCATCGGTCAGCCATTTTAGAGACAATGGTCCATCAATGGTATCCTCGAGTGACTTTGGATACCGTCCATGCAGTGTCTGTTGTTTCCATTCCACTATTATTACCATTATTATTCTGCTCATCCTTACTGTAGAATCTCAGCCCATGCTGGCCGGTATTCCAATGCCAAGATGAAAAAGCAATTCAGCTCCTCTCACCCTAGCATAATATCTTACGAACAATGTGACACGTCTGCAAGAGCACGGCACGCTGTCCCACTATGGCAATCGATCTCGAGATCCCGAGGCTCTCGAGGTTCTTTGAAAATCTCTTACTTATCAGGCCTTCGGCGGATATAACGAAGGGCACTACATCTACCTTACTCAGTTTCCACTGGTTCTTCAAGTCGTATGCCAGATTTTCATACTTTGTGGATTTTTCTATCTCAGTTTTTCTAATGTTGTGAGATAGTGGCACTGCGATGTCAATTATAAAAGCCCTCTTGTCCTTTTTGTTGATTAGAACAATATCCGGCCTGTTATAATCAACCGTTCGATCAGTAGTGATTGGTCTGTCCCAGTAAAGAATAGTATCGGATGATTCAAGTACAGGAGAATGCGAGTACTTATAATATGGAGGAGGTGCATTTTCTAATAGCGAGTATTTTTTTGCAATTTGTTGATGTATAATTTTTGCCAGCTGATTATGCCGTCCTAAATAAGCATTAGGAGCAAGGGCCGGGCAACCGCCCATAAGGTGCTCAATTGTTTCCCCCAAAGTACCGCATTTCCTGCACTTATCGACTACGTCCAAATGCAGTATGTGCTTTTCATAGTTTTTTGTTCTTGTTACCCTATCTTGAATAGATATCGCGAAACCTTCTGTTTCTGGGTACAAGAGTCCATCGGTCAGCCACTTCACAGACAATTGTTCGTCAATGGTGTCATCTTCGAGTGACTTAGAAAACCTTCCGTGCAATGTTTGTCCTTTCCATTCTCGAACACAGTCCGTGAGCGTTGTTCTGCTATCAATACGATTCCGTTTATTTAGGTTCAGTGGGGTGAAACCCCGATCCTCATTTGCAACCAATTTCATCAACGTACTGTTTGAATCAAGGAAGTGTTTTCTCATTCTATTTTCTTGATTGAGACAGAGATTTTTTTATTATTATTATTATTATTATTATTATTATTATTATTATTATTATTATTATTATTATTATTATTATTATTATTATTATTATTATTATTATTATTCTGCTCATCCTCACTGTAGAATCTCAGCTCATGCTGGCCGGTATTCCAATGCCAAGATGAAAAAGCAATTCAGCTCCTCTCACCCTAGCATAATATCTTACGAACAATGTGACACGTCTGCAAGAGCACGGCACGCTGTCCCACTATGGCAATCGATCTCGAGATCCCGAGGCTCTCGAGGTTCTTTGAAAATCTCTTACTTATCAGGCCTTAGACGGATATAACGAAGGATACTACATCTACCTTACTCAGTTTCCACTGGTTCTTCAAGTCGTATGCCAGATTTTCATACTTTGTGGATTTTTCTATCTCAGTTTTTCTAATGTTGTGAGATAGTGGCACTGCGATGTCAATTATAAAAGCCCTCTTGTCCTTTTTGTTGATTAAAACAATATCCGGCCTGTTATAATCAACCGTTCGATCAGTAGTGATTGGTCTGTCCCAGTAAAGAATGGTATCGGATGATTCAAGTACAGGAGAAGGCGAGTACTTATAATATGGAAGAGATGCATTTTCTAATAGCGAGTATTTTTCCGTCCTAATTGATTGATTATGCCGTCCTAAATAAGCATTAGGAGCAAGGGCCGGGCAACCGCCAATAAGGTGCTCAATTATTTCCCCCAAAGTACCGCATTTCCTGCACTTATCGACTACGTCCAAATGCAGTATGTGCTTTTCATAGTTTTTTGTTCTTGTTACCCTATCTTGAATAGATATCGCGAAACCTTCTGTTTCTGGGTACAAGAGTCCATCGGTCAGCCACTTCAGAGACAATTGTTCGTCAATGGTGTCATCTTCGAGTGACTTAGGAAACCTTCCGTGCAATGTTTGTCCTTTCCATTCTCGAACACAGTCCGTGAGTGTTGTTCTGCTATCAATACGATTTTGTTTATTTAGGTTCAGTGGGGTGAAACCCCGATCCTCATTTGCAACCAATTTCATTAACGTACTGTTTGAATCAAGGAAGTGTTTTCTCATTCTATTTTCTTGATTGAGACAGAGATTTTTTACGTTTACAAGGCCTCTACTCCCCAACTTTCTTGGGATGTATAGTCTTTTCGTAGATGAGTTTGGATGCAGGCATCGGAACTTTGTCAATGTTCGGCGCGTCAACTTATCGAGTTCATCAAGGTCAGTTTCTGACCATTTAACTATACCAAAAGAATATGCCAGAGTTGGCACCGCCCAACCGTTGATCGCTCTAATGAGGTTTCCTCCGTTCAGTTTGGTGTTTAAAAGTTTTGTAAGTCTCTTTTGGTATAGAGTGGAAAAGTCCTTCTTTAACTGGTTATGATCAAGTTTATGCTTTTGGGGTATTCCTAAATATTTGTAGGATTCCTTATTATTATTATTCTACTCATCCTTACTGTAGAATCTCAGCTCATGCTGGCCGGTATGCCAATGCCAAGATGAAAAAGCCATTCAGCTCCTCTCACCCTAGCATAATATCTTACGAACAATGTGACACGTCTGCAAGAGCACGGCACGCTGTCCCACTATGGCAATCGATCTCGAGATCCCGAGGCTCTCGAGGTTCTTCGAAAATCTCTTACTTATCAGGCCTTCGGCGGATATAACGAAGGGCACTACATCTACCTTACTCAGTTTCCACTGGTTCTTCAAGTCGTATGCCAGATTTTCATACTTTGTGGATTTTTCTATCTCAGTTTTTCTAATGTTGTGAGATAGTGGCACTGCGATGTCAATTATAAAAGCCCTCTTGTCCTTTTTGTTGATTAGAACAATATCCGGCCTGTTATAATCAACCGTTCGATCAGTAGTGATTGGTCTGTCCCAGTAAAGAATGGTATCGGATGATTCAAGTACAGGAGAAGGCGAGTACTTATAATATGGAGGAGGTGCATTTTCTAATAGCGAGTATTTTTTTGCAATTTGTTGATGTATAATTTTTGCCAGCTGATTATGCCGTCCTAAATAAGGATTAGGAGCAAGGGCCGGGCAACCGCCAATAAGGTGCTCAATTGTTTCCCCCAAAGCACCGCACTTCCTGCACTTATCGACCACGTCCAAATGCAGTATGTGCTTTTCATAGTTTTTAGTTCTTGTTACCCTAT
Organism: Cosmopolites sordidus; assembly: GCA_031761425.1. Classification (NCBI taxonomy): domain Eukaryota; kingdom Metazoa; phylum Arthropoda; class Insecta; order Coleoptera; family Curculionidae; genus Cosmopolites; species Cosmopolites sordidus. The sequence goes on from JARFXV010000508.1 coordinate 810,329, forward strand.
CTTGAATAGATATCGCGAAACCTTCTGGTTCTGGGTACAAGAGTCCATCGGTCTGCCACTTCAGAGACAATTGTTCGTCAATGGTGTCATCTTCGAGTGACTTAGGAAACCTTCCATGCAATGTTTGTCCTTTCCATTCCCGAACACAGTCCGTGAGTGTTGTTCTGCTATCAATACGATTCTGTTTATTTAGGTTCAGTGGGGTGAAACCCCGATCCTCATTTGCAACCAATTTCATTAACGTACTGTTTGAATCAAGAAAGTGTTTTCTCATTCTATTTTCTTGATTGAGTCAGAGATTTTTTACGTTTACAAGGCCTCTACCCCCCAACTTTCTTGGGATGTATAGTCTTTTCGTAGATGAGTTTGGATGCAGGCATCGGAACTTTGTCAATGTTCGGCGCGTCAACCTATCGAGTTCATCAAGGTCAGTTTCTGACCATTTAACTATGCCAAAAGAATATGTCAGAGTTGGCACCGCCCAACCGTTGATCGCTCTAATGAGGTTTCCTCCGTTCAGTTTGGTGTTTAAAAGTTTTGTAAGTCTCTTCTGGTATAGAGTGGAAAAGTCCCTCTTTAACTGGCCATGATCAAGTTTATGCTTTTGGGGTATTCCTAAATATTTGTAGGATTCTTCTGGTGCGTTGTTGTATGTTACAAAGTGTTGAATGTTGACTCTGAACCTTTCCCTTCTGTATACTAATGGTAGAGCATTTGTCCAGTCCGAATGACATTCTGATATCCCTACTGAATGTTTCAACCGTTTTTATCAATGAGTTTAATTTTTCTCTAGTTTCTCCATATAATTTAAGGTCATCCATATATAATAGATGAGAGAGCTTTCTTGGATTCCTCATGTTAAGTTTATATCCAATATTGCTGTTGTTGAGTAGTGTGGACAAAGGGTTCAATGCTAAACAGAACCAAATTATTATTATTATTATTATTATTATTATTATTATTATTATTATTATCCTCGTACTGAACTCAGCATCTCAGCCTAAGCTGGTCTATATTATAATGCCAAAATGAGAAAGCAATTCAACTCCTCTCACTTAGCATAAAATTTTACGAACAATGTGGCACGTCTGCAAGAGCACTGCACGTTGTCCCACTATGGCAATCGATTTTGAGATACCAAGGTTCTTCAAATTTTTTGAAAAGTTCTTACTTATTAGGCCTTCGGCGGATATAACGAAAGGCACTATCTCTACCTTATGCAGTTTCCACTGGTTTTTCAAATCGTACGCAAGGTTTTCATACTTAGTGGTTTTCTCCAACTCGGTTTTCCTGATATTATGAGAGAGTGGCACTGCGATGTCAATTATAAAAGCCCTTTTCTCCTTTTTACTAATTAGAACAATGTCTGGTCTATTATAATCGACCGTTCGATCTGTTGTGATTGGTCTGTCCCAGTATAGGATTGCATCAGATGATTCCAATACGGGAGAAGGTGAATACTTATAATATGGAGCAGGTGCGTTATCTAATAGCGAATACTTTAATGCAATTTGCTGATGTATAATTTTCGCCAGCTGATTATGTCTTCCTAAATAAGCATTAGGGGCTAGAACTGCACACCCACCGATAAGGTGTTCAATCGTTTCCCCCACTATACCGCACTTCCTACATCGGTCGACAACATCCATGTGTAGTATATGCTTTTCATAGTTCCGTGTTCTTACTACCTTATCTTGAATAGATGTCGCAAAACCTTCTGTTTCTGGGTACAACAGCCCATCGGTCAGCCATTTTAGAGACAATGGTCCATCAATGGTATCATCCTCGAGTGACTTTGGATACCGTCCATGCAGTGTCTGTTGTTTCCATTCACGGACACAATCGGTAAGTGTTGTTCTACCATCAACACGATTCAATTTATCTAGGTTCAACGGGGTGAAACCCCGGTCCTCCTTAGCAACCAACTTCATTAGCGTGCTGCTTGAATTAATGAAGCGTTCTCTCATCTTACTCTCCTGGTTCAGACAAAGGTTCTTAATGTTCACGAGGCCTCTACCTCCCAACTTTCTTGGAATGTACAGTCGCTTCATAGATGAATTTGGATGCAGACATCGGAATTTTGTCAATGTTCGACGTGTTAATCTATCCAGTCCATCAAGGTCTGTTTCTGACCATTTAACAATACCAAAGGAATAGGTCAGAGTTGGCACCGCCCATCCATTGATCGCTCTAATCAGGTTTCCACTGTTCAGTTTGGTATTTAAAAGTTTTGTAAGCCTCTTTTCGTACATAGTAGAAAAGTCTTTCTTTAACTGGCTATGGTTAAATTTCTCGTTTTGAGGTATACCTAAATATTTATAGGATTCTTCTGGTGCCAGTTGTTGTATGTTACAGTGTGTTGAATGTTGATTGTTGACTATTCCTTTTTGAATGCTAATGGTAGAGCATTTATCAAGTCCGAATGACATCTTGATATCCCTACTAAATTCTTCGACCATTTTTATTAAGGAGTTTAGTTTTTCTCTAGTTTCTCCATAGAGTTTAAGGTCATCCATATATAGTAGGTGCGAGAGCTTTCGTGGATTCCTCATGTTTAGTTTATATCCTATATTACTGTTGTTCAGTAAAGTAGACATAGGGTTTAGGGCTAGACAAAACCAAACTGGAGAAAAGGAATCTCCCTGAAAAATTCCTCTCTCGATATTCGCAGTTGTAATGCATTGTTGGTCGATAAAGAGATTTGTTTTCCATTTCCCCATTAGGCACCTTAAGGAGTTAATGATGGGAGGGCTTATTTTATAAATTTTCAGGACTTCTAGTAACCAATCGTGTGGAACACTATCGAAGGCTTTCCTGTAGTCTATATAGCAGATGTTTAGGTTGCGTTTTCTTTTCCGCGCTTGTTCGAGAACTACAGCATCGATCGTTAGCTGTTCCTTGCATCCCATACTTGCTCTTATACATCCTTTCTGCTCTTCTTCAAAAATATTGTTTTCATCACAATGTTTGTAAATTTTTTCATTGATTAGGGCTGTCAACAATTTATAAAATACTGACAGACACGTGATGGGTCTGTAGTTATTGGGTTGCTTAGCATCACCCTTTTTGTACAGAAGATATGTATTGCCTTCCATTAAAAAATTCGGGAAAGTATCAGGATTTATTATTACCTCTTTAAATGCACTAGCAAGTGGGCGGTGGGCCGCCGTAAAGTTTTTAATCCAGAAGTTATGTAGTCCATCTGGTCCAGGAGCTTTCCAGTTATGAGTTTTCTTGACGGCGGTGCAAATGTCAGTCGCCGTGAAATCGTTAAACTCCATTTCTGGGAGAGCAGTTGTGTGCTGTTCAATTGTTTTAATCCAAGGTGCCGCTTTTTCATAGTCATCTGATCTTTTCCAAACCGATTGCCAGTATTCTGCAAAGGAGGACATGTCCACATTCTCAAGTTCTGACCTGCTACTGCCTTGTTCGAGCTCTCTATAAAATTTCTTTTGACTATTTATGAATTCTGAATTTTGGTGCTTTCGTTTTTTTAGCTCGTTATATCTTGCTAGCCTAGCCCCTTTAGATTTAGCTTTCTGTCTAAACCGATCTTTAAGATCCAATAATTTTTCGGAGAAGTTTGGATCGTCCAAGCCAATGCCAGATTTATTGGCAATTGTTTTTATTTTTTTCATTACTTTACTTGATCGATTACCAGAAAGGTATTCTGAGATGACGTCGACCTTCCTTCGGAAATCATCGATATTGTTTTCAAGGCGTGTTTTCCAGGCAGGCGTATTTTTCTGGAAATTATGCCTGCTCGCACTGGGGGTGTATGTTTTTTGGCCTGAAATTTCGATCGCAGTCACTGCTGCACAGTACAACGCAAGATGTATATCACACAGATCTAGTATCCCAACCAGATGTGATTCCAGAACTTTATTGATCTGCATTAGAGTAATACGAGCTTTTGTAATATTTCGCAGTATTGGAATTTTTGGTCTATTTAGTGGATTTGACCCAATAAAATGGGCCAAATTACTGTAAAACTTCTCTCGTACATTAGACAAGTTCTGTTGTAAGGTCACTTCCTCATTGCTAGACGGTGAGGCCTCCGGTGGAAAATTAGGAGTTTGTTCTATAGGCTGGGCCTGTGTGGTTAAGGTGAGGACGCCTATATTTTCTTCTTCATGTTGCTGATATGTAACGTTCTGGTGTAATTCATTACCAACTTCTCTCTTGACATTCATTAGTTCTGTTTCGGTGAGATACTTTTTATTTAAAATTATATTTTTACGGTCGGCTAAGTTTTGCTCAGACAGCCGAGTTCCAGGGAACCTCTTCTTATATTCTTGATAGAGTGCATTTCTCCATCCAGGAAGCGGCTTATCTCCGCACTGGTTCACGTAATAGTAGGTACGCATTACCTCAATATTCATTTCGCGTGTCCATCTGATACGTGGAGTGCGTTCAGTTCTAGTGGCAGCCCTCCTTATGGGGGGCGAGCCAGCAAGAACCGGGACATTTCCGTCTTCCATTTCATTATTAATCTGCATTCTGCACTGATCTTGTGATGAAGTGCTCGGTGGTGCGAGTCTTTGATTTTCAAATTGTTGCTCGGGTACCTTTTTCGTTGCCATTCTTGTGGTGCCATAGAGTTGAGAACTGCCACTCGCTCCAGATTCACCAACCCCGGACAAATTCTGCCGACGGTTCCGAAGGGTTCTTGTCCGCAAAACCCTACCGCCTTGTATAATACCATTATCTGTTTCAGTCTCCATAAAAAAAAAATTTTTGGGTTCAAGGGAAAAGCGGTCACCCAAGGCAGAGCCCCGATTTACCCTAGGAAAGCTATTTACTACCGGAGGGCGCTAGGTATCCGGAGACATCGTTCGAGACACTTTAACCCTGTGCCATTCAGCTCCTCGGCACGATGGATTTCCACCTTGAGCTTGGGGATTTTTTTTTTTTTCCAGAGGTTTACTCCTCTCAGCTCGGGAAGGTGGTGGCGCCACTCACCAAGCGGATTATCTGCCCCCTGCCCCCTGCTTATTATTATTATTATTATTATTATTATTATTATTATTATTATTATTATTATTATTATTAGTATTATTATTATTATTATTATTATTATTATTAGTATTATTATTATTATTATTATTATTATTATTAGTATTATTATTATTATTATTATTATTATTATTATTATTATTATTATTCTGCTCATCCTTACCTTCAGAACCTTTCTTTTTCGCGCTTGCTCAAGAACTACAGCATCAATCGTTAATTGTTCCTTGCAGCCCATAGTTGCTCTTATACATCCTTTCTGTTCTTCAAAAATGTTGTTTTTATCACAATGTTGGTAGATTTTTTCATTGAGTAGGGCTGTGAACAGTTTATATAACACTGACAGACATGTGATTGGTCTGTAGTTATTGGGTTGCGTAACGTCCCCTTTTTTGAACAGTAGGTATGTATTGCCCTCCATTAGAAAGTCAGGGAAAGTGTCTGGATTTATTAAAACCTCTTTAAATGCATTTGCAAGTACGGGATAGGCGGCTGTAAAGCTTTTAATCCAGAAGTTATGCAATCCATCTGGTCCAGGCGCCTTCCAGTTGTGAGTCTTCCTGACAGCAGTGCAAATGTCAATCTCTGTGAAATCGTTAGACTCCATATCTGGGAGAGCATTTGTCTGTTCTTGAATGGTTTTAACCCAAGGAGCCAATTTTTCGTAGCCGTCTGATTTTTTCCAAGCCGATCTCCAATATTCCGCAAAGGAAGACACATCGATATTCTTAAGTTCTGACTTGCTGTTACCTTCTGCTTCGAGTTGTCTATAAAATTTCTTTTGGCTGTTTGCAAATACTGAATTTTGATGTTTTCGCTTTTCTAGTTCATTATATCTTGCTAGCCTGGCTCCTTTCGATTTAGCTTTTTGCCTAAACCGATCTTTTAGATCCAACAATTTTTCTGTCAGGTTTGAATCATCGAAGTCAATGCCAGATTTATTGGCAATTATTTTTGCTTTTCTCGCTACTTTATTTGACTGATTACCAGAAAGATACTCTGAGATAATGTCAACTTTCCTCCGGAACTCATTGATATTGTTTTCAAGGCGCGTTTTCCAGACAGGTGTATTTTTCTGGATACTACGACCAGCCGCATTATGGGTGTAAGTCTTTTGACCTGAAATTTCGATGACAGTCACTGCTGCACAATATAATGCAAGATGTATATCGCTTAAATTTGTCATCCCAGATAGATGTGATTCCAAAACTCTATTAATCTGCATTAGAGTAATACGTGATTTTGCAATATTACGCAGTACTGGAATTTGTGGTCTATTCAATGGGTTTGAGCCAGTAAAACTGGCCAAATTGCCGTAAAACTTCTCTCGTATGTTAGAAAAGTTACGTTGCGAGATTGATTCTTCATTTTTAGACGATGATGCTTCTGGTGATACATTTTGAGTTTGTTCTACTTGTTTCTCCTCTGTATTCGAGTTAAGAACGTCTATAGTATCTTCTTTATGTTGTTGATATGTAATGTTTTGATGTAGTTCATTACCGATTTCTCTCTTGATGTTCATTAATTCCGATTCGGTTAGATAGTTTTTCCTTAGAATTACATTTTTACGGTCGGCTAAGTTTTGTTCCGACAGCTGAGTTTCAGGGAACCTCTTTTTATATTCATGGTGGAGTGCATGCCTCCACCCAGGGAGTGGATTATCTCCGCACTGGTTTACGTAGTAATAGGCACGCATTACATCAATATTCATTTCGCGTGTCCATCTGATATTATTATTATTATTATTATTATTATTATTATTATTATTATTATTATTATTATTATTATTATTATTATTATTATTATTATTATTATTATTATTATTATTATTATTATATTCTGCTCATCCTTACTGTAGAATCTCAGCTCATGCTGGCCGGTATTCCAATGCCAAGATGAAAAAGCAATTCAGCTCCTCTCACCCTAGCATAATATCTTACGAACAATGTGACACGTCTGCAAGAGCACGGCACGCTGTCCCACTATGGCAATCGATCTCGAGATCCCGAGGCTCTCGAGGTTCTTTGAAAATCTCTTACTTACCAGGCCTTCGGCGGATATAACAAAGGGCACTACATCTACCTTACTCAGTTTCCACTGGTTCTTCAAGTCGTATGCCAGATTTTCATACTTTGTGGATTTTTCTATCTCAGTTTTTCTAATGTTGTGAGATAGTGGCACTGCGATGTCAATTATAAAAGCCCTCTTGTCCTTTTTGTTGATTAGAACAATATCCGGCCTGTTATAATCAACCGTTCGATCAGTAGTGATTGGTCTGTCCCAGTAAAGAATGGTATCAGATGATTCAAGTACAGGAGAAGGCGAGTACTTATAATATGGAGGAGGTGCATTTTCTATTAGCGAGTATTTTTTTGCAATTTGTTGATGTATAATTTTTGCCAGCTGATTATGCCGTCCTAAATAAGCATTAGGAGCAAGGGCCGGGCAACCGCCAATAAGGTGCTCAATTGTTTCCCCCAAAGTACCGCATTTCCTGCACTTATCGACTACGTCCAAATGCAGTATGTGCTTTTCATAGTTTTTTGTTCTTGTTACCCTATCTTGAATAGATATCGCGAAACCTTCTGTTTCTGGGTACAAGAGTCCATCGGTCAGCCACTTCAGAGACAATTATTATTATTTATTATTATTATTATTATTATTATTATTATTATTATTATTATTATTATTATTATTATATATTTATTATCCTCGTACTGATTTTGTCAATGTTCGACGTGTTAATCTATCCAGTCCATCAAGGTCTGTTTCTGACCATTTAACAATACCAAAGGAATAGGTCAGAGTTGGCACTGCCCATCCATTGATCGCTCTAATCAGGTTTCCACTGTTCAGTTTGGTATTTAAAAGTTTTGTAAGCCTCTTTTCGTACAAGGTAGAAAAGTCTTTCTTTAACTGGCTATGGTTAAATTTCTCGTTTTGAGGTATACCTAAATATTTATAGGATTCTTCTGGTGCCAGTTGTTGTATGTTACAATGTGTTGAATGTTGATTGTTGACTATTCCTTTTTGAATGCTAATGGTAGCGCATTTATCAAGTCCGAATGACATCTTGATATCCCTACTAAATTCTTCGACCATTTTTATTAAGAAGTTTAGTTTTTCTCTAGTTTCTCCATAGAGTTTAAGGTCATCGATATATAGTAGGTGCGAGAGCTTTCGTGGATTCCTCATGTTTAGTTTATATCCTATATTACTGTTGTTCAGTAATGTAGACATAGGGTTTAGGGCTAGACAAAACCAAACTGGAGAAAGGCAATCTCCCTGAAAAATTCCTCTCTCGATATTCGCAGTTGTAATGCATTGTTGATCGATAAAGAGATTTGTTTTCCATTTCCCCATCAGGCACCTTAAGGAGTTAATGATGGGAGGGCTTATTTTATAAATCTATTATTATTATTATTATTATTATTATTATTATTATTATTATTATTATTATTATTATTATTATTATTATTATTATTATTATTATTATCCTCGTACTGAACTCAGCATCTCAGCCTAAGCTGGTCTATATTACAATGCCAAAATGAGAAAGCAATTCAACTCCTCTCACTTAGCATAAAATTTTACGAACAATGTGGCACGTCTGCAAGAGCACTGCACGTTGTCCCACTATGGCAATCGATTTTGAGATACCAAGGTTCTTCAAATTTTTTGAAAAGTTCTTACTTATTAGGCCTTCGGCGGATATAACGAAAGGCACTATCTCTACCTTATGCAGTTTCCACTGGTTTTTCAAATCGTACGCAAGGTTTTCATACTTGGTGGTTTTCTCCAACTCGGTTTTCCTGATATTATGAGAGAGTGGCACTGCGATGTCAATTATAAAAGCCCTTTTCTCCTTTTTACTAATCAGAACAATGTCTGGTCGATTATAGTCGACCGTTCGATCTGTTGTGATTGGTCTGTCCCAGTATAAGATTGAATCAGATGATTCCAATACGGGAGAAGGTGCGTACTTATAATATGGAGCAGGTGCGTTATCTAATAGCGAATACTTTAATGCAATTTGCTGATGTATAATTTTCGCCAGCTGATTATGTCTTCCTAAATAAGCATTAGGGGCTAGAACTGCACACCCACCGATAAGGTGTTCAATCGTTTCCCCCACTATACCGCACTTCCGACATCGGTCGACAACATCCATGTGTAGTATATGCTTTTCATAGTTCCGTGTTCTTACTACCTTATCTTGAATAGATGTCGCAAAACCTTCTGTTTCTGGGTACAACAGCCCATCGGTCAGCCATTTTAGAGACAATGGTCCATCAATGGTATCATCCTCGAGTGACTTTGGATACCGTCCATGCAGTGTCTGTTGTTTCCATTCACGGACACAATCCGTAAGTGTTGTTCTACCATCAACACGATTCAATTTATCTAGGTTCAACGGGGTGAAACCCCGGTCCTCCTTAGCAACCAACTTCATTAGCGTGCTGCTTGAATTAATGAAGCGTTCTCTCATCTTACTCTCCTGGTTCAGACAAAGGTTCTTAATGTTCACGAGGCCTCTGCCTCCCAACTTTCTTGGAATGTAGAGTCGCTTCATAGATGAATTTGGATGCAGACATCGGAATTTTGTCAATGTTCGACGTGTTAATCTATCCAGTCCATCAAGGTCTGTTTCTGACCATTTAACAATACCAAAGGAATAGGTCAGAGTTGGCACTGCCCATCCATTGATCGCTCTAATCAGGTTTCCACTGTTCAGTTTGGTATTTAAAAGTTTTGTAAGCCTCTTTTCGTACATAGTAGAAAAGTCTTTCTTTAACTGGCTATGGTTAAATTTCTCGTTTTGAGGTATACCTAAATATTTATAGGATTCTTCTGGTGCCAGTTGTTGTATGTTACAGTGTGTTGAATGTTGATTGTTGACTATTCCTTTTTGAATGCTAATGGTAGAGCATTTATCAAGTCCGAATGACATCTTGATATCCCTACTAAATTCTTCGACCATTTTTATTAACGAGTTTAGTTTTTCTCTAGTTTCTCCATAGAGTTTAAGGTCATCCATATATAGTAGGTGCGAGAGCTTTCGTGGATTCCTCATGTTTAGTTTATATCCTATATTACTGTTGTTCAGTAATGTAGACATAGGGTTTAGGGCTAGACAAAACCAAACTGGAGAAAAGGAATCTCCCTGAAAAATTCCTCTCTCGATATTCGCAGTTGTAATGCATTGTTGGTCGATAAAGAGATTTGTTTTCCATTTCCCCATTAGGCACCTTAAGGAGTTAATGATGGGAGGGCTTATTTTATAAATCTTCAGGACTTCTAGTAACCAATCGTGTGGAACACTATCGAAGGCTTTCCTGTAGTCTATATAGCAGATGTTTAGGTTGCGTTTTCTTTTCCGCGCTTGTTCGAGAACTACAGCATCGATCGTTAGCTGTTCCTTGCATCCCATACTTGCTCTTATACATCCTTTCTGCTCTTCTTCAAAAATATTGTTTTCATCACAATGTTTGTAAATTTTTTCATTGATTAGGGCTGTCAACAATTTATAAAATACTGACAGACACGTGATGGGTCTGTAGTTATTGGGTTGCTTAGCATCACCCTTTTTGTACAGAAGATATGTATTGCCTTCCATTAAAAAATTCGGGAAAGTATCAGGATTTATCATTACCTCTTTAAATGCACTAGCAAGTGGGCGGTGGGCCGCCGTAAAGTTTTTAATCCAGAAGTTATGTAGTCCATCTGGTCCAGGAGCTTTCCAGTTATGAGTTTTCTTGACGGCGGTGCAAATGTCAGTCGCCGTGAAATCGTTAAACTCCATTTCTGGGAGAGCAGTTGTGTGCTGTTCAATTGTTTTAATCCAAGGTGCCGCTTTTTCATAGTCATCTGATCTTTTCCAAACCGATTGCCAATATTCTGCAAAGGAGGACATGTCCACATTCTCAAGTTCTGACCTGCTACTGCCTTGTTCAAGCTCTCTATAAAATTTCTTTTGACTATTTATGAATTCTGAATTTTGGTGCTTTCGTTTTTTTAGCTCGTTATATCTTGCTAGCCTAGCCCCTTTAGATTTAGCTTTCTGTCTAAACCGATCTTTAAGATCCAATAATTTTTCAGAGAAGTTTGGATCGTCGAAGCCAATGCCAGATTTATTGGCAATTGTTTTTATTTTTTTCATTACTTTACTTGATCGATTACCAGAAAGGTATTCTGAGATGACGTCGACTTTCCTTCGGAAATCATCGATATTGTTTTCAAGGCGTGTTTTCCAGGCAGGCGTATTTTTCTGGAAATTATGCCTGCTCGAACTGGGGGTGTATGTTTTTTGGCCTGAAATTTCGATCGCAGTCACTGCTGCACAGTACAATGCAAGATGTATATCACACAGATCTAGTATCCCAGCCAGATGTGATTCCAGAACTTTATTGATCTGCATTAGAGTAATACGAGCTTTTGTAATATTTCGCAGTATTGGAAGTTTTGGTCTATTTAGTGGATTTGACCCAATAAAATGGGCCAAATTACTGTAAAACTTCTCTCGTACATTAGACAAGTTCTGTTGTAAGGTCACTTCCTCATTGCTAGACGGTGAGGCCTCCGGTGGACAATTAGGAGTTTGTTCTATAGGCTGGGCCTCTGTGGTTAAGGTGAGGACGCCTATATTATCTTCTTCATGTTGCTGATATGTAACGTTCTGGTGTAATTCATTACCAACTTCTCTCTTGACATTCATTAGTTCTGTTTCGGTGAGATACTTTTTATTTAAAATTATATTTTTACGGTCGGCTAAGTTTTGCTCAGACAGCCGAGTTCCAGGGAACCTCTTCTTATATTCTTGATAGAGTGCATTTCTCCATCCAGGAAGCGGCTTATCTCCGCACTGGTTCACGTAATAGTAGGTACGCATTACCTCAATATTCATTTCGCGTGTCCATCTGATACGTGGAGTGCGTTCAGTTCTAGTGGCAGCCCTCCTTATGGGGGGCGAGCCAGCAAGAACCGGGACATTTCCGTCTTCCATTTCATTATTAATCTGCATTCTGCACTGATCTTGTGATGAAGTGCTCGGTGGTGCGAGTCTTTGATTTTCAAATTGTTGCTCGGGTACCTTTTTCGTTGCCATTCTTGTGGTGCCATAGAGTTGAGAACTGCCACTCGCTCCAGCTTCACCAACCCCGGACAAATTCTGCCGACGGTTCCGAAGGGTTCTTGTCCGCAAAACCCTACCGCCTTGTATAATACCATTATCTGTTTCAGTCTCCATAAAAAAAAAATTTTTGGGTTCAAGGGAAAAACGGTCACCCGAGGCCCGATTTACCTTAGGAAAGCTATTTACTACCGGAGGGCGCTAGGTATCCGGAGACATCGTTCGAGACACTTTAACCCTGTGCCATTCAGCTCCTTGGCACGATGGATTTCCACCTTGAGCTTGGGAATTTTTTTTTTTTCCAGAGGTTTACTCCTCTCAGCTCGGGAAAGTGGTGGCGCCACTCACCAAGCGGATTGTCTGCCCCCTGCCTTTATTATTATTATTATTATTATTATTATTATTATTATTATTATTATTATTATTATTATTATTATTATTATTATTATTATTATTATTATTATTATTATTATTATTATTATTATTATTATTATTATTATCCTCGTACTGAACTCAGCATCTCAGCCTAAGCTGGTCTATATATTTATATATTATATATGGTTATATATTATTATATATGGTTATATATTCTGCTCATCCTTACTGTAGAATCTCAGCTCATGCTGGCCGATATTCCAATGCCAAGATGAAAAAGCAATTCAGCTCCTCTCACCCTAGCATAATATCTTACGAACAATGTGACACGTCTGCAAGAGCACGGCACGCTGTCCCACCATGGCAATCGATCTCGAGATCCCGAGGCTCTCGAGGTTCTTTGAAAATCTCTTACTTATCAGGCCTTCGGCGGATATAACGAAGGGCACTACATCTACCTTACTCAGTTTCCACTGGTTCTTCAAGTCGTATGCCAGATTTTCATACTTTGTGGATTTTTCTTTCTCAGTTTTTCTACTGTTGTGAGATAGTGGCACTGCGATGTCAATTATAAAAGCCCTCTTGTCCTTTTTGTTGATTAGAACAATATCCGGCCTGATATAATTAACCGTTCGATCAGTAGTGATTGGTCTGTCCCAGTAAAGAATGGTGTCGGATGATTCAAGTACAGGAGAAGGCGAGTACTTATAATATGGAGGAGGTGCGCTTTCTAATAGCGAGTATTTTTTTGCAATTTGTTGATGTATAATTTTTGCCAGCTGATTATGCCGTCCTAAATAAGCATTAGTAGCAAGGGCCGGGCAACCGCCAATAAGGTGCTCAATTGTTTCCCCCAAAGTACCGCATTTCCTGCACTTATCGACTACGTCCAAATGCAGTATGTGCTTTTCATAGTTTTTTGTTCTTGTTACCCTATCTTGAATAGATATCGCGAAACCTTCTGTTTCTGGGTACAAGAGTCCATCGGTCAGCCACTTCAGAGACAATTGTTCGTCAATGGTGTCATCTTCGAGTGACTTAGGAAACCTTCCGTGCAGTGTTTGTCCTTTCCATTCTCGAACACAGTCCGTGAGTGTTGTTCTGCTATCAATACGATTTTGTTTATTTAGGTTCAGTGGGGTGAAACCCTGATCCTCATTTGCAACCAATTTCATTAACGTACTGTTTGAATCAAGGAAGTGTTTTCTCATTCTATTTTCTTGATTGAGACAGAGATTTTTTACGTTTACAAGGCCTCTACCCCCCAACTTTCTTGGGATGTATAGTCTTTTCGTAGATGAGTTTGGATGCAGGCATCGGAACTTTGTCAATGTTCGGCGCGTCAACCTATCGAGTTCATCAAGGTCAGTTTCTGACCATTTAACTATGCCAAAAGAATATGTCAGAGTTGGCACCGCCCAACCGTTGATCGCTCTAATGAGGTTTCCTCCGTTCAGTTTGGTGTTTAAAAGTTTAGTAAGTCTCTTTTGGTATAGAGTGGAAAAGTCCTTCTTTAACTGGTTATGATCAAGTTTATACTTTTGGGGTATTCCTAAATATTTGTAGGATTCTTCTGGTGCTAGTTGTTGTATGTTACAAAGTGTTGAATGTTGTCTCTGAACCTTTCCCTTCTTTATACTAATGGTAGAGCATTTGTCCAGTCCGAATGACATTCTGATATCCCTACTGAATGTTTCAACCGTTTTTATCAATGAGTTTAATTTTTCTCTAGTTTCTCCATATAATTTAAGGTCATCCATATATAGTAGATGAGAGAGCTTTCTTGGATTCCTCATGTTAAGTTTATATCCAATATTGCTGTTATTGAGTAGTGTGGACAAAGGGTTCAATGCTAAACAGAACCAAATTGGAGAAAGGGAATCTCCCTGAAAAATTCCCCTCTCGATATTTGTATCAGCAATGCATTGTTGGCCGACAAAAAGATTCGTTTTCCACTTCCCCATCAGGCACTTTAAAGAATTAATAATCTGGGTCTAATTTTATAGAAATTCAGAACCTCAACCAGCCAATCGTGAGGGACACTATCGAATGCTTTCTTGTAGTCTATATAGCAGATATTTAAGTTGCGCTTTCTTGTTCGCGCTTGCTCAAGAACTACAGCATCGATCGTCAATTGTTCCTTGCAGCCCATACTTGCTCTTATACATCCTTTCTGTTTTTCTTCAAAAATGTTGTTTTTATCACAATGTTGGTAGATTTTTTCATTGAGTAGGGCTGTGAACAGTTTGGTTATATATTTATTATTATTATTATTCTGCTCATCCTTACTATAGAATCTCAGCTCATGCTGGCCGGTATTCCAATGCCAAGATGAAAAAGCAATTCAGCTCCTCTCACCCTAGCATAATATCTTACGAACAATGTGACACGTCTTCAAGAGCACGGCACGCTGTCCCACTATGGCAATCGATCTCGAGATCCCGAGGCTCTCGAGGTTCTTTGAAAATCTCTTACTTATCAGGCCTTCGGTGGATATAACGAAGGGCACTACATCTACCTTACTCAGTTTCCACTGGTTCTTCAAGTCATATGCCAGATTTTCATACTTTGTGGATTTTTCTATCTCAGTTTTTCTAATGTTGTGAGATAGTGGCACTGCGATGTCAATTATAAAAGCCCTCTTGTCCTTTTTGTTGATTAGAACAATATCCGGCCTGTTATAATCAACCGTTCGATCAGTAGTGATTGGTCTGTCCCAGTAAAGAATGGTATCGGATGATTCAAGTACAGGAGGAGGCGAGTACTTATAATATGGAGGAGGTGCATTTTCTAATAGCGAGTATTTTTTTGCAATTTGTTGATGTATAATTTTTGCCAGCTGATTATGCCGTCCTAAATAAGCATTAGGAGCAAGGGCCGGGCAACCGCCAATAAGGTGCTCAATTGTTTCCCCCAAAGTACCGCATTTCCTGCACTTATCGACTACGTCCAAATGCAGTATGTGCTTTTCATAGTTTTTTGTTCTTGTTACCCTATCTTGAATAGATATCGCGAAACCTTCTGTTTCTGGGTACAAGAGTCCATCGGTCAGCCACTTCAGAGACAATTGTTCGTCAATAGTGTCATCTTCGAGTGACTTAGGAAACCTTCCGTGCAATGTTTGTCCTTTCCATTCTCGAACACAGTCCGTGAGCGTTGTTCTGCTATCAATACGATTCCGTTTATTTAGGTTCAGTGAGGTGAAACCCCGATCCTCATTTGCAACCAATTTCATCAACGTACTGTTTGAATCAAGGAAGTGTTTTCTCATTCTATTTTCTTGATTGAGACAGAGATTTTTTACGTTTACAAGGCCTCTACCCCCCAACTTTCTTGGGATGTATAGTCTTTTCGTAGATGAGTTTGGATGCAGGCATCGGAACTTTGTCAATGTTCGGCGCGTCAACCTATCGAGCTCATCAAGGTCAGTTTCTGACCATTTAACTATGCCAAAAGAATATGTCAGAGTTGGCACCGCCCAACCGTTGATCGCTCTAATGAGGTTTTATTATTATTATTATTATTATTATTATTATTATTATTATTATCCTCGTACTGAACTCAGCATCTCAGCCTAAGCTGGTCTATATTACAATGCCAAAATGAGAAAGCAATTCAACTCCTCTCACTTAGCATAAAATTTTACGAACAATGTGGCACGTCTGCAAGAGCACTGCACGTTGTCCCACTATGGCAATCGATTTTGAGATACCAAGGTTCTTCAAATTTTTTGAAAAGTTCTTACTTATTAGGCCTTCGGCGGATATAACGAAAGGCACTATCTCTACCTTATGCAGTTTCCACTGGTTTTTCAAATCGTACGCAAGGTTTTCATACTTGGTGGTTTTCTCCAACTCGGTTTTCCTGATATTATGAGAGAGTGGCACTGCGATGTCAATTATAAAAGCCCTTTTCTCCTTTTTACTAATCAGAACAATGTCTGGTCGATTATAGTCGACCGTTCGATCTGTTGTGATTGGTCTGTCCCAGTATAAGATTGAATCAGATGATTCCAATACGGGAGAAGGTGCGTACTTATAATATGGAGCAGGTGCGTTATCTAATAGCGAATACTTTAATGCAATTTGCTGATGTATAATTTTCGCCAGCTGATTATGTCTTCCTAAATAAGCATTAGGGGCTAGAACTGCACACCCACCGATAAGGTGTTCAATCGTTTCCCCCACTATACCGCACTTCCGACATCGGTCGACAACATCCATGTGTAGTATATGCTTTTCATAGTTCCGTGTTCTTACTACCTTATCTTGAATAGATGTCGCAAAACCTTCTGTTTCTGGGTACAACAGCCCATCGGTCAGCCATTTTAGAGACAATGGTCCATCAATGGTATCATCCTCGAGTGACTTTGGATACCGTCCATGCAGTGTCTGTTGTTTCCATTCACGGACACAATCCGTAAGTGTTGTTCTACCATCAACACGATTCAATTTATCTAGGTTCAACGGGGTGAAACCCCGGTCCTCCTTAGCAACCAACTTCATTAGCGTGCTGCTTGAATTAATGAAGCGTTCTCTCATCTTACTCTCCTGGTTCAGACAAAGGTTCTTAATGTTCACGAGGCCTCTGCCTCCCAACTTTCTTGGAATGTAGAGTCGCTTCATAGATGAATTTGGATGCAGACATCGGAATTTTGTCAATGTTCGACGTGTTAATCTATCCAGTCCATCAAGGTCTGTTTCTGACCATTTACCAATTGTGACCATGTACCATGACCAATTATTATTATTATTATTATTATTATTATTATTATTATTATTATTATTATTATTATTATTATTATTATTATTATTATTATTATTATTATTATTATTATTATTATTATATAAATATACGTGCAACAGTAATTACCTTATCATTTTCGGATTTAGGACTACAAAATACTTTATATACACCTATTTTCATCAATATTACCTCAAAAAAGTTTAAATTTGTTGACCTGTGTTATTAGTTGAGTAAACTGTTATTAGTAGGGTCTCTAATTATTAGTAGGTTTAAGTATCAGTATGAATATTATACTAGAAAACAAAATAGCAACAAGAAGTAACACGTGCCTTGATTTTTTGGTTCAGATTGAAAATGACCCTTATCGCCTTATTTGTGGCGAGTCTTGGAGTTTTGATTTCGATCCGGAAACGAAACGAAGCACAGCGAGGAATGGAATGCTCCAATGGCATGCTGATAGGGCACCGCTACTCTGAATTGTTATCGCTCATTTTCGGAATGAACCGTAAAAGTTTAAGAACAGAATTGCTATGGATAACCAAGTGACTCTAGTGAGTTCAAATTCATATTGAAGATGTATCAGATATTCGCCTGCCTGCCTCCCCTTCAAAAGGGAAGACAACAGCATTGCCAGGTAGCACACTGATAGAACACTATTTTATTTTTGCTCCTCCTATATATAAAAACCACAAAGTGGGTGAAACATTGTCTGATAGTCATATTTGGAGTATTATTGGGAAATACGGAATCGGAAGGACAAATATTAGAGGCGAACGACTTAGACATTTCTGCATAGAACAACACTTGGTAATCGCAAACACTTTATTTCAACACTCTATTCGTCATCTGTGTACATATCAGTCCCCCGATGGCAACTTCAGAAATCAAATTGATTATATTTTGATAAAGTCGATTAATGATCGTTAATACAGAATACTAAAACTTTTCCTGGAGTAGTATGTGGAAGTGACCATCGACTACTCTATTCAGGATTTCATTGTACCACCCAAAAAAAAACCATTCACAAGAAGCTACTAGTCCAAAATCCTTATAAATGTTAAGAAAATATCTCTAATGAAATATCATCTTCAGGGTCGTGACATAGTCTGTCTCAATTTTTTATTGGAACCTTTGGTGTGAAACACTAAACTCAAAGAGATTTACCACTAAACACAGAATCACTTTTCACCACCCATCATATATATATATATATATATATACAAACTATAAAAATAATATACCAGTACAAATATAAAAATATATATACCAGTACAAAACCAGTATCAATTATCTGCAGGATGAAGGCCTCAGCATGCTTCCAACTCTCGCGGTCCTGAGCTCTCCAGTCCAGGACCGCCCTGGTCCATGGCCTGCCCACTTCCATTTCCAGATGGAAGAGTGTCCATATCTCACTTCCGAATGTCATAACGGGCAGGACACAGTGATCAAAGACTTTTCTTTTCAGGCAAAGTGGTAGTTTGCTCTTAAACACTATATTGAGCCTGCCAAATGCCCGCCAATCACATTTAACGCGTCGTTCCACCTCCCAGACGGTATCCTCTTCCGTTAAAACCCTCTGCCCAAGATATATATAGCGATCCACAACTTCCAAATCCGTTCCTAAAACAGAAATCCTTTTGTTCTCAGCAAATTTATTGAATATGACCTGACTCTCTTTCTGGTTTATTTTCAAACCAAATGGTTCTCCAGCCCTTTGCAGCTCTTGAACGTGTCTTTGCAGTTCCTCTGGGTCTTGTGAAAGAAGAACGATATCATCTGCGAATCTAAGATGATATAAGTATGCACCGTTAATTCTTATTCCATCCTGTTCCCAATCCAGATTACGAAACACTTCTTCCAGGAAGGCTGAGAAAACAAGAAGCGATATTGTGTTACCCTGCCGTACGCCCCGCTTTACATTTATTCCAACCTCAAGATCGTCGAGGTGGACTGTCGCTGTAGCTTCATCATAATCGATCCTAGTAGATTTACATAGGCTTTCTCTACACCTTAATTAAACAATTCATCCATAATTAATAAAAGCCATGCACAGTGGCATAGTATATTCGTTGTGTCTTTCTATGGCCTGCTGTAGGACCGGGATGTGATCCATTGTATTGAATCCACTTCTGAATCCTGCTTGCTCCCCTGGTTGTGCGTCATTAAGTTTTCTTAGTATTCTTTTGGATATTATCTTGCTGAAAACTTTGTACACCACTGATAGGACGCTTATTGGACGGTAGTTCTTAAAATTTTCTCGCGCTCCTTTCTTATGTAAAAGAATCACATCTGCATTTTTCCATAAGCTGGGTACTTCTTGTTGTTTGAGATATTTTGAGTATAATTATGCTAGTGTTTTATGAAAAGTCCGATCACCAGCTTTTAACATCTCTACAGTTATACTATCCTTTCCTGGAGCCTTGCCATTTTTCAACGAGTCTTTTGCACAAGCTGCATGTTGAATCGGCGCGTTTCCTCTCGAATACGCTTTCTTATAGTTTTGCAAAGCTCAACGTACTCGACCCTGCCAAAAGGACTGTCTGCATTCTTCATTGTCCGGCGGTTTTTTCATTAAATTAATGGTCTCATTGGAAATTTTTGACTCTTTGAAACATTTATCTTCTGGTGCTATTGAAGCCGCCGTTTCAAGCACATTGTTGGCGATTTCTTCATATTGGTCTTTAATTTCCATTTTCTCCGGGTCTTGTAACATAGCAAAGCGATTCAACAAAGCAATTTTAAAATGTTTGCCCCTCTGCAGCAGCCTCCCAGGATCCACTTTGCCCCTTTTTGATCTTATCATTCTTCGGCAGTTTATACTAATCCTTGCTCATACCATTCGGTGGTCACTTCCTAGATTAAAATGGTTAGCTACAGTACAATTGCAAAATATTGCTTTTTCATTTGACATGATGTAATCAATTTCACTTGAGAGTCCAGATAGACTTTTCCATGTCCATTTTCTGTTGATCTTTTTCTTGTAAAACGAATTTGTAATATAGAGTTGTTGTCCTTCAGCAAACTCAACCAGCCTGTCACCTCTATTGGCCCGCTCACCATTTCCATATAGGCCAGTTGCATTTTCACCACTTCTTGCTTCTCCGATTCTGGCATTAAAATCACCCCTCAGGATTTTATACCTACACTTCTCTTTGTCTAAAAGTTGGGCCACATAATCAAAAAATTCCTCAATTTTCTCATCTCTATGGCTTACTGTTGGTGCATAAGCTTGGACGATTTGAAGCTTAAACTTTTTATTCAGCTGAACGACGCATTGGGCTGATCTGTCAGATATACTTTCAAATTTGACTACACTGTCTTTCAGCTTTCGATTGATGAGGAATCCAATTCCACCACATCGTCCATTCTCCGTACCTCGGGTGTAGAATTCGTGACCAGTTGGTTCTAATTTGATTAACTTTTCGCCCTTTCTTCATATTTCACAGAGCCCAATAATATCCCAATGTATGTTGTCAAGTTTGATTAACAGTTCTTACAGTCGGGTCTCTGTTTTCATTGTCCGCATATTAAGCGTAGCAATCCCAAAATTCCAATGGCAGCCTGAACTAGCCCGATGATTCTTAGCAATCTCTGCCTTGGAGCAGATCCTCCCGCTGCCGTAGGTAGTTGCATCTTGGCCTCCGGGCATGAGGGCCGTATTTGAAGTTGTATTCGAAGGCATGAATCGTAATCTGCCACGCTGGTCCAATGCGGGTTTGCAGTTTTTGGTATCTTGTTGGTCAGAGACCTCTGCCTTGATCTGTCCGCCAGGGGTGATCCTCCCAGGAACCCATCCCTCCAGACGACAGATCTCTCTCTCTCTATATATATATATATATATATATATATATATATATATATATATATATATATATATATATATATATATATATATATATATATATATATATACCCTATATCTACCGTATATCTACCCTATATTTTATACCCTCATTGCCCTAATTGCTAACCTACTACTTAGGAAGCCTAATGAAGCATGCAAAAAAAAGATACAAGAAAAAAGAAAAAAGGGGAACAAAAGAAACAAAAAAAATGAACCATGAAGTTTACTTACATTAATAATTGAAAAAGTTGAATGAACGAAATATGTCCTTTATCCCGGTTCTCGATTTTCTTGCATTTTTCTATTTGAATGCTTTCATATGCATCCGTTAATTACACTTTTAACCAGTCTTAAATAACCAATGTCGATATTGTGGTCATGTTCGATTGCATTTTGGGCAACACAAGATTTTTCATTTCTCCCATATCTAATGTGGGCAATGTGTTATTTATAGCTCGTTAATATGGATCTTTTTGTTTGCCCAATATGCCTGGACAGCTCATTTTGTAAACCCCGACTTTTCATGCTGATCTACTTTATCCTTTCGATTACGCAGGACTTTTCTTAATTTATTATATGGTTTGTACACGCCCTTATGTCGACTTAGACCATACCGTCACCATACTTTTACGAAAAAAAAACCGCTTTTATATATATTTTGTGGTAACCACCCATATTTAAGTAAACTATTTATTTTCAAGCGTCTTGATGATGTAGTTGTTACTATAAAACGGCCGTCAGGCCAACTATTATTCTTAAAACCGAATAAAACAACTTTTTACTTTGCTATCTATCACTTTCATTCTTTAACTTTGTGTGACTACAGTTTCAAATTAAATTATCAAACATTACTTTAAAACCAAGTTTTAATTAAGTTAAAAGTTTTAACTAAGTTTTAAAGCAGCGTTTGATAATGTAACATTCTTTTACGAAATTAAAATCACACAAAGTTAAAACACAAAAGTAATAGATAACAAAGTAAAACATTATTTTATTCGGTTTAAAAATGAACTATCACAAAGTAATGGACAAATCAATCAATAAATATTATTCTATTAAATATAGTGATTGAAAACAAAGCTTAAGTACTTTCTTTCACATAGTTAAGAAATAAATAAATATGCGTTTTACATGAAATCTACGGGTGATAAAAAAAATTAGCTTACAGATTTGTTTTTAGCGAATCAAATTACATTATAAATACCCAAAAATTACTATGCCACAAAAACTTGTGTTTATTATTGTAATTTGTCAGAATATTGTGTCCTTTTGTGAGATTTATGTAAAGTAATTTGGATTAGTTTTAGTACAATACAATTTTTAAATTTATTTTTATATACGTTAACCTAAATTCGACAGTAAATTGTGGTTTTTTTTTTATTTAACATCACCGTAAACTACATCCATATGCATGCAAATTTCGCAAACGTCGTCGGAAATCTGAACGACGCTCCGTATCTCGAGTGTCGTCATCGTCAAGCCCGCGATCCAGATTTAGGATAAGGACCGTCGCCATAATTAAGCCGTTAGTAGTGAGACCATCGCGATCCACGGCCAAGATTTATGCGGCATTACGTGAATCTCGTCGGCGAGCCAAATTTGCCACCGCCATTACCGACGTCACGGGCTTCAGTTTCATCTCAAAGTGTTTCCTAACTCCTGTTCTTATTACTAGTGCTTTCCTCAGTGATCCAGCCACCAACCATCCAGACAGCTTAAGATGGATTCACATCATAGTTTTAGTTGAAAAGTTAGCCCGAGTTGAAATCTCATTTAACCTGCGATAGGAATTTCGATTTGGCTGGTATTAAGTCATCAGCCATCAGAAATTGGGCTTTGTTAACACAAATGAACAATATGCGATTTGGTCTCATTTTGTCATTGCAATTCAATTCCAACGGGGGTGGCACCACCCCCAGTAGACGCAGGGTTCTTTTATTGGGGGAGATAGCGGGTACATGGTGGGCAAAAGTCAGTATTAAGGAAGTTAATTTAATAAAACACTTTGAAAATACCTACTGTTTTTATGAATAAATATTTTATCTAGCTATTTAAAATTTATATCTTATTGTTATCGCGTAAATAACACAGGTCGACATGCTTTTTATGACATTGATGAGAATATTAAAACACCTTTTCGCAGAAATGACCTAGCACGTCCCATTTGCAAGTACCTGTTTCTCTTTGATATCTTGGCGTCATTAAAATTATTTGTACCTGGCTCTGGACTGTAGAAATTACCACAAAATTGTAAAGGGAGTATTTCTACAATATTCTACGAGCCTTTAAATTTCTATAGTTTAGTTTCTGACTCGTTTACAGTAGGGTCAAATGTTTAAGTCGATTTAACATAAAATGACAAGTTTTAGTCGTAGATGTTCCAAAAAACTCGCGGATAAGTTTTGTTATATATGCCGACGCTTTATTTTTAAATCACAAGCTAGATTTATATCCAAGAAAGTCAAGAAAGCCTATTTTTTGTGCCAAATTGGAAGAAGAAGTGCCAAATTGGAGATCAAGATATAAAATAGGCTCCTTGTGTTTGCTGTTTGAGTTGTCACGTAAATTTAGTGCAGAGAATGCATCGCAAGAAAAATCATTTGTATCAGTAAAGCAGAAAGGGTTTTTCAAAAAAGCAAAGGGACAAATTTCAGTACCCAAATTTGCGTTCTGCCTTTACGCCAGTCGCTCATAATCAGGAACCACTCATACCGATAGCACCTATAAACCTGGCCAACATGTTTCCAGGTGAGTCCAATTCTTCATCAGGATCTGATCCACAACTTCCTGAGAACACCAGTTCTGACGCAACAAACCACTGCAGCATTTACAACTACCAATAAATCTCACTTAATAATCACAAATGATTTGGTACGTGATCTAGGATTGTCAAAAAAAACTTATTGGTAGCAGTCTTCAACAGTCGAACTTGGTAGATAAACATGCAAGGGTTTCACTTTATCGAAAACGGAATGTAAAATGTACAAGTTTTTATAAAATGGAAGGATCTTTATGTATCTGTTGTGATATTGATGGTTTAATGAATGAGTTTAATATGGAACATGCATTTTGGCGGGAAATGGGTTTGGGTATTTTCATAGATTCACCGAAATACAGCCCACAAGCAATCTTGCTTCATGATGAAAACAAAAAACCATCTATTCCTTTAGCCCATTAATTGACAATGAAAGAAATCTACTACAACTTAGCAACCATATTATATCGTGTTAAATCTAAACAGTATCAGTGGAATATTTGTGGAGCTTTATAAGTAATAGGCATATTGCTAGGACTTCAAGGGAGTTTTACAAAGTATTGCTGTTTTTTGTGTCGATGGGTTGGCAACAAAAGAACATTACAGTAAGAATTATATAGTTTTATAGAACTTCTTTTGAGTCTGGCACTTTAAACATTAAATATGCGCCATTTGTTAACCCTAAAAAATCTGCTTTTTTGTATTTCCATATAAAACTTGGACTAATGAAAAACTTTGTCAAAACCGTGGACAAACAAGGTAATGGTTTCGAGTACCTAAAAGAAATCTTTTCTCAATTAACTGATGATGAAGTGATGAAGTGATTCAGCAGGACTAAAAGAAGGTATTTTTATTGGACCTCAAATAAAGAAGTTTCTAAGTGATTTTCGTTTTTAAGAAAAAATAAATTAAAAGGAATTTACGGTTTGGAAGTAAGTGTTGCGAATGGATTTTTGAGCAACAAGAAATATGAAAATTACAAAAACCTCATAGAGAGAGTCTTGAAAGCCAATGAAATACTAGAACGTCACATGCTATTAAAAATGCATTTTTTGCACCCCCATTTGGATTTTAATCTGGAAAATTTGGGTGCACTACAGAACGAACAATGAGAGAGGTTTCACTAGGACATCATAACGATGAAAGCAAGATAACACAAACGCTGGAACCCATCAATGTTGGGCGACTACTGCTGTCTTTAAAAAGAGATAATGATGCAGAACACAAGAGCAAAAAGTGAAAGTTTTTATAGCTGTATGACATCTCATGTAATATTATCTTAACCGGTTTTCCTATCTTACAAGAGCTCTTTTCTAATTTCAAACCTACTTACATTATACTAACTAAATAAAACTGACGCAAATTCAAGCAAGTATATCAATCAAGATATGTTAAACCAAACTAAAGTAAATCAGATTGAATTCATAAAGATATTACCTGGTGGTAGCGAGAGTACTAAGCAATTAACATAAAAGATTCATAGAAACATTAATACGATAACAAATAAGAAATAATAAATTATCTGGTCTTATCTCCTTTGTTCCGCTGCTCGTTTATCTGGCCTCTGGACTATCCAGTTACTAGTAAGTTCGTTTACTGGCAATTCTGTGTCCCGAATGCGGGGCTCCCCAAAAGGGGGGGGGGGGATTTCCCCAAAAGTGGAAATGGGCCTCAAAATTGACCGAATTCGGTAATGGCTGGGCTCCAATATGACTGGTTTTATAAAGATTTGATTCTAAATTGACCGGGTTCTCTAACGAAAGGGTACGGAGTGAAAATGGATCAAGGTGTGATGTTAGACTCTCTCGGCCTCGTCCTGTAGGATACTGGTGCGCTCTGAAATAAGACAAATAAGATACGGCCGATAATTTGTAAACGCTATAGTTACCACAAAGAAGTATAAGTTTGGCATTAAAAAAATAAATTAACATTAAAATGAGTTGTTATAACATTATTTTTTAACTATCTATAAATCTGTTGAAAAGTTTATTGAAACCGTGGCAAATTTTGTGTTTTAAAATGTCTAAATTTAAAAAGAAATGCCGGCAATACAGTATTGCTTACTAAAAATATGGGTTAACGTACTCTCCTACGAACTAATCATTAATTGTATAATTAATTTGCTAAAACTAGAGCTAATTTTCATTGCTAAAAATGATAATGAGGTACTCACTCATGCTTTTACCTCGAAAAAAGTCACTTTTAAAATGTACTGCATGAATTTTAAAATTTAAAATTTTTGAACATTTTTAATATCAATTTATAGAATAAATAAGTGTATGATTGAAATATCTGACCAAATTTAAACCATTCATCATCACAATATTTTTCTTCGTTAAAATTAAGACAATGATTGCGACAACAACCCCATCATCGCCCTGTGGCCCTAACTAATTATTTTTTTCAGATTAACCACATTTATTCCTGCTGACGCCCTAATGGTGCCCTTAATCATTATTAATACCGAACTTTATTAGTCCGTGCATAATTCAAGGTGAGCGAGACGGACTTTAGTACACGAACGAGAGGACTGTGAAATTAGACATGAGAGGGGTGAAATATCGGCGATCCGATAAAAAGGGATGAAAATTAAAACGTTCTTGTAACACTGATAAAAGTCGATTATAATATTTATAAAGGAGGGTTTATTTTTCCGCGAAATGTAAAAAATAAGATCAGGCCTCGAAGTATGTCGAAAAAATAAATTTAAAAAAACTACTAGCTTCATCTAATGAAACAATATATTAACTGAAAACTGTATATCTCCTCCATTACAATTGATTAACGGATATTCAAGTTATAGCGCTAAAAGTGACAATACTTTTTGTTACCTCGTCTGTGTACTTTAACATCCTCCCTATTTGCCTGATGCATCTCCATGTAACTATTTTCTGTCCCGGAAACTTAACCGTTTGATAACCAAACATTTTTTTCAGCTTCTATAGAATAGTCCACAAAAATAATAAGACCTTACTAGAGCTATCAATGCCTTTTATAGATTGAATTTCGTACACGCATCAACTTGTATGCATTTACTTGTTTGCTATACTGAAGCACTTGCTCGATAATCAAGTCATTACAAGGTCCCATATTTTTGTTGAAAAATTCTTAATTACTAGAATGGCGTCTTTGCTTACCAACTTGTAAAGCCTTGTCACCGACAATACTAAACCGCATTAGGTATACGAATACCTGATGCTAATTTAAATTGTTTAATGCTTATTTACACGATAACAATAAAACAATAATTTTAGATAGCTATATAATTTTTTTTTAAGAAAACTATACGTATTTTCAAAGTATTTTTATTGTATTAATTTTCTAGATAAGTATGGCACGGCTACCCCCTTGACTGCTTTAACGCTCCCCATTTGTCTTCGGACCCGCTACCGCCCACATGGAAGGCTTCAGTGCCCATTGACGAGACGGTACCACCCCCGTTGAGCACTTATGGGTTAAACCCATATATATATATATATATATATATATATATATATATATATATATATATATATATATATATATATATATATATATATATATATATATATATATATATATAGCATATATATATATATATATATATATATATATATATATATATATATATATATATATATATATATATAGTGTATATATATATATATATATATATATATATATATATATATATATATATATATATATATATATATATATATATATATATATATATATAAATATATACACACATATATACAAAACTGGAAGTCTTTCCACTCTGTAATGATGATGATTATCATCATTCTCAATTTTTTATTGGAACCTTCGGTGTAAAACAAAAACACTAAACTCAAAGCGATTTACCCCCAAACACCGAATCACATATCACCACTAATCACCGAATCTTTTTAATATACATTTATATGAAACAGCTAAGAAAGTTCACTCATGCGCCACGTCGTGCTTTGCCATTCCTTCATCCGCCATCCAAAGCGCCAGCAAGCGTCTCCCAAGACCAGTTTGCTGGCCCTTTGGATGGCGGATAAAGGAATGGCAAAACACGACTTGGACCATGGGCGAACTTCCTTAGCTTTTTAATACTTTTCTCCATGGGTCCAGTTCACAATTTTTCGATCATACCTGGTACTTACCCGAGGTTAGACGGGTCACGAACGGTTTCGCACAGTCTGACTGCTGCGACCGTTTACCGCAGGATGGCGTGGCTGTATTCACCTCGCTATATGGCCTGCCCATCTCCATTTCAAGTGCTTTACTTTTCCAATGATGTCACATACTTTCGTTTATTCCCTGATCC
Source organism: Cosmopolites sordidus (assembly GCA_031761425.1). NCBI lineage: Eukaryota > Metazoa > Arthropoda > Insecta > Coleoptera > Curculionidae > Cosmopolites > Cosmopolites sordidus. The sequence goes on from JARFXV010000508.1 coordinate 838,488, forward strand.
ATGCGCAGGGCTTTCCATCTTTCCTTTCCCCTCTGTGCTACCCAAAATTTTTGAATTGATTGCGATGTGTCTGCATTCTTCATTGTTCTCCGTTTCTTCATTAAATCGATGGTCTCATTGGAGATTTTTGATTGTTTGACACTTTTTTCTGCTGGTGCTATTGCAGCAGCCGTTTCAACCACATTGTCGATGATTTTTTCATGCTGATCTGTTATTGCCATCTCTTCTGTGCCTTGCAACACAGCAAAGGGGTTCGACAAAGCAATCTCAAAATTGTTGCCCCTCTGCAGCAGCTTCTCAGAATTCATTTTGTTCTTCTTCGATCTTACCATGCGTGTACGTTCTCTTCGACAGTTTATCTTAACGTTTGCTCGTACTATTCTATGGTCACTTCCAACATTAAAACGGTCAAGGATAGTACAATTACAAAATATTGTTTTATCATTTGACATGATGTAGTCAATTTCACTTGTGAGACCAGATGGACTTTTCCAAGTCCATTTTCGGCTCATTTATTTCTTATAGAATGAGTTCATAATGTACAATTCTTGTCCCTTAGCAAAATCAACCAATCTGTCACCTCTATTGTCCCGCTCGCCATTTCCATATGGATCAATTGCAGTTTCACTAGTTCTTGCTTTTCCAATTCTAGCATTAAAGTCACCCACGACATAGCTCAAAGCTTCATTGACTTCTTACAGAAGCCCCTTTACCACGCCAAGGTCTGATCCACAAAGAGGATATATATATATATATATATATATATATATATATATATATATATATATATATATATATATATATATATATATATATATATATATATATATATATATGTATGTGTGTACTGTTAGATTTTCTTGGACTGCATCCAATAAGGCAGCAATAGCTGAGTGTCATCACAGACCCTACCGTTGGGTTCCACAATCTCATGCGGGACCGACAACAACCTGCGTCTCCGCCTAAATGAGCGCTTTTGTTAGTTACTTGACCGAGAAGGAGCCCAACCTATCCCATCAATTGGATGACATACGTTTCGTCTCTCGAAGTTTAGACTCTTCAGGGCGCCGACATATACCATACAATCAAGAAGAGGGAGACCTTATCCACAGCCAACAACCCATGTTTTCGCTGACCTGCCGTCGGATGGCGTATATATGTACTGTTAGACTGTTAGGATAGGTGGGGCCCCTTCCCTGTCAAGCAATCAACAAAAGTGTTCATTTAGGCGGAGACGCAGGTTATTGTGTGTTCCACATGAGATTGTGGAACCCAACGGTTGGGTGTGTGATGACACTCAGCTATTGCTGTCTTATTGGCTGCAGTCCAAGAAAATCTAACAGTACACACATACATATATATATATATATATATATATATATATATATATATATATATATATATATATATATATATATATATATATATATATATATATATATATACGTAGTCCAAGAAAATGTAACAGTACATATATACGCCATCCGATGGGAGGTCGGCGAAAACGTGGGTTGTGGGCTGTGGATAGGGTCTCCCTATTCTTGATGGTATGGTATATGTCGGCGCCCTGAAGAGTCTGAACCTCGAGAAACGAAACATATGTCATCCAGTTGCAGCCATAGGTGGGGCTTCTTTCCGGTCAAGCAACCAACAAAAGTGTTCATATATATATATATATATATATATATATATATATATATATATATATATATATATATATATATATATATATATATATATATATATATAGAAGGAATCGAGAGATCTCGCCAATAAAGCTACCTGCCCTATACAAATTTCCTTTTACTTTTCTCTATATCCATTGAACCACATTGCCAACCATGATACGGTAGCATTTTTAATTTAAATACTGTAAGCAGAGAAAGATTTAGTTAATGTGTAGAAGTTGATGCAGTGTAGCCTCATCTAATGGCGAGGTCCAACAAATTGGATAGCGCGAAAATTTTCACCGTGTTCAAATACCTATATATACCAATTTTCATAGCAATTTGGTGTACGGTGTAGAAGTTGATATCCTGCAGCGTCATCTAGTGGCGAGTTACAACAAAATTAATAGCAAAAACCTTCTCCTTGAAAAAAATATTTATATGTGCCAACTTTCATCATGATCGGTCAAACGGTGTCGGGGTCAGAGTCACAGTCATCTCATATAAAATTTACAAACACTCGCTAGCTATCACTAGGTGTCGCTAGTTATCATTCATTTCGTTTCTCAAGTCCTGTACACGAACATCTGCGCGCAACATCATTTGCAATTAAACTACCAAAAATAAGTAAAAGCTACCTGTTTTCTTTTGCCTAGTGTAAAACTTTCATGTGCCATGTCACGACATTTCGCCAAAATCGCATTTGGCATTTTCAACGGCTTGATTAAGCAGTACATCCATTATGGCCCGCTTTGAGTTGAATCAAATGCTTTTTCATAATCGATAAAAGTCAAGCACAGTGGCATAGTGTATTCGTTGTGCCTTTCTATAACCTGCTGTAGAACCTGGATGTGATCCATTGTACTGAATCCACTTCTGAATCCTGCTTGCTCTCTTGGTTGTGCGTCATTAAGTTTTTTTAGTATTCTTTTGGATATTATCTTATTGAAAACTTTGTACACCACTGATAGGAGGCTTATTGGACGGTAGTTCTTTAAATCTTCCCGTGCTTTTTTTTATGTAAAAGAATCACTTCTGCATTTTTCCTCCTGCTGGGTACTTCTTGTTGTTTGAAACATTTTGAGTATAATTTTGCTAGTGTCTTATGTAAAGTCGAATCATCAGCTTTTAACATGTCCACAGTTATATTATCCTTTCCTGGAGCCTTGCCATTTTTCGTCGAGTTAATAGCCTTTGTCACTTCCTCAACCAGGATATCCGGCACTTGTTCTTTAGTAGGCATAGCTGTTCTTGCTTGATTCTGGTCCTCATACAACCCTGAATAAAATCTTCGGACAACCTCTAACATTTCCGTCCGTTCCCTGCATATTGTACCATCCTCACGCATTAAGAAAAACATTCGTGTCCTTTTCTTTCTTAGCCTCTGCTTAGCTTTGTTAATTCCCCTGTTTTCTTCCAGAGTCTTTTGCACAAGCTGCATGTTGAATCGGCGCGTTTCCTCTCAAATACGTTTTCTTATAGTTTTGCAAAGCTCAACGTACTCGGCCCTGCTAAAAGGCCTGTCTGCATTCTTCAGTGTCCGCCGTTTTCTCATTAAATTAATGGTCTCATTGGAAATTTTTGACATTTTGATACATTTATCTTCTGGTGCTATTGAAGCCGCCGTTTTAAGCACATTGTTAGCGATTTCTTCATATTGGTCTGTAATTTCCATCTCCTCCGTGCCCTGTAACACAGCAAAGCGATTCGACAAAACAATTTCAAAATCTCGGCCCCTCTCCAGCAGCCTCCCAGAATCCACTTTGCTCCTTTTTCATCTTATCATTCTTCGGCAGTTTATACTAATCTTTGCTCGTACCATTCGGTGATCACTTCCCACATTAAAAATGTTAAGGACAGTACAATTGCAAAATATTGCTTTATCGTTTGACATGATGTAATCAATTTCACTTGTGAGTCCAGTTGGACTTTTCCATGTCCATTTTCTGTTGATTTTTTTCTTGTAAAACGAATTCATAATATAGAGTTCTTGTCTTTCAGCAAACCAGCCTGTCACTTCTATTGTCCCGCTCACCGTTTCCACATGGGCCAGTTGCATTTTCACCAGTTCTTGCTTCTCCGATTCTGGCAATAAAGTCGCCCATCAGGATTTTATACCTACACTTCTCTTGGTCTAAAAGTTGGGCCACATCATCATAAAATTCCCCAATTTCCTCATCTCTATGGCTTATAGTTGGTGCATAAGCTTGGACGATTTGAAGCTTAAACTTTTTATTCAGCTGAATGACACATTGGGCTAGTCTGTCGGATATACTTTCAAATTTGACTACACTGTCTTTCAGCTTTCGATTGATGAGGAATCCAATTCCACCACATCGTCCATTCTCCGTACCTTGGGTGTAGAGTACGTGAGCAGTTGGTTCTAATTTGATTAACTCTTCGCCCTTTCTTTGTGTTTCACAGAGCCCAATAATATCTTAATGTATGTTGTCAAGTTCGATTAACAGTTTTTTCAGTCGGGTCTCTGTTTTCATTGTCCGTATATTAAGCGTAGCAATGTCAAAATTCCAATGGCAGCCTGATCTAACCCGGTGGTTCTTAGCACCCTCTGCCTTGGGACAGATCTTCCCGCTGCCATAGGTAGTTGCCCCTTGGCCTCCGGGGAATGAGGGCCGTGTTTGCAGTTGTACTGTCCGGTTGAAGGAATGAACCGTAATCTGCCACGCTGGTCCAATGCGGGTTGGCAGATTTTGGATCATGTTAGTCTGAGGCCTCTGCCTCGATCTGTCCGCCAGGGGTGACCCTCCCAAGAACTTACGCTCCAGACGGCATACCTCAAAGTTTCTTTGTCCTACTCAAAAACCCCTTTACCTACGTCAAGGCCTGATCCACAAAGGGGTCTATATATATATATGTATATATATATATATATATATATATATATATATATATATATATATATATATATATATATATATATATATATATATATATATATATATATATATATATATATATATATATATATATATATATATATATATATATATATATATATATATATATATATATATATATATATGCCCACAAGGTAGCGTAACGGAACCGTGGAGGGAAATATTACAGAAATCTTTCACCCTTTCTCCACGTGGTGCCACCGATCGCCTTCGCCGAACTGTCAACCATGCGACGTCACGTGTCTCTCGGGACCGGTTTCTAGCCTTTCAGCCGTCATCAGCCGAGCTCTAGACGAACGCAAGGAAAGCAGTTCGGGGAGACGATCGGGGCCAAACCAGATTAACTGGCCATTTTAATGACGGGTCGTAATCGCACACAACTCACGCCATCATACGGCGAATGCTCGTAGCAGTCAGGACCGCTCGTAACATTCTGCCTGGAACCTCGGGTATAGTACCAGGTATGCCCACAAGGTAGCGTAACGGAACCGTGGAGGGAAATATTACAGAAATCTTTCACCCTTTATCCACGTGGTGCCACCGATCGCCTTCGCCGAACTGTCAACCATGCGATGTCACGTGTCTCTCGGGACCGGTTTCTAGCCTTTCAGCCGTCATCAGCCGAGCTCTAGACGAACGCAAGGAAAGCAGTTCGGGTAGACGATCGGGGCCAAACCAGATTACGTGGTAAACCACGTGGAGAAAGGGTGAAAGATTTCTGTAATATTTCCCTCCACGGTTCCGTTACGCTACCTTGTGGGTATACCTGGTACTATACCCGAGGTTCCAGGCAGAATGTTACGAGCGGTCCTGACTGCTACGAGCATTCGCCGTATGATGGCGTGAGTTGTGTGCGATCACGACCCGTCATTAAAATGGCCGGTTAATCTGATTTGGCCCCCATCGTCTCCCCGAACTGCTTTGCTTGCGTTCGTCTAGAGCTCGGCTGATGATGGCTGAAAGGCTAGAAACCGGTCCCGAGAGACACGTGAAGTCGCATGGTTGACAGTTCGGCGCAGGCGATCGGTGGCACCACGTGGAGAAAGGGTGAAAGATTTCTGTAACGAAATTAATCAGAGAAAAATAATTAGTTGGTGTCGATGGTGTTATAACGGCTGATTTTTTAGTGTCTTCGATGGGGGTTGCTGTCAAACGCAACGCAAGCTTGCACTCCTCCTTTATCAGAATTATTCAGTATTGTATGACGCTTGCAAATTGTCGTAATGTATTATCAAAATTAGTGTTCTGTGCGTTAAACTTATAGAGTGAATTTTATGGCGCACAAAATCGCCTGAGTGATGTATTCACCGAATTATCGACAAATTCCGAACGTATTTTACGCTGCTTGATATCAAATCAAAATCAAGGCAAAACATGTGTATTCCGAAGAAAACATCGCCATCTTGTTGTAGTGTTGATGAAGATCCAAATTTATCAATTTGTCACTGTTCGCAGGAAGTTGGACTTTGTTATTCGACTACCCATAAAGATTTTCACTTGGTGTGTTACAAGATTCAACTAGTCAAAGAACCCAAGCTGCAAGACCATCGTTTGCGCCATACGTTTGACGAATGGGCTTAACGAATCAATTACAAATAGACCCAGAATTTAACCGCAAAGTTTTGTTCTGAGACGACACTCATTTTTTAAAAATGGTTACGTTAATAAAGAATATTGCCGCATTCGCGGTGAATATAATCCTGCGGATTGTACGCCGGTGGCACCGTTGAGCTGTATTTCTTTAAAAATCAAGCTGGAAAGTACGTTGGTTGGTATAATGATTATTTAATTTTTAATTTGCATGCTATTGATCTGGGAGAGATGTATAGCCAACGCAATGCAGAGTGACAATTTGGAGCAATGAAATACAAGGTGACTAATAAGTTGAGACCTTTTTATCGGCGTATAAAATTCGATAAAATAAACATTTTTTCTAATTCCTTTTTTTTCTAATTTTAATTCTAATCTAAATTTAGATATCTCTAATTTAAAGTTAGGTCGATACAACCTTGAATGGATTTCAAAAAAATTCAACCCCGCAAATTTAAAATGAACAGAACACAACTAATGTTTATTGTTTTTTTTTGCCAAGCATGCATTCCTTTTATTTCCTTATCTTGTATTTTATTGTCAGTTTTAACATATATTTCTAATTAATTATTAATTTAAGGAGAGTGTTTTCAAAATCAGCTCTACGCTAAATGTTTTACTTTTCAGATTCACCAATTGCCGAAATAATTTATTCGGGTTGCCCAAAGGCCAGAGACACCGGTGATTTAAGGGAATATCGTGGAGGGCACACGGGAAGACCGAGAGTACCCGGAAACGTGCAACGGAAAAACAAATTTTGACTTTTGTGGAGAAAGATCCAACTAGTACTCGAGAAATAGCACAAGTTGAACTAACCAAAAAAAAAGTTTTTACAGCATTGCGGAAAAATCAGTTGTACCCATTTCATGTACAACGATAACAGAGTTCAGTTCTGCGAGTGGCTGTTACACCAACATGAGACGAACAAAAACTTTACATAAATAATGACTAAAGAGACTAACGGGACGGTGACCGAAATAAACAAGGTTAATTAAGAACAAGTGCTTAGCATGGTGATATATGTAGGTGTCATGTTTGTCTTGAAAGAGTAATATAAAGATATAAAACATACTCTACATATACAAAAATCAATTTCAACATATAATAACTTTTTTAATTTCGTTCCCTTCCCACCTGAGCTCTCGGCATTTCAGTTCTTTTATGTCTTACTTTACAGTACTCTGGGCCAACCATTAAATTTTCACTCGCTTATGTTAAACTATGCTTTTCATGCAACCCCATAAAAAGAAATCACAAAGGTTAAAATCTGGTGACCTAGGCGACCACGCAACTGACCCTCCACAACCCACCCACTTATTAGGAAAAGTTATATCTAAAAACTCCCGTACTTTATGGCTAAAATGGGCTTATACTCCATCATGTAGGAACCAAATGTTCTGCTTGGAATTCAAAGGCATATTTTCTAGAATACCGGGAAGATAATTTTGTAAAAATTTGAGATAGTTGTCGCCCGTTAAACGATCCGGTAAGATAAAAAGCCCAACAAGAACACCGTTAAATCTATGTTGGAGATTTGTTTGCCTAGAAGCATGAGGATTATCAACTGACCAAAAATAAGTATTGTAGTAATTGTGAATTTCTTTTTGGGTAAATAAAGTCTATAACCAAAATATTTCTGGTAAAGTTTTTGTTCGTCTCATGTTGGTGTAACAGCCACTCGCAGAACTGAACTCTGTTATCGTTGTACATGAAATGGGTACAACTGATTTTTCCGCAATGCTGTAAAAACTTTTTTTTTGGTTAGTTCAACTTGTGCTATTTCTCGAGTACTAGTTGGATCTTTCTCCACAAAAGTCAAAATTTGTTTTTCCGTTGCACGTTTTCGGGTACTCTCGGTCTTCCCGTGTGCCCTCCACGATATTCCCTTAAATCACCGGTGTCTCTGGCCTTTGGGCAACCCGAATAAATTATTTCGGCAATGGGTGAATCTGAAAAGTAAAACATTTAGCGTAGAGCTGATTTTGAAAACACTCTCCTTAAATTAATAATTAATTAGAAATATATGTTAAAACTGACAATAAAATACAAGATAAGGAAATAAAAGGAATGCATGCTTGGCAAAAAAAACAATAAACATTAGTTGTGTTCTGTTCATTTTAAATTTGCGGGGTTGAATTTTTTTGAAATCCATTCAAGGTTGTATCGACCTAACTTTAAATTAGAGATATCTAAATTTAGATTAGAATTAAAATTAGAAAAAAAAGGAATTAGAAAAAATGTTTATTTTATCGAATTTTATACGCCGATAAAAAGGTCTCAACTTATTAGTCACCTTGTATTTCATTGCTCCAAATTGTCACTCTGCATTTCGTTGGCTATATATCTCTCCCAGATCAATAGCATGCAAATTAAAAATTAAATAATCATTATACCAACCAACGTACTTTCCAGCTTGATTTTTAAAGAAATACAGCTCAACGGTGCCACCGGCGTACAATCCGCAGGATTATATTCACCCCGAATGCGGCAATATTCTTTATTAAGGTAACCATTTTTAAAAAATGAGCGTCGTCTCAGAACAAAACTTTGCGGTTAAATTCTGGGTCTATTTGTAATTGATTCGTTAAGCCCATTCGTCAAACGTATGGCGCAAACGATGGTCTTGCAGCTTGGGTTCTTTGACTAGTTGAATCTTGTAACACACCAAGTGAAAATCTTTATGGGTAGTCGAATAACAAAGTCCAACTTCCTGCGAACAGTGACAAATTGATAAATTTGGATCTTCATCAACACTACAACAAGATGGCGATGTTTTCTTCGGAATACACATGTTTTGCCTTGATTTTGATTTGATATCAAGCAGCGTAAAATACGTTCGGAATTTGTCGATAATTCGGTGAATACATCACTCAGGCGATTTTGTGCGCCATAAAATTCACTCTATAAGTTTTACGCACAGAACACTAATTTTGATAATACATTACAATTTGCAAGCGTCATACAATACTGAATAATTCTGATAAAGGAGGAGTGCAAGCTTGCGTTGCGTTTGACAGCAACCCCCATCGAACACACTAAAAAATCAGCCGTTATAACACCATCGACACCAACTAGTTATTTTTCTCTGATTAATTTCGTTTTTTTTGTTTGCCTCTTGGAGGTCCTCTTAATCATCATTAATGCCAAACTTTGTTAGTATGCCTATAATTAAGGTTAGTGAGATGGAATTTTATGGTAGGACGAAAGGACCGCGAAGTGAGACATAAAAGGGGTAGAATGCCGGCAACCAGATGGGAAAGGACGTAAATTAAAACGTTATTATATCTAGAGGTTTATTGTATATTGTTTTAAAATGTAAATATAAATTTATATTAATATTTAAAAGAGCGACTTTTTACCGGGTATTATATGATAATAAGCATAGGGATCCCTTTACTTACTTAATATACTTTTTTCCGCAAAAATTCGAAACTATAGGACGCCTAGATTTAAGACACATTCTTAAAAGTAAAGCAAGAAGTGAACATTGAATTGCAAACGAAGTAAGAGAACCACATTGAAGCGTTCCAGGGCCTAACTTGTACATGATTTATACCAGTGATACACTACAGCTAAAGCAAGATACAACTGGCAAAACCCATAAAGAAGTGGCAAATAAATTATAAATATCATCTAACCAAATAATCAAATGGACCAAAATATGACCCATTAAATTAAACGAATCAAAATATATTCCTATTAACTTCACAAATAAAAGAGACCAATAAATACCAGTTAGCATAAATAATGCTCAGATCTCTTATGCCAATAGAGCTAAAAATAGGCAATACATTAGATATATAACTTCGCTGGAAGGCCCACGATAAAATGAAAAAAGGAGAGCTCGACATAAGATTTAAAAAAAATGAATGGCTGTTTGGTAGGCACTCGAATCTATAAACATACAACAAAATATTATTGTATGGACAAATCCTTAAACCAGTGTGAACCAATGGTATAGAGCTACAGAATAAAGTAATGAGGAACATTGTCAGACTGTTGATCAGACCATTCGCAAAGAGGCACGAACAACGACTCTATCACACGTGAATGTTGAGACAATCCAACTCCTCGATAACACCAACCTGACAAGAAGACTCAAGAGAGTGAATCCTTTTGAGTTAGTTGAGTGATTGTGCCACTTGCAAAATGCAGTGCCAAAAGCAGAGTACAGTGTTGTACAGTTTGATACACGTTCGTTTAGATGTAATTAACACGTTGGCTACCACCATAAGTGGTTTTTTTCAGTCTATATATCCCGCGGTCATTTGATACTTTGGCGTTAACACATATTTGTGGTTCGAAATCGACTCGCAAAGAAATTTAGGTAGTACACTATTGCGGGTTGATTTCGTCTCGCAGTGGAAAGAAACTAACAAAAAAGTGAGAGTCGATATAGTGGCTCACGCTAGTGCTTCTCTTATGGCAATTTAAAAATACTGTGCCACAAAGGAGGATATTGTGTCTTGGCTACTGCCTAGTGTAAAGTGAGACCTACAGAATGGTATAGTTGGGCCAAGGAAAAGTCTTGTAGTTTTTGAGATTTTTAATTTTAAAAAATTTATAAAAAATACAAAAAAAATTCTTTTTATATATAAAAACAAAACTATGTATCATGTTTATCAAAGCATTCTAGGCACATAGATGGTTCCCCTGGGCATGTCACACACTTGGTAACAACCTTAGGGCATTTTTTCAGTGCCTCTTTTCTGCCGAGATGTTTGCTGAGGGTGGCGTAACAGTTAACGCAGCGACGTCTCACAGAGTGGTTTTTCTTATCTTTTTGGGTGGTTTTTTGTAAGCTATGCTTGTCTTTCTTGGTAGAGGTAGACGGAGTTGCTGGTCCTGAAGTGCTTACGAGATAGTCGATCAGAGATTCTCGAAAATTCGCAATGGACAGTTTAGATCCTGTCAATTTTTTGAAAATTAGCCACGCGTTTACAACAGATGTTCCTAGTATCAGCAAGAAAGCAACTTTATGGAACCAACGAATCGTTTTACGCAGCGGTGAATAATAAGAGGTCATCTGATCAGAGAGATCCACGCCTTGCTTCCTCTTGTTGTAATATGTAATGGCTGTTGGCTTGTTTACTGTTTCGCCTTTTCTATTTTTTCCAACAGGTACCATTTCCAAAGTATGCTTTGTTGTTATGAATCGCACATCCCTTTTATCCTTCCAGCAGCCGACAACAATGCCGTCGTCGCTTTCAAGTCCAACAACCTCTCCCCTTTTCAATTTCGCATTTAAAATACTTTTGGGAACGTCTTTCACTCTCGCCCGCATTGTTCCAACTAAATGTGTGTTGGACTTCAAAAGTTCTGTTGCTATTGCGATATTTGTATAAAAGTTGTCGACCACTAAGGTCCTCCCTTGGTTTAGATAATTCTGCAATAAGCCCAACACAACTTTATTGCTGTGCCGCAAATCCGCTGGATTTTTGTCATCTTCTTTACCAGAATAAACTTTAACACTGTATGTATAGCCGTCTGCTCCACAAGCCTTGTATAATTTTACTCCATATTTGTGTGCCTTTCCTGGTAAATATTGGCGAAACTTCAGCCTACCTCTAAAAGGCACCATGGTCTCATCAATTATTACGTCCTCCTCTGGGTTGGAGTAATATTGAAATTTTTTATTCATCATGTGGACTAAATCATACACTTTCTTCAGTCTATCATCTGGCCGGCTGTCTTCGTCTGAGAAGTGAATGAAGCGTAAAATTTCTTCAAACCTATTTCGTGGCATGGTGCTGCGCACGAATAGATTTACGAATTTTCTATCCCTCGACCAGTAATTTTTTAATGACAGATATCGGACTAAACCAAAATAGAGCAACAATGCAAGAAATTTTTTCAATTCCAACTCAGTTACAGTTTTCCACTGGATTTGTTTATTTTTAGAAATAAAATATTTTTCTCCTGCCTTGTTTGTCCATTCTAACATTAGTCGAATGATCTCATTGTCCAGAAAAAGTAAGTAGGCATCTATTTCCTTACTTACTCCGTTAATATTTTTTAATCCGGAGTCACCGGTAAAGGCAAATGTTTTTAAAAGTTCACCAGTAACGCTATTCCATTTTCGAACTGGAGTTGTTGATACTGATGGTCCTGGAGACTGCGGATCAGATAGGACACCATCATCAGCGTTGTCGTCACTTTCGGAAATATTCTCTTCTTCATCTGGTTCGTATTCGCTGACATCAGAAGAGAAATCCTGACCCTCCCCTTCATTTTCTGAATCTTCTTCTAATATTCGCTGAATTTCAGATACTGTTAACCTTTTGCAGCTTCTAGGTATAGAACCATTCATCTACAATAACACGAAATAATAATAATAATAATGAATAATATTTACTTCAATAACAAGGTGAATAAATAATGAAAATTCAAAATTTCATTTTTGTTTTCATTGTAAAAAATTGATAAGAGAAAATTGAGAGTCGAAATCGTCTCACAATTTTTTTCGTTCGAAATGGGGTAATAATAAACTATAATAACTTACCTTAGCAGCCAGATCACTAAAAATCACTCACAATATTTAAATAAAATCAATTGACTAATTGGGCCAATGCACTTGATATGAGGTTTATTGCACAACTGAAGTAAACAAGCATGAGACGTAATGATTCATGTGGGCTCGTGTTCAGACTTGTCGCGACCCGATTTCAACCCACGCGGTAGATTTGGCACTTTTTCATGTGAGTCGATACCGACTCGTATGGTAGCCAACGTGTTAAGTTGCCAGACCTTAAGGTAGAGTAGTGAGTAGGACCTTAGTTTTTAAGATTTAACCCTAGTTAAGTTACGATAGATTTAAATTACTCAATGATCAAGATATGATCAGATTGTAATTCTAAAAAAATGCTCCTGCTGTTGAGTGTTTTTCTAATAAAAAAAGTAGAAACTGCAGTGAATGTTTACATATCATAAATTGTACCGCAGACGTTTCTCAAGAAAAAAAAATTAATGAAATTTAGATGCGTCACAAGTATTAGACACACCCTTAATTTTATAAAAAAGAAAAAAGGAAAAACAAGAGGAAAACATAAACAGACATTTTAATATTTTGTGATCTTTCCACGGTCTTTTTAAACAAACAACAAAATTTCTTTTAGTTAATGATTCACTCAATGTTGTATTGTTTATTATAGAATTTCCTTTCATGAAGCTTGAATTTTACGTTTCAAATCTTCCGGATTTGTAAATTGTTTTGAGTTACTTTAAACTCATCTTGAATGTATCTTGAGATATTTTCAATGATATTCAAATCTGGAGAGACAGCAGGCCAGTTCAATTTTAAAATATGAATGGGAACGTTATCTGGTTGAGACACCGGTGAAGCTTCATCCATATCACTTTAAAATAACTTTTATATTATATTTTATATTATTTTACTTTTCTAAGTTTATGAAAATATAAAGAAAAACCATCAAGCCTATCCGAATTGATTTTTTTGCCAGGAATTTCTTTTTTCACTACTCAATCCAAGATTTTCAATTCATTTTCAGCGAAAACCATTGGAGTTAATTTATTTATTTTTTTATTACAATATTTTCAGATTATTTTAATAATCTTTGGTAATTTCTAAACTTTGGGCTTTAGCTTCATCTGCAATTAATCTTGCAGGCTTACAAAAATTCGACGCAATTCTCAGAATGAGTCTTTTTTCTTTTCTTGACAAAGCAGGTGACCTGTAAGCTGAACTATGAGTTCCATATGTCACGTCGAACCGAATCAACTCGGCAGCCGATGAAAACCATCGTTTTAATCAGCTTCGTATGTCCCTAGATCTCATTCCGTCTGCAGGTAACAAAACAAATAACTATTTTTTTCCCAAAATAAATTACAATTTTTTTCTATATAAATCAACAATATTAGACTGGTGATTAACTGAACTAAACTAATAAATTATAAGAAAATCTCTTAATGAAAAATCTCTAAAATGTACTAATATTTGTTTTAAATTCTGATCAAGGTAATTTTCTAAATTTTTTCAATACTTTACAAAAAAAAACATGAACAGTGAGTAATAAAACTTTATTATATTGTAACCAGTGTTTCGTCCTAAAATTATTAACAAGACGAACACTCTTATTTAATACCCACTTGATGTACAAGCGAAAATATTTAAAGTTTTGTTTAAAAAGTAACAACATTAATTCACAAATTGCTTCTAAAATATTATTCTAAAACAATTTCCTTTCATTTTACGTCATTCAGTATGAAAAATGAACAAATAAATATTAGAATATCATATAAAAGAAAGGGACGCTTGAGGGAGCTATGAACATAAAACTATTTCGTAGAAGAATGATACATGAATTTATAAAGTCGTAGTAGGGCAATTTTACGACGCTCGTAAAACTTTTCGCCTGTTATTCCTAAATATATGAATAATTTAAACCCTACACCAGAAGTTTACTTAATTCGCATAAATGTGTGTCGTTATGCAACATTTTCTAAAATAGCTGCACGATTCCTATTATTGTTCTCAGACAATATTATACTTTTCTCATTGTACATTGTTTAACAGATAAAATAGTGTCACCTAGTAATAGCATGTATCTTTAAACCAAGTCGATTTTTTTACATTTAATATCGCATTTTTGTCTTGATTCTTGTATATTTGTTTTTTTTTTACTACCAAGAAGTGATCCACTCTGAAGATGCTCCTCTAGAACTTCTCTCACGTCAAGCACACTTTAATACAACCATGACCTGACCTATTTGAGTAATGTCTGTATGATTGTAACGTGTTCATATATATATATATATATATATATATATATATATATATATATATATATATATATATATATATATATATATATATATATATATAAAGAGGAATTCTATGATTATGTGGCTCAGCTTTTATACTAGGAAAAATGTAGGTACAAAATCCTGATGGGTGATTTTAATGCCAGAATTGGAACAACAAGAACTGACGAAAATGCAACTGGCCCATATGGAACTAGTGAGCGAAACAATAGAGGTGACAGATTGGTTGATTTTGCTGAAGGACAAGAACTATATATTATGAATTCATTCTAAAAGAAAAATATCAGCAGAAAATGAACATGGAAAAGTCCGTCTGTAAAACAAAGGAATTAACAAAGCTAAGCAGAAGCTGAGAAAAAAAGAACTCAAATATATGCTTTAAAGCGTGAGGATGGCTCAGTGTGCAGGGCGCGTACCCAAATGTTAGAGATTGTCGGAAAATTTTATTCCCAGTTATATGAAGATCAGAACCAATTAAAGACAACAATACCCACGAAAGAACAAATGCCAGATATCCTAGTGGAGGAAGTAACAAATGCTATAGAATCGATGAAAAACGGCAAGGCTACAGGAAAGGACAATGTAACTGTCGAAATGCAAAAAGGTGGTGGTCGGACGTTACATAAAACACTGGCAAAATTATACTCAAAATGCCTCAAAGAACAAAAAGTACCTCACTTATGGAAAAATACAGAAGTGATCCTTTTACATAAAAAAAAGGAGCACAGGAAAATTTAAAGAACTATCGTCCAATAAGCCTCCTATCAGTGATGTACAAAGGTTTCACTAAGATAATTTCTAAAAGGATATTTAAAAAACTGAATGACGCACAACCAAGAGAACAAGCAGGATTCAGAAGTGGATTCAGTACAATGGATCACATCCAGGTTGTGCAGCAGGTTATAAAAAGGCACAACGAATACACCATGCCACTGTGCTTGGCTTTTATCGACTACGAAAAAGCATTTGATTCCATCTCAAAGCATGCGATAATGGATGCACTGCTTAGCCAAAGTGTAGAGAGAGCATATGTAAACCTATTAGAATCGATATATGATGGAGCTACAGCCACAATTCACCTTGATGATCTTGATGTGGGAATTAATGTAGAACGAGGTGTACGGCAAGGTGACACTATATCGCCTATTCTTTTCTCGGCTGGTCTTGTAGTACCGTAAGTACTCCGTAAACTGGATTTGGAACAGGATGGTGTAAAGATCAATGGTGCAAACTTAAACCTTCTTAGATTTGCAGATGATATTATTCTCATTTCACCAAGAGGAGCTCAAGACCCAGAGGAGCTGCAAAGACGCATACAAGAACTGCAAAGGGCTGGCGAACCATTTGGCTTGAAAATAAACCTGAAAAAGAGTCAGGTTATGTTCAATAACTTCGCTCAGAACAGAAGAATTTCAGTTTTAGGAAGGGATTTGGAGATTGTGGACAGCTTTATATATCTTGGGCAGAAGATTTCAATGGAGGGGACTACCACCCGGGAGGTGGAACGGCGTGTTAAATGTGGCTGGCAGGCATTTGGTAGACTCAACATAGTGTTTAAAAGCAGACTCCCACTTTGCCTGAAAAGAAAAGTCTTCGATCAGTGCATTCTACCCGTTATGACACACGGAAGTGAAACCTGGACACTCACATCGCAATCAATTCAGAAACTTCGGGTGGCACAGAGGGGAATGGAAAGATGTATGCTTGGCATTACAAGACGAGACAGAAAGTCCTGCGCATGGATCAGGGAACAAACAAAAGTCTGTGACATCATTGGAAGTGAGGCTTACTGTGTGATTATTGTATATTGAAATACGTTTTTAATTGTATTCTCTATAATCGGGAACCATATTGAATTTAAATCTACCGAAGGCAAAGCAATACAGTTATTTTTATTCAAATTAATTATAACGGTTTCTTTTAATCTTCTGTATTTTGTTACCGATTATGAATACCGTTTTGGAATTATTCCAATTGATTTTATGTCCCGATTCCCCATGTGTGTGGACAAATTCTAGATCAAATCGCTCTTTCTAAGATGGTTCTTATGAGGGTATTCTTCTAAAAGGGTATTCTAACATCTAACGGTCTAGATATCTAACTAATATTGTGTTGGATACTCATCGAGCTGCATTCCGTTACAACATGACAATTGATTATAGTGCAGACTAATCCGTTGCTATTTGATCAATGAGCGCTGTGTGCCCACATTGGAAGACATTGAAATGCAGATATGAAACCCTGAATGGTGTTGGGTAAGTGGCAAAGTCAAATTGGAGCCATTGGTACTGCCAACAGAGCTATTTCGTTTATTGGTGTTTGAAACAGGAACAGATTCCACATATTTTCTGACACAAATCTAGAAATACAATAGTTGCTTCCAAATGACTTCATTTGGGGCAACAAATGTGGCTCGAGGCAATTTGGTTGGAGATGCATGGTAATGTCAAATTTAATGGAAGAAAATAAACCATTTGGTTGACATGCAATTCTGACTTAATTCAATTATGACTTAAATTTTGGAACAAAACATGGTTTCATGTTGATCACATTCCAGGTAGGCGCATTTCCACGGTGTACTGCCTACATATTACTGTACTACCTATTACTGTACTGAAAGCACTACTCCTCAAATTGAATATCCATGACCACAATCGTTAATAGATACAATAATTATACAGTAATACGTTTTTATCTCATTTTTACTTTGTTTACACATTTCCAATAGCTTTTCACAAATTCGCAAAACGATAACAAACAAATTTATTGAAATTTGAACAGGAAAACGTCTGTTGGGTCAGCTAGTGTCAAATATGTGTAATGAATTTCCATCAGTTAGGTGGTGCCAACACAATCCAAAACAACAAAGTTTAGTTTTAGAATCAGATTCAATAATATCCTAATGATGGTAGCATGGTTAGCGAAGCGCGACTCGAAAAGTTTAAAAAGTGAGTTAGTATTTACTGTTAAATCTCTTTATACCAACGAAACCCATTTTTAGAGTATGGATTGAAAGTTTCTCCTCCAAATAATTGATTAGTTCGATCAGTTCGCCTCATCGAAAATTAACTACACAAATTTGAGATTAATTTTCCGTTCCCAGTGTCTATTCTTCATTACTGGTCGAGCTTATTGTGGAAGATTGCTTTCCTATCGATTTTATTGTCGAAATGATGCTTTATAAGATTTCCTCGATTAGTCGATTAATTGACTCAATAAAGTTTTCGCCCGTTTTCTCCCAGATAATTCCAGATACTATCCATAATAAATATTCCTCGATTTTGGGGAAATTTAATTAGAATTGGGGAACTAAACGAGAAAATATTATTTGAGGGGGTGTTAAATTGGAGTTGAAACTGACATACACGCTTTTAACAACTATTAACAACTATATATATATTAAATTGGAGTTGAAACTGACATACTGACAACTGAAACTGACAACTGACATTCCTTTGAAAAGACGCAATACATGACCTGCAACAGACTAAGAACACCATTTCTAAAAACAAAATATGGTAACATCAGACGAGTCTCTCAGTACAAATATTTGGGTGAAATAATCATGGAAAATGGGTTGGAAAAAGCGGCCAATAAGGGTAGATGTCAAAAAATGGGAACGGCATTGAGACTTACACAAAATATTTACAACAAAAAACGCCTATCTAAAAACAAAAAACTGAGACATTACAATACATTTATTAAGCCAGAATGTCTATATGGGGCAGAAACGCTCATTTTGAATAGAAAGAGAGACATCGAGGACATTGAAAAGAAGGAAAGAAAAATCATAAGAAAAATCTTAGGCCGCAAACAAATAAATCAACATACCGACTTCGAGAAAACCAAAAAATCAAACAATACGCAGATATACATAGCGATATGAGAAAAAGAAGACTTAAGTTTTACGGACACATAAAACGGATGAATCCGAGTAGGCTAACTAGACAAATAGTCGAATTTTATGAAAATAGGAGTAGAGCTAAAGTAGAAATAATTAAATGGATTACTGCAATTAAAGAGGACCTAAGATCAGCAAATATTACACAAAGTGAAATTCAGGATAGAGGCTGTTTCAGACACAAGGTTGACGTTTGGAAGGTTGGCCAGAGAGAAAAATGTAGGAAGACTGGAACAACTTGGTCTGACGAAAGGAAAAAAGCTCATAGCCAAAGAATGAAATTAGTATGGGCGCAAAGGAAGGCTAACAACAACAAACGCCTCTAATTGTACTTCGCGTGGCCCACCAGGGCCCATACGTGAATATTAATAATAATAATAATAATAATAATAATATATATATATATATATATATATATATATATATATATATATATATATATATATATATATATATATATATATATATATGCAGCTCCACATACGTCCAGTCTTTTGTCAAAATTATGGATGACATTTTGGCTTAACCGTGATTCTATCTCACCAATGACTTGAATAATTTCATGTAGATCGTTCTTATAGACGTAACCCAAAAAAAAAGTCTACAGGTATCAAACTACATGATCTTGGTGGCCAATTAACCTCACCATTTCTTGTAATAATTCGGGAAAAAAAATTATTTCAATCAATTGTTTTATTAGCAGAGTGAGGTATAGCGCCAGCCTGTTAAAACTCAAAAAATACCAAAAATATCTGTTCTTATGTAAATAAAGAATCATTGGGTAAAAACAAAAAACCAAACGGAGACAAATTTCTCAGTGATTCTTTTTTTGTAATAAATTTGCCTAACGAACAAAATTTTAAAAATATAAAAATGTTCTAAAAGTATATAAACTTTTAACGTTAACGATTCGCGAAGTATTCTCCTCCCGTTTTCAAAACGAATCTAAAAATAAACTATATTAATTTCTATAAATTATGAAAAGATAGAAAGTAAATATATTTGTGAATGTCAGTGATACTTACATTGACAATTAGTTTTTAATGACAGTGACATACTGCCAAAAAATATATATATAGATGAGATTTATCGTGTGATTGTGATTGTTTATTGAAATTCTTAAATGTTTTTAATTGTATTAGTTAGAATCGGGAACCATATTAAATTTAAATCTACCAAAGCCATAGCAATACAGTTATTTATAATTGATTATTTGTTTAAAATTAATTAATTATTTATTATTATTTTTTATTTCAAAAATATATTTACTTTCTATCTCATCATAATTTATAGCAATTAATATACTGTATTTTTAGATTCGTTTTGAAAAAGGGAGGAGAATACTTCCCGAAACGTTAACGTTAAAAGTTTGTATACCTTTTTGGAACATTTTTATATTTTTAAAATTTTGTTCGTTAGGCAAATTTATTACAAAAAAAAAGAATCACTGAGAAGTTTGTCTCGGTTTGATTTTCTGCTTTTACCCAGTGATTCTTTATTTACATAAGAATAGATATTTTTGATATTTTTTGAGTTTTATATCGTGGCGAAAAACCCAAATAAAGAAAAAAATACCTCTTGTCTAATTTATATCGATTTCAAATTAGGTTACGCTAAACCTACTTACGTTATACTAATTAGATATAACTCAATCAAATTTAGGCAAGTAGATTAATAAAGATATGTTAAACCAAGATAAAGTACATCAGATCGAATTGTATGAAGATATAACCTGGAAGTAGCGAGAGTATCAAGCAATTAACGTAAAACATTCGGAGAAATATTAATACAACAACAAATAAAAAAGAATGATTTATGATCTGGTCTTATCTGCTTTGCTCGTTTTTCCAGCCTCTGGACTATCCAATTACTAGTAAGTTCGTTTACTGGCAATCCTGTGTCCCGAATGTGAGGGTCCCTAAAAGGTCTAAAATCTGCTTTGACCAGGTACTGTAAAAAGTAGGCTTCAAAAATGGCCGGATTTGGTCATGGCTGTGCTCCAATATGACTAGTGTTATAACGATTGGGTCCTAAACTGATCGAGTTTTGCAATTACCGGGTCCTAAAATGATCGGGTTCCTTAGCCACCTGGCCATAAAATCCTCTACAAAACTACCGAAGAATAAGCCTGAGTATGTCTTGGCCAGCTAATCCCATATAGCAACAATTAATTTTAACGCTGTCTCTGCTAACCCTCCGTTACTAACATGAATTTATAGGCCATTGTTACTAATATCGGTCTCTGAGATCAATATTTTAAGAGGGGCAGAGTCGATTTTAAAATGTTAGCTATCAAACTACGGTTTACATTAAAAAAACACATTATTTTTTACCAAATCGACACTTTTTATTATTTGTGTAAGTACACAGAAAAATCGAAAGTATCTCTTTTTCATATAATCCCGCAAATACCAACTGAAAAAAGTACACGCTTTGGAAAACAATTATATTCAAAGAAAAATTTAGTTTCCGCAACGTAGCAATGGTGCACTGAGTAGTGAATTGTGAATGTAGTCTAAAGTAGTGAATTGATGAAATGTCTAGTTCTCACCTACACTACTGCATTCTTTACATATAGGTATCAAATGTTCTAGACACATACAGTTGGAGCGCCTGTAATAACTATATCTATGTATTTCGCCATCATCTAAAACTCAAAAAATATCAAAAATACCTGTTCTTATGTAAAGAAAGAGTCAGTGGGTAAAAACAAAAAACCAAACGGAGACAAATTTCTCAGTAATTCTTTTTTGTAATAAATTTGCCTAACGAACAAAATTTTAAAGATATAAAAATGTTATAAAAAAATTTACAAACTTTTAACTTAAACGTTTCGGAGGGTCCTCTGCCCCCGTTTTTAAAAGTAAACTAAAAAATAAATTATATTAATTTGTAATATATAAAGTAACGAGTGAAAGTAAATATATTTTTTGTGTATGTCAACGATACTTAACATTGACAACAATAAATTTTCATGACAGTGACATACTACCAAAAAATATATATAGGAAATGTATAGTGTGTGATTGTTTATTGTACTGATTGGGTATTCAAATATTTAAATATGTTTAATTGTATTCTTTAGAATCGTGAATCATATTGAATTTAAATCTACTGAAGGCATAACAGTACAGTTATTTTTATTTATTTTTCTTTTAATCTTTTGTATTTTGTTACCGATTCTTTTAATACCGTTTTGGAATTATTCCAATATATTTTATGACCCGATTCCCATGCGTGTTGACAAATTCTAGATTTATTAAAATCCCCCTTTCTAAGAAGGTTTTTATGCTCTTTTATTCTAACATCTAACGGTCTAGATGTCTCACCTATATAGAAATTGCCACATTCGCAGGGAATTTTATAAACCACATTTTTGGTATTTTATTGTATATTGTTTGGTTTAGTCTTTGTTAATAGAGATCTAATAGTATTTTTTGTTTTAAATGTCGTTCTTATGTTGTATTTATTTCCTACTCTTTTAATTGTGTCAGAAATACCGCGGATATAAGGAATTGTGAGGTTAATTTTTTGAGAGTAATTATTGTTATTAATAACTTGTCTGTTTTGTCTAGTATCAAAATTTTGAAACGATTTATCTCTAAAATTTTTTGGGTAATTGTTTTGTATTAAAATATCTATTATGTGATTTGTTTCTTATATATTCTTTAATAGTATGTGACTGTCATGAAAATCTATTGTTACAAAAAAGAATCACTAATAAATTTGTCTCCGTTTGGTTTTTTGTTTTTACCCAGTGATTGTTTCTTTACATAACAACAGGTATTTTCGATATTTTTTGAGTTTTAGATAGTGGCGAAAAACCCAAATAAATGAAAAACCCAAATAAAGGAAAAAATATATATATATGAACACGCCACAATCATTCAGACATAACTATATTTTGTGTTTCTATTTTTTCTATTGCCATATTAACTGTATCTACAATAAATATTTCACTGGGCAACTTATTTTTGTTTTCAACCCCACATATTTCTACTAGTCTAAGAAGAATTAATTTGGGAATATTTTCTGAGATACTTTTTCAGATGTTCATTCACTAGCTCAAATCCAAGGTTTTCTAAAGAAAACTTGTCTGGGAATGATCTGATTCATTTTTTTTTATTGCCTTTGTAAATAATATATGAATGTATGACTGCTACATTTATTGCGCAATAAAACGAAACCATCGGCCTACGACACGTAGCTCTGGCTAAGTTGTAAACCACGTCAAGGCCTTCTTTGATTAAATTATAATCAATAATAATTTCCGGTTTGCCACTCACTTTGTCGATGGTATTTGAGAAATGCACAGTAGATAGAAGCAACACATTTTTTTTATTTCAAGAAGCAAGAGCTTGCTCTTGAAATGCTAACAAACTCGTGTTTTCTGTACGCTTCACATTTACTAAATACTCGAACTTATTGATTGATTTGTCCGTTACTTTATCCGTACCTAATAAAACATGTAAAAATCGTAAACCGTGAAATGAATCAAGCGTTAATTTAATAATTATTAATAATTCAAGTAGTAGCTGAATGGAATAAGTCCTTTATCCAGGTACATGCATTACTTACATTTTACTATTTGAATGCTTTCATATGCATCCAAGCCCCTATTTTTATTTATACCTTCAAGCTTTAATACTTAATACTAAGCTTTAATACTAATTACACTAAAAAACACTGCTTTTGTCGCAGGAATTTTGTAATGATGTTTTATAAAATTATTATTATAAAAAATTATGTTATTTTTTTCTAGTCACCTTCAGTTTTTTGTGACAGCTACATATTCAATTTCACCTCATATATATGCTTATGTTTGAATAACCTCGTTCGAGTTAATCGTTGATCATACATCAACAAATCAACAAATTTAAATTTATCGATATTCGTTAAGGCTTTAAATATGCCACGAAAGTAATCGCAAATTGGGGGGATAAGAGATAAGATTCTTATATTCAGCGGCTGTAATTTCTCCCTTTTCATTTTATTAACGTACCTATTGTGGTTAAAAACAGCAGCTTGCTAATCCTTTCGCCCTCCTTGAATCATTTCTCATAATCCACAGCAAAGACGAGAATGACCTTGGTTTGTTTATGGTAACATCGAAGAACAGGATATGGGCCAAAAATCCATCGCCAAAACTTTTATCTTAAGCATTTTCAGGATTTCCTTAAAAGCAAAGCCGGGCAAATTTGCAACTTAGACCCTTCATTAGATACATTAAAACTTTCCCGTTGTTCGACACACTCAGCCGGTACGAGGCAAATGGCGTTGCTTATCTGGGCCGAGGTGAAATTTCCTAATTTTAATGCCGTTTTCTCTGAAAATTCTTAACTAATCTTCACGCCGAGAGTAAGTTTAAAAATTTAAAACGGCCCTACGTCGACGCCGAAGTTTTAATTGGGTTAGATCAAAGTGGATGTGACTGCTTGGACGGCAACTTTAGTGGGTGGTTGAATTTAGGACCTGGAACGTGTATTCTGGATAATTAATGAGGAAAACCTTTTATAAGGTCCGTTTCTGTTTTCAAGCCCAAAAAACACGGAAAAAACAAGCTTCATCTTGAATATTTTAAGAACCGTTAAGCTGTAACAACTAGAAAGTTTACTTGGTGGGATAAATTTTTTATTCCTTCTCAAATCAACGTATCTGGAGTGATTTATGTTAAATACTGTTTGGTTTAGTGTTACTTGTTTTACTTCATTTTTTTTTATTTACTTCCATTTACGAGATTTGTAAAGACAATAATGAAACTGGTGGAGTAGCGCGGAAAAGACGTCTGAAGTCTAGGGCCACATCATGAGTGGACGCAATTGGAAATATTGGGGGAGGACGGATGAATGACTGATATCCAGGATTGAATGGTCTTAGCCAGAAATCTGTAGCATACTTTAAGAGTAGATATTTTCTCCTGGTGGATAAGGGCTCTAAACTCATAATGTTGTGTAAACTAGGAATTGAGCTGGTAATAAAAGCTCCAGTTATAAGTCTTAGTGATGTATTCTAGATGACATCTAGTTAGCGCGATCCACTTTGGATCTAATAATTGCTCTGTATAATTTGAGAAGGCAGTGATGGTCTGAACCCCAGCTGTGGTGTGAAAGCATGTAATATTCCTAAGTCCCGAGTCGTTAGATAATAGATATAACCATTTAATTTCAATAATAATTCTGTTTTAAATGCAAGATTCTGACAATCTAGACAATGGACTCGCATTACAAAAATGTTATTTTATTGCCGTTTTTTAATCGTTCTATTTTCTATATATTTACTTTTAGTTTGACTTATTTTGAATATATCTAGTGCATATTATTAACAGTAACT
Source organism: Cosmopolites sordidus (assembly GCA_031761425.1). Lineage (NCBI taxonomy): Eukaryota > Metazoa > Arthropoda > Insecta > Coleoptera > Curculionidae > Cosmopolites > Cosmopolites sordidus. The sequence continues at coordinate 863,675 of JARFXV010000508.1, forward strand.
AGTTTTCTTTTGATAAATTAATTAGATAACATAAGTTCAGAAAATTATTGAAAGAATCTATTCCGTTTAGAAGTGGGGACGCGGGAACAGCGACTGCAAAACTCCATATAATATTAACAGTGTACCTGTGATTTCTTTACATCGATAATAGTTGTTAAATCTTAATATGAAATAACTGTTATAAAATAACAGAACGTTAAATAACGATCCACCTCTATGACTATTTTGAGCAACGGCACTATCCTATTTTTACTGATTTGCACCTCGAGGTCCCAGACATAACACCGAGTATAGTGCATTTCAGGATATATCGTTGACCGATTGGCTGTAATAAACTCTTAACAACCCCTATCGTAACGAAACCCGTTAAAGTTTCAAGAACCGTAAACGGGGCCGGGCCTAATAAAATAAAAAGTAAACAGATAAAATTAATTTTATACCAGGTTTAGTAGTTTCGAAATATTTTAGTTTAATTCGTATTATTTTCTTAAACAGTGCAGTTCTATAATTTTGATTGCATTTTTTGGTGGTGTTGTTGGCAAGATGTTCATTTTGCATCCGGTAGTGCTAACTTTAAAAGAAAACATTTATCGCCCGATGCTAATCAACTTAACTTAATTCGAAACAATATTTTGCGTTCATTGAAACAGCGACTAAGGTCAGATGAAACCACAATTCTTTGCAGCAGAACTAGCCTCCGCAGAATATTATCTCAAATGGGTTTTGCATATCGGACCATTAATAACTAACAAATATTAATGGAATCACAAGGATTGCGACGAGAGCGGTTAGACCACTTAATCTCTATAAAAAAATACAGATTTGAAAATCGTCCCATTATCTACTTTCATAAAATATGGTTCGATACACATGAGACACCAGCAAAAGGATGGGTAAATGCATAAAAAAAAATGCCAAACCAAAGCCCCAGGGAACAAGTGAAAAAGAATTATAGTTTTACATGCTGGTTCTGAGGATGGATGGGTTCCAAATTGTTTACAGTTGTAACAACTTTTTGAAGATTGGTTTCTAAATAGTCTTTTGCGCAATGTGCCTAAGGTAAGCGTAAGTTATGTCTGAATGATTGTGGCGCGTTCATATATTTTTTTTCCTTTATTTGGGTTTTTCGTCACTATCTAAAACTGAAAAAATATCAAAAATTCCTATTCTTATGTAAAGAAAGAATCACTGGGTAAAAACAAAAAACCAAACGAAAACAAATTTCTCAGTGATTCTTTTTTGTAATAAATTTGCCTAACGGACAAAATTTTAAAGATATAAAAATATTATAAAAATTTTTACAAACTTTTAACGTTAACGTTTCGGAGGGTACTGTCCCCCGGTTGTAGGTTGTAGATAGTATTCTCAAAAAAAGTTAGATAAATTCAATTAACCATGTTATTAAAATAGAAGATTCCTATGTATCATTATCTAATAATATAGAACCACTTATTATAAATATAGATCAAAGTGACAGTGAGAGCGAAACCGAATTAAATTTATAATTAAATTTAAGTTATAATTTTTATTGTACTATTGGATAAATTTATTAATTTATTTATGTTTATTGTATAATAAATTCAAAATACATAAGCCAATAAACAATGTTTTAGTCATACATAATAATTTAATCATAATTTAACAATATTTTATTTTTCCTAGAAGTTATACCACTCCGGCATTGACGCCTTTTAAGAAACTAGATATATTTTTAATGAGATTTATTGGGGCAATTAACATTTTGCCGAAGGGTAAGTCTTGAAATCTTGAAATGAACTATTCCTTTAAAACGGACTATACCCAACTCGAAGGAAGGTCACTGTCATCAGAGTGTCTACTATACCGAGGCAGCGTTGAAACCCTCTTACAGGCAATTTCCTTATTTTTTTTTATTGCTGCTTTATAACTCAGTGTCAGAAATATCTACGTTCTTAAAAAAGGAATAAAACAATTTTTTTATTAAAAATTTGTTTTAAAAATTGTATTTAAAAATTGTTTTATTCCTTTTTTAAAAAATGAACTGTCACAAAGTAACGGATAAATCAATCAATAATCTACGTTCCTCTTATTCTTGCTGCCTCTCTATGAATTTTTGTCGTTATTTTTTGTTGTTTCTACTTATAAGAAACTTACCATTTTAAGTAAAGTAATAGTAATTTAAGTAAAGTATAGAAGTAAATAACCTATTGGAATCCTTCTGTCAGGAGTAGCGGTGAATATTTTTTTCTTTAAAAAAACTCGTTTAATTTGGGAAAAAGATAAAAATGGTTTATTCAAATATGCGCTATCGCTAGTTGTACATTTTTCTCATCCCTCTGGTAATTTGTGTAGGCTTTCCTAGAAAAACCGTAAATCTTTTGAGGCAGTCAAACATTCGTGTGTTCGTAAGTGCATAACACATCGCTGAAAACAAGTGGTTATTGGAATGAGCCAGGTCTGGTGAGTACGGCGAGTAAAACAAGAATTCTCGGCCAAGTGCAAAAATGGTGTCTCTGGCCGCTTTCGTTCTATGCGATGACGCGTTGTCGTGCTGTAAAATAACATTTCCGTGTCTTGTAGCCCATTCTGGTCGCTTTTCGATCAATGCATGATTCAAATTGATCATTTCTTAACGGTAGCGAAAGGTATTAATTGTTTCACCTAGTTTCAGCAGCTCATGGTACACGACACCCTTCTGATCCCACCGATTGCACGTGATTGTTTCCTTTCCAAAACGGTTCGGTCTTGCGGTGGATATTAATGGTTGTCCTGTTTCAACCTATGATTTTCTAAGTTTTAGGTTCACGAAATATATCCATTTTTCGTCTCCAGTAACGGTCTTTTTTTTATGGCAAGAAAGCAAAACTTTGCATAGGGTTGTTTGCTTTCCCATCTGTCTGTCGTTGAGCTGATTTTCCTGCCTTCTAGATCTTTCCCATGGCATGCATCGATCGCAAATGGTTCCGCAGCTAACATTTAACCTCTCTGGCATTTATTGTTGAATTTGCGTATCGCCTTCCAACAATGCTTGTAATTCGGCATCTTCAATTTTTTTCGGTTGACTTCGGGCATTTTTTATCTTTCAATCACCACTTTTGAATCATCTAAACCAACGTCCACAAGCGTCTTGCGATGGAACATTGTTACCGTCAGTTTTCACAAATATACGACGAGATTCACTAGCATTTTTCTTTTAATTGAACAAGAAAAGCAGTACGTGTAGCAAATGCTCTTTATTTGGCCTGAAACTCGACATGTTTACCACACGAAAAAAATATGACGCTAACTCAAAATCGTTTAAATATTAATATCATTTTGAAAGCTACTATCGTAGCAACAAAATGACATAACAGATTAGGCTGTAAACCGACACTTGCTTTGTATACTTCCCTATGATATACTTCCCGTCCTATTTTGTTAATCCAATAAATTATGATTTATAAAATTATTATTAAAAAAACTCAAAAAAATTAATTTTGTATTCTGAAAAGGGATCGGCATTATTTGAATATCAACATTAATTCTACAACAACTCTACAACAAATACTAGAACCAATCGCTCCAAATTTAAAATATGTTTTTGTGTAAAAATATAAACGTACAAAATAAATTTAAACAATTGGTTATGTATTAATTTATCAATTGTTCCAACAGCAAAATTTAATCCCTTCTTTATTTATGTATACGCCCTCGACTATCCCCCTTTTCCCAAAAAACAAAAAAAAGAACTCATCAAATATTCGGTCGGTGTTGAACATCGACAAAAAAAATTAATTAATCCATTATAAAACGAGATTTTGATTTATCGCCCTTCAATTTTCGATGTCGCCCAATCCAGTAACACAATACGTGTTGGCCCGGGTCTAAAATTGTTCGCTAATTAAAAAAATGATGCTGCAAAAGCCCCTGTCAATATATCGTACGCCCCTAAAATGATTGATTTCAAGTCTTTCCCCCCTTTTTTTGTTGTGTCGATATAGAGAAGGTGGAATAATACAGCATAAACGTGATGCTTTTTAAAAATGTCCCCTTTGTCATCTCTGAATTGTGCGACGATTATTGTATTAGGATGTAACAAAAGTATTTTCGTTTTTGAGGTACTTAGTTATTCACTATTTAAAAAATATAGAGGGGACGAAGTATGAAAGTAACACGTGATGAACGTAAGAAATGAGTTTTTGAACGAATTATGTTGGGTGCACTGATGGCTGTATCACCGATGTGCGCCGTTTTGAACCTTTCCTTACCTCAGTTGTGTCATCAGGTTGTGGACAGCGAGTCAGTGCCACAAAAATATCTCCAAAGTAAGTTTTGATCGTTTTATTCAAATGTGTTTGTTTTTATTATGGTAGGTTTAAGCTTGTGTATCAACTGGCAAAAAAGTAGCATAACTATTCGTCTTTCTAGTTTGGTGTTTGAAACGGTATTTTTCTAACGGGTTTTTAGGTAATAGGAATGTATTTGTCAAATTTGGGAAAATTTAAAGGTAAGGATGAAAGTAACAACTTCTTATTTTCATCCCATTATGATCGTGATATCTCAAAACATATTTTATTGTGTTTTTTTTATATTTCAAAGTAATACAGATTTATTTTCTTATTCCAGAATGACCGATATACATAAACGAACGATCAGTAGAGGTTTAGTCACTGCAGAAATAATGGATTTAACTGCAGAAGAAGTATTTCTCAAAGTACCATTTCGAAACGCTGTAAATTCATATCAGCTATGCCCGACTATGCCTTTATGGCTTTATATTGATATGATGCCCAGCTATACCTTTATATAGATATGTGCAAAAGAAAAAAAAACGATGGAAGAAGGTTCAACAAGACTTCCAAATGTAAGCTACATATCGAAAAGAAGAGTCTTTACCGACATGGAAGAAAAAATATTGGGCTAGTATTTACTTCATTGTTCTCAAATTAATTACCGATTAACAACCAAAGAATTAAATATAATAAAGAAATTCCCAGCAAGTGGAGGTCCAATGAATGTGCTGGCGGCTGATATTGTTTATGCGTCGTAATCCGAGATTTGAGTCCAACAAGCAGTAAGTATTGTCCAAGCGACGAGCTTCAATCAAAGCAGAAACGGCGCAGAAACAGATTGAAATCCTAAAAGAAACACTAGAAAAGGTAGGACTCCAAATTTCCTTTGAAAAGACACAATACTTGACCTGCAACAGACTAAGAACACCATTTCTAAAAACAAAATATGGTAACATCAGACGAGTCTCTCAATTCAAATATTTGGGCGAAATAATCATGGAAAATGGGTTGGAAAAAGCAGCCAATAAGGGTAAATGTCAAAAAATGGAAACGGCATTGAAACTTACACAGAATATGTACAACAAAAAATGCCTATCTTAAAACACAAAGCTGAGACATTACAACACAGTTATTAAGCCAGAATGTCTATATGGGGCAGAAACGCACTTTTTGAATCGAAAGAGAGACATCGAGGGCATTGAAAAGAAGGAAAGAAAAATTATAAGAAAAATCTTAGGCCCCAAAACAAATAAATAGCACAACATGCCGACTTCGAGAAAACCAAGAAATCAAACAATACACAGATATACATAGCGATATGAGAAAAAGAAGACTTAAGTTTTACGGACACATAAAACGGATGAATACGAGTAGGCTAACATGACAAATAGTCGAATTTTATGAAAATAGGAGTAGAGCTAAAGTAGAAATAATTAAATGGATTGCTGCAATTAAAGAGGACGTAAGATCAGCAAATATTACACAAAGTGAAATTCAAGATAGAGGCTGTTTCAGACACAAGGTTGACGTTTGGAAGGTTGGCCAGAGAGAAAAATTTACGAAGACTGGAACAACTTGGTCTGACGAAAGGAGAAAAGCTCATAGCGAAAAAATGAAATTAGTATCTGCGCAAAGGAACGCTAACAACAACAAACGCCTCTAATTGTACTTTGCGTGGTCCACCAGGGCCCATACGTGAATAATAATGATAATAAAGAAATTCCCAGCAAGTGGAGGTCCAATGAATGTACTGGTGGCTGATATTGTTTATGCGTCGTAATCCGACATTTCAGTCCAGCGAGCAATAAGTATTGCCCGAGCGACGAGCTTCAATCAAAGCAATGTTGAATTGTTTCTCTAAAATTATACTGAGATTCTAGGACGAGACAATTATACTGCATCAGCTAAATGGAAAATGGATAAAACTGGCATAACAACTGCACAAAAACCAAACAGAGTTGTAAGAGGAAGAGGCACCAAGCAAGTAAACTCAGTTACATCTGCAGAACGTGGCGGGCTGATTACAGTAGCTATTACAGTTAACGCGATTGAAGATAGTATTCCTCCGATGTTCGTATTCCCACGAAAAGGGTTTAAGGACCATTTTGTCCGTGATGCTCCCCGAAGCTCAGTTGGAAGTGCGAATGGAAGTGGTTGAATGCAGGAATACGATTTCAAGATATGTTTTAATCATTTTAAGACTTATGCAAAACCATCTAAAAAAAATAAGTGCATTCATCTTTTAGACAACCACAGTTCCCATATAGCACTGAAGAATATTGACTTGCTTGCTTGCTATTACCATGCTTGCTGTCACAACTGGATGAGGTCAAAAGCTGGGAAAGTTATGCCGATATTTGATATACCCAGTATAGTCCAAGACTCGATCGCCGCAAAGGTTTTGCTTGAACAGCGATATGGCCCGTGAGTACACGAGTATTTACAGACGTCGACTTCTTGCCCAGCTCCGTCACTGGTCGACAGTTAAAAGATGTTTCAGTTCCACTACTAGACCCGCTTCCGTCAACACGTCGTCAGGTTGATGCAATGCCCTCTTCATCATCATCAAGCATGCAAGCAATTTTGACTGAGTAAGAGTTACGCTCATCAATACCATTAGTAACACCACCATTGATAGCTTCACCGACTTCGCTAGCTTTACCACTACTGCCAAAAACCCCTCCTGAATTAACTTTGCCATCAATATTGGCCTTGCCATCAACAACTATTTCGGAAGTAGATATGGCTATTTAATCGACATCATCTGATAATTTACATATCCCATCTACCTCTTCAGCTAGTGCTCAGGACGTCACGATGACATCATTTAGATCCTATGAAGTTAATTCCCAATGTAGGACCAAAGAAGAATAATGGAAAGGGAAGAAAAGGAAGAAAACCAGTAATAATAACCGATACTCCAAACAAGCATGAAATTCAAGAACAAAACGAAAGAAAGCTTAGATTCAAAGAAGTTAAGAAACCCATTTTGCAAACTGCTAAATAGACAAAAAAGCCAAGGGCTTCAATTGTTAAGAAAACTATACTAATTGGAAATAAAACAAAACAGAAGAAAAAAATGCTAAAATAAAAAAGAATAGTGTTAATTTATATAGCGGGCTCATGTAGACTGCAATAGTTCCGAAATAATTAACACAACCATAAAATAACTTTTCAACAGATTTATAGATAGCTGCAAAACTATAAAATTGTGAAAACCTTCGAAATATCTTGGCTAAAAGCGGTAACAGATCATTGCCAATTGCCGTCAACTTTTTCAAATATTAACGTAAGGCTCCGTAAACTTCATGGTTCATGATTTTTGCACGCTTTATTAGGTAGGGTTATCATATAAATAGAACATAGTTTAGTTTTAGAATTAGATTAAATTATCTCCTGATGATGCTAACATAGTTAGCGAAACGTGCGTCGCGATGTTTCAAAAAGTAACTTGGTGTTTGGTGGTAAATCTCTTCGAGTTTTGCAAAGACTTTTCAGTGACTATACTATATACTATGACAATAAGATTAAAATTTTAGATAGATAGATAAAATATTTATTTATAAAAACAATAGGTATCTTCAAAGAATTTTATTATATTAATTTCCTTCATTAGGTACGCCACCTTGCCGCCCCTCTTGACTCTCTTAACGTCCCCCATTTGCCTCTTGACCCGCTACCGCCCCCATCGAAAACTCCAGGGCCCCATAGGGGGCGACACCGCCCCCGTTTTAAATCTATGGTCTATTTAATTCAAGGAAAAGGGTAAATAAGCAAAGATTAATATCTAAAAATTGCCACTATATTTAAAATTATATGTTTGACAATTGTTTCTACACACAGTGCCTTTTTCAAATACAAACTCCACTAAACTAACAGTAAGAAAAGTTACCACAACCTAAAGTGTCCATCGACCTAATAATACCAAAAAACATTATAGTGGAGAAATCAATTTTTTGTCAACGTATGGGACAATATAAGTTTAATAACGGTGAACCATTCAAGTCTAGCTGGTCATTTAAAAAAATATCCACATTTTTTCTTTTGTTGATTTCTAGGCTTTCAAAAACATTGAATTTTTTGCAATTATTCTCATTATGTAACATTATAAAATTATCATTGAAAGTATGCTTTTCTAACATTAATTGGCTAGCATAATGAGAATTATTTTGTTGTTTAATATAACTTATTTTATGTTCCTAGTTGCCTAGTAGAGGAAGATTTTCCTGTTTGTCCAACACTGACTTTTGGATAAGACCCGCACTCAATTAAATAAACTCCTGATTATACAGTTTACTTTTTTGATTTTTATTGTTTTTAATGTTCATATTTAATGTCTTTTCTAGTAATAATTAAGTCTAAAAAGTTAATACTATGTTGCTCTTCTTCAGCAGTGAATTTCATGTTTTTATGTAAATAATTTATGTGAGTTAGGAATTGATTTAATTATCTATCAGAACCTGTAAAACAAATTAGAATGTCATCTACATATCTGTCCAGTAAAGTGGTGATTTAAATAACTGATGTTGATTTATCTTATTTTTTTAAGTTGTCTATAAAAATGTCTGCCAGTAAAGGACTTAAAGGACTCCCCATAATGAAACCATCATTAGAAACATAAAATGAATTATCAAATTCAAAGTAATTCTTATCCAACGTAATTGACAGTAGCTCTAAAATTTCTTGTTTTATTATTGAATTAGTTTCATTTGAGAAGCAATTTGTCAACCAATTCTATTACTTCGTTTGGTGGTATACTCGGGAAGAAATTTTGAACATCGAAAGAAATTAGTTTGGATTTTTCGGGTAAATTAATATCTTATATTTTATTGATATGGTCATAGGTATTTAGAATGGAATATTTCGGTTTAAAATTCGTATATTGTAAAATGGGTTTAATGAGCTTTAAACTAAATTTTAAGATGATTTAATCTGATTAAATCATCTCCTGATGATGCTAACATGGTTAGCGAAACATGGGTCGAGAAGTTCAAAAAAGTGCTTAGTCTACCAGTAAAGGACTTAACGGACTCTCCATAATCAAACCGTCATTAGAAAAATAAAATGAATTATCAAATTCAAAGTAATTCTGATCCAACGTAATTGACAGTAGCTCTAAAATTTCTTGTTTTATTATTGAATTAGTTTCATTTGAGAAGCAATTTGTCAACCAATTCTATTACTTCGTTTGGTGGTATACTCGGGAAGAAATTTTGAACATCGAAAGAAATTAGTTTGGATTTTTCGGGTAAATTAATATCTTTTATTTTATTGATATGGTCATAGGTATTTAGAATGGAATATTTCGGTTTAAAATTCGTATATTGTAAAATGGGTTTAATGAGCTTTAAACTAAATTTTAAGATGATTTAATCTGATTAAATCATCTCCTGATGATGCTAACATGGTTAGCGAAACATGGGTTGAGAAGTTCAAAAAAGTGCTTAGTCTACCAGTAAAGGACTTAAAGGACTCTCCATAATCAAATCGTCATTAGAAAAATAAAATGAATTATCAAATTCAAAGTAATTCTGATCCAACGTAATTGACAGTAGCTCTAAAATTTCTTGTTTTATTATTGAATTAGTTTCATTTGAGAAGCAATTTGTCAACCAATTCTATTACTTCGTTTGGTTATATACTCGGGAATAAATTTTGTACATCGAAAGAAATTAGTTGGATTTTTCGGGTAAATTAATATCTTTTATTTTATTGATATGGTCATAGGTATTTAGAATGGAATATTTCGGTTTAAAATTCGTATATTGTAAAATGAGTTTAATGAGCTTTAAACTAAATTTTAAGATGATTTAATCTGATTAAATCATCTCCTGATAATGCTAACATGGTTAGCGAAACATGAGTCGAGAAGTTCAAAAAAAGTGCTTAGTCTACCAGTAAAGGACTTAAAGGACTCTCCATAATCAAACCGTCATTAGAAAAATAAAATGAATTATCAAATTCAAAGTAATTCTGATCCAACGTAATTGACAGTAGCTCTAAAATTTCTTGTTTTATTATTGAATTAGTTTCATTTGAGAAGCAATTTGTTAACCAATTCTATTACTTCGTTTGGTGGTATACTCGGGAAGAAATTTTGTACATCGAAAGAAATTAGTTGGATTTTTCGGGTAAATTAATATCTTTTATTTTATTGATATGGTCATAGGTATTTAGAATGGAATATTTCGGTTTAAAATTCGTATATTGTAAAATGAGTTTAATGAGCTTTAAACTAAATTTTAAGATGATTTAATCTGATTAAATCATCTCCTGATAATGCTAACATGGTTAGCGAAACATGAGTCGAGAAGTTCAAAAAAAGTGCTTAGTCTACCAGTAAAGGACTTAAAGGACTCTCCATAATCAAACCGTCATTAGAAAAATAAAATGAATTATCAAATTCAAAGTAATTCTGATCCAACGTAATTGACAGTAGCTCTAAAATTTCTTGTTTTATTATTGAATTAGTTTCATTTGAGAAGCAATTTGTTAACCAATTCTATTACTTCGTTTGGTGGTATACTCGGGAAGAAATTTTGTACATCGAAAGAAATTAGTTGGATTTTTCGGGTAAATTAATATCTTTTATTTTATTGATATGGTCATAGGTATTTAGAATGGAATATTTCGGTTTAAAATTCGTATATTGTAAAATGAGTTTAATGAGCTTTAAACTAAATTTTAAGATGATTTAATCTGATTAAATCATCTCCTGATGATGCTAACATGGTTAGCGAAACATGGGTCGAGAAGTTCAAAAAAGTGCTTAGTCTACCAGTAAAGGACTTAAAGGACTCTCCATAATCAAACCGTCATTAGAAAAATAAAATGAATTATCAAATTCAAAGTAATTCTGATCCAACGTAATTGACAGTAGCTCTAAAATTTCTTGTTTTATTATTGAATTAGTTTCATTTGAGAAGCAATTTGTCAACCAATTCTATTACATCGTTTGGTGGTATACTCGGGAAGAAATTTTGAACATCGAAAGAAATTAGTTTGGATTTTTCGGGTAAATTAATATCTTTTATTTTATTGATAAGGTCATAGATATTTAGAATGGAATATTTTGGTTTAAAATTCGTATATTGTAAAATGAGTTTAATGAGCTTTAAACTAAATTGTAAGATGATTTAATCTGATTAAATCATCTCCTGATAATGCTAACATGGTTAGCGAAACATGAGTCTAGAAGTTTAAAAAAAGTGATTTGGTGTTTACTGGTAAATTTCTTCAAGTTTAGTGTCTCACACCAAAGGTTCCAATAGAAGAGTTGATTTAATGAGCTTATTTGATAATTTGATTGAAGGAGCAGTAACAAATGAAACTACTGGTCTAATTTGGTAATTATCTTTATGTAATTTTACAAGCGAGTATAGTTTTGGTGCCGGAGCGCCACCATTATTAATTGTTGTTTCTCGTAATCGTTAAATTATTTGATTATTAATCTTTGTTGATTTATTTAAAATAAATTTCCATCAAGTATCGGCTATCTCAGTTAAATTTAAGGAAAAGGATTACTTAAAAAAAAACAAAAAAAAGCAATACACGTTGTCGTAGTTTAAGAATATTAATGATTTCGTGTGAATGTTGTCCACATCATGGGCTCAGGGGTTAAACGAAGGTTTTGTATTATAGCATGAGGTGTGACTATTAAGTAACGAGACTGCCGCCGTAAAACATTTTCATTTTCAATTTCGTAATTCATTTCAATATACAACCCCCCTCTATCCCTACATGCGAATCTTCCATTGTTTGAAACTTCTGGAAGTCTTTTTCTGTCGGCTCCTTCAGAGTGCGTGCCGCTTTCTCTTTCATAGCTTCAACGAACTCAAATATTGTTCCTTTTAATACAAAGTTCACCTTAAGAAATAGGTAGAAGTCGCACGGCGCAAGATCCGAAGAATAAGGCGGATGGTCTAACTCTGGAATAAGCCGTCGCATTGTTTTGATGGAGAACCCATAACTTGTCCTTCCACAATTCAGGTCGTTTTTTCTTATTCTGTTACGGACTTCAGCTTCTTCACGTTTTTGAAGGTACTAATGCTGATTAATAGTTTGATCTTTACCCAGTACCCAGTAAAGGTACACAATCCCATAAATATCAAAAAAAAAACAATCATCATTGCTTTGAATTTTGATTTGCTCATTCGAGCTTTTTTGGCTCTCGATGAATTTGAGCTCTTCCAGTCCTTGAATTGGCACCTCGTTTTAGGATCATAAGTAAAAAACCACGATTCGTCATTTCCAATAAGTTTGGGTCATTTTCAATGGCATTCAAAGCATCAGTACAAACATTTTTGCGAGCTTCTTGTCCAAACATGAGAATTTTGCATGTTAAAATTGTTATGTAAAATTTGCCGTAAACTTTCTTTGTTAATTCCTATAGTTTCAGCAGTCGAACGAATACTTAACTGACGGTCAAATCGAACCAGATTACCGATTTTTTTCGATATTATAATACGTTTTTAACGTGGAAGGGAGACTCGGGTGTGGATCATTTCTTCAAGGTCTTCACGGAAGAATCTTGAAAACGCGTATTCAACTCAAAAATACGGGCACGCGATGAACATTCATTGTCATACAATTGTTTCAATAAAGTTTCAATAGCGGTTTTTTCATGTTTCAAGTAAAATTTCACAACGATTCGTTGCTCTATTGTTACACTTAACATTTTTTCAAAAAAAGAGAAAGCTTCCCGCTAAACAGCTGTTGGTCGCTGGCGTTTGACGCATGCGTACTTCTTCTGGAGCAGCGTCAGTCTCGTTATATAATAGCCACACCTCTTATCTAAATTTTATCAAAATTAATATACTAATAACAGTCTATTAAATCATTAAGAAAATGAATTTTAATAAGGTTTCTATTTGTGTATTTAATCAACTTCTATTTCAATTTTATCATTTTAAATAACCAATTTATTTAGATTAAAATTCCGAAGTCTAATCCAAATTTAGTAATATCGTTTTATTAATTGCTGTCTCTAATTAAAATCCATTAATTGTCATTGTGGTAAAAGATTTTACTAGATCAAAATAATAATCCGTCGGTGGTTGGATATCTGAGCTGTAAGCTTAATTAGAGTATGTCTCCTTCCTCCATTTTCTGCTCTAGAAAATCCCCAATCACTTTCTCTACATTCCGGAAAAAGTTGCTTTATTTACTCAGTGTCGATATTACTTATAATTCACTTTAAAATTTATTGTCTGTATGTTGAAGGAAAAACTGGACTCCATCTAATAATACAATTTGGAACATCAGATTTCACAACATTGTTTTATTCAATATTGCGAATTCCAATTCTATGAATTAAGAGGGTAGTCCCAGAAGTACCCGACCTGATTTACAGATGGCGGTTGTTGTTTGATAAAAATGATTATGGTAGAAAGTATCAACCCTATAAAGCTTAAGTTTGAAGTTTGACGACGCTGCGTTATTTAGTATTTGTTTGGCAGCCATTAATAGTGAACGCTCTCAGTGAATTTCTAAACATGGAAAAAATTGGTTATCGTTATGTGAAAGGGAGTTAAATTCTACTCTGAGGGAGTCTGCTCGTTCGTTTACAACAGTAAAATATAGGACGGCGGAGTTTAAAAGAGGCCGTACGAGCTGCTTAGGCGAACATCTCAGTAGTCAACCAAATGAGGTGACCACGCCAGAAATAGTGAAGAAAATCCACAAAATGGTGTTAGATGACCATCGACTAAAAGTGCGCGAGGTAGCAGACATTGTAGGTATTTGTGCAAAAGTGCTGTACATCGCATATTGACTGAAAATTTGCACATGAAAAAACTGTGCGCAAGATGGGGATGGCAAGATTATTCACAATGAAACAAAAACACCGTCGTGAGGATATTTCAATCGATCGTTTGGCGAGGTTTGAAACATGGTTCAATTACTTCACACCTGAGATGAAAGAATAGTCAAAACAACGGAGTGAAAAGGAAAAATCAGCTCCAAAGAAGGCGAAGAATTTCCATCTGCAGGCAAGGTCATGGCGTCAGTTTTTTGGGTTGCGCGTAGGATAATTTCCATTAATTATCTTCAGAAAGGAAAAACAATTAAGGACGAATATTATGCGAACTTATTGCAGCTGCTGAATTTGGCGAAAAAAAAAATTTTGTTTTATCAAGATAATGTATCAGTTCGCACATCCGTTATCGGGATAGCCAAAATTCCGCGATTTCCACTTGAAAAACTGGTTCGGTGGTAAAAAATTTACCAATAATGAAGAGGTGGAGTCTGCGGTTGATGGCTATTTTGAGGAGCTCGACGATTCTTACGATAAACAGAGAATCGAGGCTATTGAACATCGCTGGGAAAAGTGTATTGAGCTAAAAGGAGACTATGTAGAGAAATAAAGATTTTTTCCCCAAATATTTTTTGTTTTCTTTGGTAAGTTGGGTGCTTCTGGGACAACCCTCGTATGTTACTTATAGATAGTTTTATGTGTCAAAATAAAAAGGTAGTTGGCAAAATTTTCGACCTGACGGAGAGATGGCTTAAGTATAGTCAAATGTTAAGTTTCAGACACTTTAATGGATTCTATGTCTACTATGTAGATTGTAAGGGAAAGTAAATTTAACCAAAGATTCTCTATATTTTTCGAACTAAAAGTTCTTCGAATCGAATCGACACATCATTGTCATTGTTTCGATTCAACGGAAGACACTTTTTTATTGCATGACATTTATTTATACATTTTTGCATTAATTGTTTACACTTGCGATGCATAAAATAAAGGAAAAGAAAATAAATTTATTATTATTTAACAGAGGGTTGTAACTTACAATGACGTTTACTTCTAAACACATGCTATGTTAACAATATAAGGGTTAGGTGAATCACATGCATATACTAAACTTGAAGAGATTTACCACTAAACACCAAATCACTTTTTTTTAACTACTCGACGCACGTTTCGTTAACCACGTTTGCATCATCAAGAGATGATTTAATCTATATATAATGATTTAATCTATAATCTAAGATTAAAGCATCTCCTGATGATACTGACATGGTTAGCGAAACGTGGAGCAGTCCAAAAAAAAGTGATTTGATGTTTAGTGGTAAATCTCTTCAAGTTTAGTGTTTCAAACCAAAGGTTCCAATAGAAGAATTGATGACATGCATATAGTTGCTTAGACGGGGTTACCTATAACGCCAGTTATATTTTTATTTAACATTTAAACAATCAAAAAATATATTTTATTGCACTAAAACAAGATTTATTTTAACATCTAGTGAATATTTCAGCACTATGGTTATTACAAACAGCTATAAAACACTTTGCACGTGAAGTTTTTATTTTTCGGTCATATATTCTCTGACATAAAGTGCAGCGAATTGTTTCGGCAATTTTGTTAGTAGTGGACCTTGTCCTCTGGGTTTATAAGTAGCATATCATTTATTGATTCCTTTAATATTCGTGGTAGTGGTTTTGTTAAACGTCTTTCCATGTGTGGCCTTGCAAGTTGTAGTCCTTGCAAATTCAAATAAAATTTTTCGACGAACACTTTTTTGTCTCTCACTTTTAACAATTTGAAAAATAATGTTAGAGTTAATGCCGGCTTGATCCATCATACGATAAAAAAAGCGAACGGTCATATACATATCTTGCGAGAGACGGAATAATTATGCACCATTTGATCAAAAGTATCAACGCTTCCTCCCAATATAAAAATTGATTATGTCGGGTTTTTTGTTTTCATCTATTGAACTGCCAGTATGCATTGTCGATAAAAGTAGCACAGATTTGGCTTTCTTAACGGTGAAGGACGTTTTTTCATTGTCAAATTTATTATTATTTATTATTATTTATTTATTTTTTCTAAGAATGCCTAATGTCAAGTTTTGTCAGCCAAGGGGAAGTAAACCAATCGTCATTTGTTAAATTACGTCCTGTTTCGTGAATGTGTTCTGTCAGTTTCTTTGCATAATAATCTGGAAGAGGTCCTTTATTTGGCCTGTCTTTTTTGCTGATATAAGGAATAGCAGTTACTATAAAGTATGTGCTTGAATCACTCACCGTTATAACTTTAATACCATATTTAGATACATAGATTTTAAAAGGGCAATTACCTCGAAACCCCAACAATAATTGTACGATAACTATGAGCAGTATTGCATTATATACAGTTAGATATGAATATCTCCCATGTATAATGTATTGGAGAAAATTTATCTACTCGGTTTCTTACGGCTTTGTCATCAAATCTAAGGCAACTTAACTAGAACATAAATCTAGTTGCACTCCTTATGCATGTATTAATTGCGTTCCATGTTTTGACCACATCTCTGCTGTAGTAAGATGGTTATTTTTTCTACAACCTGCTATATAAAGCAATTCTATGAAAGCGAAAATATCGTCGACATCTACATCATTGACGAATCCACAATTAGCCACATATATTTACTTTTGTCGTTGCAAGACAATAATGTCTATAATACCCGCGCTAAAGAATAACATTTATGCTTCTAACTTGTAAAACTATGTTTTGTTTAGGTGTCCGAGTACTACATGTAAGCTCAGTGTTCCACATATGCCTATTTTTCCACTTTATTACTTTTTCTGGAAGCTATTGTTCTCTCTCATTCTCTTATCCACTTTCTTCTGCTAAGTAGGTGATCTCTGTCGGACTAGATTGAAACATTGTCTTCGTAGTCAGTGCCACTCTTATCCGAATTAGGTTCATTATCCAGTCCATCATTCCATCATAATAAAGTTTCCTCAAAACTTGGATCATCCGGTCGGACAGCCATCTAAAAAAATTACGTTATTTTTATTTTTTTTAAATAAAATAGTCAATACTTATCTGGCGTTTACTCGTCACCCCAAATACTAAATAACCAAAACTATTTTACTGGACAAACACGTGTGACCAACAACACAATTTTAAATAAACAGTTGCCAATTTATTCATAAAAAAAAACTATGCATATTTATATTTTTTCTGGAGTTACTGGTAACCCCACTAAGCATTCTAGTGTTAAAAGTGCAAATTATGCCCGTTTAATCCAGATCAACCGGAGAGTAGGAGTGGGTTATAAAAGCCACTGGCCTTGCTACGGAATAGGGTAGTAAATATCCAAGATGTTCTAAGAGTTTGCTCTAGCTTACCCCGCTCACCGCTATAGCAGTGAAATTTATCATAAGTCAGTCTATTAGCTAGAGTACTACCTAAGTTATTAATACTAAGTACATAAATAATATACCAGGTGTCCCATTAAGGATGGATCGCGGCCGTATCTTGAAAACTATTTATCCCACAGCTTTGGGGAAAAAAAATTGTACTAAAAATGATCATGAGAAATTCACCAAAAATATTTTTAAGCTTCTAAAACGACCGCAAGATGACGTGACGAGCTAAACATTTTTAAAAATCATTTTTTTTGTTTATTTTCTAGTATTAACCGAGTAAGAAAAATTCTCAGTTATAATTAGCAAACTGTCTCCTACAACTTTGTTTTATGACATTTTGTCGTAACTTCGCGAATAAAGAAGTGGTGGGGAGTTTTACCTATTTAGATAAAAAGTCGTCTAATGTCCGTTTGCCTAAACCGATTTTCCTTAATTTGGATTCATTTAAAAGGCAATTGCTGGGACACTCAGATAATTTGGGAGATAAATTATTTAGTTTATAAATGAAACCGCGAGGTGACGTTACATTCAACAATATTTTTTTTTTGAAGTTTTGTTCAGTTTTTTCAAATGGAATGGTACAGCTTTTACTACATGGCAAGAAAGGTAATTTAAAGAGGAATCATCCAGTGAAAACCCGAAATCGATATCTCTGACATGTCAAGAGATATTTCGATTTTTCTGAAAAAATCAGTTATTATTTCACTACTACCTGCATTAACTTAAAAAAATATTAACCTAATGTTTGCCTTCCTTCACACATTACCCAGGCTTAGGACAGGTCCACATTCTTCGTGCTATATTAATTTGGAGAGTGTTTAAAGGCCTCGTTATTCGTAAAAGGCATTGTTAGATATTATTATAATAATTATTAATAATCAATAAATGCAATGTTGAAAATGTAATGCATTTCAAAACTGACAAGTTAATTTGACTGTTTTTGTTTGTTTCCATGGTTCCCTTCTTACACTCTTTGTGTAATGTACCTAAGGATTGCATGCGTTTATTTGGAAACCCGAAAACGCATAAATTCATTCATCCATTCAATAGTTTAAAAGAAAGAGTAGGTATATTTATTAATGACTGATTTCAATATTCTGTCAAGTGGTATTTAAGTATCACAAAAGAGAAAATGGAACAATTGGGGAATGGCATTTTTTTCGCTTATGTAATTAAATTAGAAAATATTATCAAGGTCAGGAGTAGAACATTTATGGTGATTGATACTAAATAGTTAATTTTATTTTTTAAATAAAATTCGTGCGGTTGCGATTGCGACCTAAATATTAAGACCAATTTTTAACTTAATATTACGGTAAAAATTAAAACTAACTGATTTTTTTCAGAAAAATCGAAATATCTCTTGACATGTCAGAGATATCGATTTCGGGTTTTCACTGAACGATTCCTCTTTAATTTACCTTTCTTGCCATGTAGTAAAAGCTGTACCATTCCATTTGAAAAAACTGAACAAAACTTCAAAAAAACTATTGTTGAATGTAACGCCACCTCGCGGTTTCATTTATAAACTAAATAATTTATCTCCCAGATTATCTGATTATCCCAGCAATTGCCTTTTAAATGAATCCAAATTGAGGAAAATCGGTTAAGGCAAACGGACATTAGCCGACTTTTTATCTCAATAGGTAAAACTCCCCCCGCCCCTCTATTCGTGAAATTACGACAAAATGTCATAAAACAAAGTTGTAGGAGACAGTTTATTAATTATAACTAAGAATTTTTCTTACTCGGTTAACACTTGAAAATACACAAAAAAATATTTTTAAAAATGTTTAGCTCGTCACGCCCTCTTGCGGTCTTTTTAGAAGCTTAAAAATATTTTTGGTGAATTTCTTTTTTCCCCAAAGCTGTGGGATAAATAGTTTTCAAGATACGGCCTCGATCCATCCTTAATGGGACACCTGGTACAGTAATATTGGTGTTTAGCTACGTCGCCACCGCGGCCCCCAAAATAAAAAGTAAAAAAAGAAATAAAGGTGCCAGGTTGGGCGCCAAAAATTAATTAAAAGTAAAAGTAAAAGTAAAAAAAGACCGATATAAAATGTCTTTCATATCAGAAAGTTCGACCTCTTCGGTATCAAAGATAAAGGTAAAGGTAAAATAATGTAAGATAATAAAAAAATAAGACAGAGAAAAAAAAAATAAAAACGTGGTCACGGAGTCAGGCTTCCCATAAGAGTGGTAAGGGAAGTGGAGCGGTATGACTCACCTAAATTCGGTTCGGTCCTAGGACTCTAAATTTGGCTCCGTCCAAGGACAATAAGTTTGGCTCCATCCAAGTGCTCTAAATTTAGTTCAGTCCAAGAATCTTAAATTTGGCCCTGTCTAAGAACCCTGTAAAAGGGTTTTAACGCTGCCCCGGCACAGTGGACACTCTGATTTGGTGACGAGGACCCTCCTTTGAAATGAGTATTTCAAATCCTCCCAAAAGGAGTACCCATATGACTGCAAATCAACACAAAACTAAAAGTACTCGGTCTTATGACTGGGATCTCGAGAAGCAACCATAAAAATACCATAACTCCATAAAAAGAAACAATAATGATTAAGATCTGGAGACCTAAGCGGCCACGAAACTGGCTCTCCACGATCTACTCACTTATTAGGAAAAGTTATATCTAAGAACTCACTAAACTAAACTCTACCATCTAAACACTAAGACTGGCACCACATGTCTTGCCTTCCTTTCAAAGACCATTTTCTAGAAAATCGGGAAGATGATTTTGTAAAAATTCGAGATAGTTTTCACCCGCTAAATAATCCGGCAAGATAAAAAGCCCAACAAGAATACCGTTTACATTTACCGCCCCCACATTGGTGGAAAACCTATGTTAGAAATTTGTTTGCCTAGAAGGTAACCTTGTCGGTAACCAAAATATTTCTGGTTAAGTTTGATTCGTCTCATGTTGGTGAAAAAGCCACTCGCAGAACTGAACTCTATTAGTGTAGTATTGTGGATTCAAAGCTTGAACCCGTTGCACATGAAATGAATACAACTGATTTTCCCACAATGTTGAGAAATAAACTCTTTTTTGGTCAGTTTAACTTGCCGTGCTATTTCTCGAGTACTTGTTGGATCTTCCTCGACAAGATTTAAAATTTGTTTCTCCCGTTGCACGTTTTCAGGTACTTTCGGTGTTCCCGCGTGCCCTCCACGATGTTCTCTCACATCACCGGTGTCTCCGGCTATTTGCACAACCCTAATAAAGAATTTCGGCAATAGGTAAACCCAAATAGGAAAACGTTCAGCGTATATCTGAGATGTAGCATTGGCATTTTGAAGGTACTCTCCATAAATTAACAGTATGTCAACTAATTCACTATTCTCATACACGTGCGTAATTGTCCCTTTGCAAAAATCACGGTAGAAATCAATTTTAAAACTGATAATACAAGATAAAAAGAATGATGATTTACAAAAAACGATAAACATTATGAGTCCTGTTCGTTTTAAATTATGCGTGCGATGGATTAAATTTGTTTAAATTATTTTCGGAGCCGGCCTTGATTTTTGTTTAAATTCATTAAAGACTACAGTGGCGTTATTTTAGAGATATTTTAAAAATAGAATTAGAAAAAAGGTTTTTTATCGGCTTTTATACGCTGTTAAAATCTCAACTTAGAAATTACCCTGTAGTTTTTTGACTATTAAAACATCAGAAAACTTTTCAAGGATATCTTTCAACGCATGCGCAATTATAATAACAAATTATTTTTGAGTAACGCCAACTTCATGTTGATACTGGAAACTTTCCAGACAACCCTCTTATACAGCAACTCACGGGAAACATCCGTGCTGAAATTGCTGCATTAACATCAGATTTGTTGATAAAAATTATAGAAAATGCGTTAAAAAGGCCATAACGTTGCATTGGTGTGAATGGCTCACATTTTATTAATATAATTAACAGAAAATTTTAACGCGAAATGGACAAAACTATTCCAGTTTTTTTTTCTTTTAAAAGTTATAAATAATTAAAATGATACTTACATCACCCATGAATATACAAGAGAGTATGAAATATTCATAATTTTCTCTTCGGAAAACATATTCCTTAATTAAATATTATATTATTAATTAAAACCGAAAATGGTATTTAGATAAGTACTAAAGTCACAAATAATTTCCAAATCGAACTTTTACAACCTTTGCCCTTTTTAATTAATTTATTTAAATTAAAAGTACAAGGTCTGATTCAATTTCTATCATTTGATCTATTACGTCATCTAATTAAGATCCATTAATTGTCATTGTGGTAAAATATTTCGCTACGATTGATATAATAATCGGTGTTTGGATATCTAAGACAATAACTCAATTAGAGACTGCCACTCCCTCTTCTTTCCGCTTACTTGTCTCCCGGCCACGCCAAAATTGCTTATCAATTTCTCCTGATTCTGGAATCGGTTGTCTTATAATTCGCCACAAATTTCGTTGCCCGTACAGCGAAAGAGAATTTATCAACGCACCGCACCATCTGGCAATGCGATTAGAAAAGGCCGATTCGATTAATATTTTTTGAAGGTCTCTCGAACTGTACGAGATCTGTAATAAACGTAGTCAATTTGTAAATGGCGTGTTTCTCTAAACCTTCGAACTCGTTGAAAAATATAAATGTTCATAACATTATTTTTAAACTAAATTCGAAAAGTTGTACCACAAATCATTTTCTTAATTTTTTGACTTGGGTTTCGCTAAACATAAATATATTAAAAAGAAATAAAACAATATTATACTTTGTTATCTATCACTTTTATTTTTAAATTTGTGTGACTATAGTTTCGTAAAACGATTTTACATTCTCAAACACTACTTCAAAACTTTTTAACTTTCTAAAACTACTTTAAAGTTTTAAAGTAGTGTTTGAGAATGTAAAATTGTTTTACGAAACTATAGTCACACAAATTTAAAAATAAAAGTGATAGATAACAAAGTATAAAATTGTTTCATTCGTTTTCTAAAAAATGATCTATCACAAAGTAACGGACAAATCAATCAATAATAAACATATAACTCCAATTCCAGGAAAAACAAGTCAGAACAATTGGCATCATCACCAACTGTCAACTTGTCACGCAACACGTCTGTCGTCACGAGTACTTCTGCTAGAATCTTCTTCAACAAGATGTAAGGTTCGATTTCTTGCTGCAGTCCACATTCTTTAAATTTTGGAACGACAATACCGTATCAAAAAGTCTTTCAAACTCTTGGACAAATATTTGCCGAACAGGCAGCGATATGTCTGGGTATCACTGCCCGTAAATATACCCAGCACCTCTGTAATTTTGGAGAGATTCTCCGTAAATACGAAGCATATCGTATTTTAATTGAGTTTAAATGCACGCAGTGATACAATGAAAAAATATATGTCCATATTTTTGTTTCTTATTGAAATAACATTGTTTCTCTCGTTGCCGTTGATCGATGATGACTGATGTGACACTTAATTTTTTTAAAACCGTTTTAAAAATGTTCATTCGTTCATCCATCAGCTGGGCTCAAGCTGAACGCCTGGAGAGCGGATGAAGAGAACGAATAAAGCCATGACCATATAAATCGGCCATGTGAATCCTGGTTGTTCTCTTGGTTGTGCGTCATTCAGATGCTTTAATATTCATTTAGAAATCTTAGTGAAAACTTTGTATATTACTGATAGGAGGTTTATTGGACGGTTGTTTTTTAAATCTTCCTGTGCTCCCTTTTTATGTAAAAGGGTCACTTCTGCATTTTTCCATAAGTCAAGTACTTTTTGTTCTTTGAGGCATTTTGAGTATAATTTTGCCAGTGTTTTATGTAACGTCCGACCACCAGCTTTTAGCATTTCGACAGTTATACTGTCCTTTCCTGGAGCCTTGCCGTTTTTCATCGATTCTGTAAGATTTGATACTTCCTCCACTAGAATATCTGGCATTTGTTCTTTGATTGGTTCTGATCTTCATATATCTGGGAATAAAATTTTCTGACAACCTCTAACATTTGCGTACGCGCCCTGCATACTGTGCCATCCTCATGCCATAAGGTATATATTTTTGTTCTTTTGTTTATCAGCTTCTGTTTAGCCTTGTTAATTCCTTTGTTTTCTTCCAGGGTTTTTGCAGTAGCTGCATGTTGAATAGGCGCGTGTCCTCTCTGATACGTTTTCTTATAGTTTTGCAGAGCTCAGTGTACTCGACCCTACCAAAAGGACTACCTACATTTCTCATTGCCTGCCGTTTCTTCATTAAATCAATGGTCTCACTGCAGATTTTTGTCTGTTTAAGACATTTTTCTTCTGGTGCTATTGAAGCAGCTGTTTGAAACACATTGTTGGCGATTTCTTCATATTGAACTGATTGTGCCACTTCCTCCAGATCTTGTAACACAGCAAACCGGTTGTACAAAGCAATCTCAAAATCGCTTCCTCTCTCCAGCAGTTTTCCAGAATCGACTTTGCCCTTTGTTGATCTTACCATTCTATCGCGTTCTCTTCGACAGTTAATCCTAATTTTTGCTCGTACCATTCGGTGGTCACTTCCAACATTAAAATTGTTAAGGACAGTACAATTTGTAAATATTGTTTTATCGTTGGTCATGATGTAGTCGATTTCACTTGTGAACCCAGATGGACTTTTCCATGTCCATTTTCCGCTAATATTTTTCTTATAGAACGAATTCATAATATATAGTTCTTGTCCTTCAGCAAAGTCAACCAATCTATCACCTCTATTATCTCGCTGACCAGTTTCATATGGGCCAGTTGCATTTTCGTTAGTTCTTGTGGTTCCAATTCTGGTATTAAAATCACCCATCAGGATTTTGTATCTACATTTCTCCTTGTATAAAAGCTGGGCCACATCATCATAAAATTTCTCAATTTCCTCATCCCTTTGCCGATTTGAAGCCTAAACTGTTTATTCAGCTGAATGGCGCATTGGGCTAGTCGATCAGATGTACTTTCAAATTTTACTACATTGTCCTTCAGCTTTCGATTGATGAGGAATCCAATTCCGCCACATCGGCCGTACCTCGTGTGTAAAGTACGTGTCCAGTTGGTTCCAGTATATATATATATAACTAAATCCACTTAGCGCCTGACTTATTTCAAGCGGTTGAATGGTCAACATCTGTTTACCAGTGGTGCGGCTGTGATTTAAATTCTAGCTATCCCCTCCAATCCTAACCTATGAACCGTCACGGTTCAAACTTTTAATTCCAAGTACAAGAGCAAGCGTAGTAGTAGTAGTAGTACTAGTAATTAAAAAATTACCACAGGAGGTAAACAATCATCTGCCAGTTTTGCTGGTACAACCGGACTTTCGGATTCTGGGGCGTCCTGGCTTAAACGCAAAATATTTCAGAGAGAGTCGGAGACCTCTGGCCAACGTCTCAAACCGAAAACAAAAACTTTGTTTAAAACGGTAAATATCAATTCACTCCCGCGCCCAGGAAAGGCAAACATTAAATCAGCAAAGAATCCAAATTCTAGTTCGGCAAGAAATCAGGTTGACAGCTGATAACACCTTGGACTTCGGCAACTACAGACTTTTTAAAACTAAAATGGACAAAGGAATACTCAAAAATAGAGCACATCTCGGTGTTGCTTTCGCTATCTCAAAAACCATCCTTAGTCCTTGTCATGTCCAGTCAATAAATAATCGAGTTATGACACTATCCTTCAAGTATGCTAATAAAAACTATACATTAATAACTGCACACCTCCCTGTTAATGAAGAAAATAAATCTAATCCTGAAAAAGTAAATAAGTCCTGGGAAATTCTGAAAAAGACTATTTCTAAAATTCCTTCTAACCATAAAAAATCTTATTGAGTGATTTCAACGCCCAACAACGCCAAGATTTATTGAACTATGTTTGCAGTTTATTTTAAGAAGAAAATAACAAACCAAAAGACCTGGAGATAAACTTCAAATTGACCATGTTGCCATATCGTACCCCAATTATAAAGAGATCTTGAATGTTCAAGTTAGGAAAGGAGCTAACATAGACAGGGATCACTACTTGACTAGAATCAAACTTAGTTTAAAGCCTCGAAATTTTATTTAAAAGAGAGTACTAATCCCAAAGTTCGCCCTACGAAAATAAAACCAACCCTAATAAAAGAGCTTGATAAACAACCAGCACAGAACTGGCAAGAACTTAAACAAAAAATTTATTAAAACAGCCCTAAAGTTGATCCCTTTACAAAAACGTAGAAAACATCCGTGGTGGGATGAAGTTTGCGAGCAAGCAGTATTAACCCGAAATAAAGCATTCAAAGAGTGGAATAGTCAAAAATCAGAAATAAACTATAACAACTATTAACAACTCTTTGGAACTAAGAAAAGGAACATCGAAGCTAATTAATCAAACTAAAAGAAAATATGAAAACAATCAACTTAATGAAATAGAAAAAGATTTCCAAATAAATAAAACCCGAAATTTTTACAAAACATTTAAAAATAAATTAACATATTATCTACCCAAAAGCATTTGCTTCCGAAAGGAATACGGACAATTAGCTCTAAATAACCAAGACAATTGCAAAAAACTTACCAAATATTTTGAACAAGTACTACACTGCTCTGAACCCTTAAACAGATTGCCAACACTAAACCCTAAACAAACAAACCCAGGTTCATTACCATCAAATGAAAATCAAATAATTAGGCAAACTAAACGACTTAAGAATAACAATGCTTCCGGAGGAGATGGAATCACTGCTGAACTTTTAAAATCCGCTGGGGCAAGTACAATCAAGGAAATAACCAAAATTCTACAAGAAGTTTGTCGAACCGAACGGATTCTGGAAGATTGGAAAGATGCTCTAATCCGTCCACTACAAAAGAAAGGAGATAGAACGGATGTAAACAACTACAGAGGGATATCTCTTCTCCCAGTATGTTACAAGATTCTATCTCCATGTTTACTAGACAGACACAGGGGCAGTTAAAACCTAAAATTGCTGAATATCAAGCAGGTTTTCAACCTGGCAGATCCTGCCCGGAACACATACTGAATCTAAAATTAATCCTAAATAACCAAATACTATACAATATAAATGTCGTCTGTACATTTGTGGATTTCAAAAAGTATATGATTCTACTGACCGCGAATCTTTATTCCAAATCTTGAACGAACAAGGACTAGATCTGAAAACGCTGACAATTATTACAGCAACACTAACTAACACAAGGTCAAAAGTTAAATTCATAGGTAACAACTGGAGAGGAATTAATTTCTTCTGATTGTAACTCATTTAGAAAATATTTCGAGTGGAAAATCTTATCAACTTTATCATTACTAATTATCAATTTATTTAAATTAGAAGTCCAACGTCTGATTCAATCTCGTGAACGTCATTACTGTCTCTAATTAAAAGCAATTAATTGTCATTGTGGTAAAAGATTTCGTTCGGATCGGCATAATAATCCGGCGGTGTTCGGATATCCGAGACAGCGGCTCAATTAGAGCCTGCCATCTCCTCGGCCGCCCCTCCTTTGGTCCGCTTCTCCGACTACGCCAAAATCGCTTATCACTTTCTCCAAGTTCCGGAATCAGCTGGCTTATTTACGTTGTGCTGATTCTGCTTATAATTCGCCGTCGATTTCGTTACCGACACACTAAAGGGGAACTTATCAATGCACCGCGCCATCTGCAGATTCGATTAGAAACGTCTGATTTGACGTAAATGGCTGATGGTTTCCCAGCTTATTTTCATTGTTCAAACTCTAACCGTACGAACTTGGCTACCAACATAAGTGGTTTATGTTTACATAAATACCTAAATATTCTGGAGAAGAAAAATACTTTGGAGAAAAGATTTTCTTGGATTAATGTTGTAATTTTTTATGTAGGGTAAAAACCGGATAGTTGGATACATGTCCGGATTTTGAATACACTATGTTAGGGATGTTGGTGGTGTTAACGCTTTACTATAATTAGAAGTGCCCGTTCTGCAGGCCTCAATGCCAAGTAAACCATTAGAGTAGGCGCACATGTTTTGGTCGTGTGAGCAAAAAGCTTCTGCGGCAAAACTTTGACGGACATCGAAATTATATCAGTAAGTGATTTCTATTGAATATTTTTATTACTGATTGTGGTTTCGGTCAACTTTTTGTTTCTTTGCATACATTAGAGTTTAAATTACACTGTTTATTATGTTTTGTTGTAGAAAAGTTTTTATTTATTTCGCAAATAAAATGGACAAGTATAGTCGCCCTATTTACCTTTGCGGATAGTCACTTTAAGCGCAACTATCCGGAACTATAAATTCTTCAACAAGCAAAGACAGATTTTTTCTTTTGGTGTTTTTCCCAACTTATTTATCAATTATCTCTTATACTAAAAATAGAGAGAGTTTGTCTAAAAGGGCTAAACAATCTGCAGAAAGTTTAAACTCCAACGACAAAATTGTCCAGAAGAAGAATAAAGAAGAGTAGAAAGAAAGAAAACAAACAAAATAACGGAAACTAAAATTAGGACAGCGAAAAAAAAAACATTTTAAGAGCCTTTTAAGATAAAAAACAAACCAGCTGGTTGCAAGAAAAGCATTGTGAAGAAAAGCAAAAAAAGAAAAAGACCAAAACATGTATCGATTTTAACAAGAGGTAAAACTGAATCCGATAATACAGATTTTATTGAATTGAACAAAGGAAGAGCTTTAAGGAAGAGAACAAAGCAAATTTACAGTTCTGATAGTGAAAATGAAGAAAATGTTATAAGTTCAAAAACATCTAAAGGAAAAGCCACCGATAGACTACCAATCAAAAAGAAAAAGGACGAAAAATCGAAAAGAGGCACTGAAAGGATATTAAAAGTGAAAATCGCTAATTTAAAAATAGGAAATACGAATAAAAAAAGTTTTGGTTGATAATTACTGCGCGGAATATTTTAAGAATTACAATTTTACTAAATCGAAATCATATTGGATTCAGTGTGAAATGTGTCGAATGTGAATGCATGAAACTTGTACAATATTCAAACCTCTGCATAAGATGTGCAAAGTTGAAAACCCTGACTTCTGGTGATAATTAATAATGCCAAAGTTGATTGCCATATTGTTCTATGTTTAAGATAAATATTAATATTTTACTAATAACTACCTAACTTAAAGTTGGGAAGCTATTTTTCTTGTATTTTTAAGGTTTAAAACGGTAAAACTTAATATTATTTTATAATGTTGATTAATATTTTGATTAGTACTTAATAAATGATCTCAGTAAATAATAAAGACTGATTACATAAATTGATAAAAATTTACTAAACTTGAAGAGATTTACCACTAAACAGCAAATCACTTTTTTTGAACTTCTCGACGCACGTTTCGCAAACCATGTTAGCATCATCAAGTGATGATTTAAACATGAGATTAAATCATCTCCTCTATTCCAGATTAAATCATCCCCTGATGATGTTAACATGGTTAGCGAAACGTGCGCCGAGGAGTTCGAAAAAAGTGATTTGGTGTTGAGTGGTAAATATCTTCAAGTTTAGTGCTTCACACCAAAGGTTCCAATAGAAGAATTAATATAAATTTGTTTATTATTTATTAGTATATTATTTTTTCCTTTATTTGGGTTTTCGCCACTATCTAAAACTCAAAAAATATCAAAAATACCTGTTCTTATTTAAAGAAAGAATCACTGGGTAAAAACAAAAAACCAAACGGAGACAAATTTCTCAGTGATTCTTTTTTGTAATAAATTTGCGTAACGAACAAAATTTTATAGATATAAAAATGTTACAAACAATGTTTTACAAACTTTTTACGTTAACGTTTCGGAGGGTACTCTCCCCCGGTTTTCAAAACTAAACTAAAAAATAAATTATATTAATTTGTAATATATAAAGTAACGAATGAAAGTAAATATATTTTTTTTTGTATATGTCAACGATACTTACATTGACAACAATAGATTTTCATGACAGTGACATACTACCAAAAAATATATATAGGCAATGTTTACTGTGTTATTGTTTATTGTAGTGATTGTGTATTCAAATATTTAAATGTGTTTAGTTGTATTCTTTAGAATCAGGAACCATATTGAATTTAAATCTACCGAAGGCATAGCAATACAGTTATTTTTATTTAAATTAATTGCTAGCGGTTTCTTTTAATCTTCTGTATTTTGTTACCGATTCTTTTAATACCATTTTGGAATTAATCCAATTGATTTTATGACGCGATTCCCATGCCTGTTGACAAATTCTTTTAATTGTATCAGAAATACCGCGGATATAAGGAATTGTGAGGTTAATTGTTTGAGAGTTATTATTATTGTTATTAATAACTTGTCTGTTTTGTTTAGTATCAAAAGTTTTAAGCGATTTATCTATAAAATTTTTTGGGTAATTGTTTTTTATTAAAATGTATTTTATGTGATTTGTTTCTTTTTGTAGTGTATCACTGTCGGTACAAACAAGTTTTGCTCTGTCATATAAACTTTTAATTACTCCTATTTTGACCGATTTTGAGTCATTTGAAAAGAAATTGAGATACCTATCTGTGTTTGTCGGTTTTCTGTAAACTGTAGTTTTTAATGTGTTGTTTGGTTTTATTATTAAAGTGTCGAGGAATGGCAATTTATTCTCCCTCTCCATCTCTAAAGTAAACTTAATTGTAGGCTCTCGAGAATTTATATCTTATAAAAAAATATTTAGATCGTCAATGCTATGTTGTCATATAGCAAAAATATCATCAACATACCTAAGCCATATTAATGGTTTTTAATAGATTTATTTAATGTCATTCTCGAGTTCCTCCATAAAGATATTACTCATCAAAGGAGAAAGAGAAGAACCCATTGCCATTCCGAAATTTTGTTGAAAATATATAATAAAATAAAATATATAATATATAATATAAAAAAATAATATAATATAAAATATATAATATATAATATAATAAAAAAAAATGGAGCATTGTAGGTATAGAGGAGGGGGTGTATATTAAAGGTGATATAATAAAAGATATAATAAGTATGTATGAAATCAAAATAAAATGTTGCACAAGATCAGACTAGTTCTGTAATAGTCACACCTCTACTATCGATTGATTATGTATCTGCTTAAATATTTACCATCCATTATACCGACACGTCCACAGGTGTAGAGTTACCATTAGGACGAACGCGAAATAAATGATAATAGTCCCTTTACGAGGCGCTCAGTTTTATGTACGTAACTGCAAGTCGCAACGAAACCTCACTCCCACCGCCACATTGAAAATGGCAATAGTTTCGTTGTCGGCCTGCCTGAATTCCCCCACCACCGTCACCGCATACCCCTCACCCGCATTAAATTATCACGCGTATTCTATTTGTGAACTGACTGCCCTATAGTAGAATGAATCGTCGACAAAAATTTAGTTGGAGCAAATATTATCTGTACCCTTAAGTATAGGGTACATTTTTTCCAAATTTTAACCCTTTATAGCCTTCATCACACTATTGAACAAATTAGTACGCACATCAAATCATAGGTGGTGTAACCGATCGACTTTGAGCTTCGTATCTATACAAGTTTGTGCTCGTACAAATTTTAAATTTTACAATAAAACACAAATTGTGCGGAAAATAGTGTTATTTTCCCGTAAATCTTTAGATAAGTGAATGAATAAGTTTTTTTATTGTTAGTAATCAATATTTTTGCTTTTTATACGATAGAAGTAAGTTTTTGTGTTTGTGGCATCCCTGTTACATTGAGTAAGGAGACTGATATTTGTAATAACATCTACTTACTTTACCGTAGATGTTGCTAAATCGATTCATTTTCTTTCAGAAAAGCATCACGATCAATGCAGGATAATGAGATTTGTGATATAGTTTACCAACATGATAAAGAGGATGGATTTAATGACGATGATGACAGTGTTATAAATCCCGATTACCAACTACTATCAGATGACATAGAGCCTATTTCCGATTGTGATAAAATATCGTAATTAAAATAGATTCAATAATTGAAGATATTGAACGCAATGGGCTTATTGCTGGCCCCTCATTTCCAAACCTGGAACAGCAAATGAGCCAATCGGCTTCATCTCATCAAAAAAAAAGAAGCTTACAACGGAAAGAAAAGGAATCTTATTCTAAACAACCAACGAATACGTTTTCTGGAAAATTACACTTTAGCATTTAATTTATTAGAGCTCGAAAGACCTATTGATTTCAATTAGTAAATGGATGAAGGGTTACAAGAATTTTCTTTTGAAGTTATGATACTAACATCCTACAGTTTATTGGAGCAATCTATAATGTTATTAATACAGTAACTGAATGTAACCCGTAATTAGAATTCATCTATTGGTACCCATATGATCCAAGAAACAATGTTGAAACCAAGTTTGAAAAAAAATGCAATGTCAATTCTAAGATATCACCGATTGAAGTAGACAATTCAAAGTTATATATCGTATCGTGCAAAATTTGAACGAGACTTTTTGTAGAGTTCCCATAAAAGAATATATTTGTGTAGATAAAACCTCAATGAATGTGGTTATTTGATATTTGTTCTCACTGGGGTTTCTTGATTTCCATATAAATTGAACCCGAAACAAGAGCTGCAAATGTACTTTATAAAGAACCTGTCTTTGCAACTTCAGCAACTTTAGCAACTTTAGCAACTTCGTAGTTATGAGAATGGCGCGAGAAATACCAAAGCATTAAAATTATCAATTTTATTTTGATAATTATTTCACTTCTTGCACGTTTCACGCACGTCTTGATTAAATCATCTCCTGATGATGCTAGCATAGTTAGCGAAACGTACGTCGAGAACTTTAAAAAAAGTGTCTCGGTGTTTATCTGGATTCAGATGAATCAAACGAATTCTGGATTTCAAGTTATCCACTGACAAGTGTTGAAAAAAGAACGCCAATTCTCCGGTGAATATGTGGCTGACATGGATTGTATTGATGTGTCAAATGTCATATGGAAAGACAATAAAGTTATTAGTCTCGTATCATATTTTACTGGTGAATTGCCTAAGGCTCAGGTCAGTCGTTACGATAAAGTCAGTAAGAGGTATATCAACACTGATCACCCTCATATCGTAGGAGAATACAATCGGCAACACATGGGTGGCGCAGATTTGATAGATAAAATTATGAGGAGATATAAAATTATGATACGGAGCAAAAGATGGCAAATTCGGATGTTCTATCGTTTAGATTATCATTAGACCTTACGATGTCTAATTCTTGGCTTCTATACCGAAAAATGTAAAAAGCAAAAAACTTAACAAACAAATGTTTTCATCAAGTTTTTAACTTGAGGTAGGGGAGAATTAAGGTAAACTTGGACTGAAGCCATCAACAAGAATCGAACATCTAATGAAAGTGGAATTCAGGTAAAAAATATAAGAGACCTACTCCAACATGTTCCATCAATTGCAGTACTCCAAGATCAAATCAGTCAAAGGCCATCATGGGTCGAAAACAAGATACGTTACAAGTTTCCTAAAGTGCGGAGAAGTATTACATACCTTTTGTGAAAAATGCAGAGTAGCATTATGTTATAATAAACCAGAGGCGGGTCGTGGGGTTTTCAAGTGAGAGGGCGTAGAAGAAAATAGTGGTGCTGAAGATTTTTTTGCTTTCTCTTTTCTCCTTTTTACTTTTCATGTTATTGAAACCCTATACAGGAGGTGAACCTGTGGTGTATTGTTCTCAAAAATTGTTTACTGTGATAAATGCTGGAGGAGCGGCGCCCCAAAGCCCTCCCTCACGGGCCGCCACTGTAATAAACAAAATGATTGTTTTAAATCCTTTCATACTTCATAAGTATTTTTTTAGTTTAACTCAATGTTACAGTAAAGTCCAACTCCCTAAAATGTCCAATAAATGAAAAATAAACAAAATTGTCTTGATTTTTTTTTACCCTAAACCATCTATTTTTACAATAACTTAAAAAATTACCATCTAGGGCTACAAAGGGTTAAAAACATTGCCATCTACTAAAAAATAAATATATATTCTATTTAAATATATTGATATTTAATGTACTTATTATTAAACTTTGAAAAAAGATCGTGCTATTTATCTTGGTACTATAAAATCTGGAAGGCCTGTTGAGTTTGATAAGGGTTTATTGTTGTCTGATCCCAAACAAATCATTCAGGAATAAGCGACAAATCTTCAAACTTTATAGTCTAGAATACAAAGGTGTTTAAAACACTTAAAAAAGAGCAAGCACATTATTGTGCTCAGCTTAATAGACTAAACATGGTTTACAAAAACTTTTATTCTGCAGAATGACAATATAAGACTCATAGTGCAAGACTCATAATGCAAGACTCATAGTGCAAGATTCATAGAGCAGGACTCATAGTGCAGGACTCATCGTGCAAGACTCGTAATGCAAGACTCATAGTTGCAAGACTCATGGTGCAAGACTCATAGGACAAGACTCATGGTGCAAGACTCATAGTCCAATACTCATAGTCCAAGACTAATAGTGCAAGACTTATAGTGCAAGAATTATAGTGCAAGAATTATAGTGCAAGACTCATGGTGTAAGACTCATAGTCCAAGACTCATGGTGCAAGACTCATAGTCCAAGACTCATAGTTCAAGACTAATACTGCAAAACTTATAGTGCAAGACTCATAGTGCAAGACTGATGGTACAAGACTCATAGGACAAGACTCATAGTGCAAGACTCATTGTGCAAGACTCATAGTGCAAGACTCATGGTGCAGGACTCATAGTACAAGACTCATAATGTAATATTCATAGAGCAGGACTCATAGTGCAAGACTCATAGTGCAAGACTCGTAGTGCAAAACTCATAGTTGCAAGACTCATGGCGCAAGACTCATAGTCTAAGACTCATAGTCCAAGACTAATAGTGTAAGACTTATAGTGCAAGAATCATAGTGCAAGATTCATGGTGTAAGACTCATAGTCCAAGACTCATAGGACAAGACTCATGGTGCAAGACTCATTGTCCAAAACTCATAGTTCAAGACTAATAGTGCAAAACTTATAGTGCAAGACTCATAGTGCAAGACTCATGGTACCAGACTCATAGGACAAGACTCATAGTGCAAGACTCATGGTGCAGACTCATAGTGCAAGACTCATAATGCAAGATTCATAGAGCAGGACTCATAGTGCAAGACTCATAGTGCAAGACTCGTAGTGTAAAACTCATAGTTGCAAGACTCATGGTGCAAGACTCATAGTCTAAGACTCATAGTCCAAGACTAATAGTGCAAGCCTTATAGTGCAAGACTCATAGTCCAAGACTCATAGTGCAAGACTCATAGTACAAGACTCATGGTGTAAGACTCATAGTGCAAGACTCATGATACAAGACTCAGTTTTAGAATTATCTAAAAGAAAATCTTGAATGCGAAGGCAAGTTTGGCTGGGAAGTTCTTTCTCGCCCATTGTATTCTCCTGATGGTACACAGCCAGATCACAATCTTTTGTGTAGTATAGTCCGAACTTCGGATGTCGGTCGCTATAAAACGAACTGTGAGTTTGGACGCCTCTAGAGTCAAAATTATTCAGTATAGCCTGGCAAATCATCATGGGACGTTTAACATTACAGCAATGCTTGCAAATTGTTGAAATTTATTATCAAAATCGGTGTTTTCTGCGCCAAAGTTATAGAACACTTCATTAATTGTATGGTTCGGCCTTACAAGATCCAGCTTGATCCAAGAACTCAAACCGTAAAGCAATAGTTTGCATTGTAGGTTCGGTGAATGGGCTCAGGATCGATTGCTACTTGATCACGAATTTAACAGCAAAATTTTCTTCATAGACGAAGATCATTTTTGGGTAAATGGTTACGTTAATAAACGAATTTGCCGCATTTACGCAAAATGCAATTTACGCAAAATGCAATTACCATGGTATCCAGAAAAATGTATGGTGCGGATTGTACGCCGGTGTATGAGAAATTCTGGTAACAACCGATTTTAAACGACCTTCTTTAAGGGGATTTAAAATTTTAAACAATTCATTTTTTAAAAATTCTTATCTAATAGTACGTGTCAAAAATATTTTCCGGCCGGTAGCGTCGCAGGTATATAGAGGCAGCTGCTTAGGTATTGTTTATATATCTTCTCTAGGCGTCGCCTTTTATAAACACTTTTACAAATAGTCAAAGAAAAAATCAAAGAAAAACACTTAGAAAAAACTCTTCTGGTAAAGGTAAGCTACAAGTAAACTTATCGATAAATTAACAGTTTATTATGGAGTGGCTATAAGAAGGAATTGCGATTCAGTGCAGCAAATGAAGGACTCTATATGGGCAACTAACTTTGCTGCCTCATAGCGCGCTTGGTAGCGTGGTTCAGCAATAAATGCTCTGTCATCAGTCAAGCACGATTAATCTCTATTGCTGAGTGAAGTTTTATCATCTTTTAAGTCCATTTATGAACAACTTAGTAAGAATATAGTTTTAAGAGTCTAGACCGGCTCATTTGGAAAATCAATCCAAAAATACGTCCTGCTGTTTCAAAAATAGTTGAAATTGCTGCATTAATCGCTGCCTGCACTTTCAACGAAGAAATCTCAGCTCTATTTTTTTTTGCACGCCATGGATTTAAAACTTGGCCGAAATACGCACGAGTATGCGCGGAAAAATGGTGCATACCGCTGCTCATAGCCGAGAAAAGAGCTGAGGTTGGAACTCGAGAAGAAAGAATTAATCTCAGACAGAGGCAAAAGGATGCCCTGAACATTGCAGCTGCAGTAGGACATTTGCTTTATGGGGCTGGAATTGACAATTCCATGTAAATTAAAAAAAAGTCTCAGTTTTATTTTTACTTAAAACTTTAATCGTGGTTTTCTCAAAACTGTAATTTTGAAGCCGGTGGACATGATTTCTCAAAAACTAATGCACTTATCTTATTGAAATTTTGCACGCTTCTTTCGGCTAAAATTGACTAATGATTGAACGAAGGATTTTTTCTTTGATCACAATTTATTTTACAAGGTAATAGATGGTTTAGATTAGTTTTAGATGGTGCTTCATCACCAAAAGTCGAAGTAAGTTGATCGATGGACTATTATTGAGATAATAAGAAGATAAAAAGAAAAAAAGTGTTAATTCGATTTTTTGACTGAGATGAAATTTTCAAGTCACTTAACCCTTACCTGGTTTTCAGTGTCTGACAGACACCTACGATAATTTTAATTATTGTGTTGGCAACACTGTTTGGTCAACCTGATTTAGCATCTCAGTACCTTTCCATTACTTAATGAGACGTATCACTGTGCTCTTGTTTGGTCATTTTTCCTTTGTTTTGATTGGTTTTTATTCAATTATTTTAAACTCACAATGTCTCACAGACACGGACGCTCCATACGAGGTATATATTTAGGTGTCCACCAGACACGGAAGCACAGAATTCACCAGATCAACTTTTTTTTTTGGTTCGTATAATCTTTTTAGTAGGCTTTTATTATTGGTAATGCTTATTTTATAAATAAATTTTAATTTTTATAGGATCCATGTAAACGATTTCGTTTGAATGACCCAGAACTTGAAAATATAATTTTTGACGATGAACTTTCTGATGGGGACTTTTCGATTGATGATTCAGATGAAGATCCCGATTTTCAACCCCTTGACACGGAGGGGGTAATGAAAGAAATATATTCCGAGGAAAGTGGCTCTGACGTTTCAGATGATGATTCTGTCGGATCTGATGTTGCGAGAGTTATTGTACAACCACCCTCTGCACAATCTCCTCCCCCTCCCCAACAGCAACAACCACTAAGTCAACTTTACCATGGGAAAAGAAATTGTGATACGTAGAGCAAGACTCCTCCTCCCCTGAACAGGAGAACTTTGAGTCATAATGTAGTTAGAAAACTTCCTGGTGCACTGAACCCAGTGTGCGTTTATTAGGGGACAATCCTAAACTTGAAGATATTTTCTTATTGCTCATAAATAAAAACATGTTGGATGAAATCATTCTAAGAACAAACCAAAACATGCGAAATGTAAAAGAGTCATTGCCACAAAAAAACCCGTTACTGTTTTACAGATACCGATACTATTGAAATGAAAGCATTTATTGGTTTGTGTTTATTGACATCAATATTCAAATGAAATAGTGAAGCTGTGTCGTCCTTCTTCAAAAGTAACGAGACAGGGAGGACAATTTTCCGCGCAACTATGGCTAAAAGAAGGTTTGAAGTACTTCTTCAAACTCTTCGATTTGATGATAACACTACGAGAACTGAAAGAAAAAAAACTGATGCCCTTGCAGTCATCTCTTTCATTTTTAACAAGTTTGTAAGCAACTGTAAAGCGCTGTATTGTTTAGGGGAGTACACTTGCGTTGATGAAATGGTTATCCCCTTTCGAGGACGGTGTAAATTTAGTATGTATATGCCCAACAAACCTAACAAATATGACATCAAAGTAATAGCACTCACAGATGGTCGAACGAGTTATTTTTATGATGCATATGTGTATACCGGAAGAGGTGCTGACAGCGAAGGGCTAAATGCTGAAGAAAAAAAAATGTTGATACCAACTCAGTCTGTGCTGAAGCTTACAGAATGCATTAAAAACTCAAATAGAAATGTCACTGCCGACAACTACTTTTCATCTGTTGAGCTTGTAAGAGAATTGAAGAAGAGAAAAATAACCTACGTCGGGACAATGAAAAAAAATAAACAAAAAGTAGTAAGAAGGAAAGTAGGGTCCGCCTTATATGGATTTGACTACAATAATAATTTTACCCTCATAAGCCATGCGCCGAAAAATACATATAGAGAGATTTGACTTTATAATCTGGAGCTGATACGCCGAGAATCTTCCCCCTATCTAAATAATAATCTGAAACAAGTCATAAAAACTTGCAATGGTCCAAAAGAGCCGACTACTGTAAGAATTATTCCACAAATCAGTGACAAAGTAGACAGGAAAAGAAAATGCTCTTTGTGCCCGTACACAGCGAACCGCGTCACAGCTTATATGTGTATAAAATGTCAAAAACCAATTTGTCTACAACAATGCTCAAAAAAAAAATTGTAATACTTGTATTTTTGCTTTTCCAACTCCCTAATGTTTGTGACATTTTATATTTTTTTTTTCACAAATTAGTGAGTATTTTTTTACTTTACATGTGTTTTTAGCCTGGTAGGGCTTCGTTTTTCTTGTAATAAAACAAAATAAATATGTTTAATCAACTAGAGTATTTTTTCACCCCGTCGCCGGGGTATATTTATAGCATTTGCGGGTATTTTTAGCCCATTTTATTAATGATCAAACGTAAAAAAACTCAAAGTTTAAAAGTAGGTGTCTGACAGACACTGAAGTCGCGTAATGACTAAAAAGGCACCAGACCAGGTAAGGGTTAACAACACAAATAACGTCTGTAGGACAAAACGTTCAGAGTACGTATATAGTCAACAATAACAAACATTACGATGTACAGGTCAGATGACGCCTAGCAGCACCATTGTCGCCAATTCCGGATACATAAATACAATTGTGGGGATAGCTACCCAATCGCACCTGGAAATTCTTGAAAGATTCCAGACAAAAACGCACCATTAAAAACGCGCCTTGGTTTATACCAAACAGAGAAATTAGAAATGATTTAGAAGTGAGCAGTATCAAAGAGGAAATCTGTGAATTCAGCACTCGCTATTTATAAAGACTCGACAATTATCCAAATTCCTTAAAAGTGAACTTATTAGACAATAGTGAACAAACGCAAAGACTAAAAAGACACAAACCATTGGATTTACCTTATCGGTTCTGAAAACAACGAGTGAAATAACACCGGACGATGCCGTCCGGATTGTTGTAACATTGATAAGATTGTTCTTTTTGCGTTTCAGTTAGGTAGTTATTAAAACACCTTTTCACAGAAATGGCCTAGCTTGTCTCATTTTCAAGTACATGCTTCTCTTTTACATCATGGGATATTGAAATTATTTCTATCTGACTTTGGAATACAATGTTAAAGAGTACTTTGGTATCAAACATGACTGTTTTTTTGTATATATGGGACAGAATCTGGCACAACAACATAAAATATTCGGCCCTTGTTAACCCAAAAAAGGTGCTTCATCCGCCTCTCTATATTAAGCTTGGACTAATGGGAAACTTTGTCCAAGCCATGGACAAAAAACGTAATGGTTAGTTAGGTTTTCACGTACCTAAAAAAAATGTGTTCTCAATTCAGTGATGCAAAACTAAAAGAAGGCATATTTATTGGGCCTCAAACAAAATCATCAGCTTCTAGGTGATTTCCGATTTGAAGAAATATTAATTCAAAGGGAATTGGCAGCTTGGAAGTGTTTTGTAAGAGTACTGAAAGAATTTCTGGCCAACAAGAAAGATGAAAACTATAAAAACCTTATAGATGAACTCTTGAAAACCTCTGAAATACTAAGATGTCACATTTCCCTAATAATGCATTTTTCCCATTTTTATTTTCCGGAAAATATTAGCATAGTAAGCGACGAATAAGGAGAGAAGTTTCACCAGGACATCAGAACGATGAAAAGATACCAGGGACACT
Source organism: Cosmopolites sordidus (assembly GCA_031761425.1). NCBI lineage: Eukaryota > Metazoa > Arthropoda > Insecta > Coleoptera > Curculionidae > Cosmopolites > Cosmopolites sordidus. The sequence goes on from JARFXV010000508.1 coordinate 903,574, forward strand.
GGAACTCGAGAGAATGTGAAAATTTTTGTCGCGATATGACATGTTATGTTTTAGCACAGATTTAACACTTGTTACATGTTAAACAAAAATATAAATTGTAAAACTATGTTCTCTCTTTTTTCCCCACCACTCACCTCCTGCAACAAAAAAAGTGTATGAGTTAGAGTAATTAGCTTATCATTTTCGGATTTTGGACTATAAAATACTTAAACACGTCTATTTTCATCAATGTTACCTCATAAAAGTTTAAATTTGTTGACCTGTTTAATCAATGTGTAAAATATCAATAACACTATGTCAAATAAATATCGGGAATTATTAATTTACAAAGTCCCGCCTAAAAGATATACAATTTTGTCTGTAAATGGATGCCACTTTGTAACGTAGAGTTTTGGAGTCTTCTACCGACCAGCCAGTTTGTTTACAGCTGTTTAGGTACGTACAAGTGTGTTATTCGATTTTTAAAATCGATTAAAACATTGGACAAAGGATTTGTCTCTATTTTTTGTCACATATTAAATTTATTGCGCTGAATCGTTGAGAATGTTGGACAAGGCCTCTGATGAGTCGGCTTTATCAAAAACATGAGCATACGATACATCTCATGTACCTTTCGGCAAAATGTTAATTGTCCCAATAAATTTCAAAAAAAATAATCCTAGTTTCTTCAAAGGCGCCAGAGTCGGACTGGTTCGACTTGTGAATAATTTTGGAAAAAATAAAATATTGTTAAATTATTATTCTCATCGACTTGGTATCACTCCCTCAGCTCAAAAAGCTGGAAACCATAAACCGATTCCTCTCTCGCGACGTTGGATTTCGGCTCGGAGCCTGGGGATAAATTTCATTATAACCCAGTATTCCGTTGGCACTACGAACCAAAATTTTCGAACTATGTGGCAGGTTTGCAACAATATAGCTCATTGTCCCACTTTTATGATATGTCTATTTAGTCCGCAATTTGATAAACTTTTGGAGAACCTGTGGCTCACCAACCCCTCTGCGGAAATTACAAAAGTTTCGATGTTGACTTTTTCAAGTAGCCAGAGATTTTACGAACAATATGGCATGTCTGCAAGAGTACTGCACGTTGTCCTACTATGGCAATCGATTTTGAGATACCAAGGTTCTTCAAGTTTTTTAAAAAAGTCTTTCTTATTCGGCGGATATAATGAAAGGCACTATCTCTACCTTATGTAATTTCCACTGGTTTTTAAAATCATGTGCCAGGTTATCATACTTAGTGGTTTTCTCCAACTCGGATTTCCTGATATTATGAGAGAGCGGCACTGCGATATCAATTATAAACCCTCATTTCTCCTTTTCACTAATCAGATGATTGATCCCCCCCCCCCCCAGAATCCATGGGGCAGACTGATTTAACATCAGTGCGATATTCTGAAGATAATCTTTTACTCGCCTGGGGTCCTTGAGTTTTTATACCTGGCATTTTCATAAGGGGGTATTTAGCCATAGAAGAGAAGATAGTTTGTTTAACAGCACCATACCAGATAGGTGGAACAACGCCATCGTGATCTTGATCCACAAGAAAGGAGATACAGCCGAACTGGAAAACTATCGGCCAATAAGCTTACTTAGTCGCCTTTATAAACTCTTCACGAGAATTATTACTACACGACTGGAAAACAAATTAGATTTTTACCAACCAATAGAACAGGCCGGGTTCCGCAGAGGATTTGGAATCAATGACCATCTTCAAAGCATCAAAACTGTGATCGAAAAATCAATGGAATACAATAGACCGCTTGTCATTGCCTTTGTGGACTTCCACAAGGCCTTTGACACCGTTGAGGTAAGTGCAGTTTTAGACTCCTTACAAAAATGTCGTGTCGACTATCGTTACACTAAACTAATATATAACATATATAAAAATGCTACCATGATGGTAAAACTGCACGAAAACACCAACCCCATAAGAATCGGTAGAGGAGTACGACAAGGTGATACTATGTCACCCAAACTATTTATCACCATTCTGGAATACGCCTTCGGGATGCTTGAATGGAGCGGAAAGGGTTTAAATATAGATGGCTTAAACCTAACAAATCTACGCTTCGCGGATGATATAGCTTTGTTGTCTGACAACCTACAAGATATCAGGAAAATGGTGGAAGATCTCAAGGAGGTATGTGCTCAGGTTGGGCTAAAGTGGAAATATTAATATTGGTGATTGTGAGGTGGAGTTGGTGGATAGGTACACATACCTTGGTCGTGAAATACAGATCTCGAGAGACAACCAAACATGCGAATTAAAAAGAAGAATCACTCTCTCTTGGGCTGCATATGGCAGACTTGGGGAGGTATTTGAGAGTAATCTGTCTAAAACGAAAGGTTTTTAATCAGTGCATTTTGCCGGTTATGACCTACGGCGCCGAAACTTTAACTCTGACAGTCACATCTGCTAAGAAGCTTAGAACAACACAACGTAAGATGGATGCTCGGTGTGTCACTTCGTGACCACGTTAGAAATGAGGACTTACGAGAGAGAACGGAAGTCACGGATGTAATCTATCAGGTGGCTAAGCTCAAATGGAATTGGGCTGGATATGTGGCCCGCATGACAGATGGACGATGGACAAGGAGACTGCTCGAGTGGAGACCAAGAGCTGATAAGAGAAGCAGGGGAAGACCTCCCACGCGGTGGACGGACGATATAATAATAATAATAATAATAATAATAAGTTTATTTGCTGTATCAATGTTTGAATACAATAACTAAATTATACAATAATACAATTATAATTATAACAAAATACAAATCCGTCTTTATTATGCACTAACACCTACTAATGATACGCAAAATGGAACTGGAAGCAATTAAAAAAGATCTAGTCCAGTTCCAGATTTCTTTTTTAATTCGACATATTAGAAATAACCGAGTATACACAATTTGCCTATAATTTTTACAATATATTGATCAATGTAGTACCAATAAATGAATAAACAATAACTGTAACAGAGATAAAAGAAAAAAAAAACACCATCTGCTCACAATCAATAAATAAAAAAAAAAAAAAAAGAAGCCAAACAATCAATTTCTCCATTTCTAGCCCCTTATACTCTTTAATTTTTGATGCTGGAGGATACATTATCCGATGTTCATTTTATAGTGATATTTAAACGAATCTGGCGATAATTTCTTTAGTTTGCGCGAAATGTTGTTATAAAGTTTATAAATATTATACGTAAACGATCTCTTAAAAATTTGTAATCGATGCGAAGGAGGCGATATGAGGCCCCCAAACCTAAGATTCAAATTATGGACATCGGTTCGGAACGTTAATCTGTCAATGAGATACGGAGGGCATTTGTTATAAATTATTTTATGAAATAGAACGACCGTATGCACTCTTCGTCTCTTTGCCATAGATATCCAGTTAGCTTCTTTTAATTTGTATGTTATCGGAGAGAACTTTCTGATACCATATATATACCTAAGACAAGAATTCTGCACTCTCTGTATACGAGCAATATCTCCCTGATCAAGACACGGATCATACACTGCATCAGCGTAGTTAAAACATGAAAGAACCAGAGAGTCCGTCAACTTGATTTTTAATGTAGTAGACAAAAAGTGTCGATGTGGATATAGCATCTTTAAATTAGTATAGGCCTGCCTAACACACTTAATGATCTGTGGCCGAAACCTCAAATCTCTGTCAAAAATTAAGCCCAAATTTTTAGCTATGTCAACTCTTTTTAGAATATTATTATCTATCGATAATACAATATTATTTAAAACTGGATCTGCAATTCTGGAAAAAAACATATAACAGGACTTGGCAATGTTAATTTCAAGTTGGTGTTTATGTGAAAATTCACACAATCTTTCCAAATCATCATTAACAGACCTCACAGCCTTATCAATATCATTGGGGTAAAAAGAGTACAAAAGTTGGGTATCATCAGCGTACAGTTGTATAGAACAGTCACTGATCCAGTCAGAAATCCTGCAAGTATACATACTAAATAGAAGCGGCCCCAGTACAGATCCTTGTGGTATACCATTAATAATCTCTTTGTTACGTGATTTCCCTTTATCAGTAACAACATATTGCTTTCGATTCTTTAAGTAACTATGTAATAATTTAATTGATTGCTTAGAAAAGCCCAGATGATGAAAGATAGAAATTAAGATATCATGATTTATTTTATCGAAAGCTTTCGTATAATCCAATAATATCATAACTGAAATTTTACCTACATCAAGTGCCCCAAAAATGTCGTCTGTTATATTCAATAATGAAGTTGTACAACTAAATCCTTTACGAAATCCGGATTGATTATTTGGTAGAAAGTTGTATTGGTCTAAGTACTCCTTAATTTGATAATTCATTATCTTTTCCAAGACCTTAGAAAGTACAGGAAGTATACTTATAGGTCTAATATCATTAAATGATTTAGGACTTGATAGTTTAGGCAACGGCAATATTTTAGCAATTTTCCATTTTTCAGGAAACTCAGAATCTAATAGGCAAGAATTTATTATATTTGTAATGAAAGGAAGTATTTCATTCATGCACAATAACACCATATCCAAACCAATCCCATCCGCCCCAATTGCATTAGATTTAATTTCCAAAATATAATCCTTTACAATCCCCTCGGACACTGAATGAAAATCAAACACAACCTCAACATCCGAGTGCAAGTTTTGCCTATAGTACGCTAAAATGTCAGTGTCAACTCCAGACTGATTTTTTGAATGTTCCAGTAAGTTGTCATTAATTTTATTTGGTTCATTCAGTTTTTCTGGAATAGTCCAATTAGATACCTTATTATAAATATTAAGCTTTCTTAAGCCATTCCACAATATTCTAGAATTATTACCATTTTGGCCAATCAAAGTTTCTAAATATATTTTTTTCTCATTACGTATAGCGATATTGGCTTGATTCCTTAATTGCTAATTGAATAATTCCTTAATTCCTATCAAAACAATAGCCACAAACTGGATGCAAAGCGCTCAAGATAGAAGACTGGGCAGAAATGGGGGAGGTCTATATACAGCAGTGGATGCAGAGAGCTGATTGATGATGAAGACTAATCAGAACAATGTCTGGTCTATTATAATCGACCGTTTGATCTGTTGTCATTGGTGTATTCCAGTACAGAATTGAATCGGATGATTCCAGTACGGCAGAAGGTGAGTACTTATAATATGGAGGAGGTGCGTTATCTCATAGCGAGTACTTTAATACAATTTGCTGATGTATAATTTTCGCTAGATGATTATATCTTCGTAAATAAGCATTAGGGGCAATAATTGGACTCCCACCGATAAAGTGTTCAATCGTTTCCCCCACTGTACCGCACTTCCTGCATCGGTCGACAACATCCAGGTATAGTATAAGTATTTCGTAGCTCCGTGTTCTTACTACCTAATCTTGAATAAATGTCGCAAAACTTTCTGTTTCTGGATACAACAGCCCATCGGTCAGCCATTTCATAAACCATGATTCTTCAATGGTATCATCATCGAGTGCCTTGGATACCGCCCATGCAGTGTATATTGTTTCCATTCTCGGACACAATCCGTAAGTGTTGTCCTACCATGAACACGTTTCACTTTATCTAGGTTCAGCGAGGTAAAACCCGGTGCCTCCTTAGCAATCAACTTCATTAGCGGGCTGCTTGAATTAATGAAGCGCTCTCTCATCTTACTCTCCTGGTTCAGACAAAGATTCTTAATGTTTAGTCGCTTTATAGATGAATTTGGATGCAGACATCGGAATTTTGTTTGAATTTATTAGTACAATAAAAATTATAACTTAAATTTAATTACACATTTAATTCGGTTTCACTCTTACTATCACTTTGATCTACATTAATAATAAGTGCTTCTATATTATTAGTAAATGATACAAACGAATCTTCTATTTTAATAACATGGTTAATCGAATGTATCCAACTTTCTTTGGGTATACTATCTACAATCTTCCTAATTAATGTTGCAGCACTTGCACTTAGAGTTGGGTAAATGTTTTCTGCTCTAACATTGGATTTTACCTGATGCCACATATGCTTTATTGAATTAAAAATAAAGTAATTCGGGGGAAGTCGCAAAACGCGCTTTCAGCACGCTTTTCATTACGTTTTGGCAGCAATTGTATCATATCCATATACCTTTTTTAAAATTAAATGTCTTTAATACTTCTAGATCAAATTTTTTATATGTATTTTCAAAGTACATATCGTTTTTTAATATATAGTTCTGAATTTCCAATTTAGTGTTATTTGCATTAGGAACTTTTTGGCGGTTGTAATAACTAGTATTCATGGTAGTAGTCATGGTAGTCCAAAGATGAGTGTTTAATATTTTTTAGAGGACAACCGTAAACAATTTGGAACCCATCCATTCTCGAAACCAGCTTGTAAAATTATAATTATTTTTCCCTTGTTTGCTGGGGCTTTGGTTTGGCATTTTTTTGATGTATCTACCCATCCTTTTGCTTTGACCGTTTTCTAATCTATATTTATTTAAAGAGTTTAAGTAGTCAAACCACCACGTCGTAATCGTTGTGATTCCATTAATATTTGTCTTTTATTAATGGCCCGATATGCGATAATATTCCCATTAGCGATAATATTCCCCGGAGGCTAGTTCTGCTGCAAAGGATGTTGGTTTCATCTTTTCTTAGTCGCTGCAATACAGGCACAGTTTGCTCTTTATACATAGCAGACATTTTGCTTCGAATTAAGTATTTCTCGCTTTCGTCAACACATCAGAATCACTACGAACTTTTTTGGCCTTAATTGGCTTCGTCACAATATCTTTTAACTGTAGACAACGCCGTTTTTGTTAGTGAAGACGGTTGTGCTGCGGCTACATTAAGCCCACTATTCAATAAAGAAACATAAATATTTTTAACAATTTGCTTAACATCGGACGATAAATGTTTTCTTTTAACATTAGCACTACCGGAGGCACATTGATCATTATCTTACCAAAAATGCCACATTTTTAGCACATTTGGAATAATAAAAATACGATCAAAATTACAGAACTGCACTGTTTAAGAAAAGAATGCGAACTGAACTAAAATATTTCGAAACTACTAAACCAGATATAAAACTAATTTTATCTCTTTACCCGTTATTTTATTAAGTCCGGCCTTCTTTACTTTTTTGCCACTTTATCGAACATCGTTACGACAGGGGTTGTTAACAGTTTATTGCAGCCATTCGATCAACGATATATCTTGAACCGCACTATAATATAGTTTTATTCGCCTATTCCTTAGTAATGTTTTTGCATAGATTTAACATCTTATACATGTTTATATTAAATTAATATTAGATTGTAAATTTTTAAAAACTGTACGTGTTACAGCAAGTAGCTTATCATGTTTGGATTTAGGACTACAAAATACTTCATGTACACCTAATTTCATCAATGTTACCTAAAAAAAGTTTAAATTTGTTGATCTGTGAAATAGTTCATCTTATACACATACACCAAATTGAGGAAGTAGATGGAAATTGAGTTGGTGGATAGCAATCCCAAGCTATGACATGCAACTTTCATATGCTACAAACTTGCTCATAGTGCTACCTCCTATTTTTGGTACTGATTCCAAATAGAAACTGAACATTGCTAAAAAAATATAGCGAAATATTACAAAACCATGAACAGGCCATGAAACCATGAAACCAACCCCATTCAGTCAACTTTTTGAATTATTATACTCATAATGTTAAATTGGTTAGCGAAACACAAGTCAAACATGTTAAAAAATGTAATTTGGTGTTTTTTTTTAACATTTAAGATTATTCTTATACTACAGGTAAGGGCTTTAAAACCAATGCTGCCTGTTTACAATCGACCCAATTAATTTCTAATATTCAAATACTTTTATCTGAAAACGACCATCCAGTCAAACTAATGTCGATGTAACATCGTTTCCACTACGTTTTTGCGGTCTGGACCAAGTTCGGTCCGTTACATTTAAACCCTAACCGCAAACCGAATTTATGCACTCCACGACACTACAACCGAAATACGAGCAGCTGCATTCGGCGCAGAAGAAGAAGGTCAAGTGAGTAAATCGACAACAAGATACATCCAACTATGCGTAAGTGGAGAAGTTTTTGACTACGAGGGGCGATGTGGTTGCAGTGAATAAAGGATATCGTGGACGTAAAATACAAAATACCATATTATAGAATACTAAAGAAAAGAACGGAATGGGATTTTTATTTTCAAAATTTCAAGGTGTAGCTACTAAATAACGAGACTGACGCTGCTACAGAAGAAGCAGGTATGCGCCAAACGACCAACAGCTGTTTAGCGTGAAACCTTCTCTTTCGAATGCAGTACCTCTCGCTTATTATTATTGAAAAAAGTGTACGGCAATTCCAATTCACGAAGTGCTCTATAACTTTGTATTTTGATTATAAATTTCGATAACTACTATAAAAGAATGGATGAAGGAACGACTAAAGCCATGAGCATGTAAATTGGCCATATCGAATTGAGGCTGCAATCACATACACCCACGCCATCCTGTGGTAAACGGCCGCAGCAGTCAGACTGTGCGAGACCGTTCATGGATCGTCTACCCCCGGGTAAGTGGCAGGTATGATTGAAAAACTAGGTTACAGTTTTACAACACTTAGAAAAGCCCGCGGAGAAAAATATTACAAAGCAAAGGATGTTCACCCGTGCTCTACATCGGTGTTCTACCATTCCCTCATCCGCCATCCAAAGCGCCATATATATTTATATATATTATTAGTTGCGTATAGACCCGGTTGGATCACGCAAAGCATTCTGACACATTTTCGAGTGTTCTTTCCTCCACACCTCTCTCATCCTTTCTCCGTAGATTCTCTTTCTCTCCTCCGTCCACTTTGTTCCCGATCTCCTCGAAACTTCGCTCTCTGATGCAACGTTACACATATGTATTTTGTTTCTGTACGTTCTTCTATCCTCAATCTCTGTCGGACCCATTTGTGCCTTTCCCAGATCAACTCTGAGTTGTATGATCCATGGTACTGTTGACTTGACTCCTTGTATGTATGTAAGAATTCTGTTGGTGAGTCTTATCAGTAGGAGTCTACTGATATGTCCATAGAATTTCAACCTTCTTTTTCTTATGCCCACCACTACGTTGGGCATTCTCTCTGTGGTCTTTCGAGAATGTAATCTGTCAGTAATCCTCTGTCAGTTTTGGACTGAGAATTTTCCTCAGAATTTTGCGTTCTTCTTTTAGTATGTTTTCTATGGCGCTTTTTGTATGAAGTGCAAGTGTCTTTGCTTGCTATATATATATATATATATATATATATATATATATATATATATATATATATATATATATATATATATATATATATATGAAGCTTTGAGCTATGCCGTATGGAGCCTATACTCCTGGGAAGGTCACCCCTGGCGAACAAGTTAAGGCGGAGGCCTCAAGCTAACATGATCCAAAGTCTGCCAACCCGCATTGGACCAGCGTGTCATGGTCCATGCCTTCAATATGACAGTACAAACCCAAACACGGCCCTTATTCAACTATCTAAGGCCTGCCAAAAGGCAGAGGGTTCTAAGAATCACCGGGTTAGATCAGGCTACTATTGGACTTTAGACATTGCTACTCTGAATATACGAACAATGAAAACGCATACCCGACTGCAAAAACTGTTGACTAAACTTGATAGCATACATTGGGATATTATTGAGTTATGTAAAACACGAAGAAAGGGCGAAAAGTTCCATCCAACTGGCTACATATTTTACACTCGGGATACGAAGAATGGACGATGTGGTGGAATTGGATTCCTCATCAATCGAAAACTGAAGGACAGTGTAGTAAAATGTGAAACTATATCTGACCGACTAGCCCAATGCGCCATTTAGCTGAATAAAAAGTTTAGTTTTCAAATCTTCTAAGCTTATGCAGCAGCTATAAGCTATAGGGATAAGAATATTGAGGAATTTTATGATGATGTGGCCCAGCTTTTATACAAGGAGGAATGTGGATACAAAATCCTGATGGATGATTTTAATACCAGAATTGGAACAGCAAGAACTTGTGAAAATGCAACTGGCCCATATGGAACTGGTGAGCGGGACAATAGAGGCGACAGATTAGTTGATTTTGCTGAAGGACAAGAATGTCGAATATGTCGAATATATGGAATATGTATGAATTCATTCTATAAGAAAAATATCATCAGAAAATGGTCATGGAAAAGTCCATCTGGCCTCACAAGTAAAATTGATTACATCATAACTAGCGATAATAATAATTTACAATTATACTGTCCTTAACAAATTTAATGTTGAAAGGATTAACTGTCAAAGAGAGAGAGCGCGAAAGAATGGTAAGGTAAAAGACGGCCAAACTGGATTCTGCGAAATTGTTGGAGAGGGAAGCAATGTTGAGATTGTTTTTTCGAACTGCTTTGCTGTATTACAAGACCCGGAGGACATAGAAATATTAGCCCAATATGAAAAAATCACTAAAACTGTGCTTGAAACGGTAACTTCAATAGCACCAGAAGAAAAATGTTTCAAACAGATAAAAATATCTAGAGAGACCATTGATTTAATGAAGGACAATGATACATTCAGAGAGTCCTTTTGGCAAAATCGAGTACACTGAGTCCTGTAAAATTATAAGAAAACGTTTCAGAGGGCACCTGCCGGTTCAACATGCAGCTAGTATAAAAAATTCTGGAAGAAAATAGGGAAATTAACAGGGCTAAACAGAAGCTGAAAAAGAACACAACGCATGTAAGCTTTAATGCGTGAGGATGGCACAATGTGCAGGGCACAAACGGAAATGTTAAAGGTGGCCAGCAAATGTTATTCACAGTTTTATAAAGATCAGAACAAATCAAAGATAATACCCCCGGAAAACAAATGCCAGAAAAACGACAAGGTTCTAGGAAAGGACAGTGTAACTGTCAAAATGCTAATAGTTGTTGGTCGGACTTTACATGAGGCACTGGCAAAATTTACCCAAAATGCCTCAAAGAACAAAAACTACCCGACTTCCGGAAAACGCAGAAGTGATTCTTTTACATAAAAAAGGAGCACAGAAAGATTTAAAGAACTACCGTCTAATAAGCCTGCTATCAGTAATGTACAATGTTTTAACTAAGATAATATCTAAAAAAATGTTAAGAAAATTGAATGTCGCACACCCAAGAGAACAAGCAGGATTTCGAAGTGTATTCAGTATAATGGATCACATCCAGGTTGTACAGTAGGCTTTAGAATGACACATCGAATACACCATGTCACTGTGCTTGTCTTTTATCGACTACGAAAAAACATTTGACTTCATCTCAAAGCAGGCCATAATGGATGCATCGCTTATATAGGGGGTGATCAAAGCATATGTAAACTTATGGAGCTACAGCGACAATTCACCTTGATGAGCCTCAGTGGAAATTAACGTAGGACGATGCGTACGGCAGGGTGACGCAATATCACCTATTCTTTTCTCGCTTTGCCTTGAAGAAGTATTTCGTAATCTGAATTGAGAACACGATGGTGCAAAGATCAATGATGCAAATTTAAACCATCTTAGATTTGCAGATGATATCGTTCTCCTTTCACAAGACCCAGAGGAGCTGCAAAGGGCTGGCAAACCATTTGGCTTAAAAATTAACCTGAAAAAGAGTCAGACTATGTTCAATAAATTTGATGAGGACAGAAGAATTTCAGTTTAAGGAAGAGATTTGGAGATCGTGGACCACTTTATTTATCTTGGGCAGAGGTTTCAATGGACGGGGACACCGCCCGGGAGGTGACACGGCGTGTTAGATGTGGCTGGCAGGCATTTGGCAGGGTCAACATAGTGTTTAAGAGCAAAATCCCACTTTGCCTGAAAAGAAAAGTTTTCGATCAGTGCGTCATGCCCGTTATGACATACGGAAGTGAGACAGAAAGCCCTGCTTATGGATCAGAAAACAAACCATAATGTGCGGTGTTATAGGAATAGTAAAGCAATTAAAATGAAGATGGACAGGCCATGTAACGAGGCGGTGGAACGATAGATGGACTAAGGCAATCCCGAAGTGGATACCGCTTGATCGCAAACGTCCACGAAGAAGACCTAAAGCACGATGGACTGATGACATCGTTAAGTATATTGGATCGGAATGGCAGAGGAAAGTCCAGGACCGTGAAAGTTGAAAGCATGCTGAAGAGGCCTTCATCCTGTAGTGGATCATCTTTTTCCAGCATTTCTTTCGGAAAAGAAAGGCCATCGGATAACGACACATATTCTATTGATTGTCATTTTTAGTAAAAAAAAATTATTTCAATTTTTCCCAAAAAAATGGGACGGACTTTTAGAACAACCTATTATAAAAATTTATATTTAGATAATCTATGAGTGTACATTTCAGGAAAACATTTTATTTGGAACCTAAACAAAAAGTAATCAGAAAATGTGGTTTATCAACAAGGAAATATTGTTTGTTGTCGAATGAAAGTTCCATCAGACGTTCTCTATACTCCATAAATTATTTACTATCAATTATATTTCATCTAAAATGCTCAAGTTTAATAAGTAAAACTTCGTAATTCGCGTATGGCGTGTTCTCGAAACACCTTGATAAATCTTTTTTCTCCACCTGAGTAAATTAGAAAAGTTTTAATGAAATTTTGGACATATTTTCGTTTGAATCGTTTCATATATGAATTTTGTTGAGTTAGCTACGTGTAAGTGTCATTTATCTAAAGCTAGATTACGCCAGTTTGTTTCTTAACTTCTATTTATTATACAAGGTGTGTAAATAAAGTAATGAGACTGGTGGCGTATAGATAGTTTGATCTGACAACATTGTTAGCTTCCGCTGTGGAGGAGAAGCAGGCCAATTGGGGTCACTTGGTGATCCGTAGCAATTATTTTTATGAGCTCTACTTTCCCAACTCTCTCCCGATCATTATGACCATCATCCAACTATCAGAACGCACAAGATCGCGGATTCTGTGGAAATTGTCATTAGTTCTTGGAGTTGGAGGTCTTCCGCTGCGAGATTCATCTTCAATCGAGTCTCAGCTTCCTGAGAATGCATTGAACCACCTGCAAACCTAAACCATTGACAAAACACTGTTTCCACAGGCCGGTACATGTTTTTTAAACATTTCTGGGGCACTGTAGCCAACTCTTAAATTAAAAGCTTGTCTCTAATTTTCAGCACACACTAGAAACGCATCAGCATTTTCGCAATATAGATATTCTCAAAAATTGAAGAGTGATGGCGCACGCTATCGCATGAGACGATTTATGAATATTTAACAGATTCAGTATCTAGTAATTACATATTCGAAAAACTTGACTGAACTGCTCGACGCACGTTTCGCTAACCATGTTAGCATCATCAGGAGATGACTTAATCTAATTCTAAAACTAAACTATGTTCTATTTATATGAAAACCATACCTAACGAAGCGTGTAAAAATCATGAAACGTGAAGTGTACTAAGCCTTACGTTAATAACTCTGCCTTCAATCAATTTTCCTCTTGAACCACACGCACACCCTCTGTAACACCTCCTGATCTATATTCAAAATTATATTTCAAAAATGGTCTGCAGAGATGCACTAACAAATTTCACCTTGTTTTTACCATTCCACAATGCTGTTTACGTAACAGTCCAACCGATTCAAATATTAGAAAAGGTAAGATAAATAAATAAGATATTAGAAAACCTTTTGATTATAAAACTAACAGGAAAGAGTCTTGCCATCGAAATGGGGATGGAAACGACCATATTGAAATACCACAGATGAGTCATTGTTTTGGAATTTTGGTAGATGATGTCAACAACTCAGAAGTGTAATAGTAAATTTGAGGAATTTTAGTGTGTTTTAATCAATAATAAGTGCCGAATAAGTGTACTGGAATACTCTTTTTGTGTGTTCTAGAGTAAAAACATAGTAATACTTATTATATTGACAATAAAAGCAATTATATCGGAAGTAAGGTAACCACACAAAATATGGCTAGTTGTGCGTCTTGTAGTTGTTCCCCTGACACGCAAAAATCAAAATTCAGTAGTAACATTACATAGGTAAGTGCTTTTAATTCTAAATTTGTCAATTATTTACAAATAAAAACATATTTTGTTTGAATAAAATCTTAAGGTTATGAAACCAACATATCGCCTGGTATGCATAGGCGTAGTCAAATTGATTTACGTAAAATAATATAATTATAATTTTATTCAAGATAGTGATTATCTTTTTTAGAACTTAATTTTTCAACTTATGTTCTAAAATGTTTATTTTTCTGAGATACTGGGCCTTAAAAATTCAGATTATTTTTTTAGTTTACATTTGATACATATAAAATACTAATATAAAGAACCTAAAAAATATAACTAATAATACAGAGTGTTGCCTTTTTTAACAATCTTTTTTTTTCAGAAACTATTGTACTAATAAATGTAAATGTCACTTCCATTTGGATTTTATGTTTTTTCAATGTTTCCCAAAGATCCAAATAAAGGAACACAGTTGATTCATTTTATTAAAGACAGACTTTATTCCAAACTACAGTAGGTTTTTATGTTCTCATCATTTTTCTGAGGCTTGTTTTGATCGGACATCTAAGGTAAAAGTGAGACAATTGCCAAATGCTGTTGCAACAATTAAAGTAGACTGTATATATATGTATTTTTTATTTTATCATTTTGATAAATATCTTTCATAGCATTTACTCTTGAATCATTTCTGGAAATTATGTGATTTTATGACACGAGATTAAAATTCATCGTATTTAGTAAGTTTTTACTAATTTAATACAGTAACGATAATAGTACAATAATTTATTGTTTTAAACAACTGCAAAGTTTAATCAGTCTCTTGTTTTTATTCATTCTGCTCTACGCCACTGCCACACCGGAAACAGTAGTCAGTAGAAAACAGTAGTCTGCCATTCTGGGACCACTTACAGAATCATATGCTCTTTCCTGTAGTTTTATATTCAAAGAGAAAACCAGAACTCTTTGGATCAAAACATGTCCACATTATCCAACGATCACAGTTCCGAAGATCACAGTTCATATCCATTATATTCGTCAGATAGTCCTGTGCAACGAACTCATTCGCTGTTTCGAAAACGATCGGACCGTCCTTGCGGTTGCAAGGATTTTTCTTGCAGGATTCATATTATTTATTGGATTACTCTAACCAAAGGACAAAGTAAAAACATCCGATACTTTTAAGTGATTTTTTTTCGAAAATCGATTTATTATTCAACATAACAATTATTCAGCCACATGAATGGCAGCAACCTGGGAAGACTGGTGCTGCAGAGACGGATGGAGGGAATTAGATCACGATGCAGACCTGTAAAAAGATGGACGGACCAAATTAAAGACTTAAATGGTTCATCTCTCCAATATGCAACCAAGGAAGCTAGAAATAGACTACGCTGACGAAAAGTAGTCCGAAAAGGCCGCAAACGGAATAAGTTATGTGTCCACAATTGTATGAGTAATATTGGCTTCTAAGGCAGCAATGGTTGCTGGATTATCGGCATAGACCAAAGAGTTAATATAACCCTAAAGAAAATAATATAAAGGCATTAAATCACATGATCTGGGTGGCCTATTAACAAGTCCGTTCTTCGAAATAGTTTTCCCACAAAACTGTTTCTTCAATAAATCGATTTTTGCGTTGGCTGTTTGATATTTGAAGCCATTCTCTTGAAACCATATCAGATCAATACCAATTGATGAAACCAACTCTAGATCAATACCATTGAAATTCGGAATTAAATAATCATTGATCATTGCGAACGGCAACGAATTGATATTTTTTTTTCCTTCAAAACACATAGTTTTTAATTTTGTTTTTTTTTAAATTTTTTTTTATCAACGGGCAAAGCCCAATTACAAGATTGTTAAACCTTTATTAAAATAAATTTTAATTAATATAAAGATGATTAATATAAAGATAACAGTATACTACCTAATTTTACATAATTACCCCCCACTCAACCACCACTCAAAAACTAACACACACCTGACTCAGGAATGAATTATAAGATCCAAACAAATCTATATTGGGATGTTCATTGGCTAGTCTGGTAGCTCTTGAAATGAAGTTGTTTTGGCCATAGTTAGTTCGATGGACAGGATAGTGGAAACTGTAAGTGACTCTTGTAGTTCTCAGTGGAACATGAATATTAATTTTTTCGAGGAGTTCAGGGGCCAATACCCTTCCATGAATGATACTATAAAGTGTTATAAGATCCATTCTCCTGTGACGAACAGTGATGGGGACCATACATCTACCTCACTTAATTTGATTTTATATACCCAAATATCAATTAAATTTTATAAAACCACTCTTAACGTACATATCGTTTTAGGTAGCCTTGAAGTTTCGCATACATTTCGTATCGATTATAAATTTTCTCTATTTACCTCAATTTCCTTCTTCTACCCGCCTCTTGGGCAAAAAAACAGAATGAACAAGATGAAACGATGGATAAAATAACAAAATTTGATGCATTTTTATTGAAGCTTTGTGCTCCTCCTAAAATAACTCTTAAAATCCATATCCTTTTAGGTAGCCTTGCAGTTTCCCATATATTTCGTATCGATTATAATGTTTGTCTATTTACTTGAATTTCCTTCTTCCACTCGCCTGTTGGACAAAAAAGCAGAATGGATAAAATGAAACAACAGATAAAATAACAAAATTTGATGCTCCTTTATTTGGTGCTCCTCCTAAAACCACTCTTAAAATCCATACCCTTTTAGGTAGTCTTGAAGTTTCTCATATATTTCGTATCGATTATAAATTTTCTGTATTCACTTGAATTTTCTTCTTCTGCTCATCACTTGAACAAAGAAGCAGAATGGATAAAATGTACCAATAAATAAAATAACCAAATTTGATGCTCATTTATTCCAAATGTTCATCAGACAGGCAAACGACCACGTACAAAGAGCAATAGTTTACAAAGTCATGGTTCCTTTTTGTCGAATTTTAAAGGAAAATTTTCAGTTGATTACGTTTGCATTTAACATTTCTTATTGTAGAATAATTATCAATTTTTTTTCTTTTAAATCTACTCAGTAAAAACATTATCTTGTTGGATCTTCACATTTTATCTTTGAAGTAAAATTTTCACTACTTTTCTTCTTCCTTCCTTCTTCAATGTTCAATTATCGTTTCTTAAAGGGACTGACGCTCGTTAAAATCCGGAAGAAAGACATGAGTCTCGATAATAGGGGAAGATAAAGTCGTTCACGATCCCTCGATACTGCCGTTTTAAGTAGATCGTAGAACAAGCACTAGAAAACCATCAGAGAATTACGAGTACCCTACACTACTATTAACAGGCATTTGACAAGCATTTGACACCATAAAAATTACACCATTAAAAGTTGTTGAAGGATTCCTTATGAACGTTCACCAGCCAGAATGCAAATAATTTTGTTGTACCATAGTAAAACACGAACTAATCTGTTAATCGGTTAATAATTCTTAATTTTTTATTAGCTTCCAGCGAACAGACTGAACCCAGTTTCTCCCGATTAGGAAATTAGCTGATCCAATAGAAACTGCGTCCTTTTCTCATACATGTGTGAGATATATTATGTAATAATTAAAGAAGATTCTTTGATTTTATGATTCGAATTCATCTATTCCACGCTGGTGAAGTTTTCAGCTCTTCCAGGCTAAAAATTAATGGAACTTTATATGAACTTTATTCTGATTTAAAACTCCACTCATAAAAGTAGTAAATCAAACATTGATTTGAAAATACTCTACAAAAAATGCACGAACTTATCGATCTTTAACAAATATACCAAGTAGCAGGTCACGGGCGTAGCCAGGATTTAGTTTGGGGGGGGGGGGGGGTAGTTTGAAGTAAATAAAACAACAAAAATATACTTACATGAAATGAAATGACAAGAGATAGCGTTACTGTGCGCAACGTCCACTAGTTCGGATATATATTCAATTCAAATGTAATAATTTAACTCTGTTCACTCCTCGTATTTTTTCGGTATAATATTAGGTAATATTTGGCTTATTTCGGGGGGGTTTGGCTTATTTCGGGGGTTTATTAGGTAATATTTGGCTTATTTATTCTTATTTAACAAATCTTAGGTCATTTTATTGCTACGGCAGTATCTTTCAAAACGTCATTGATCTTTAAACGATTTTGAGTTAGGTACCACTTTTTTTCGTGTGGTAAACATGTAGAGTTTCGAACCAACCTACCTACTGTTTTTCTGGTCCAATCAAAAGATAAACAGGAATGGAAGCCGTGGAATACTTGTGGAAACTTACCGTGACGATGTGCCAATGCAAAAAGCGTTGGTTTAGACGATTCAAAATTGGTGATTTCCGCTTAACCAAGAACATCCAGGTCAACCAAAAATATTTGAAAATGCTAAATTAAAAGCATTGTTGGAAAAGGACTACATGCAACCTCAACAACAAATGGCAGAGAAGTGAAATGTTGGTCGCCGAAGCATTTGTGATTATCTGTATGCCTTAAGAAAGATCCAGAAGACAGGAAACTGTGTACCATATAATTTTTTTCTTTATTTGGATTTTTTGTCACAATCTAAAACTCAAAAATATCTGTTCTTATGTAAATAAAGATTCTAAAAAAAGAGTAAAGATAAAGATTCTGTAAAAAATTATTCCAATTGATTTTATGTCCCGATTCCCATGCGTGTTAACAAATTCTAGATTTATTAAAATCGCTCTTTCTAAGAAGGTTTTTATGTTCTTTTTTCTAACATCTAACGATCTAGATGTCTCATGTGTATAGAATTCACAGGCAATTTTATAAACCACATTTTTGGTATTCTGTTGTGCGTTTTTTGGTTTGGTTTTTGTTAATATAGATCTAAGACTATTTTTTGTTTTAAATGTCCTTATGTTGTATTTATTTCATACTCCTTTAATTGTTTCAGAAATACCGCGGATGTAAGGAATTGTGAGGTTAATTGTTTGAGAGTTATTATTGTTATTAATAACTTGTCTGTTTTGTCTGGTATCAAAAGTTTTAAATGATTTATCTATGAAATTTTGTGGGTAATTGTTTATTTATTAAAATGTCTTTGATGTGACTTGTTTTTTTTTTGTAGTGTATCACTGTCGGTACAAACAAGTTTTGCTCTGTCATATAAACTTTTAATTGCTCCTATTTTAACTGATTTTGAGTGATTGGAAAAGAAATTAAGACACCTATATGTGTTTGTCGGTTTTTTGCAAACTGTAGTTGTTAATGTGTTGTTTTGTTTTAAGTGTCGAAGAATGGCTATTCTCCCTCTCCATCTCTAAAGTAAACTTAATTGTAGGCTCTCGAGAATTTATATCTTGTAAAAAATATTTAGATCATCAATGCTGTGTTGCCATATAGCAAAAATATAATCAACATATCTAAGCCATATTATTGGGTTTTTAAGAGATTTACTTAATATGTCATTCTCGAGTTCATCCATAAAGATATCACTCATCAAAGGAGAAAGAGAAGAACCCATTGCCATTCCGAAATTTTGTTGATAATAATCATTTTCTAATTGAAAATATGTGGTTTTTAAGCCAAGAGTCAATAATTCCAAAATTGTATTTATGTTTAGTTGGTGCGGTCTTTTAATGTTGTGTCATTTTCTAATCTCTTTCTAATTATTAAAAGTGTTTTATCAACTGGGTCATTAGTAAAAAAACTCACCACCAAATGTTCGATTTTTTTTCTAAAAAATCTGTTTGTTCTACCTGAAGCTAAAAAATTGTTCTACCCGAAAGTGGAAACGTTTAATAAAAATTTTGCCTGTTTATAACATGGGGAATCTATACTACTAACTATTGGGCAAAGGGCTATATTAGTTTTGTGCATTTTTGGTAGGCCATAGAAATGAGGAGATTTACTACAATGTGGGGTAAGTTGTGATCTTTCTAGATCTGTAAATTCACATTTGTGTTTATATAACGTATTGTAAATTTGTTTCTCTATTTTTAATGTTTAGAATTTATTTTTAGTTTTAGATCGTGGCGAAAAACCAATAAAGAAAAAATATATGAACACGCCACAATCATTCAGACATTACGTACCATATCAGCTGAATGACACGCAGATGGAAAAACGAAAAACGGTGTGCGAAGTTTTGCTTTATCAACATGAAAGAAAAACTGTTTTGCATCGGATTGTGATTGGAGACGAAAAATGAATATATTTTCAGAACCCAAAACGTAGAAAATCATGGATTGACCCAGGACAACCATTAACATCGACTAGAAAACCGAATTGCTTTGGAAAGAAGACAATGCTGTGTATTTGGTGGAATCAGAAGGGTGTCATATACCATGAGCTCCTTAAACCAGGTGAAACAGTTAATACTATTCACTAGCGTCAACAATTGATCGAAACGCGAGCAGAATGAGCTATAAGACATGAAAAAGTGGTTTTGCAGCACGACAACGCCCCACACACAGCAAAAGCGTTCAGAGACACCGTTTCTTACTTGACTGTAAACTCTTGCTCCGCCTCATCAAGTCTTGGTCCCTTACCACTTGTGTTCATAGATGTCTCACGGACTTTTCATGAAAGACTTCAACAATTACGTAAATCTCGAAAAATGGCTGGATGACTGGGCCGCCTCAAAAGATGTACGGTTTTTGGGAAAGCATCCACAAATTGTTAGAAATGGGAAAAATGTGCAACATACTTTGAATAAACCATTTTTTACCTTTCTGTCAAATTAAACGTGAAATTAAAAACAAAAAGAATTATTAACCGTTTCACCTGGTATATATTTCTTATCTTATTCTCAGCTTCAGCAAAGGCAATTTGACCTGAACGCTCTTGGGAGATCTTCAGTGGAATGGATATTCAGTCGACTCTTAACAAATACGATACTTGTTGTCACTTGATCATATATGCGTCAAAAACTTTTCGAACGACCCCCTGTTACAATTTTCAAGTTAAAGTTAAATAAAACTACTTGAGTTCTGTTGAACGACCTAACTCCCTACTGTATTGATTTTTTGGTTATGTTACAATTTTCTCTACTTTAATTATATATGACATGACAACCGACATTATCAAAACACGGATCATATATAAAGTTGGCATTTCCATTGTTTGAGATAGTACCAACACCCCCGTACTTTAAACAGAAAATTACCTTCTAAATTATACTATCTCAAGTTATCTAAGTTATCCTACGCTCAATATCAAGCCTGCACGCTCGGCCGTCGCATTGTTTCGTTAGAAATTCCAATCGAAGACCGTCTTTTGTGCATAACTGTAACTTTGCCTCAATTAATCGCATCTCCTTTAAACGTAAATAATCCTTGAAGCGGTTGAGTTATGTCTTCATTACCAACTAAATAACGTATCGCAAAGCACATCTTTTGTTATTTACTGGAGCATATTACGCCCGACTATATGGAATGCCACAAAAATATCACCGGTTTAGATTAATACACACATAAATCAAATACTCGTGTATAGACGAGTATTGATTATGTGTGTTATTGTTGTCAATGTAAGTATCGTTGACATATACAAAAAAATATATTTACTTTCACTCGTTACTTTATATATTACAAATTAATATAACTTATTTTTTAGTTTAGTTTTGAAAACGGGGGATAGTACCCTCCGAAACGTTAACGTTAAAATTTTTTGTCAAATTTTTTATAACATTTTTATATCTTTAAAATTTTGTTCGTTAGGCATATTTATTACAAAAGGAATCACTGAGAAATTTGTCTCCGTTTGGTTTTTTGTTTTTACCCAGTGATTCTTTCTTTAAATAAAAACAGGTATTTTTGATATTTTTTGAGTTTTAGATAGTGGCGAAAAACCCAAATAAAGGAAAAAAATATATGAACACACCACAATCATTCAGACATTACAGATCTTCGTTTAAAAACTGTTCTCAACGATTCTGAACGATCAGTGTCGTTTAGATACATCTAAAAAGATGCTCTTTTGTTGATTTTGTTGATATTGATTGATATGAAAAAACAACGTAATAACACAACTTGGTTTCAGCTGCTTTTACAGAGCCTTCATTGAAACTTGCAACTGTAAATTATCTTATAAATTGGGTTAAATTAATCATGAAACAAAGGCCATGGCTAAAGTAAGAATTCAGGGAGGAAGTTGGCAGCCTGCTTGTGGCCCTTCTTGCATGCGTTGGGTTATCTTTCCTTGACCTCTTAACATAATTCATGCCAATAATCAACGCCATAATACAGCCTCAAGAATGCGCGATGAACAAAATATCGATCCTTTTCAAAAGTGAATACCTGGGGTGATTGATGGAGCAAGAAAACACGGATATAATAGCCAACCACAAAACTCATGCTGCATCTGAAGAAAATTTACTGAAAAGGGGAAATATTCCGGGCTAGTTTAATAACCAACCTACGCCAGAAATGGCATCACAGACTTTAAAACAACACAAAAGTTTTGCGAGGAAAAAATCCACATCCTAGCTATGAGAATTGATGATGTCACTATAGTGAACAGATGTTATAGATATAATAGATGTTATAGATGTTGTAGATATAAGTATCCAGGATCTCATTGGCAAAAGACCTCACTGATAATATTCCCCGACCCTAAACTATATGTCGGCGTGATTCCCACCACCGCTCTTGGGAGAATAAACATGACGATGCTAATGGAATCATAATCTCAGACTGGATGATGATCAATGACTTACATCTACTTTATTCTCCAAAATATAAGGGAACTTTTAAATCAGCCAGATAGAACAGGGTGACACCCCCGATATGTCTATAATATCTCAGAAACCTTATAATGAAGATATACATGCAAAACGTCACATTCTGTAACATTTCCCACACAGCCAGCATCAGCCTGTGGTGAACTGCATGTAAATGCAACTGCTAACATTACTGCCGAAAACAAGATGGAATTTTCAGAGAGCCAACCGGGAATCATATGTTAATGACTTGGACCATGTGATATAGTTTATACCAACCCAACCTGAAGCCTATGAACGTTTTGAGAAATGTTCCCAGACAGTATCGCCGTGAATTTATACCCGAATGGGATAAGTCCTGCGAGGAGCTTTATGAGAAATTTATTCAAACATAAGATCATAAAGTGGCAACCGTGTTTTTATAACAACTTGACGAACAACGTAAGAAAAAAATGATATGGTACAGTTCAAAAGACTGAATTTACCCATTCTAACCGAAAAGCCTGGAAATTTTTTGCGTAACTTAGGTGCTGACACAATCCCCGCCACTAGCCACACACTTATAACCCCAAAATGCCGTAGCGACTCGCTTAAAACAAGTAGCTAAAATAAACTTCAGCAAAAGTATTCTCCAAGATACAAGGTCGTCCCACCCGGAACTCTCTAAGGCTGGGTCCATATCAATAAAATTGTGTGTATGTGTTGAATTTACAGGAACAATTTGTTCGAATTATCTGGTAGACAACAGATGGTTCGTGTGCGTGATGTGCAGCGATAATATTTGAATTTGACTTGGTCTGCCAGAGCGTATACATTGCCGCGCAACCACACCACATACAACACATACAGCCCGCACAACCAAATTTGTATTGACGTAGACCCAGCTTTAGCCTTTCACAGTGGATGAACTAGAGAATTATAGCTAGTACAAAATTAAAACCGTTGCACGTCATTAAGCACGTGATCAAAATTTCGGCTGCACTGTTGCCAGATTGCAATTCATCATCATAACCTTACTTTGCTAATCATTTTTACAATTTTACTTTAATAACAATTAAAAACATTATCTCCAAATTAAATGTAAATTACAAAGTTGTTAAAAGTGTCGTTGATTTAGTACTTCTAGATAGATTCAACACATGTAAAAATACTTCGTTCAAAAACCATCGACATTTTTTTTAATCTTCGAATGGTTATTAAAATAAAAAGATTATATAATTATCAGTGACATTTATTGATATAAAATATACAAGTACTAAACAAAAAAAAATGAAATATCTGCATGCACTTATTTTCATTAATCGGAGTCGGAAAAATACTGGCTAGAATCACTGCTATCATCTGCAGTATTTATAATTAAGGGAAGAACTTTCTGCCACTATCTGAAATAACAATATTTATGCCAATTTTTTTTTTTGCACATGTATGTAACTTACCTTGTACCATCAACTTTAGTGGTTTTTGTACTCCTCTTATTAATATCTTGCCATGAATGACCTAGAGTACCATTTTGAAACATCTAGGTTTCAGCTAAGAAGACAAATTTGTGCAAGGTGTTTTTTACTTTCCTTCATATAACCTCTCAAAAAATCTATACATTTTAGGGCAACGTTGGGAAGTTCCATAAGGCCTCGTCTTGGATCATCTTTATCCATTTAAAACCTACTTCTTTCAATACGTTGCACACATACGGCATCCGTCAATTGCGCAATATTATACGGCCATAATATAATTGCATATAATATACGTTGCACAATAATATACAGCATCTTTTAATTGCTCATGTAAGGAATTCAAAGTTACATGCTGCCCTGAAAACTAAAATTAAACTGTGAATGCTTACAATAGGTTTAAGAACAGTCTTTTCTGCAATTCTTAGGTTATAAATACTTACTGTGTTCATACATGATATAAATGGTGTCACGAAAAGATCTTGTATCCAAAGCTGCAGTATTGGTTACCTTTTTAGTAAAATTACGTTTTCTAGGCGATTTTAAAACTTCATTGTTTTTCACTTTTGCGAAATAGTACTAACTGTGGACATAATCAGCCTTATGGCTGCTGCAAACGCTAGTAAAATATGACTTAAACTAAACATATCCAAATATTAGCCATTAATTTAATATACCTCTCTAACAGCCGCAAAGGGTAACAATGGACCATTATAGTCTCGTTCTTGTTCAAAATAGTGTATCAGACAAATTCTTGACAACGACATTTTAAATAATTTGGCATTTTACAGGCGCGACTTAAGTTCTTAAAGAAACTGTTTTCGATCCCAAGATAAACATAAAAGTAAACGTTTAGATACAAATGGGATAACCTCCAAACGTGTCAATAAATATCAACAAGACAAATTTTAAACCCGGCAACGTCGCATATGCTGCCAACCGAACACAGCCGCTAAATTTGAAATTTATTGAATACTTTCCATTTGATTATGTCATTATTTAATTTTTGTACTGGTTTTTCTGCTGTTTTTTAATAGCGTCATCGATGACGTGCAACGGTTATAGTTTTGTACATGCTACATGAACGTTTTGAGAAATGTTCCCAGGCAGTATCGCCGTAAATGTAATCAAACATAAGATTATAAAGTGGCAACCGGGTTTTTACAACAACTTGACGAACAACATACGAAAAAATGACATGGTACAGTTTAAAAACTGAATTTACCCATTCCAACCAAAAAGCCTGGGAATTTTTACGTAACTTAGGTGCTGACACAATCCCCGCCACTACCCACACACTTATAATCCCAAATGACGTAGCGACTCGGTTAACACAAGTAGCTAAAATAAACTTCAGCAAAAGTATTCTCCAAGATACAAGAAAGAAACTTCGTAAGAAAAGTAGAAGATCGTCTCACTCGGAACTCTCTAAGCCTTTCACGGTGGAAGAACTAGAGAATGCACTGAAAAAGTTAAAGACTGAGAAAGCTGCAGGGTATGACAATATATATCCTGACTTCTTATAATATGCGGGACCGAAAGTTAAAGAATGACTAACCGCAATGTGCAACCAAATGATGACCACATGTCATATCCCAAGACATGAACCAAAACACATCCCCATAGGCCTATATCCTTATTAAGAGTGACTTGCAAACTGTTTGAGATTATCTTATTTCGAATACAGCTCTACATAGACAAAATTACACGAAAGCATCAGGCTGGAGTCAGGAAAAATAGAAGCTGCACGGGGCAGGTCATGGTACTTACCACACACATAGAAGCTGACCTCTAGCATAAGTCAAAATCTGGTATAATGTTCGTTGACCTGACGGTGACCTATGATACCGTTTTGCGCGAAGATCTCCTGATAAAATTTGTGAAGGCTGTGTTCTGGTCTAAACTGACAAAGCTCCTAAATAACATGTTCTCTAATAGGTTCTTCCAGGTAATATTGGGCGATAAAAAGAGTAGATGGTGTGGAGTTAGCAATGGCTTACCCCAAAGCAGTGTCCCAGCGCGAGTTCTTTTTCAAAAATCTTCCATTAAGCGGATAATCTGGTACTGGCTTATCAAGAAAATATCCTCGTAAGCAAAAAGATAACACTACACCAGGATGTTCAAGCCCTAAAAGATTATTTCAACAGATGGCAACTCCATTTGAAGGACTGCAAAACAGAAGTGTGCGCAATCCATTTAAACAAAAAAGCTCATACTTACTTACAAGTAAGCGTCGACGACACACAGCTGAAAAATAACAAGCAACCTCAATATATCGGAGTAACACTGAATCGATCCCTTACCTATAAACATCATCTAGGAAAAAGTGCTAAGAAAGTTGCCTCCAGAGTCAATATAATCCGGAAATTAGCCAGCAGAAATTGGGGAGTAAACGCCGACATACTACGAACTGCTACACTCTTACTTGTATACTCGGCTGCTGAATACTGCCCACCAGTATGGCTTAATAACGCATGCGTATCCTTAGTAAACACGCAACTGAATAGCGTTTTACGTATTATTACCGGCACTCTGAGACCCACACCGCGCCAGTTGCTTTTAGTTTTAGTCAATATCGCCCTATCTCAAATAAGAAGGTAAACAGCAGCAGTGATGGAATTTACCAAACCAATAGTAACTCAATAGTTTATGATAAACTACAAAATCTTTTCAACCTAAGGCTACGATCCAGAAAACCCCTGTGGACTATGAACCCAACAATAACAGGAAAAGACTTACACCTGGAATAGAAGTGAAGAGAGGTGTGGTCTGCTACTGTCTCCCATAATGGATACCTTATATACGATCTATCAGAACGTGTCCTCGGCTTTAAACTGCCTCGTCGAGAATGGATCCAGCTTAACTGTTTTCGAACTGGCCAAGGCAGATATAACCTAATATACCGATGTGGTAGATCCGAGGTTCCTTCCTGTGCCTGAGGCGCAGATCAGCAGACCGCGAACCACATAGTAAACGAATGTCCTCGAAGACTTTTCGTTGATAACTACACCGCATATGCCTCAGCTGTGCGATATATTCTTAGTTTAGATTTAGTGTTGTAGTAATTTGTATGTCTATATATCTATGTTTGGTTTGTTATATACTCGATCTTGCATTCATTCTTGATATGTCATACGAAATATTAACAAAAAGTAAAGATTCAAAACAAAACCTCAGAAGAATTATACATTTCAATAAGGACTAAGAATAAGTCTAAATATCAAAGAGTGTATACAGGGTATAATGGAAAATACTTATGAATTTAACCAACCATTATTTACATTATTAAAAAAATTCTTTAAAACATGTATCAAAAATGCAACTATTTTCGCGGAAAACAGGTCAGAAGATATGGAAATTTTCTTAACAATTGGCAACGTAGCATCTTCGTGTTTATTTTGATCGAACAGAATTCCATTTTTTGTTACATTGCCCTTTTCAGGTATTATTTTTGATTTTAAGGTATGGTATGTTTTTTTACAAAGAAAAAAGGAAAAATTACACATTATTGTCGTTTAATATCAGTTGAAATTGCTACCACTAGTTTGTCGCATCATAAGACGTTTAAAACTTTTCACATCACATTAAGAAACTTAAGAAACATTAATAATTGTTTTCTTAAATTAACTTTTCAAAAGATAATGAAAGTAACTTTGGAAGAACCAGGTATAAGTAGTGGGAATATCTTAAAGACGAAACAGGATAGCAGCATTTTCTTACTGCGTTGCAGAACGTCTATATGGTCATTTTTGTTGCGGCTGCGACAGAACCCAAATATTTTTGTATTTATACTTTTTGATCAATAGTCTTCGTTTTTTAAGTTATTAATGTTGGTGTTTCAATGATGGTACTTTATTTACAAATTGGCTGTCATATTGCACCCTGGGCTCTGTTAAATACAAATTTTATTATTTGATAGAAAATTGTGTGCCACTACACAAACGCAACTAAACGAACGTTCATCTATTACTTTTTTTGATAGAATGAGGACCAACAAACGGCTAAAACTAAAGCTAACCGTAATCTTAGTCTGTTTCGTAGATACATGTCCAGCGACGTGCTCCACTGTACACTAATCACTCTTTTCATGTGATTGACATACGCATAGAATAAATTCTGGGCACCCTTCATTATCACTACACTAATTCGAACAATTTCAGTCTGTTCAGCCGCCAAATAAGTCCGTTATTGTCGAGTAACGAGATCACTTCGACATTTTCATGGTTTTCCTGCCTCTTCTGGTGTTTGTTTGCAAAGCCCTTGATCTCATCTTCAACCATAGACGCTTTTAGGTCTCGATGGATGTATTCATTTCGGATGTACCACGGGCCATTGACAATACTGCGAAGTACTTTATTTTCAAACGTCAGAATGACTTTTATATTAGATTTCTTGGTGCATCGACAAAGTTGGATACCATAGGTTCATATAAGCTTCAGAATTTGCTTATTAAAAAGCAGTTTATTAAGTATTGACAATACAGAATGAAACCCAAGCAGCCAATACATATTTCTGAATTTGAGACACAGTTGCTCTCGTTTCTTCTTAATGCGTTTCATGCGTTTTTCATATTAGCTTGGCGTCCAGGGTCATACCCAGATACTTTGCTTCGATGGCATGAGGGATTATTTTTTGTTGACGGTCACTGGTAGTTAGTTATATTTCCCGTTGGTGAAATTGACATGGGTCAACTTCGCCTCATTTAATTTAATGCGCCATTTATTTGTCCAATTGCTGACATGGTTGAGAGCTGTTTGGAGTTTATAGCTGAATGAATTTCATTTTCACTGGCGTAAAGCAGTATTATCGGTGAATGTTGCCGTCACTACTCCACTACTCCACTGCTCTGCGAGATATCGCTGGTTTACAGCAAATAAAGGACAGTTCCGAGAACACTGTCTTGTGGCACTCCAACACATATCTTTGTAATATCTGACCGTCAGTGATGTATGAATAAAGAACCTGGCTCATTTGTTGTGGTAGATATTTTTCCAACTTGTATTCTAGGCCCTGGTGCCACAGTCGGTCGAATGCTTGGGCCACATAGAGGAATATATTTGCACAGGTATTTTTCTCTTCTAGTGCTCTCTCGTTTACATCAGTAATTCAATGTACTTGATCTATTGTCGAGTGCTTATTGCGGAATCCAAACTGATGCATTGGAATAAGATGATTCACCTCTATAATGGGTTTGAGGCGTTGTAAAAACAAATTTTCAACAACTTGGATATAATCGGCACCAAAGATGTTGAGCGGTATGATGTTTAGTCTTCAGGTGTTTTGCCTGGTTTTAGAATCATTATAACTTCAGCAATCTTCCATTACACTGGCACGTAATACAACGTTGAAAAGATGAGCCAGTTTTTTAATAGCTTTACGTGGTAACTCCCTAAGCATTTGCACTGCTATTAGGTCATATCCTGGGGCTTTCTTTAGATTGAGATGTTTGCCAATGGTTGTGACAATCTCTGCTGTGGTGAATGGTTTAATTGTCCTGCCATCTCTATTGCTAAAATGCGGGATTTCTTCCAAGCTAGTTAGTGGATGAGGCTGGAAAGTATTCTCTAGATATTCAACGAATATTTCTGTTTTTTCTTCATCCCATCGCCCCCAGTTACCATCACTTTCTATAGCGAGTAGTCAGAGCTTTCGTGATCTGTTAACTTATTTAGGTACTTTTCAAAGCTTTTATTCTTGATGGTTGTTGAACCGTTATATCTTTGAACCGTTAATATAGTTTATTTAGCAGTCTTTTGTCATCCGAGGACCGAGTTGGTTGCCATGTTTTCTGAGCTGTTCTTTTTTTGTGTACCAGATCTCGAATTTCCTTGATGTAGTTCAATCCTGATATTTTTGGCCTCAGTTTGGGCATATTATTGCACGGAGCTTGCTGCAGGTCAACCATTAGCTTTTCAACTTCATAGTCTAGCTACTCTTTCGTCTTCAGGGTTATATTTAGCCCAATGTTCTGTTCAAACTCTGTTAAAAATCCATCCCAATCAGTTTTCCCGTTAGTAAGATACAGGGGCTGTTGCTAAGTAATTACGTACTCACTTAGTGAGAGCACAATTGCTGAGTGGTCATGTACCAAGTCAAAGCTGTCTTCAATTAGCTTAATAACAAAGGTTGCTCTTAAAAATAATGTGAAAAATCGTTGATTAAATTTACAAAAATAATTTTGCACTCTGCACCTTGCACTCTGTATTTAGCAGACATTACAAAATCTTAACGTATGCAGATGATATTGACATAAATGTAGAAGGAAGGAATAATTACAACAGATGTTTAGACAGTTTGAAGATAAATATTTCATGATAAAACACCATTCGACTTCGCAAAAATTAATAAGATATTGTTTTAAAGATACGGAACATGCATGAATACGACGGTCCAAGACGCAAAGGTAATTCCGACGAATAATTGGCTTCGCTTCAGTATCGCTATGCAATACGAATACGGGATTAGCGTTAGTGTCTACGGGCGATCCCCATTGAAAAAGTTTCGGTCTGGTGGGAGTGAATTTCTCTTCAACGCTGAATTTATTAGCCACGGCGATGTAGTTAGCGAAGTGGCTATTAAATAAATTAAATTTGCCTAATGTTCAATTCATCTATTGGAATCTTCGGTGTGAAACACTAAACTCGAAGAGATTTACCACTAAACACCAAATCACTTTTTAAAACTTCTCGACGCACGTTTCGCTAACCATGATAACATTATCAGGAGATGATTTAATCTAATTCTAAAACTAAACTGTGTTCTATTTGTATGATAACCCTGTCTAATGAAACGTGTCAAAATCTTGAACCGCTAAGTTTAATGAGCCTTACATTAATAATCGAAAAAGTTGATTGTACGGAATAGGTCCTTTATCCCGATTCATGATTTTTTACATTTTTCTATTTGAATACTTTCATATGCATCCAAAGCCCTATTGTTATTTACACTTTTTACGAGTCTTAAATTTCTAATATCTATATTGTGGTCATATTCGATTACACGTTGGGTAATACAAGATTTTTCATTTCTCCCATGTCTAATGTGGGCAATGTGTTCTTTAAATCTCGTTGGATTTACGAAATTAGTTGTCAAGATTGTAATCAAAGATATATTGGGCAAACAAAAAGATCAATATTAACGAGATTTACAAGAACACATTGTTTCACATTTACATTGACAATAATAGTTTTTAATGACAGTGACATAATACCAAAAAAATCTATAGGTGCGGTTTATTGTGTGATTATTGAGTATTGAAATACTTAAACGTTTATAATTGTATTCTTTAGAATCGGGAACCACATTGAATTTAAATCTACCGAAGGCATAGCAATACAGTTATTTTTATTTAAATTAATTATAGTAGTCTCTTTTAATCTTCTATATTTTGTTAAAGATTCTTTTAATAAAAAGTTTTGTGAAATTCCTTGGACGTTTTGCAAAATATTCTTATGCATCTAAGAACAATCGCTTGAACTTAATACTTGATAATCATGAGAGTCATGTAAGCATCGATGCGATTAATTTTGCCAGAAATTGCAGTTATAAATTACAGCCCCTTGATTTTACAGTTTATTCCTCCTTTAAATCTCGATACAATATAACTATGAACAAGCGGATGCTATCGAATCCAGGCCAAAAAAACAATTATAATTTACAATATTCTTAGATTCATTCAGACAATTACAGTCATTCAGACAATACATCAGTTTAATCCAGAAGTTTTTGTGACGATGATTTGTTGTGTTCTGTTGTCAGGGATCGAGATGTATCTCAGAACAAGCATCAACAAAAGTACCAATGCGTTTAGAAAGTCAGCTTGTGTTGTCGGTCAAAGTCGAGAAATCATCTTCACTTGAAAAGAACACTACAATCGCAACTGTTTTTCTGCTGGAGTCGGAAAATAATCAGAATATTCCCGATTATGGTCACCGTTCTGTTTTGCAAGAGCATCAAGAACGTCCCGACAAACTAGGTAATGCAAAAAATCTGGCTAGAGTAGTTAATGGATTATCTACTACTGAACCGTAATTTTCTAGTATTCTGAAATTGCATACGAAGTATCCGCAAAATATTCCAGATACTGCTCGGAAACTCAAACGCTACAAAATTAAAAGGAATTATTAAAGATGCCAAATTCATTCGTGCTAGTTTAGAGCCTAATGGTTTTGTAGTACTACTTCAAGAGATTCACGTGGTCATAATACCTCTACGAGAGTCCTGTATAGGTAAACGAACATCCTCTGTCTCGCCACAAAAAAAATTCTCATTCAGTCATTGAAAGCTGGCCCGCCGATTCAGACTAAACAAGTTATTGTTTTACAATGATCTTCTTCTGCTCTTTCGGAATCAACACAGAAAAATACTTGGCCAGTGCACTTTCTCACCAACCCAATCTTCTTCAAATGCTAAAATAATGAGACCATTCGGAGAACGGCTACAGGGAAGATGACTCGACCAGGCTACCAGCTCGGCTAAACCGAGATATTAAAAAGAACCTAACAAGGAAAATGGCAGCAGTAAATGTCTCACAGAAACTTCAATGAAATCATAATGACATGTGATGACGATAAAAGATCAGAAAGGAAGTTTAAGTAAACTCAATCAAATGTTAAGAAGAATGATGTGATACGAAAACAAAAGATGAATAATATAAAGAAAAGAATTTGTGGAAAAAGTGACACTGAATCAGAAAATAAAAATTATAGTAATAAATAAAAATCTCAAGGAAAAACTAAAGGAAAGAAAAAAATTAAATCCAAATAAGATCCAAAACAAAAATATAAGAAAATCCTACGTTCGAAAGAAAACTGGAAAAAGAAAAACAGGTAAAAATAAGAACGAGGACAGTGAAACGGAGTGTGAAGACGAAGATATTTCGTATGCTGATAGTTCTACTGGTAATGATTTTGAAGAAAATCCTGACATGAACGATCATTGGTACTGCTTTGTTTGCTAATCAGAAGAAAGTATGACTATGTATCGTTTATGCCGTAGATATATCCATGAGATATGTGTAGGGATTAAAAAAGATATCGATGATTTCATTTGTCACGAGTGTGAATAGAATTCGTTTTTTAGGCTACCTTGTTAACTTAAAGTAATTAATCTGATTGAGAATTAATCTGAATGAGACTGATTAATGATGCCAATTTATTATAATTAGTTTAAATAACAACGTTAAAAAAGACCAATAGATCTAATTATTAAAATGTTTGATTTTGTTAACTGATACAAATGTTTGCAAATTTTGTTAACATTGGAATGTTTAGAAATAGTGAAACTTTTGGCCTTTTTCTTTATATTAAGTATTAGTAGTAACTTCATCTTGTGATATTTAACTTAATAAATTCGTGATTTAAAATATTTTTTCTTTTCCCCGAAAAAATTATGATCAACTCTACTCAGTCCTCGGTTCGAGTCCCTGATAGTAGGGAGATTTGACTCACCTTATTTTTTATTAAAATCTCTATATCTTTTTACAGTATAATGATATTGAAAAAAAAATATCCTTATGCCTGCATAACGAAACTATCGCTTAAAATCATAATCAAATTTCTAAACCCTATTTATAAGATATTATGTTTTAAATAAAAAGCGGTTCAAGTCTCCCAGACTCCCCCTGTACTGTCTGGCCTTCGTCTCGTAATTCCTGTAATTTATTTAACTTTTTTATGTATATTAAAGCTGTCATTTGCTTTCTCTATCTATTCAATTTTCGCACACTTCTCATTGAAACTTTACTTTTGCCTCTACAATTTTTCTTTTAATTAACTTCTTAATTATCTTATATTTATTTGGGATTGCTCATCTCAACTTTTCTTCGTTTTTCCATCAATGTCAATATTTCAACATTCTTTCATTCATCAAACTGCTACCATGGACTTTTTATAAATGGATATTTAAATTAACGCGAAAAACTTTTATTTAAACTCAATAATTTTACATTTTTTTATTGAATCCTCTTAGCGTAATAAAACCCTGTTTCTTCGAGGACCATTTAAAAGTTTTCCCTTAAAATACGGTGGCGATAAAACAACAAATAGGCAGGGAGGAAAAAATTTACAGGACAGACCGGCGCGAGTGGAAGAAAAAACGAGGAAAAAAAGCGATATAATGGAAAAAAAGGAGACTATGGACAATGGACGGGTGAGCATGTGGCGGACAAAGATTTATTATGGAAGGGTGGCGTTCTGATCTGGTCTATCCAAGTCTGGATAATCATGGCACTATATAAAAATGTTTTATAACTCGTCGGGTGGGGAATAT
Source organism: Cosmopolites sordidus (assembly GCA_031761425.1). NCBI lineage: Eukaryota > Metazoa > Arthropoda > Insecta > Coleoptera > Curculionidae > Cosmopolites > Cosmopolites sordidus. The sequence continues at coordinate 938,001 of JARFXV010000508.1, forward strand.
AACGAAAAAAACATATAAAAAAAGAAAAAATGCTGAATTTCTGATAGTAAACAAGAAAATTAAAAACTTTATCACTTTTTATTATAAATAGTATATTCTTGGTCAAAACATAGTAATACTACATATTAATTACCGGTCTAGTAATCCGAATATTACTGGTTTCAATCTTATCCAAAGTGTAAATATCTAAATTTGAAAAATTTGGGGAATGATAATTGGAGAGCGAGCTTGCTATTCTAGATTAATTGAAAAGTTCGCGGAGCGATACCTATAGAGCAATAAAAGAACTATATAATCCAGTGGCAGCTCGTGAGACAAAGCGTTGGGACGCCGCCTTCCAACATTTATCACAGTACACAATTTTTCAAAGCACAACACCATATTTTATTTCCGTTCAGTTTATTTTCTTTAACTCATTTTAACATATAATTAAAAATTAAAATCTTCAAATGTCGAAGAACGTCTGTCGACTTATTAAGCCAAATAATGCGGATAAAAATTCAGTCATCTCACAACACAATTTTAACATCGTTAGTCGAACGCTTACCACCAGCGACCGTACGCCACGTCATCTTATCTCGTCGTTGGCGTTACATGTTTCGTTGGTTGCCAGAATTCGGGGGTTTTGCTTTCTAAAATATGCGATTTGGACGTAGATTCCCTGCTACCGACCATATCGGTTATTAATTTTAAACGCTGATTTGACGGGTACGGAGCGACTATACTTGTTTTGATTTGGGATTTACTATGTGTGTGCACACTGAGTAGTACTTTTTGAATAAAAAATAATCAATTTTTAATTGCAAACATGAAGCTGTCTGATTCAAAGCAGTTAATAATGACTAATTTCAGTTTGCAGGAGAAAGTTTAATTACTAACTAACGGTCGCCCTTCGATCGTGTTGAATTTGAGTCAAGTTCAAAAAGGTTGAAAAAATAGGGCCAGTTTTACGCGAAAATTTAACAGTAAATTATACAATAGTATTTTGTGGCTATATGAGTGCATTGAATTATTTCGTTTTTCTTATTTTGTATGGTTCAAAAAGTAACAGTACAAAATAAACACAACAATAAAGCTAGTAGTGTTAACACAGCAGTGTTAACTGATGCAACAAATTTTGCAATAATGACTTCACATAACAAACTGACTTAAAATGGCTAATACAGTATTCTTATTATTTATTTTAAAACGAAAAGAAGCTATTTTGTATAATGCTGAATTTATTTGCACAAAATATACCATATCATACCACATCTACTTCAGAACATACCTGGAAATCCATACCAGAATACCTGGAAAAAGCGTTTATCTACTCCAAAAAGACTCAGTTAACAGTAAAAATTAATCAATAATCACAAACACAACTTCTGAGACAAACAAAAAGAATAAATAATTATAACACCATAAAAGAAATTTAAATGTGAAGCTTACAACTAACATACTGAACTAAGCATAATAAAGATGACAATGTTCAACATTTAACTAACAGTGTTACAGGGTAAATAGTGATTGAATAATAAATGGGTAATAACAGTGAAAATAATAATAAAATAATATCTGACCTTTATCCTTCGTGGCGCTATTTAAATAGTCATTGAATTGTCCAGTAACTAAGATACCATAAATGCCCCCCATTAAAAATGCCTAATAACTAAACTGCCCCGCACATGCCACCGCCAAAGCCTAAAAAGCTCTCCATTGGAGGGGTCACTTCATCTGGACAGTCTGCGGCGTCGACTATTAGGTCGCTGTCCGTTTTTTTTTGTATGGAGATGATGATCGGTACTAAATGAGATTTTCGACTGTCTCCCCGTTCTGTGCGCAACATCCAGGTGCTCTTGGACACAAAATAAGCGCAAGGCAGTACTAACCTGTAGTAGCCGATAATTTTTGAACGCTACAACATCAAAACAAAATCCAACTTTTTTTTGAAGTGGAGTTCGACAATTTCCTGCAAAGTTTAAAGAAAATGAGGGAGCTTACTTCGAACATTAAGTTTGCATTACTTGTTTCATAAATAAATATCAAATGTAGTCTAAAAAAATCGAGCAATCTGTGGGGGGCGTAATATATACCCTACCCAGCATATTTTGAACTTCTAATACAGTTTTCTCTTGTTTACTTTTTTGTTTACAGTGGTATGAATCATTAGAAACACGTCTATTAGTACATCTCTCTGTTCTCTAAAAGTATTAAATTCCAACCTACTAGCTTTACTTGAAATAATCCAAATAATGAGACAACACAACGTATGTTTATATAATAATGTTGCTAAATCATTCCGGGTGTCGATCCGTTTCGCCAAAATCTTATTTGGCATTTTCAAATGCTATCCACTTCAACTGAAGAGTCCAACTGACCTGCATGGTTTGTTGTGTTCGCTTTTATAACCGGCCGGCGACTGCGCAGATGATATCGGGGTAGTTCGGGACTATTTGCGGCGCTCGGCAACGCTGTCGGACGTCCGTTTGTTGATTTTTCTACTTTACCGCCACATTGCCGCGTTTCTACTTTTTTTTCAAAAGAGTTTTCCATACTTTTGGAATTTTGCTAGCGTCGTTTCGCGTATTTAGCTCACACCTTTCTTCTATTTTAAGGAATTCTCTGTTTGTTCGGACTTTGTAATTTTTAATATTCGCTATATCTTTCACTCCTTCAAAATTGATTTAATGTCCTGTTTGTAGGTGGCGCTGGAACAGAGCAGAAGTGGTTTGTGTGTTTTTTAAGTTGTTTTTTTGTTCTTGTATTCTGGCCGATATTCGTCTGTTTGTTTGTCCTATGTATATTCTGTTGCAGTCAGAACAAGATATACTATACACCCCATGATTTTCCAGTCTAACTTTGTCTTTGCTTCTTTTTTAGTCGGCCTATCCTGTCTGTGATTCCTTTTACGTATGGTAGCAGGACCTTTGGTGTATTTGGTTCATGATCTTCTATTGTTTGGGTTTCCCGTTAAATCGGAGCTAATAGTATAGTCCTAGACGCTAATACAATCATAGTTTATATATATATATATATATATATATATATATATATATATATATATATATATATATATATATATATATATATATATATATAGAAAGTCCGTAGTTCGAGCATATATGTATGGTGCTGAACGCGGTTCGTCAAGTGCAAAAGCTCGCTTCAGCTATCCATCAGCCTTTCCGGGCCATCTAGGAGATTTGTTTCAGACATTGACAAAATTTTCCGACAGTTATCCCCGTTACCAAGCAGTGCTAAAGGACGTTCAACTGCAAGAAAGAAAAAGTGTGAAAAAAGTCAAATTCTCACTTTGTCGCCATATAAACTAGCTATAGAAGAGAACGAAAATGCTAAAAAAGCAAAGAAAAAAAGTTGGCAATAAATAAAAAAACACTGTAAAGTAGAATAAAAAAAAGCCAAGAGTAGAAGTAAGTACTGTTCCAGTCAGAGAAGAATAGCCGAAAAAAAACAAATAAAACCAAAACTAGTAGTGTAGTATGTTTAAATGACAATAATGAAGACTGGATCCAGTGCTGCAGTTGTAAAGAGTGGACTCACGAAGCTTGTGCTGATATTTCAGAATGTTCAGACAATTATATCTGCGATCGAAATGCGTTCTCATTTCTTCCATATCTAGTGTGGGCAACATGTCCTTTATATCACGTCAATATCGATCTTTTAGTTTGCCCAGGATGCCTTCGATCGCAATCTTGTCAACTAATTTCGTAAGTCCCCGATTATTCATGCTGATCTATTTTATCCTTTGGATTTCACAGAATTTCTCATAAAATGATTTGGAGACTATTTCAATGTCTACTTTTTCCAAATTATTGACTAACTCACGTTCTAATTGAACATCAAATGGTATTATCATGGGTTTATTTTTGTTGTTGAAAAGTCAAAGGTTCTTGCAATAACTTCCTAAACTTATGTTCCAACTTAATATATCTACAATGTTCCTATGATAACCATTCACTTCGGCCATCTCCCCAAACCTTTCCAAATTTTACTTCTTTGTTACAACTATACTTGTTTAAAGAAAAATTAATTAATCCATCTACAATAAAATTTAAGGTGAATTTAATAAATCTACAAAAATTAAAGTAATAAAACTAATGTAGTGTATGTTACATCATGTAGAATAAAAAGTGTGTTGAAATGGATATGATTATATTTGAAAAACAAAATAAAATAAAAAAGTTTTTCGATTAAATATACTCAGATATATTTGAGAATAATGCCGTAATCAATTTCCCCTTATAAGTAGTTTCTGAAACTTTTGTCCCTATTCGAAAGGAAAGAAATACGAACTTTTCCTCAGCTTTCTTTCACCTCCTTATCCTTCAAACCATCAACCACACAGGTCCTTATGTTTTCCACACCCTCTCACTCCCTTCAGCCCCTTAAACGGAAACCTCAAGCGGCCTACGCGGCTCTTTTAAGGACCATAAATTTCACTTGCCAGCAGTTTGACTGATGATGACTGTGTACCGTGCCATATTGACACAAAAAAAAATGAAATAGTAACGGATGGTGAAAGTGGGTGTAAAGAGGATGGGGACAAACATTATCCGTACGTAAGTCTATGGTGCCAATGATTATCTGTCGCGGAGATAAAGGTAGCGTTTTTGATAAAATTGAGTAAAAATAAACTCTTCACAATTAACATAAATTATGTTTACAATTGTCAATTGACAAACAAATGTCAACCCATTTTAAGAAGAAAATAACAAAACAAAAGACCTGGAGGTGCCCAAACACGTACATGGGTGAATTTCAAATTGACCATGTTGCTATTTCGTACCCCAATTATAAAGAGATTTTGAATGTTCAAGTCAGGAAAGGAGCTAACATAGATACGGATCACTACTTGACTAGAACCAAACTTAGCTTCAAACCTCGAAAACGTATTCAAAAGAGACTGCTAATACCAAAGTTCGACCCAACGAAAATAAAACCAACCCTAACAGAAGAGCTTGATAAACAACCAGCACAGAACTAGCAAGAATTGAAACAAAAAATTATTAAAACGGCCTTAAAGTTGTCCCCTTTACAAAAACGTAGAAAACATCTGTGGTGGGATGAAGTTTGCGAACAAGCAGTATTAAGCCGCAGTAAAGCATTCAAAGATTGGAACAGTAAAAAACAGCAATAAATTATAACGTCTTTTTGGAAGTAAGAAAAGAAACATCGAAGCTAATTAGACAAACTAAAAGAAAATATGAAAACAATCAACTTAATGAAATAGAAAAAGATTTCCAAAAAAAATAACACCCAAAACTTTTACAAAACATTTAAAACTAAATTAACAGGCTATCAACCCCAAAGTCTTTGCTTTCAAAAGGAAGACGGACAATTAACTCTAAATAACCAAGACAATTGCAAAGAACTTGCGAAATATTTTGAACAACTACTAAACTGTCCTGAGCCCTTAAATAAATTACCAACCGTAAACCCTAAACAAACAAAACCAGATTCATTACCACCGAATGAAGATGAAATAATTAAGTAAATCAAGCGACTTAAAAATAACAAAGCTTCTGGTGAAGCTGGAATCACTGCTGAAATTTTGAAATCCGCTGGTCCAGGTACGATCAAGGAAATAATCAAAATTCTGCAAGAAGTTTGGCGAACCGAACGGATTCCGGAACATTGGAAAGATGCTCTAATCCATCCACTACATAAGAAAAGAGATCTCCCAGTTTGTTACAAGATTGTATCTCAATGTCTACTAGACAGAGCACAGGGACAGTTAGAACCTAAAATTGGTGAATATCAAGCAGGTTTTCGATCGGGCAGATCCTGCCCTGAAGAGATCTTAAATCTAAAGTTGATCCTAAGACATCAAAAAAATATAGTGAAATTCAGGATAGAGGCTGTTTCAGACACAAGATTAACGTTTGAATGGTTGGCCAGAGAGAAAAATGTAGGAAGACTGGAACAACTTGGTCTGACCAAAGGAAAAAAGCTGATAGCGAAAGAATGAAATTAGTATGGGCGCAAAGGAATGCTAACAACAACAAACGCCTTTAACTGTACTTCGCGTGGTCCACAAGGGCCCATACGTGAATAATAATAATAATAATAGTAATAATAATTGCTGCTACAAATATCGAGAGGGGAATTTTTCAGGAAGATTCCCTTTCTCCAATTTGGTTCTATTTAGTATTGAACCCTTTCTCCACACTACTCAACAACAGCAATATTGGATATAAACTTAACATGAGGAATCCAAGAAAGCTCTCTCATCTACTATATATGGATGACCTTAAATTATATGGGGAAACTAGAGAAAAATTAAACTCATTGATAAAAACGGTTAAAACATTCAGTAGGGATATCAGAATGTCATTCGGACTGGACAAATGCTCTACCATTAGTATACAGAAGGGAAAGGTTCAGAGTCAACATTCAACATTTTGCAACGTACAACAACTAGCACCAGAAGAATCCTACAAATATTTAGGAATACCCCAAAAGCATAAACTTGATCATAACCAGTTAAAGAAGGACTTTTCCACTCTATACCAAAGGAGACTTACAAAACTTTTAAACACCAAACTGAGCGGAAGAAACCTCATTAGAGCGATCAACGGTTGGGCGGTGCCAGCTCTGACATATTCTTTTGGCATAGTTAAATGGTCAGAAACTGACCTTGATGAACTTGATAGGTTGACGCACCGAACATTGACAAAGTTCCAGTGCCTGCATCCAAACTCATCTACGAAAAGTTGAGGGGTAGAGGCCTTGTAAACGTAAAAAATCTCTGTCTCAATCAAGAAAATAGAATGAGAAAATACTTCATTGATTCAAAAAGTATGTTAATGAAATTGGTTGTAAATGAGGATCGGGGTTTCACCCCACTGAACCTAAATAAACAAAATCGTATTGATAGCAGAACAACACTCACGGACTGCGTTCGAGAATGGAAAGGACAAACATTGCACGGAAGGTTTCCTAAGTCACTCGAAGATGACACCATTGACGAACAATTGTCACTGAAGTGGCTGACCGATGGACTCTTGTACCCAGAAACAGAAGGTTTCGCGATATCTATTCAAGATAGGGTAACAAGAACAAAAAACTATGAAAAGCACATACTGCATTTGGACGTAGTCGATAAGTGCAGGAAATGCGGTACTTTGGGGGAAACAATTGAGCACCTTATTGGCGGTTGTCCGGCCCTTGCTCCTAATGCTTATTTAGGACGGCATAATCAGCTGGCAAAAATTATACATCAACAAATTGCACAAAAATACTCGCTATTAGAAAGCGCACCTCCTCCATATTATAAGTACTCGCCTTCTCCTGTACTTGAATCATCCGACACCATTCTTTACTGGGACAGACCAATCACTACTGATCGAACGGTTAATTATAACAGGCCGGATATTGTTCTAATCAACAAAAAGGACAAGAGGACTTTTATAATTGACATCGCAGTGCCACTATCTCACAACATTAGAAAAACTGAGATAGAAAAATCCACAAAGTATGAAAATCTGGCATACGACTTGAAGAACCGGTGGAAACTGAGTAAGGTAGATGTATTGCCCTCTGTTATATCCGCCGAAGGCCTGATAAGTAAGAGATTTTCAAAGAACCTCGAGAGCCTCGGTATCTCGAGATCGATTGCCATAGTGGGACAGCGTGCCGTGCTCTTGCAGACGTGTCACATTGTTCGTAAGATATTATGCTAGGGTGAGAGGAGCTGAATTGCTTTTTCATTTTAGCATTGGAATATCGGCCAGCATGAGCTGAGATTCTACAGTAAGGATGGGCAGGATAATAATAATAATATATTTACAATTGAAGACAGTACTGGCTAAAGGTGTTATGGGTTGAATAAATTAAGGTCAAAGTTTTTTATGTAAGCTTTTTTGCGTTTGTTTGACACAAATGGGATCATGTTAAGATTATTGTTAAGCAGATGTTTTTAACTAAAAATTGTACTTAAAAAATTGACTCCGTCGTAAAATTGAAGAAAAAATACACATAACATCTTCATCTAATGTAAAATGTTACACAAACAATCTGATTTATACAGAAGGGATGTATTAAACAAAATCTTTATTCTAGATTAATAAAATAAAGATTAAATTATCACGAACTTGAAATATTATTAAATTCCTAGCATAAGTTTATAGAAATACCGATATTCTTACTTTACAAATTTCAGTAATTCCTGGACATTTTTTTTATTTTCGTTTTATTTGAGATCCCTTACATCATACGAACTCTTTCAATTTCAATATTCACTTGAAGTTGAGAATCAGTTGAAGAATATTAACCTTTCTAAATAGAATTGTTTTATTATATGTAAATATGATACTGCATAATATTTATATAAGTAAGAACCATACTCTTCGACTCTTGTCCATTTTATACCATCCCTAAATCTTACTGGTACTTTAAGTTTATCCATTTTTTTATTAATCGGACCAAGTTTCTGTAGTAGATAACTGATATTTCTAAAATGTAGAGCCATATCAATAATCTGATTTTTGTCGGTTAACCTTTAAAATTATTTCTCAGTACTTATCTGGTTTAAGTACAGTGTCGTGTTTTCATAATACCTTTTCTATTGTCCTAAAATCTCTATCGGAATAATCTCTGTGGTCTATTTTTGGAAATTTGTGGTGAATACAACGAAAGTATTCCTTTATGATAAGATATTGATGCAGGCAAACCATGCGGAAATTCTTATTTTAACCAGCAGATGATTCCGATCAGATGATCTTTTCCACGATACTTTCGTCTACTCCAATATATCTCAATAGAGAAGTAGGGTAAAAACCGGGTAGTTGCCTCAGTTGGATACATGCTCCGATTTTGAGTACACTATGTTAGGGATGTTGGTGGTGTTAGCGCCTACAATTAGAAGTGCCTCTCTTGCAGGCCTCAATGCCATGTAAACCATTGGAGTACATGTTTTGGTCGTGTAAGCAAAAATCTTCCACGGCAAAAGTTTAACGGGCGTCGAAATTATATTGGTAAGTAATTTCTATTGAATATATTTATTACTGAATGTGGTTTCGGTCAACTTTTTAATTCTTTGCATGTATTAAAGTTTAAATTACACTGTATATTATATTTTATTAATGAATAGCTTTTATTTATTTCGCAAATAAGAAGGGCAAGTATCCGTATCAAAAAGGATAGTCGCCCTATTTACCTTTGCGGATAGTCACTTTAAGCGCAACTATCCGCAACTATAAATTCTTTAACGAGCAAAGCCAGATTGTTTTTCTTTTAGTATTTTTTACAACTTATTTTTACAATTTAATCAAGCATATCCTATACTAAAAATACCACTGAGCATGTCTAAAATGGCTAAACAATCTGCAGAAACTGCAACGAAAAAATTTCCCAGAAGAAAAATAAAGAAAAGAAAATAAAGAAAACAAACAAAATAACAGAAACTGAAATTAGGACAGTAAAAAAAGAATTTAAGACAGTAAAAAACAAATCAGCTGGTTGCAAGAAAAACATTGTGAAGAAAAAGGACAACCGCAAAAAAGAAAAAGACCATAACATATATCAATATTACCAGCAGTGAAATACGATGACACGGATTTTATTGAATTGAACAAAAGGAAGAGCTTTAAAGAAGAGAAAAATACAAATGTACAGTTCTGACAGTGAAAATGAAGAAAATGTTATAAGTTCAAAAACATCTAAAGGAAAAACCACCGATAGACTACCAATCAAAAGGAAAAAGGACGAAAAATCGAAAGGATATTAAAAGTGAAAAACGCTAATTCAAAAATAGAAAATACAAGTAAAAAAAGTAATGATTACTGCGCAGAATATTTTGAGAATTACAATTTTACTAAATCGAAATCAGATTGGATTTAATCTCAGATTTGTCGAATGTGGATGCATGAAATTTGTACAACATTCAAAAACCATTGCATGAAATGCGAAAAGTAGAAAACCTTGACTTCTGTTGATAATTAATGCTAATGCCAAAGTTGATTGTCATATTGTTGTATCTTTAAGAAAAATAATAAGATTTTGTTAATAACTTACCGAACTTAAAGTTTTGAGGCTATTTTTCTTGTATTTTTATACTTTAAAACGTTAAAACTACTTAATACTTAATAAAGGATCTTATTAAATAATAAAAACTGATATAGTACAGTACACAGTACAGCAGGCAACTATAGCACAGTACAGTAGGCAACTATCCCTTTTTTGAGAGGTCAAATAAAACAGAATTTACTCAAAACTAATATAAAGTATGTTTACAAAAATAGGCTAACATAAACGATTAAAGACCTATAATTTGATATATCTTTATCATCATCATCATCAGCCTGTATCGATCCACTGCAGGATGAAGGCCTCTTCAGCATGCCTCCTACTTTCACGATCCTGGGCTTTCCTCTGCCACTCGGGTGCAATATACTTAACATCGTGCTTTCGGTCTTCTTCGCGGACGTTTGCGATCAAGCGGTATCCGCTCCAGGATTGCCTTGGTCCATCTGTCGTCCCATCGCCTCGCTATATGGCCTGTCCACCTCCATTTCAATTGCTTTACTCTTCCAATGATGTCACAGACTTTTGTTTGTTCCCTTATCCATGCGCAGGACTTTCTGTCTCGTCTTGTAATGCCAAGCATACATCTTTCCATTCCCCTCTGTGCCACCCAAAATTTTTGAATTGATTGCGATGTGAGTGTCCAGGTTTCACTTCACTGATCGAAAACTTTTCTTTTCATGCAAAGCGGGAGTCTGTTCTTAAACACTATATTGAGCCTACCAAATGCCTGCCAGCCACATTTAACACGCCGTTCCACCTGCCGGGCGGTATTCCCCTCCATTGAAATCCTCTGCCCAAGATATATAAAGCTGTCCACAATCTATAAATCCCTTGCTAAAACTTAAATTGTTCTGTTCAGAGCGAAGTTATTGAACATAACCTGACTCTTTTTCAGGTTTATTTTCAAGTTAAATGGTTCGCCACCCCTTTGCAGTTCTTGTATGCGTCTTTGCAGCTCCTCTGGGTCTTGTGAAATAAGCATAATATTATCTACAAATCTAAGATGGTTTAAGTTTGCACCATTGATCTTTACACCATCCTGGAACATTTCTTAAGGTTAAACAAACATCTCGGGAAGTTTTTGTTGTTTACATAAATAATAAATATAACTCGTACATTTTACTTAGATTAAGAATAGAAGAAACGTATTTTTTATGTGGGTTTGTATTTCTAGAATGGTTGGTCACATACGTCTTGATATGTATTATAACAAGGTCCTTAACTTCTTAGCCTATTTTGTGTGGTCTATTGAAATGCCTTTCTCTACTATTCAAAGGAGGATTGAAAATCTACTTTTTATAATATCGATTTTTTTCTGTGTATTTGATATAAAGCACACAAAGTTTGTTTACATACTCATTACTTAATTACTTCTATTTTTGTGTATGTATAGGACGCTGTTTTATGTTTAACGGCACCCTTTCTTTCCCTCAGCACTGTTTTTATCTATGTATTTAAATAATAAAACGTTTTTTGTATTAATGTCGAGTTAAAAAAAATCCTTAAGAAGGACATGTCTATCTTCTTCTGAGACGTACGTGCTACATGAAAGTCTACAATTCTTCCGGTAGAAAATGCCTTTTTTGGGTTCCTTTTTTGAAACAAGCGTATTTCTATAAGTTACATATACCTCCCCGCTTGCTCTGTCTAGTGCTGCCTTGTGTTTTTTTCACGTATTTGGATTGCGTTTTGGTTTTAAATTCTAGTAATTTCAAACCAGTCATCCCAGACCACGGGCATCGCCGTGAGTTAGCTAATTTTATCTTTGATAAAGTTAGAAATAATGCAGAATTTTCCAACAAAATTATGTTTCCCGACAAAGCTCATTTCCACCTCACAGATTATGTGAACAAGCAAGATTGTAGAATTTGGAACCGTGGAAAGTGTTTGCAGAAGTATCTTTAGTTCCTCTTCGAGTAACAATGTGGTATACATTGGGGGCTGGAAAGGTTATAAGAGTAGTTTTTCATGAACATAACGATTGTGAAACGGTAAATGTTAATGACGAACGCAATATGATAAGAAACTTTGTATGGCCCCAATTGGATAATATGCGCCTTAACAATATTTTCTTGCAACAAGATGGCGTCGCTTGTCATACGGCGTGGAAAACGTTATATTTCTTATGAACACGTTACCTTGTCCTCGTCATTTCTCGAAATAGTGATATTCAGTGGTCTGCAAGATCATGCGATCTCACCCCGTCAACTTTTTTCTGTAGGGCTTCCTCAAGGACAAACTATATTGTAACAATCCACAGACGATTAATAACCTGACACCAGTGGCGGCTCGTGGGTTTTTAAAGTAAGGGGACGTAGAAGAAAATGGTGCTGTTGAAGATTTTTTGGCTTTCCTCTTTCTCCTTTTTACTTTTCGTGCTATTGAAACTCTATAGAAGAGGTGAAACAGGAAAATATTAAATTTTTGTATTGTTTATTGTAAAATTTTTAGTAAAAGTTTATTGTAACTGCAAATCAATAGAGAAAATTCGAAAAAAATTATGAAGAGTTCGAAAAGTTCAAAAAAATATCAAAGTTTTATGACAAAAAAGGGTTGTTGTACACATTTTTGTTGGTGAATAGCATCTTGCCGTTTCCTAGTTTTTAAAGTAAAATTCCATTCGCCTGTTTTTGTCCAAAAATAAATTTTTCAATAACTTTTTCATTTCCAATTCCGTAAGTCAAGTCCGGAATTAGTTCGACCATAGCACTCTCCATATTTAACATACCTAAACCATTTAATCCATATTTCCCCATTGATTTACTTAAATATGTTTTAATCAAGTTCAAAATCGAAAAACACTCAATGCCTTTGTGATTTCTTTAAAGGCGGTATCCAGGCGCATATTTAAAATTAAATTTTATTATTTTTAAACAGCCTTTAATGTATTCATTTTGACAAATCTCGGGCATTGAATACAAAATTTTCAATTCGCCTTTCAAATATTTTCTTTCTATCGTCGGAAAACTTTCACATATAGTTTACTGTCAAATTTTTGCGTAAAATTTGTCCAATTTTTATATTCTTTTTGAACTTGACTCCAATTCAACACGGACGTGGGACGACCGTTAGTTTTTAATTTAACTTTCTCCTCCAAACTTAAATTAGTCATAATTAACTGTTTTAAATCAGACACGTTCATGTTTGCAATTAAAAGTTGATTATTTTTATTTAAAAAGTAGTACTCAGTGTGTACACACGTAGCAAATCCCAAATCAAAACAAGTATAGTCGCGAGGCGAACGAAATATGCAACGCGAAACATATCAAACGATCCGTACCAGTCAAATCAGCGTTTGAAACTAATTACCGATACGCTCGGTCGCAGAGAATTTACGTCCAAATCGAATGTTTTAGAAAGCAGTTAAACCCCCGAATTCTGGCAACCAACAAAACATGTAACGCCAGCAACGAGATAAGATGACGTGGCGTACGGTCGCTGGAGGTAAACGTTCGACCAACGATGTAAAAATTGTGGCGAGAGGATATCTTAAAATGAGTTAAAGGAAATAAACTGAACGGAAATAAAATATGGTGTTTTGGCCCTCCCTCTCGAACCACCACTGCCTGAACCAACACATCCGTCACGTTAATGGCGAAATTAAACCGTAATTGTGCCATTTGTTATTGACAATTTTACACAAAGAATGGCCATCTGTAGAAGCACCGAAGGGGGACATTTAAAACATAACTGCAATGTCACTACTTTTTATAAAATAAACAACCATGTTGTTTTTCTAGAATTGTTGTTGATTTTATTTAGAAAGGAAATCCCGATGTCCCTATTGGGATGCCCTTTATTTTAATTTATAATGGCCCCAACCGCGTCCGCATGTTAAACAAAATTTAATTTAATAAATATTAAGAGTACATGTGGCTAAGGTAGCGGAACTGGATATAAGAAGTGATTATATTAGGGGCTTATTTGTCACAAAGGATAAAGCTAATGTTATACGATAGGAGACATGGAAGGGTGAAACCGGGGCTGAAAATTGCGGAACGCCACGTTCAGCGAGGATTTCGTTATGAGTTACTACCGCGTAATTTCTGCTAATTAAATTAATTGCAACAATAATTATGACGCAGGAAATAGAGCTGGCAGGTTATTATGTTGGGCATATTTCCCTGATGTATTAAAAAATTAGTCGTAATATGCTACAAAGTTTGTAAATCATCATCAAAGAAATCATCATTAGTAATATTTTACTTTGATAACGAATAATAATGATAAAACCAGGTACTTATGAAACCGGAATTTTTGTATAGAAAATACACGTTTATTGTATGAAAATGATAATAAATATTTTATTCAAAGTTTTACCCATCGCTAGCTATACACTTGTTATTCTTTTGAGCTGTTGCTCTTTTGAGGCGAACCAGCCATTTTCCTAAAAAGTAAAACGCTGCTCAGAGAGCGCATACGGCATAGTTGCAAATAAGTAGAAATCGAATGGAATCAAATCTGGTGAGTGCGAATTTTGCGAATATATTTGTGTGCGAATATATTTCACAACTAAACGCCTCAATCGTTTCTTTGGCCGCTTTTACTGTGTGTGATCGTGCATTATCATGAAGCAAAATCACTTTGTGTTTCCTTTCTTGATATTCTAGTCGTTTTTCACGTAAAGCTTGATTCAAATCGCTCATTTGTGTTCGTGGCGTTCAGTATTAACGGTTTCACTAGGTTTTAGCAGCACATAATAGAGCACACTCTTCTGATTCCACCTAATACAGATCATTATCTTCCGTCCATAACGATTTGGCCTTGATGTCCTTGGTTCGCCTGGAATTACCCACGATCTTTTACCTTAAGATTCTCATAATACATCTACTTTTCATCGCCAGTCACAATTCGATGGAAAAATGACTTTCTTTTGTACTGGGCGAGCAGCATTTTGCAAATGGTTTTTCGGTGTTCCTACTGCCTTTCATTCAGTTCATGTGGAACCAATTTTTCCATCTTCTGGGTCTTTGCCATGGCTTTCAAGCGTATAGACGGAGATCTCGTGTCACATTTAATTGATCCGCGAGGTGTTGTGTTTGCGTGTTATCCTCATCCAACAATGCTTGCAATTCGCTGTCTTTAAACTTTTTTGGTGGTCTTCCACGTTCTTCGTTTCTCACGTTTCTCACCACTTTTCAATTTTTTAAACCACTGAAAGCACTGTGTTCTACAAAGAGCATGCTCATCCTAAGCTTTGAAAAGCATTCGATGCGATTCTGCAGCAGTTTTCTTTAATAAATAAATTCTGTGCTGTCCGCAATTTGACATGTTCAACGCTATTATAAACTGTGCTC
The DNA here is from genome assembly GCA_031761425.1 of Cosmopolites sordidus. Taxonomy (NCBI): domain Eukaryota; kingdom Metazoa; phylum Arthropoda; class Insecta; order Coleoptera; family Curculionidae; genus Cosmopolites; species Cosmopolites sordidus. The sequence continues at coordinate 953,327 of JARFXV010000508.1, forward strand.
TTATATAATACTTGTATGAGTTGAAAATCTTTGTCATATGTCAATAAGGAAATGGCGCCAATGACGAGATTTGGCGGTAACTATATTGACAGCTAGGGCTATCTATGGGCAAATTCCGGTTTCATATTTACAGACCTGGTAAATCGGGTTGTCCGGAAAGTTCGTAGGGATTTTTCATTAGTTGTTTTTTTAACAAAAATCGGTCTTACATTTGTAATGTTTATTTACATATTAATAATTTCTGTGATATTTACTATGTTTATGTTCAGATTCGCTTTGATTTGCCTTCAATTAGTTGATCAAATTTAAAATGTCGGTCGATAACTTCCATTTACACATCATCCACGGTGCAAAAATGTTTTTTTTATTTGGGTTTTTCGCCACGATCTAAATTTCAAAAAATTTCAAAAATATCTGTTCTTATGTAAATAAAGAATGACTGGGAAAAAACAAAAAACAGAGACAATTTCCTCTTCCTAACGAAAAAAATTTTAAAAATATAAAAATGTTCTAAAAAATATACAAACTTTTAACCTTAGAAGAATTAGTATTATTAATTTATATAAATTATGAAAAGTTAGAAAGTAAATATATTTTTTGTGTATGTCAATGATACTTACATTGTCAATTAGTTTTTAATGACAGTGACATACTACCAAAAAAAAATATATATAGGTGAGGTTTACCGTGTGATTGTGATTGTTTATTGAAATTCTTAAATTTTTTATTGAGAATTTTATTAAGATATATATTATATCTTACTTTATTAATTTTTAATTGTATTCTTTAGAAGCAGGAACCATATTGAATTTAAATCTATCGAAAGCATAGCAATACAGTAATTTATATTTAAATTAATTATAGCGGTTTCTTTTAATCTTCTGTATTTTGTTACAGAATTCTTTTAATACCGTTTTGGAATTATTCCAATTGATTTTATGACCTGATTCCCATGCGTGTTGACAAATGCTAGATTTATTAAAATCGCCCTTTCTAAGATGGTTTTTTATGCTATGAAACCTCTCTTTTGTTCTCTTTTGCTCTGACCTTATTCTCTGGATGTTCTTTTATTCTAATATCTAACGGTCTAGATGTCTCACCTATATAGAATTTGCCACATTCGCAGGGAATTTTATAAACCACATTTTTGGTATTTTATTGTGTGTTGTTTGGTTTAGTTTTTGTTAATAGAGATCTAAGAGTATTTTTTGTTTTAAACGTCATTCTTACGTTGTATTTATTTCCTACTCTTTTAATTGTGCCAGAAATACCGCGGATATAAGGAATTGTGAGGTTAATTGTTTGAGAGTTATTATTATTGTTATTAATAATTTGTCTGTTTTGTCAGGTATCAAAAGTTTTAAACGATTTATCTCTAAAATTTTTTTGGTAATTGTTTTTTATTAAAATGTCTTTTATGTGATTTGTTTCTTTTTATAGTGTATCACTATCGGTACAAACAAGTTTTGCTCTGTCAGATAAACTTTTAGTTACTCCTATTTTGACCGATTTTGAGTGATTGGAAAAGAAATTAAGATATCTATCTGTGTTTGTCGGTTTTCTGAAAACTGTAGTATTTAATGTGTTGTTTTGTTTTAATATTAAAGTGTCGAGGAATGGCAATTAATTCTCCTTTTACATCTCTAAAGTAAACTTAATTCAATAATTAAAAACTAAACTTAATCAACATATCTAAGCCATATTATTGGATTTTTAAGAGATTTATTTAATATGCCATTCTGGAGTTCCTCCATAAATATATTATATATAATATAAAGAACCCATTGCCATTCCGAAATTTTGTTGATAATAATTATTTTCTAATTGAAAATATGTGGTTTTTAAGCACAGAGATAATAATTCCATAATTGTATTTATTTTTAGTTGAGTGCGGTATTTTAATGTTCTAATCTTTTTCTAACTATTAAAAGTGATTTATCAACTGGTACATTAGTAAATAAACTCACCACCTCAAAACTAACCATTAAATTTTGGTTTGTAATTTTAATGTTCGAAATTTTATCTAAAAAATCTAAAGTATTTTTAATATATGAATTTGTTCTACCCGAAACTGGATTTAAAATATTTAATAAAAATTTTGTTAGTTTATAACATGGGGAATCTATATTACTAACTATAGGGCAAAGTGGTATATTACTTTTGTGTATTTTTGGTAGACCATAGAAATGAGGTGGTTTACTATAATGTGGTGTAAGTTGTGACCTTTCTAGATCTGTAAATTCACGTTTGTGTTTATATAATGTATTGTATATTTGTCTCTCTATTTTTAATATTGGATCTGTGTGTATTTTAGTGTAATTACCCTCATCAATTAAAGTTTTAATTTTGTTATTATATTCTGTAATGTCCAGAATAACTGTGGCGTTACCTTTATCTGATGGCAATATTTTAATAGATGTGTCTTTATGATTTTAAATTTTAGATGGTTTAGTCAGTTCAGGTACTGGTATCGCTCTAGCCATGCTTGATACTGATGTCAAAAAAAAATTAAAGCCATAAGAAATAAAGGCCGTAAGAATTAAAGGGCATAAGAAATAAAAGCCATAAGAAATAAAAGCCGTAAGAAATAAAAGCCATAAGAAATCAGGCCATAAGGAATGGGGATCATAAGTAATAAAGACCATAAGCAATATAGACCTTAGGAATTAAAGGCAGTATGAAATAAAAGTCATAATTAATAAAAACCATGAGAAATAAAAGTTATCAGAAATAAAGGCCTCAAGAAATAAAGGTCATAAGAAATAATAAGAAATAAAGGTTTTTGACCATCATAAAAAAATTTGTGGGTGTCTAACGAACTTAATGGATGGTATCTGGTGACTAAAAGTAGATTGGGTACAACAACGTGCAATGAAATAATATAGGGGCTGTCAAGGTCAGCCGTTTTTGAGCAACCCATACACTTTGAGCTTCTCCAAATAACAAAGCCATCAATACCGGCATTTACTGTTCATAATTAAATCGGCTGAAGACATCAATTGTCGAAAAACAGCCTTAACCTTTAACCAACAGGGGTGGCGTCATGTTGCGTCATGACAGTGTACTACAACATATTTCAATCAGAACTCAGCAAAAACGGTTGAGCTTCAGTTGGACTACCATCCATTTCGCTCTCTTCAAAATTGTTCAAATAGAAAATCTTTTAAAATGGAAAAAGAGGTGAAAAACTATCTGCTGATGTATTTTGATAATAAAGATACTAACTTTTGACGTTTAGATTTTTCTTTCTCCTAAGAATATCACGTCATAAGAATCACATGTCATATATTTATAAGCCAAATTTAGTTTAAACAAGCTTCCAGTGAAAATTTTAGGAAGAGAATTGGGTAATCGTTTGCCCCTCCATATAAATAAATGTACATTCTGCCATTCGACTGGCCATGCTTGTAATGAGATAATCTCTAGCCTTCAGAGGGAATTGATGTTAAAAAGCAACTCGCTTATGAAGAAATGTTACAGAAATCAGTTTAATGAGCAATAGGTTGAGCTATACTAGATGTTAAAGAAAAATATAGATGTAACTGCTCTGATAAAATAATCATTTTATAGATATAAACAATGTTAAATTATTATATTCAAAAAAGTACAGTAAAATATTAGACCTACTAAAAATATTGGTAATAAAAATATCCTTAAGGAATGGTCATATAACCACGAATGACCAGCTAAATTTCCAAAACATCCCGGTAATAGATAAGATCATATTGTAATTGAATAGCCCGGTGAATATCCCTACGAAGTTTCTGTACAGCCCCATAGTATATGACAAAAACAATTCATCAACCTGCAAACAATCATATGTCATATATTTATAAACCAAATTTAGTTTAAACAAGCTTGCAGTGAAAAATTTAGGAAAAGAATTCGGTAATCGTTTGCCCCTCCATATAAATAAATGTACATTCTACCATTCGACTGGGCATGCTTGTAATGAGATTATCTCTAGACTTCAGAAGGAATTGATGTTAAAAAGCAACTCGCTTATGAAGAAATGTTACAGAAATCAGTTTAATGAGCAATAGGTTGAGCTATACTAGATCTTAAAGAAAAATATAGATGTAACTGCTCTGATAAAATAATCATTTTATAGATATAAACAATGTTAAATTATTATATTCAAAAAAGTACAGTAAAATATTAGACCTACTAGAAATATTGAAAATAAAAACATCCTTAAGGAACGGTCATATAACCACGAATGGCCAGCTAAATTTCTAATAATAGATAAGAGCATCATAAGATTCGGTAATAGATAAGATCATATTGTAATTGAATAACCCGGTTTTTACCTGCCGATATTTACAGCTCAGCATCTAAGATTTGGATGCGCTATAGCCTAACGGCCTAACGCCTCAAAGCTCATTCGAAGCAATGCATTAATCATGCTAACTTCCGTTAAGTACTGTACATTCGCAGAATTTTTCGTTCTCTCTCTCTGTTAGACCACTGTCAGTGGGTCACTACCCACTCACTCCTTCGTTTGCGCATCTCAGAGTCCAAGATGCTGATTAAGCGGTATGGGTCGCGATATGCGGGCTCCGGCGTGCTCGACTGTATGTGCGATAACTCCGTAAATATATAATATTTTTGTTTTTCCTCTCGCCAGTATACTCTCAATATTCTCGAAATATAAAAAAAACGATTTTTTGAAATTTCTTTTATCCTATTTAGCCGGCTGATCAAGATAGCCGGCTGATCAAGAAGACGCGCATCGAAATACAAACAAGTGGTTGTGTTTTTCGGCCGAAAATCTGAATTTTAAATGTCGACCAAACTATAAAGTTGCCAACGTTGCAGTCATTCCCGAACTGCTAAATTAACAAAAAAGATTCTTATATTGACCCTTCGTAAAACAATTTATATGCGTCAAAGGGCGAAGGAGGGACAACTTTATATACGAATAGATTCGACTCGATAGTCATAAATCTCGATCGGGCGAAGAGGGATTTTGCGTGGAAAGTCCCAACTTTAAAACAATTACCATCTAATATTTTAGCGAGCCCTATAACCCTCTGAAAAGGGTGGTGATAAGTTTAATTTTGCCCTTTCCGAAGTGGGGTTATGAGTTGAGGTATTGGAAAAAGCCAGCGCAATGCACTACCAGTGATTGTCCCCGTTTATAGTAGCGACAATGAAGGATTTCGGTCGTTTGACTGGAAGGGATGGGGATGTTTTGCACCAAGGGTTGGCGCAGATCGAAAATATTTAATTGGGGAAGTTAATTCTAATGTTCCGCAGTACTGAAGAGTAAAAAAAAATTCTAATGGTCGTTAACCCGTTGAATGGACAATCCTCATTTTACACCTCCACGTGATAGAGCACAGAAAAACCAGATTGGTGGCTAACGTACAGAGAAATCAAATTGTTATCGGAATAAACAGCCCACTTAGTTCTGAGGAAAGAAGAAAACAACTATTTTTTGAAAGAAATTTCCCAATGAAACACACCTGACGATCTTTCTAAACCGGTTAAACAACCATAACCGCTTATCTAAAAACATTAGCCAAACCTGAGATACTTTAACCACATAGCGCAAGACGAACGGATGGTGTGGAGAAACTTCTGATACTGGGGAAGGTCAATGGGAGAAGGCCAAGAGGTAGATCGCCGACACAGTGGTTTGATCAAATGGAGGCACTGGTAGAAGAGGGCCTGCATTAATTGGCACAAGATAAGGAAGCATGGAGGCAAACGCCGTAAATACGACAACATAATGTCACTTCGAGGGTTGCTTTTTATGTATCCGGAATACTAAATAAAAACAAATATTTATCATTGAAAATGGTTTAATTATTTTTCAAAATATTCTCCGCGATCAATATACTTTTGCATACGTTTGTACCAATTTTTATAGCACTGTTTCCATTCCAATTAAAGTATTTTCAAAACTTATTCTTCACGTAGCTTATTCTTCACGGGCGGGAAGACATAGAAATCATTGAGTATCAAATCAGGACTGTAAGGCGGATGACCCATCAATTCGATTGAGTTGTTTGGTCCGGTGTGTGAGGGCTCGCGCTGTCATTGTGAAACATGATCCTGCGTCGCTGGTTGTTTATTTATTTCTTCAAAGGCTTATGGTAAATGTATTGCCAGTATATTATTGTCAAATATTGTATACAATTCAGAATTGGCCATTCTCCAATTCTCTAGTGGTACTATAGCCGCATTCCCATTAATCTCAAAGGTGACCATTTGCATCGAAGTGCTTCTTGCGCGTACAACTTTTGTTTGATTGAACTTGATTTACCACTAAACACCAAATCACTTTTTTTGAACTGCTCGACGCACGTTTCGCTAACCACGTTAGCATTATTAGGAAATGATCTTACATATTTCTTCATCTTACTTTCCTCGTCAGCACATAGGCCATGTGCCATAGGTGTGACACATAGGTCAACTTTTAAATTTCATACATTGAATTGAAAATGTTTTTTTCGTGATCTTTCTTATATAGTTGGCATAACCATGATTCTTAGCCTGTGGTTTTTTTATTATTCTTACGTATTTCATCTTTCTTCCTTCTTTTTATCGGTTTCTTTATTCCTTTTTCAATTTTAACTATTTTTAAATCCAGTACAGGCTTTTTCTTCTTATTTATATTTTTCTTGTCTTCTGCTTTGTTTCTGTAGGGACTTAATTTCATTGTTGCCTTAGTACCGATAGGAGATAAAGTGTTCAAGTAAGACTTTATTATTTGATTAGTGTTAGTGATTTTATCAACTGCTGCTGTATTAGTATCGTGTGCAGTATCTTGTGATATTATCAACTGCTGCTCTATTATTATCGTGTGCAGTATCTTGTGATATTATTGAAGGTCCAAGTTGAATGGTGGGTGATAATGTTGCATCTCTAGGTACCAAGAGTGATCAGATTAAATCATCGAGTAGTTCACAAAAAGTGATTTGGTGTTGAGTGGTAAATCTCTTCAAGTTTAACACAAATAGTGTCCGTATAACAAAATGTCCTGAGTACGTATACAATCAACAATGTCAAACTTTTCAATGTATATGTTAGATGACGCCTAGCAACACCACTGTTGCCAATTCTGGATACATAAGTAGTAACCTTCATAAGGGTTAAGGACTGAGAGAAAGAGAGAATTTAAATGTACCGATATGGTAACCAAGTATAAACCAGTTAGGGTTTTCGCTAAATATCTTTTTTTTACAAGATAAAAATATACTATGTCGATCCATTATAGTTTTTGTAGCTGGTAAAGAGTTTAGAAAAATAACACGCCATAACTGTTAAGTCGAGGATTAAAATATGAGACTAGGATAAATGCACTAGGACAAATTCACCACTGATGCGGAGAAAAGTAACTTGTGTTTAGAGAATATTTTGTAAGAAATAGCAAAACAAAAAGAATTTTTAGCAAACATAAGACAATATAAAAATAATTAAAATGTCTGAAAAAACAACAAATTAAATAATATGGATAGAAATATTCAAAAACAACCGTGCTCCACGCAAAAATTGCTTATTCATTCAATCGATACTAAAACGTCAGCAAGTCTCTCCCGAGACTGGTTTTTAGCCTTAAACCGTCTTCAATCGGACTCAAGCTAAATGTTCAAAAAGCAGCTGAATGAATGGCCATGATTAAGACCATATACATTGTCCGTATGGCTGCAATATGCAACAACATCAATATGCTCACAACATCCTGTAGTAAATGGCCGCAATAGGTGAAATTGAGTCAGCTCAACGGTGCGGTTTTGGAAGGTCACGCTTTGTTTCGGTACTCGCGACATGATCGTTTTTCCCGGTTTCCGGTGCAACGAAAAATCTCCTTTTAGTTTATTGCGAATTTAGACATATATATGTTTTATTGAACTGTGTGTGGATACAAATGCTGTAGTGAGACTTGCGTAATCAAGTATATTCAATATAGTCTATTTCTGTTTCTCGGCGTACAGTGATTTTATATTATTTTGTTTTGTGACTTCCTATTAGTCGGAGACTTTTCGACCTTTCAACGTTAATTGATTCCCTTAATCATTTTATGGTTGTCGTCATGGCTCGCAGGTTGTATCGCGGCTGCAATAAAACTATTAACAAGACAACATATACAATTGGATTTCTGCGGTGGTTGGTTCCATTCAAGTTGTGCCCAACTTGAATGGAACAGCGGTAGATTTCAAAAACTGCTTACAAAATAAGAAAATGTTATATTGCGTTGCGTGCAGAGAGCAGTACAGCGCAGTCCCTTCCTGATCCAAAGCCCGATAAATTATCTCACGAACTGACGGGATAAAAACCCCTGCTTCTGATTTTGGTGAAAGCACATTTTCTTCTATACTGTCTAAAGCCAAGCCTAATATTAAAGACGTTATCAAGCTAGTCTCTGAATTGTACTTACGACTCAGCAACAGAATAATACAATCCAGACTATTCTGAGAGAGTTAACTGATCTAAAAAATAACTCTAACAGAATTGATGTCCTTGAGAATCAAATCGAACTGTTAAATAACAATTTAGCTATCTTAAAGTCGAACAATGATTCTCATCAGACCCTGATTCCAAGCTCCGAAGAATTGCTGGATAAACTATCCGACCGCGAAAGACGCAAATCAAACTTTATCGTTTTTTGCATAAATAACTCAAACACTCAAGCTATATCTGAAAGCCATTGATCACTTGTGGAAAGCATCATTCTAACCACGTGCAATCTTATGATTGATTCCAGCAAAATCAAAATACATCACCTTGGTAAACTTTCAGATGGGAAAAACGTCTGCTCAAGGTAATGTGTAATTCTGTCGATGTTGCCACGTTTGTTCTTAAGAATGTTATAAACCTAGCCAATGGTGCCATGTTTCGGAGCATATCATTTCAGTCTGATAAAACTAAAGCCCAAAATCATCACTATAAATCGTCAGAAATAAAAAATTGGCGAGAGTAATAGTAAAATTGGTTATTGTAATGACCAACCACTTATTGAATCTCATAAACCATCCAATAAAGGCACATGTAATCTAAACTGGAATGTCTTACACACATAACCCAGCATCAATTCATAGCATTACTCCTATTTTATAAGAACGTGTGTGGTGTAAGAAAATAAACTGCGGATCTCTACCAGTCCGTCCTATCCAGCAATTATCACATTATTGCTATGTCGGAGACCTGGCTGCAACCATCTGTTTTTGTTGCTGAGCTGTTCAGGTACATGGTCTTCAGAAAGAATCGGGATCTGAATACCCTCTGGAAGTTGGAAGAGGCGGCGGAGTTCTCCTTGCCTTTTAATCATCTTCACAACCGCCGAAGCTCGACTTGTTTATCTTGCAGGAGTTATTCCCAAATGTCGACATTGTTGGTTGCAAAATACCTATAAGTCAGACCATAATCTTTATTTTTTCTGTTTATATTCCTCCAAAATCAAATATTCGCCAATTCGCCAAAATCAAAATTCGTTAAGAAACCCATTTTTGATACCTTCGAATCTCTTTATTATATCACGAATTATAAAATTCTAATCTTAGGTGATATTAATTTACATTATCAAAGCCCTGTTAACTATCAATTATCTAATCAATTTCTGCGAGCACTGTTGCACTGTACAACTTTCAGGAATTTTTTGATATTCGTCAATACAATCACATATTTAATATACAAAACAATATACTCGACTTAGTTATTGCAATGGCAGTAACGTTTCTGTGTATTTACTCAGTATATGTCAGCTTTTAAGAGAGTGCTGAGGGCTCGTGCGATGTTTTAACCTTAAAATTATTTTTTAATTTGTATATAAATACTTTTGTACCGTTGTTAGGTTAAGTTCGAATTATTTTTATTATTATTATTATTCACGTATGGGCCCTGCTGGGCCACGTGAAGTACAATTAGAGGCGTTTGTTGTTGTTAGCCTTCCTTTGCGCCTATACTAATTTCATTCTTTCGCTATGAGCTTTTTTCCTTTCATCAGACCAAGTTGTTCCAGTCTTCCTACATTTGACTCTCTGGCCAACCCTCAAACGTTAATCTTGTGTCTGAAACAGCCTCTATCCTGAATTTCACTTTGTGTAATTTTTGCTGATCTTAGGTTCTCTTTAATTACAGCAATCCATTTAATTATTTCTACTTTAGCTCTACTCCTATTTTCATAAAATTTGACTATTTGTCTAGTTAGCCTACTCGGATTTATCCGTTTTATGTGTCCGTAAAATTTAAGTCTTCTTTTTCTCATATCGCTATGTATATCTGTGTATTGTTTGATTTCTTGGTTTTCTCGAAGTCGGTATGTTGTGTTATTTAGATATGCATTTTTTGTTGCAAATATTTTGTGTAAGTCTCAATGCCGTTTCCATTTTTTGACATCTTACCCTTATTAGCCGCTTTTTCCAACCCATTTTCCATGATTATTTCACCCAAATATTTGAATTGAGAGACTCGTCTGATGTTACCACATTTTATTTTTAGAAATGGTGTTCTTAGTCTGTTGTAGGCCATGTATTGTGTCTTTTCAAAGGAAATTTGGAGTCCTACCTTTTCTGCTGTTTCTTTTAGGATTTCAATCTGTTTCTGTTGCCGTTCAATATGTTTCTGTGACATTCAATTTTGATGTTGGTTCTCCCCAGTTTAATGGGCTGGTCAATATTCAGGGCTGACTTTTTTTCACGCCACTCATGTATTACTTTTTCTAGAAGACAGTTAAATAAGAGTGGCGCGAGTCCATCCCCTTGTCTCACTCCAGTTTTAATTTCGATGGGTTCTGAGATGTCACCCATGAATTTAACTTTTGACCTTGTGTTAGTTAATGTTGCTTTAATAATTGCCAGCGTTTTCAGATCTAGTCCTTGTTCTTTCAAGATTTGGAATACAGATTCGCAGTCAACAGAATCATATGCTTTTTTGAAATCCACAAATGTACAGACGAGATTTTTATTGTATAGTTTTTGATGTCTTAGGATCAACTTTAGATTCAGGATCTGTTCAGGGCAGGATCTGCCCGGTCGAAAACCTGCTTGATATTCACCACTTTTAGGTTTCAACTGTCCCTGTGCTCTGTCTAGTAGACATTGAGATAGAATCTTGTAACAAACTGGGAGAAGAGATATCCCTCTGTAGTTGTTTACATGCGTTCTATCTCCTTTCTTGTGTAGTGGATGGATTAAAATATCTTTCCAATCTGCCGGAATCCGTTCGGTTCGCCAAACTTCTTGTAGAATTTTGGTTATTTCCTTGATTGTACCTGGACCAGCGGATTTCAAAAGCTCAGCAGTGATTCCATCTTCATCAGAAGCTTTGTTATTTTTAAGCCGCTTAATTTGCCTAATAATTTCATCTTCGTTCGGTGGTAATGAATCTGGGTTTGTTTGTTTAGGGTTTAGTGTTGGTAATTTGTTTAAGGGCTCAGGACAGTTTAGTATTTGTTCAAAATATTTCGCAAGTTCTTTGCAATTGTCTTGGTTATCCAGAGCTAATTGTCCGTTTTCCTTTTGGAAACAAAGACTTTGGGGTTGATAGCCTGTTAATTTTGTTTTAAATGTTTTGTAAAAGTTTCGGGTGTTATTTTTTGGGAATCTTTTTCTATTTCATTAAGTTCATTAAATATTCAAAAAGTTGTTATAGTTTATTGCTGTTTTTGCTGTTCCAATCTTTGAATGCTTTACTTCGGCTTAATACTGCTTGTTCGCAAACTTCATCCTACCACGGATGTTTTCTACGTTTTTGTAAAGGGACCAACTTTAAGGCTGTTTTAATAACTTTCTGTTTCAATTCTTGCCAGGTCTGTGCTGGTTGTTTATCAAGCTCTTCTGTTAGAGTTGGTTTTATTTTTGTAGGGTCGAACTTTGGTATTAGCAGTCTCTTTTAAATAAGTTTTCGAGGTTTTAAGCTAAGTTTGATTCTAGTCAAGTAGTGATCCGTATCTATATTAGCTCCTTTCCTGACTTGAACATTCAAAATCTCTTTATAATTGGGGTACGAAATGGCAACATGGTCAATTTGAAATTCACCCATATACGTGTTTGGGCACCTTCAGGTCTTTTGTTTTGTTATTTTCTTCATAAAATGGGTTAACATTATTTTTAGATTAAATTGCGAATATAGTTCAACTAATCTTCTGCCGTTATTGTTAGTAGTGAGCGGAAAAACTGCCGACTGTTTTCCTGTACATTTTTTCTTTCCCTAGTTGGGCATTGAAATCACCCAATAGGATTTTTACATGGTTAGAGGGAATTTTAGAGATAGCCTTTTCCAGTATTTCCCAGGACTTATTTACTTTTTCAGGATTAGATTTATTTTCTTCGTTAACTGGGAGGTGTGCATTGATTAATGTATAGTTTTTGTTAGCACACTTGAGGAATAGTGTCATAAGTCGATTCTTTACTGGCTGAACATTAGTTATAGAATAAAGAATGTTTCTTGAGATAGCGAAAGCAACACCGAGATGTGGTGTATTTTTGAGTATACTTTTGTCCGTTTTACTTTTAAAAAGTCTGTAGTTGCCGAATTCCAAGGTGTTATCATCTATCAATCTGGTTTCTTGCAAAGCTAAAATTTGGATTTTTTGCTGATGTTAGCCCCAATTCGTGTAGTTTTCCTGGACGCAGGAGAGAATTGATATTTACCGTTCCAAAGGAAGTTCTTGTTTTCGGTTTCAGTCGTTGGCCAGAGGTCTCCCACTCCCTCTGAAGGATTTTTCGTTTAAGCCCGGATGCCCCAGAATCCAAAAGTCCGATTGTACTAGCGAAGCTGGCAGAGGATTGTCTACCTCCTGGGGTAATTTTGTAATTACTAGAACGCTTCATCTTGTACTTTGAATTAAAGTTTTGAACCTTGACGGTTCAGAGGTTAAGACTGGAGGGGTTAGTTCCATAATTTAAATATCAGCTGCATCACTGATGAACAGACGCTGACCACTTAACCGCTTGATACAAGTCAGAGGCTAAGTGGATTTAGTTTTTTTTGCCTTGGTTCGGGGCTGCTTATTTTAAGATATTCGCAGCTGTCCATTAGTATCTAATGGAACTTTCACTAGCTACCATGCGTGACCAGTACCTTAGACGAGGTATACTGGTTAAGTATTTTATTTTTAAGTTCGTTCGTTCGTTTATTCGTTCGTTCGTTCGTTCGTTCGTTCGTTCGTTCGTTCGTTCATTTATTTATTCATTCATTCGTTTATTCATTCATTCATCATTCATTACACGAAACAGTTCGTAACGAGCCCAGGCTCTGTCTAAGTACCAGATATGCATAAAAAGTTATATTGTTGTCCCATAAAGAATATTAAAAATACTCAAAAACAAGGAAAATGTATCCGTATTTTAAGAAAATTTTATTACAGCCTTAATCCGACATGGACGATTTATATGGTCGTATCTTTAGTTATTCCTTCAGGTACTTTTCGAACTTTCAACTTGGTGGTGACATTTTGGGGACGGCTGAAAGAATAAGCAATTTTGCGTAGAGCATGGATAAATTTTTGTTGTTTTTGAATATTTTTAATATTTTCCACCTGGTCACTATGTGCCTTTTCAAATATGAGTACACAACAAAATAATTATAATTTAAAGCAAGTTGGTCAATTTCCTACCATACTTTCGAAATAGTACTGAGAAGATAGATGAGATACAAAAAAGTCAATATTCGTTTTAGAAATGATCTAATCTTGCTGGCTAAATCCAAAGAAGAACTACAAAGATTTAAAAAAAAAATACCAGTGGTAGCCGTTAATAAGTCTTAATTTTTTCTTAAACGAAAACGAGTTTAATTTGAAGGAAAGGAGAAAATAATTTACTCGAAGTATGCGCCATCGTAAGCTGTATATTCTTCCCATCCTTCTGGCAATATGTGGATGCCCTCCCAGAAAAACCGAACATCTTTTGAGGTGGTCCAGTCGTCAAGCCAGTTTTCGACATCTCCGTCATTGTTGAAGTGTTTCATCAAAAGCGGGTGAGATATAAATGAAAACAGGTCGTAGTCGAAAGGCGCCAAGTCTGGTAGTGCAGATGGGGCAGCCGGCCAAATGCAGAAATGGTGTACTTGACTGCTTTCGCTGTGTGTGATGGGGCGTTGTCGTGATACAAAATCACTTTTCCGTGTCCTCTAGCCCATTCGGGATGCTTTTTGATCAATGCATGGTTCAAATTTATCGATATCAACTGTTTCACTTGGAAGTTCTGTTTCACTTCACAAACTGTTGCCCACGCAACATTGTCGTGCCCCACGAAAAAAATTTGTGCGTGGGGCACGGATGAATTTTCGGTGTTTTTGAACATTTTTAATATTTTCGACGGGACCCCTATGCCCCTTTTCAAGTATAAATACATGACAAAGTATTTAAAATAAAAGACAATTTGGTTCATTTCCCACGTCCTTATAAAAGAGTACCAAGAATGTAGATGAAATATAAAAAGGTCAATATTCGTTTTACAAATGATATAATCTTGCTGGCTAGAACTACAAAAAATACAAAAAAAAACAATTAAAACAAAAAAATCACAGCCCAAGTATATAAAGCAAAAGAATCTTAGTTTCCAAAAGTTAGCAACTTTACCACATAGCAATCGGCCAATAAGTCCCCGGTCTGACAAATTAAATATAAATTTTTACTTTATTCGTCAATATATTCTCCTTGAAGAACAATTCAATAATTCGAACAATTTTCTAACATTTTTACACCTTTTTTATTGAACGATTTCTCTTTGCGTCCGAAATATTCTTTAGTGATGGCAATTACCTCTTCATAGAAACGAAATTAACTTTCAGCGAGAATTTTTTTGAAGTCTGAAAACACGAAATAGTCATTGGTGGCTAGATCTGGAGAATACAGTGGATAAGGAAGCTATTGGAAGTGCAATTCATGTAAATTAGCCATTGTTGCCAACGATTTTTAATATGGTGCATTGTCGTGGTGGAACAGCACTTTCTTCATCTCGTCCTTCATTTCGTTTTGCGTATATTGATGTAATATCCCGTACGAATCCCAAAATAGAGAGACCATAACCGATGGTGGTGTTGGTCGCTTTGGACGGGTTTCACCAGCTGCTGTCCACTCAGCTAACTGTCAATTTGTTCACATAACACATGAAAAAAATTCTATTTATTTCGCTTAAACAACTCCAAGCATTGCTCAGAATCATCAATACGTTGTTGTTATTCCCAAATAATCATGCAAAATGGTGTAAGAACTTCTTTTCGATCTCGATCTTCATGATATAAGCTTCACTTTATGATTTTGCGAAATAATTTTGTGCATTTTTCTGATGTTATCTGGTGTAATCGCCTCATTTGGACGTCCAGAGCATTCAACATAATCGGTGCCACATTTGAATTCAGCATACCAATCAATTATGGTTTATTTTCCTGGTGCCGGGTAATATTTATCAAGCAATTGTTTTGCTTCAACGGTATTTTTCTTCATCAAAAAGCAATGCTTAATTCACAAAAGAAATTCCTTATTTTTCATTGTTTTAACAATAACAAAACCACTGTCACTTGAAACACAACAAATCAAAATCTACAATCTGTCTATTGTTATGAAATTTTGACATATGACTTTGAAGGTTGGCAAAATCAAGCACTGGTAAGTAGTTTTCGTTAGTGACGCCATCTATATGTCAGATCGAAGGTTTTGACCCATGTGTTATATCTAAAACTAATAAGTAATAAAAATGGGCATGGCAAAAGCGCAAATATTTATGGTTAATATATACTCGTTCCGGGATACCATCTCAGTAGCCATGGAGCCATGGTTTTGTGACTCCATCCGTGCTTATTTACAATACTTGTATTGAAACTGGTCGTTCTGGTGTGTTCATGCAATGACGATTTCAAAATAATTTTAAAGTTGGCCGTATGCTCGCTGTTCCAAAAGGCGATGCCATTATGAAGTGGGTGAACAAATTTTAAACAATAGGATCGTTGAGACCTGGGACTGCATGGGGAGGAGATCAAACAGTATGAACCCCGGAAACATTGAAAGGGTCCGACAAGCGGTGAAAACCAGCCTTCGCCGTTTAGCGGTACATCGCACTCTAAGAATATCAGACGGGTCAGTTTCCAGAATCTTACTTACTCACAAAATGACTTTGTGAGACGCCGTAAGTTCGCAGAAAGGATGTTGGAATTGCAGGACGACAACATCGTTTTGTTCATGAGTGACGAGGCCCATTTTTATTTATCGGGAATGATAAACAAACAAAACTTTCGATACTGGGCACCCAAAAACCCCCAAGAACTATATGATCAACCTCTGCACTCCAAGAGAGTAACTGTTTGATGTGCCGCATCTCGGAATTGCATTATTGGACCGTATTTTTTTCGTGAAAACGGACGAACAGTGTCTGTTAACACAGATTGCTATCTTGCCATGTTGCATGATTATTTTCTGCGACTTGCCATACGTCAAGAGCAACAATGGCCTTTTTAAGGGAACATTTCCCTGGGCGCCTTATTCCATTGCGTGAGAATGTGGAATAGTCATCTTGGTCACCAGACTTTACAGATTGTGACTACTTTTTATGGGGCTATTTAAAATCGAAAGCTTACATAAACAAGCCACGAATTCTTGAAGCTTGAAGCTCGTCCTGATGCCTGGTGCCATGCTCCTTGATGGTGGTGCCATTCTCAGATTCCTGGTGCCATGCTCGAAGGGGATATGGACGATTTTGCTATCCGTCTACAAGAATGCCTCGACAAAAATGGACACCACGTAATTGATGTGATTTTTCGCATCTGGTCGTATTATTTATACTTTAATGGCAATCTACTAATGTATAAAAGCAATAAATGTTGATATTCGTTTAAAGTATCAATTTTTTCAAAAACACCATACCTTCCTACCAGACCCTGTATACTGAAACCAATTTACAGAGGAAAAAACACAAAGGCAGAATTATTATTCCAGTTGAAAGCCGAACAGAAGGCAATGCCTCAAATGTTACTTTTCGAACGACATGGCCTCTAAAACTGATTTTCAGGTCATATTCACAGTAGGTTCGTGTATTATCTTCTTCCTCTTCGTATTCTTCTTTACAAAAAAGTCGTGACCTGAAAACTCATTCCGTTTGCGTCCTTTTCAGACTACTTCTCACAAGTCCTATCTGTTTCTGGTCGTCTTGCTTACATATTGAGAGATAAACCAGTAAGGTCTTTAATTTGGCCTGTCTATCTTTTTGCAGGTGTGCTGTGTGATCTAGACCTAGATCATCTATTATTCCTCGTTTTGAAACTGTGTCTCCAAAATTCCCACCAATAAAACTATTCATGAACACAAAGGAGAAACAGTAACTCAACAAAAAAATTAAAGAGTAAAAAAGGAGAAGAAAAAAACCTAAATAAAAGAAGAAGAAACTTCTGCGAATTTAATTTGATCTTTTAATGTATCCATCTTACACCATTTATTCACCGCTGGCGTTAGAATAATTCTTCCACAGACTGAACCTATTCGGTGAAACAAAAGCGACGAGAATCACGTTTAAAGAATTACGGCGATACATGTAACGTGTAGGGTGGGTGCTTTTCATTCGATTTCAAAATAAAAGCATCGGGAAATAGATAACATCTATATATATGTTCCACGGAGCGTATTGCGGTTGGTATAATATTGTAAATCTGCCAACTATAGCAAACATTTATTTTTCAGCAAATTGAATTACTTCTTTTGCATTCTCTATAGAGACATTTAAAGTAAATGCCAAACTTTACGAGGGCATATTGATAAATAATTACTTGCCACAGAAAAAGTTTTAAACTAAAATTAAAAATAAATTACATTTTTCTATTGGAACTTTCGATATGAAACACTAAACTCGAAGAGATTTACCACTGAAAACCAAATTACTTTTTTTCTCTTCTCGACGCACGTTTCTATAACTATGTTAGCATCATCGGAAGATGAGATTGAGCTGACATGGTTAGGGAAACGCGAGTCGAAAAGATAAAAAGTGATTTGGTGTTTAGTAAGAAATCTTTTCGAGTGTAATAGTTCATAGTGCTGTAGCTTTTTTGTGCTCCATTGTAAGTATATAGCAATGATTTTGAATAGTTTTGATTGATTGCGCGGTTGGCTCTTGGTGAAACATAGTAACAATGATAATAATTAAAACACTTGGTATTTGTTTCACAATATATTCAAGATATTCTCTAACATGTTTCGGCCTCGCGACCATTCTCAAAGAGAGTTATGTATAAACTAAACTAAAGTTTCAAAGTGCTGTCTAATGGAAGTCGGTTTTTTCATCTCGTTAAATTTATTACACTATCAATAATTGGAGTATTTCCGAAGTCTAGCTGGGTGTTTGTTAGGTTTTTGCCGTCGTATATGGCTTTTTTAATTTCGAAAATTTCCAGGTAATTTAACAGCCTGCTTTTATTGCAGCTATGTATTAATTTGGTATTATTAATGTTAAAAAAATGGTTCTGGTCTATACAATGTTCGGCAAAGCCCGTCTTTCTCTGATTGTGTAAAATTGAATATTTATGTTCTTTTAGCCTATCATTGAGCGATCGGCCCGTTTGGCCTATATAAATAGCGTCACACATATTACATTTAATTTCGTATACTCCAGATTTGTCACAAAATTTTGCTCTTTCTTTGTTATTGTTTAACATCGATGTAAGATTATTCTTATTAACAGAGATAATATTAATATTTTCGTTCTTTAACTGATTTGTGATTCTTGAACTTAATTTGTGAATATAGTTTATAGCATGCCAATTTTTAGAATCTTTTTCGGGTGTTGCGGCATAAAAATGTTTGGTGTTGTTTTTCTTAATCTTGTTTTTTATGATATCAGCCAAGCATCATAGATAAAATGATTTTTGAAGATATTGTTAGTCATTGCATATCATATATTCTATTTATTTCTTTCTTTTTATTTTTTTTTATTTTATTTAATTATGTATTTCTATTTTATTAGAAATACTAACATTTGACTGTTTTTTCTTTTTCAATTAAATTACCAGATGTGGCAGTTAATAATTGAAGACACTAGCGGATAAAGGTGTTATGTGGCAAAATGAAACTTTTGCTAAGAATCATAAATGTTTTTTAACTCAATTTTGTACTTCAAAAAAGTAACTTCTTCGCCAAACTGGAGAAAATGTGTACATAACACTTTCATGCAATGTAAAAGGTTACAAAAAATCTGATTTATACAAAGGGGATGTATTAAACAAAATTCTAGATCAACAAAACAAATAAAGGGTCCAATGGAAAAACACAATTTTTGGGAAATCGAAAAACAAACTTTCAAGTCGCCCCAGCACTATAATTTTATGAAATTCGCATTCTGATAAGTTGATTTACTGCTACAAATCCTTCCCTAAGAGTTTGTATATAAATAACCAACAAAAGAAACTAATAGGTATCTAAAAGAACAAAAATTGCATTTCAGTTTAAAACATTTTTGGTAAAATACCTAATATTTATTAAAAAAATCAACCATAAATTGTTAAAATGTATAAATATAAGATTGGAACATTACAAAATGTGAAAAATAATGTAAATAGTTAAAATCATCAAAGATAAAGACAAAAAGAAAAAAAGGATTATTTATTTAGGTAGGTATGAACAAAAAATGTATAACCAATTATATAAATACCATTCGTTGTTCCGTTTTTAACAACTAATTTATTTATAAATATACAGTAAATTCTACATGATGAAAAAATAACTGTTACGAAATAAAAATAGCTTCTAACAAAACAACGAAAGGGAATTCTGTTGTGTCTTCGTGTGGTCTTCCTGAGTCTTCAAACGTCTTCAATCGTTATGGCCAACTGACAATAGTGGACGCCTTGAATCGTTACGCACTTGTCTTTGTAATGGGTAACCGAGACTTCACTCTCGGAGGTACTGGTACACTGGACTCGAACACTAGCAACTGACTTTCGCGTGACAGCTAATAGTTGAATTCTGAATTCTGCCTCGTGGTCCTCTGTATTTATAGTCCTGTTTGGATTGCGAGGAGTGCACAAGAATTTAATCGGTTTACTGAAAAACATTGGTATTTAACTAAATGTGCATTATCAGTATTTAACATTCCACCATAAGGTGGATATAAAATAACGTAATAATTATATGTAATTAATATGTAATATATAACTAACCCTTAATTTATAAAACAGAAAATACTGAATAATAGGTAAAAAACCAATTTTTTTTAATAAATTTCTTTAAGCTTCCTGTTAAATACCTAGGTGTAACAGATTAAAATTTTCCGATGTAGGTACGTAGTAATAAAAGTAAGATTATATATAATAAAATTTTTGATAAAATAAAAACTAACAATCTTTACTTATCTACCCAGTATCGTCGTAATCCATGAAGGTATCTTTGCTATTTTTTTTTCAATAGTGTAGACTATAGCATACTAGTTCATCTAGTAATCACGTAAGTGCATTTTTTGTGCTGCTTCTGAACTTTTCAGTTCATATTATTTTGTTTTTTTAATCTATTTAATTATTGTATGTTTAATAGAATATTTTTAACAGATTTGAAAATGTTGCAAATGTTACAAGTATCTATCCATGGGTAACCAAAGGCAAAGTCAAAATAATTATTAAAAATTGTCCGAAAACGTAGGACACTTCAAAACGTAGGACACGTAGGAACGTTTAGTAGGACACTTCATTTTTAGGATAATTCCTATTATACATCGAGGCAATCTAGGCAGTGTTGAGTTCCTCTAGCAAATACAGCTTCTTAGTATCATTTAACGAATATTGTGACTGTCGGCCCTTTAAAGACTTGATGAAGTCCTTAATTTTCATAACCGTTTCAACCGTCAATTTATGTACTCTGGTATTTTTTTTCCTTTATTTGGGTTTTTCGCCACTATCTAAAACTCAAAAAATATCAAAAATACCTGTTCTTATTTAAAGAAAGAATCACTGGGTAAAAACAAAAAACCAAACGGAAACAAATTTCTCAGTTTTTTTTTTTGTAATAAATTTGCATAATGAACAAAATTTTAAAGATATAAAAATGTTATAAAAAATTTTACAAACTTTAACGTTTCGGAGGGTACTCTCCCCCCGTTTTCAAAACTAAACTAAAAAAATAAATTATATTAATTTGTAATATATAAAGTAAAGAGTGAAAGTAAATATGTTTTTTTGTATATGTCAACGATACTTATATTGACAACAATAGATTTTCATGACAGTGACATACTACCAAAAAATATATATAGGTAATGTATACTGTGTGATTGTTTATTGTACTGATTCTGTATTCAAATATTTAAATATGTTTAATTGTATTCTTTAGAATCGGGAACAATATTGAATTTAAATCTACCGAAGGCATAGCAATACATTTATTTTTACTTAAATTAATTATAGCGGTTTCTTTTAATCTTCTGTATTTTGTTACCGATTCTTTTAATACCGTTTTGGAATTATTCCAGTTGATTTTAAGACCCGATTCCCATGCTATATTGTATTGCTGTATTGCTATGCCTTCGGTAGATTTAAATTCAATATGGTTCCCGATTCTAAAAAATACAATTAAACACATTTAAATATTTGAATACACAATCAGTACAATAAACAATCACACAGTAAACATTACTTATATATATATATATATATATATATATATATATATATATATATATATATATATATATATATATATATATATATATATATATATATATATATATATATATATATATATATTTTGGTAGTATGTCACTGTCATGAAAATCTATTGTTGTCAATGTAAGTATCGTTGACATATACAAAAAAATATATTTACTTTCACTCTTTATATATTACAAATGAATATAATTTATTTTTTAGTTTAGTTTTGAAAACGGGGGGAGAGTACCCTCCGAAACGTTAACGTTAAAAGTTTGTAAAATTTTTTATAACATTTTTAAATCTTTAAAATTTTGTTCGTTAGGCAAATTTATTATAAAAAAGAATCACTGAGAAATTTGTCAAAAGAACTGTGTAGGGTGCTGGACCCGCCGT
Source organism: Cosmopolites sordidus (assembly GCA_031761425.1). Lineage (NCBI taxonomy): Eukaryota > Metazoa > Arthropoda > Insecta > Coleoptera > Curculionidae > Cosmopolites > Cosmopolites sordidus. The sequence continues at coordinate 975,284 of JARFXV010000508.1, forward strand.
GGTGTTATACTGTATATAGCTATAAAACCTTCATAACAAATTTGAACGTCTGCAAAAGCACCATTTTTTAATATTCATACCCTGTAATTATATATCGAGGAATGTTTACTTGATCCACTACTATTAAGTACGGGCAATACAGAAACAAGACCACTCAGGTAACTGCTTTGTTCATCGTAAGTACCCATCCCATTAAATTCAGTAATTATACGTTTTCTGTCCATCTCATTCACTACTTCAAAATATTTAAAACGTTGCAATTTTTACCTGTTTCATGTGATGATAATCTAAGTTTCTTCAATACTTCTTTTATTCGTCCATGTTTTTCGTTTTCTTCAATCGACCTTCGTCGTTTTCTCCCTGGACCCTTCAAATGTTAAATACAAAACTAAAATTATTTTTAAGGATATTATCCTTTCTAAAGGGAACTGTTTCATCATTCTTTATATAAGTAAGAACTATAGAGTAGAGTGAAGCAAAATGATGCACTTCAGGGTTAAATGATTATAAAACCCACAAACCCGAATAAATAACATTTTAATATATAAAAAACTCGATAAATATAAATATCATGACATATAAAACATGACTTTTGCTCTATATGTGGGGCATGTGTATAGATTTTTATGCTATGAAGTGTATGAAGAAATTCTCGATATTAATAGTATTCACGGCACGACTACTGGGGAAGATATTTTTAAGGGAGTTGAAAATGCTATTAATAAGAAGAACCTTCGATGGAAAAACTCGAAATCTATTAAATCTGATGGAGGTAAAAACATGTGTGGTAAAAATAATGGAGTGGTTGCACTTCTGTCAAAGGCTCTAGAAAATAATGGTGGTTCAAAACCATTAATCTTATATTTTATCATTGATCAACAAGTCTTGTGCGGAAAATGTTTGGATATGTCTGAAATTCTAAAATCAATCATATTAGTTGTTAATTTCATCAGATCCACTGAGCTGAATCACCAACAGTTCCGCGAATTTATTGAAGAGATTGGATAAAATTACTTACTCATACTGCAGTACGTCGGCTTAGTTGCGGAAAAGATCGAAATTTTTTTGAATGAAAAGCATCGCCCTTTTATCGAATTACAAAACAGCGAATGGCTGTGGAAGTTAACATTCTATGTCGATTTGACAAAACATATGCACGAACTGAATTTGAGATTGCAAGTTGAAAACCAGCTTCTCCCTGATTCATACACTAATATCAAATCATTTTGGCAGAAAATAATACTGTTTCAATTTTGCAATCGAAGCTTTGAGTGCTTTGAAGATAAATTTTGATAATAGTTTCTCGGACATTGATGTCATTGCGAATGAAATTAAGATTTTTCAAAATCTTTTTTAAACTGATATTGAAACCCTAGCCCCGAAACTTATTGATTTACAGTGTAGTGATTAGTTAAGAACAAATATCAAAACTCATCTTTTTTGGATTTTATACGAGTCGTCCACTGATACAATTTGATAATTTGCATAAATTTGCTAGTGGGCTGTTTCCTGTTTTTGGTACTACTTTTTGGTAGTATGTCACTGTCATTAAAAACTAATTGCCAATGTAAGTATCATTGACATACACAAAAAATATATTTACTTTCTATCTTTTCATAATTTATACAAAATAATATAATTTATTTTTAGATTCGTTTTGAAAACGGGAGGAGAATACTACCCGAAACGTTAATGTTAAAAGTTTGTATATTTAGAACATAGAACATTTTTATATTTTTAAAATATTGTTCGTTAGGCAAATTTATTACAAAAAAGAATCAGTGAGAAATTTGTCTCCGTTTGGTTTTTTGTTTTTATCCAGTGTTTCTTTATTTACATACGAACAGATATTTTTTATATTTTTTGAGTTTTAGATCGTGGCGAAAAACCCAAATAAAGAAAAAATTATATGATCACGCCACAATCATTCAGACATTACTTAATCTATGAGCATCTTAAATCTCTTTAAACACGTTCACTGCCGATAAAAACTTGTTAAATGAAAACTTCAATTTATTAAATTGAAATACAATCTATAAATGTTGGTTTGCAGTTTGTACTTTCACGGTCATGGGCTTTCCTCTGCCACTCGGGTCCAGTATACTTAACGATGTCATCAATCCATCGTGCTTTCGGTCTTCTTCGCGGACGTTTGCAATCAAGCGGTATCCACTCCAGGATTGCGTTGGTCCATCTGTCGTCCCATCGTCTCGCTATATGGCCTGCCCATCTCCATTTCAATTGCTTTCCTCTTCCAATGATGTCACAGACTTTTGTTTGTTCCCTGATCCATGCGCAGGACTTTCTGTCTCGTCTTGTAATACCGAGCATACATCTTTCCATTCCTCTCTGTGCCACTCGAAGTTTTTGAATTGATTGCGATGTGAGTGTCCAGGTTACACTTCCGTATGTCATAACGGGTAGAACGCACTGATGTATATATATATATATATATATATATATATATATATATATATATATATATATATATATATATATATATATATATATATATATATATATATACCAGGTGTCCCATTAAGGATGGATCGCGGCCGTATCTTGAAAACCACAGCTTTGGGGGAAAAAAATTGTACTAAAAATGATCATGAGATATTCACCAAAAATATTTTTAAGCTTCTAAAACGACCGCAAGAGGGCGTGACGAGCTAAACATTTTTAATAATAATTTTTTTTGTGTATTTTCAAGTGTTAACCGAGTAAGAAAAATTCTCAGTTATAATTAGCAAACTGTCTCCTACAACTTTGTCTTATGACATTTTGTCGTAATTTCAGAACTAGAGGGGTGGGGGAGTTTTACCTATTGAGATAAAAAGTCGTCTAATGTCCGTTTGCCTTAACCGATTTTCCTCAATTTGGATTCATTTAAAAGGCAATTGCTGGGACAATCAGATAATCTGGGAGATAAATTATTTAGTTTATAAATGAAACCGCGAGGTGGCGTTACATTCAACAATAGTTTTTTTGAAGTTTTGTTCAGTTTTTTCAAATGGAATGGTACTGCTTTTACTACTTGGAGAAAGGTAATTTAAAGAGGAATCGTCCAGTGAAAACCCGAAATCGACATATCTGACATGTCAAGAGATATTTTGATTTTTCTGAAAAAAATCAGTTTTAATTTTTACCGTAATATTAAGTTAAAAATTGGTCTTAATATTTAGGTCGCAATCGCAACAATTTTATTTAAAAAATAAAATTATCTATTCAGTATCAATCATCATAAATATTCTAATCCTGACCTTTATAATATTTTCTAATTTAATTACATCAGCGGAAAAAATGCCTTTTCCCAATTGTTGCATTTTCTCTTTTGTGATGCTTAAATACTACTTGACAGAATATTGAAATCAGTCAGTAATAAATATATTTACTCTTTCTTTTAAACTAAATGAATAGATGAATGAAATTATGCGTTTTCGGGTTTCTAAATAAACGCATGCAATCCTTAGGTACATTACACAAAGAGTGTAAGAAGGGAACCATGGAAACAAACAAAAACAGTCAAATTAACTTGTCAGTTTTGAAATGCATTACATTTTCAACATTGCATTTATTGATTATTAATAATTATTATAATAATATCTAACAATGCCTTTTGCGAATAACGAGGCCTTTAAACACGCTCCAAATTAATATAGCACGAAGAATTTGGACCAGTCCTAAGCCTGGGTAAAGTGTGAAGGAAGGCAAACATTAGGTTAATATTTTTTTAACTTAATGCAGGTAGTAGTGAAATAATAACTGATTTTTTCAGAAAAATCGAAATATCTGTTGACACGTCAGAGATACCGATTTCGGGTTTTCACTGGATAATTCCTCTTTATTATCTTTCTTGCCATGTAGTAAAAGCTGTACCATTCCATTTGAAAAAACTGAACAACACTTCAAAAAAACTATTATTGAATGTAACGCCACCTCGCGGTTTCATTTATAAACTAAATAATTTATCTTCCAGATTATCTGATTGTCCCAGCAATTGCCTTTTAAATGAATCCAAATTGAGGAAAATCGGTTAAGGCAAACGGACATTAGACGACTTTTTATCTGAAAAGGTAAAACTCCCCCCCACCCCTCTATCCGTGAAATTACGACACAATGTCATAAAACAAAGTTGTAGGAGACAGTTTGCTAATTATAACTGAGAATTTTTCTAACTCGGTTAACACTTGAAAATGCACAAAAAAAATATTTTTAAAAATGTTTAGCTTGTCACGCTCTCTTGCGTTTTAGAAGCTTAAAAATATTTTTGGTGAATTTCTCATGATCATTTTTAGTAAAAATTTTTTTCCCCAAAGCTGTGGGATAAATAGTTTTCAAGATACGGCCGCGATCCATCCTTAATGGGACACCTGGTATATACAAATATATATATATATATATATATATATATATATATATATATATATATATATATATATATATATATATATATATATATATAGTGTTAGAATTCTTTGGACTACGTCCAATGAGACAACAGTGCTGAGTGTCATCAGACACCCAACTGCTGGGTTCCACAATCTCATGTGGAATACACAACAACCTGCGTCTCCGCCAAATGAACATTTTGTTACTTTACTGGGGACGGGCCCAATCCATCCCTTCCATTGGAGGGCACATGTTTCGTTTATTGATGTTTAGACTCTTCAGTGCACCGACATGTGCTCTCTCGTCAAGAATGGAAAGATCCCATCCACAGTGAACGACCCATACTTTTTACCAACTTCCCGTCGGATGGCGTATATATACGCCAGTATAGGTTGTTGACTGTGGATGGGATCTTCCCATTCTTGACGAGAGAGCACATGTCGGTGCCCTGAAGAGTCTAAACATCAGGAGACGAAACATATGCCCTCCAATGGAAGGGATGGGTGGATATATATATATGGATATATATGGATATATATATATATATATATATATATATATATATATATATATATATATATATATATATATATATATATATATATATATATATATAATGGATATATTACTAAAACAAAAGATAATATATAAATATAAATTACTTAATATTAATTATAAATATATATTATAAATTACATAAAAGAAAATTAGAGAAAAGACTACAGATCCGAAAAAAGGTGGGGGGTTAGAGACCGATAAAATCTCTGTCTCAATCAAGAAAATAGGATCAGAAAGCACTTCGTTTAATCAAACAGTGCGCTAATGAAATTGGTTGCGAATGAGGGCCGGGGTTTCACCCCACTAAACTTAAATAAACAAAACTGTATTGATGGGAAAAAAACAATTACGGATTGCGTTCGAGATCTGAAAGAACAAACATTACATGGAAGATTTCCTAAGTCACTCGAAGATGACACCATTGATGAACAATTAGCTCTAAAGTGGCTGACCGAGGGACTGTTGTACCCAGAGACAGAAGATTTTGCGATTTTTATTCAAGATAGGGTAACAAAAACAAAGAACTATAAAAGGCATATACTCGTAGTACATAAGTGCAGGAAATGCGGTACTCTGGGGGAAACAATTGAGCACCTTATTGGTGGCTGTCCGGCCCTTGCTCCTAATGCTTATTTAGTACGGCATAATCAGCTAGCAAAAATCATACATCAGCACTAAAATACTCGCTACTGGAAAGCGCACCTCCATATTATAAGCACTCGCTTTCTCCTGCACTTGAATCATCCGATACCATTCTTTACTGGGACAAACCAATCACTACTGACCGAACGGTTGATTATAACGGGCCAGATATTGTTATAATCAACAAAAATGAGAAAAGAGCTTTTATAATCGACATTGCAGTGCCGCTCTCTCACAGCATTAGAAAAACCGAAATGGAAAAATCCACAAAGTATCTAAATCTGGCATATGACGATCTGACACAAAGAACTAATGGAAACTGTGTAAAGTAGATGTAGTGCCCATCGTTATATCCGCCGAAGGCCTGATAAGTAAGAGATTTCCAAAGAACGTCGAGAGCCTAGGTATCTCGAAATCTATTGCCATAGTGGGACAACCTGCCGGGCTCTTGCAGACGTGTCACATTGTTCGTAAAATACTATGTTAGGGTGAGAGGAGCTGAATTGCTTTTTCATCATGACATTGGAATATCGACCAACATGAGCTGATAATCTGCATTAAGGATTAGCAGATAATAATAATAATACAATAAATAATACTACAATAACACCATTTAATACATTACCATTTAATACTCTGCCATTTAATACTCTGCCATTTAATACTCTACCATTTAATACTCTGCCATTTAATACTCTGCCATTTAATACACTGCGTGAGTCTAGCAGTTAGAGAAATATAAGTGAAACAGCCCAAGGAAATAAAATCTATAAAGCCCCCATGGGAAACCCGGCAAACAATATAGAACGGTTCCGTAAAGAAATAGGAATATTACATGTTTATCTTCATGAGACAAAACCAAACACAAAAGTAAAAAAGAAAGCTTCTTCAGAAAAAAGAAAAATTAAAGCATATCCAGATTGTTGACAGCAACTTCTTACGCATCTCGAAAAGCTTAAACAAAAAATAAAGGCTCTGGGTAACAGACTATACTGATATCAAAAAAGAAATAAAATATTCAAGAAAACAAAATGTTTTACAGAAACTTAGGCAAGCACCGCGTATGCAAAGTTGAAAAAATCCCGTCAAAAGAAAAAATTACGGAATACTGGACTAAACTTTGGTCCAATCCTGTTCAACACACTGAAGCTACATGGATTGATGCAGAAAAAGCCAACTATATTCAAAAACCTCAAATGAAGTACATAGCAATAACTAGCAAAGAAATTAATAATGTGACCAGAAAACTTAAAAACTGGACGTCACCTGGGATCGATGGCATACATAACTAGTGGTGGAAAACTATGACAAACTGTCATAATCGACTTGCAACGTTGCTTGAAGATTCTATACAAGACCCAACAAAGATACCTACAAATTTCACGAAAGGAATCACGTATATGCTCCCGAAGAAAGGTGACTTAAAAAAATAAAATCCTTACATCTATATTAAGCATAAAAATTAATGAACACTTTAAGATCAACAAAATCCTCGCATGGGAGTAAAGCGGATGTAAACAACGTTCAAGAGGATGCAGGGAAACTTTAGGAATCGACAACATCGTTACTCGCCGGGCAAAGCTTAAACAAAGAAAGATATCTACCTCGTGGATTTACTATCAGAAGGCTTATGACCCAGTCCCACATTCATGGCTGAGCAGCATCCTTCACATATACGGAATCCACCCAACTCTGTGTCGACTGCTCGAGTATCTTATAAGCACATGGCGCACATCCAAATCAGTCAAGGGACTATCTGAATCTTATTTAATGGAAGAAATTCCAATACGCAGGGGAATTTTTCAAGGGGATAGCCTTAGCCCTTTGTGGTTCTGAATGACGTTAAATCCGTTGAGCTCAATGTTAACAAACACTAAATATGGTTACACCATGAATAAAGATACAACCATACCACATCCATTCTATATGGCTGACTTAAAGATGTATGTCAAAGGGAAAGAACAACTTAAGGGAGTGCTTGAGTTAGTAAGGGAATTCAGCACGACAATTGCTATGAACTTCGGACTAGACAAATGTGCGACACTACAGGTAGAGAAAGGAAAAATAATTTCCACCACAAATTTGACTTTGTCTGATGGTACAGAACTGAAAGCATTAGAACCAGGCCGGCTATAAATATCTAGGCATTACCCAGGGCCTAGACATCAAACGAAATGACAATAAAGAAAAAGCTGAAATAGAATTATTAAAAAGAGTTAACGCAGTACTCAATACACACCTTTCAGGAAAAAACAAAATTATAGCTATTAACACTTGGGCTATCCCATCTATCACATACACATTTGGAACATTATAATGGTCAAAGACAGACCTGCAGAGATTAGACAGAAAAATTCAAAACGCATTTACAAGAGCCAGAATGCATCATTTAAATGCTGCAATTGAGCAGCTTTATCTACGAAGAGAGGAAGGCGGTAGAGGGCTGGGTTGTTTGGAAGTGATACACGAAAGGGAATGTCAAAGCCTAAAGAACTACTTTTATAGAAAACACTCACCCATACATCGAGCAGCTGTAGTATTGGATAAAAAATACACTCCTCTTCGGCTGGCCGAACGACCGCAACCGGAACCATTTGAAATAATGAAAACACAGTACACAATGGCACAACAAAGCCTTGCCTTGCAGGTTGTACCCACGAGAAATTATGTTAGAGTTATCATGAAACAAAACATACCAACCTCCAAATGTAGATACTGTGATAAAGACGAGAAATCGATACAACATTTAATATCGGGTTGCACCTATCTGGCCCCCACCAGCTACCTATCAAGATATGATTCCATGGGTAAAGTTATTCACCAACTTCTATGTCTGAAACATGAATTACGAAACAACATTCACACCATATCATCAATACGCTCCCAAACCTGTTCTAGAAAATCAACACGTTAAATTATATTGGGACTTGCAGATTCGAACAGCCAGAACGGTGAAAACAAATAGATCTGATTTAGTGCTCTACCATAAAGAAGCTAATCAAGCCACTATAGTTGACTTCTCTGTATCTTTAGATGAAAATATACACCGAGCATACAGGGAAAAAATTGACAAATGTGGAGATCTCTTGTATCGTTCACAAATTCTTGATCGCTACAGGTAGCATTCGTAAATTATTGATCACCACTGGTAGGTTTATTTCGGACAAATTCTTAACTGAAAGAGCTCCGGTATCGTTTTGGACAAGGCAAGACAGTCTAACTCCAAATCTCCAGGTGAGCGGACGTTTTCGCGCCTTACCCTTCCGACCGAGGTACGTAGGTTTGCTGGCCAAGTCACGCTTGGGTTGATTTTTCTGATATTCTTATAGAGGGTTTTACGACCCGGCAGCAGAGAATCCGATCAACAGACATCAGGCCATTGAACGACCACCTATTACAGAGCCCGGCTATCGTGGAAACCTTACACCTTTTTGGGGCCACATGGCAGAGTAACCGGTTGGTCAGATTGAGATTATTTCGGGACCCCCGCATAAGGATACCGGACTGCCCGCAGTCGTACTTAATGTTTTTGGACACCCAGTACCTTGATAGGCAAGGATAGACAACATCAGGAAATAAGGCGAGATAAACATTTTTTTTATTATATTTTCATGTACCGTTAAGGATTGTAATTACCAGTTATTTTTCACAAATACATTATTACCATAATTTCTTATACTGATAATGGTCACGTTATCATCTTATATTTTGTATCTATTTGTCGTCTGACCATTCTTGGTTACCCTAGCGTTATATATCTATCTTTTTACTATTGTCAGAATAGAGAAAATAACCTCTAATTTGTAAGTATAGGGACATAGAGACCAGCTGGTGTAATTCAGAGCTGTGTATTGGATTTTTGATTTCTTTCACGGTAAGGTCTGGAGAACCACCTTCCCTAAACCTTCTCGTGCCTTTTGTTTGATAGTTTTACTTATTCCTTTTTTTGTGTGCTTTGTGTCGTTCTTTTGTGAGTGTGCTTTTATAATATATATGTATACAATTCTAGTAAACCGTTTTATTTAAGATAGACCCCTTCCCGGTTCCAGGGTCTTTTCCGATAAATGATGTAACCGGGTGGCGTTCAACTTTTGTCGTGGCTTCATTCTGTCCTGGACCTTCTTCCCGGTGCTCCCGGCGAACAGCTGCCGTCGCTGTGATCTATATATTTTATATTTTGTTTCTAAAGAGAAAATAATAGGTCACACTCTTTTGAAATCAAGAATATATGGCACAGAGATAGAGTTAATATCCTTCCATTTGTGGTGAGCGCTAATGGTCTAGTCCCCAAATCCCTAATACAGAACCTCGAACAACTAGATATCACAAAAAGGGAAGTAGTATGGATGCAAAAAGCATAATATTGGAAACAGTCGGAATAGTCAAACGCGCCCTTGACCATCAGTAGACACCCAAGTATTCTTGGCTACACCCGAGTAAAAAAAAACAATAATAAATTAAACACACTTCAAGAACTGATAATGGTGTGGCGCACCACTGTTCATCTATCCCAAAATGGAAGTACCCCAAAACTGAGGGAATCAGGGTGACAAGCGGCATATTTCAGGAGAACTAACTGAACCCTCTGCGGTTTTGCCTGGCACTGAATCCACTCTCTAATCTGATTAAAAGGACGCAAATCGGATATAAACTCCAAAATCAAAATGTAGCGCACAAAATGTAGTATATGGATGATCTAAAATTGTATGCATCATCGCCACCGAAATTACAACTTATTGGTTGTAGAGAAATTTATAACTGATATTAACATGCACTTTGGATTAGATAAATGCTGAACTATTAACATAAAGAGAGGATCGAAGTTAAAGATGGCACTAAAGAATTCACGTCAAGGCTTGAAAACATATGCAGGTCTGTCTGATCTAGACAGTAGAAATATAGTAAAAGCTATAAACAATTTAGCTATACCAGCCTTGACATATTCGTTTGGGATTATATATTGGTCAAACATAGATATCGACAGGCTACAACGAATAATTAAAACTACACTAACGAAATATTGGAAACACCACCTGCATAGTAGTAAAAAATGAATGAATAGAGTCATAACTAGAGTTGAAAGAATATGTAAATCCTTGATCAGCGCCAGAAATAAAATATTGGCAATCAACACCTGGGCTTTGCCTGTGGCTGCTTATACGTTTGGTGTAATAAAGTGGTCTGACACCTCTCTGAAAGCATTTGATCAGAAAATAAGAACCAAATTATCAAAACATCGTATGCATCACCTAAGAAGTTCCATCGAGCGGCTGTATTTGTCTCGACATATGGAAGGAAGAGGCTTACAGAACGTAGAAGTAATGTGCCGTCAACAGGAGGATCGGCTAAGGTCCTATTTTCTCAGCCAAAATAGTAATCTTCATAGAGCTGTCTGTACACTGGATAATAATTATAGTCCCCTCCGTCTAGCACAAGCAACTAATGAGGCAAGCCATATACGTTCCCAGGGACGTATTGCAGTTTCGAAAGGAAAGGAGCTCCATGGTCGCTTTGCAGCTCTCCTCGATTCTGAACACATTAATAAAAAATACTCTACAGAATGGCTCCGAACATCGGGACTTTATGGAGAGACAGAAGGTTTCCTATGTGCTATCCAAGATCAGGTCATAAGTACCAGGTCACATTAAAAACATATATTAGGACAAAATATCGATCCAAAATGTCGCTTATGTAAACAAGATTTAGAATCAATACAGCATATAAGCGGTGGGTGTCCTGCGTTGGCTCAAACAGACTATATGCGGAGGCATAACAACATTGCTAAGGTAATACATCAAGCATTATTGAAAAAATATGGTCTGTTGGACGTAGAGATACCTTGGTGGAGGCAAATCGGCCCGATATTATTATAATCGACACAAAGGCTCGCAAAGTACTTATTATCGATGTAGCGGTACCGTTGGACCACAATTTGACCAAGACCATTGCCGAGAAAAAACAAAAATATCAACCGTTAGATGTAGAACTAACAGACATGTACAAACTAAGAGATGTCGACATTATACCAGTAGTAATATCTACAAATGGGCTGATAACAAACGACTGGAAAATCGCCAAAAACAAGCTTGAATTACGTGATAGACATATGGCATTCATGCAAAAGGCTGCTTTACTGGGTACAGCAAATATAGTCAGAAAATTCTTAAGCTTGCATTGAGCCTCGGCTGAACCCTCTTGTTGAGTGCAAACATTGTAGTCTTGGGTTACAAACTCCGGCTACCGTGGATATGAATAAAATATAAGATGAACATAATAATAATAATAATAATAGACATACATCTTGCGTTGTACTGTGCAGCAGTAACTGTAATCGAGGTTTCAGGTCAAAAAACATACACCCTCAATGCGACAAGGCGTAATATCCAAAAAGATACACCTGCCTGGAAAAAGCGCCTGGAAACTGATATCAATGATTTTCGAGCGAAGGTTGACATTATTTTTGAGTATCTTACTGGAAATACATCTAGCAAAGTGACGAAAAAAACGAAAATAATTGCTAAAAAATCTGGCATTGGATTTGAAGAGTCAAACTTTCGCGAGAAATTATTAGACCTGAAAGATCGATTTAGACAGAAGGCTAAAACGAAGGGAGCCAGACTAGCCAGATCCAATGAGACAGAAAAACGAAAACACCAAAATGCAATGTTTCAAAATAGCCAGAAGAAGTTTTATAGAGAACTAGAAGCTCAGGGTAACCAGGCAAAACATGAAAATGTGAATGTATCTACCTTTGAGAAATACTGGAAATCTGTCTGGAAAAGATCTGATTGTTATGAAAAAATGGCCCCGTGGGTTGCAACAATTCGAAAACAGACTGATGCACTTCCACAAATGGAATTCAACGGTCTTGAAGCGATTGACATCTGCACTGCCATCAAGAAAACTCAAATCTGGAAGACGCCTGGGTCAGATGGATTACACAACTTCTGGATCAAAAACTTCACAGCTGTTTACCAGGTACTTGCTGATGCATTTAAAGAAATAATGGTGAATCCTGATACTTTCCCCGACCTTCTGATGGAGGGAAATACATATTTGTTATATAAAAAGGGCGATGCTAACCAACCCAGTAACTATAGACCGATAACATGTTTATCCGTGTTGTATAAATTATTCACAGCCCAGCTCAATGAAAAAATTTACCAACATTGTGACTATAATAACATATTAGAAGACGAGCAGAAAGGGTGTATTAAGGCAAGTATGGGATGCAAGGAGCAACTGACGATTGATGCTGTAGTTCTTGCGCAAGCCCGGACAAAAAAGCGCAATTTGAATATGTGCTATATAGATTACAAGAAGGCTTTCGATAGTGTCCCACATGACTGGTTATTAGAAGTTTTGAACATCTACAAAATTTGTCCGCAGATTACAAACTCTTTAAGGTATCTCATGAGTAAATGGAAGACTAATTTATTTGTCCACCAACAGTACATTGGAACAACAAATATCGAGAGAGGAATATTTCAGGGAGATTCATTTTCCCCTGTTTGGTTTTGTCTAGCGTTGAATCTGATGTCCACATTACTTAACAATAGTAATATTGGCTACAAACTTGACATGAGAAATTCCAGGAAACTATCTCATTTGCTATACATGAACGACTTAAAACTCTATGGAGAAACAAGAGAGAAATATTTAGAAAGGATATCAAAATGTCATTCGGACTCAGAAATGCTCCACTATCAGCATACAAAAGGGAATAATAAAAAAACAACATTCAACAGTCTGCGGTATACAAGAACTAGCATCAGAAGACTCATACAAATATTTAGGAATGCTTCAAAATCATAAATTTGATCATAGCCTATTAAAGAAGAATTTTTCCACTTTGTACCAAAAACGACTGACAAAACTCTTAAACACCAAACTGAACGGTGGAAACCTCATTAAAGCGATCAATGGCTGGGCGGTGCCAACTCTGACATATTCTTTTGGCATTGTTAAATGGTCTGAAACAGATCTTGATGAACTGGATAGATTGACACGAAGAACATTGACAAAGTTCCGATGTTTACATCCCAATTCGTCCACAAAAAGGCTATATATTCCAAGAAAGTTGGGAGGCAGAGGGCTTGTGAATGTCAAGAATCTTTGTCTCAATCAGGAGAATAGGATGAGAGAGCGCTTCATTAGTTCACATAGCACATTAATGAAACTGGTTGTTAAGAAGTAGCAGGGTTTCACCCCACTAAATCTAAATAAACAAAATTGTGTTAATAGTAGAACAGCACTGAAGGATATCGTTCAAGAATGGAAACAACAGACATTACATGGGAGATTTCCTAAATCACTTCAGGTTGACTCCATTGACAAATATTTGTCTCTAAACTGGCTTACTAATGGACTATTATATCCAGAAACAGACGGCTTCGCGACAGCTATTCAAGATAAGGTAGTAAGGACAAAAAATTATGAAAGACATATTCTACACATGGATGTTGTCGACAAGTGCAGGAAGTGCGGTGGTGTAGGAGAAACAATTGAACACCTTGTTGGAGGGTGTCCAGTCCTTGCCCCTAATGCTTACCTAGGCAGGCATAATCAGCTGGCAAAAATTATACACCAGCAAATCGCTTTAAAGCACTCGCTATTTGATAAGATGCCTCCACCATATTACAAGTACACGCCTTCTCCCGTACTTGAGTCAGCCGATACAATTCTTTACTGGGATAGACCAATTACAACAGATCGGACGGTTGACTATAATAGGCCGGATATTGTTCTAATTAACAAAAAGCAGAGGAGAGCTTTCATAATTGACATTGCGATACCACTCTCTCATAACATCAGAAAAACTGAAATGGAAAAGGTCACGAAGTACGAAAATCTTGCAATTGATCTGAAAAATCAATGGAAACTCCAGAAAGTGGAGGTGTTACCTTTTGTTATATCCGCCGAAGGCCTAGTAAGCAAAACCTTTTCCAAAAATCTGTAAATTCTTGGTGTTTCAAAATCGATTACCACAGTAGGACAACGAGCAGTTCTCTTACAAACTTGCCACATTGTTCGTAAGGTATTGAGCTGAATGGGAGGAGCTGAACTGCTTTCTCGTTCTGGCATTGTAAACCCGACCAGCCTAGGCTGAGATGATCGATGAATCATGTTTGTGATAATAATAATAATAATGTTCGTAAGGTACTAAGCTGAATGGGAAGAGCTGAACTGCCTTCTCATTCTGGCATTGTAAACCCGACCAGCCTAGGCTGAGATGATCGATGAATCATGTTTGTGATAATAATAATAATAATAACAATAACTGTAACAATAAATGTTTATAAAATATAAAACATCAATAAGAATTTTCCGGATGTAAAAAACAAATGTCTAAAAATATATGAAAAATATTTACAAAACTAATAATAATATAATAAAAAAATTAATTGTGATAGATTGAACAGCATTTAAGACAAAATCCTGGATGGTCAGAATAATCAGGACCTTTATAAATGGTGTCCGTCTGTTTACCTTCAAGACTGCAGAATCTACATCTCTTGACTGGATTTTTTTTTCTTTTCGGGAGAAAATCAATATTTTCTAAAATCTGGTGCAACTCTTCATCAGTATAACAATGAACTTTTGCTCATTTTTTAGGTTGAAATGGTCCAGGTTCATTAATATTTTGCTCCATATTGAGACCGAATATTTACTAAAAAAAAGCGAAAAAAATAAAACTGCGTACGTAAAACTACAATTTACAAACTGTTCTAAGGTACCACAATGACCTAACGTACCTTTACAAAGTCCCCATAGAAAGAACAGCGGTATAAACGAAACACAGTCGACGGTAAATACCTGCACCTTTTAACAACTGATACAACTAAAATTGATCCACAACTACAAACTATTGTCACAATTATATAAATCTCATTAATAGTTTTTACAAGTGGACACCCTGCGGTTTCTTTTGCGTTAGTTTAGCGTTTCCGTTCCTGAGGGATTTTCAGAATTTAAATTATATGTGTGATTCAGGGTATATACATTCCAAACATCGATATATATACATATACGATACTCTTATATATACATATACGATACCCTAACATAACTACCAAGGATGAAACGGCAGGATGTTCACTAGTTTATAATTCATTTCACAAAATTTCACACGAAAAAAAATATAACACTAACTCAAAATCGTTTAAACATCAATTACGTTTTGAAAGGTGCTGTCGTACATAAGAGATTAGACTGTAAACCAACCCATGTTTCCAGCGCCATCTCTTAAAAAAAACAATATACACTTGATATCTATAAAAAAACTTGCACGTCTATACTACACAATGGCCAAACCCTGTCACAAATAGCATTAAAACAAACTGGTAGTGGAACAGTTACCCCATCCTGTTCGTAATTAGGGTAGCGTTGCTTAAGTCATAACACGGCCTAAGTCGTACCCCGCTATTATCTCGTTAAATATTTGTGAAAATCACCATCTAGTGCCGTAAGCTTAAACTATAACGAGTAAACGAAAATAAGTGAGAAGCTGGCCGGCTTCGCGAGTCAAAAATAATTAAAAAATATTTTTTTCACAGTTTTCATTAACATTGTTGGCTTATTTGTAAGCTTTTTAAAGGATTACAATCCTTAAGTTATTTTTCGGTTTACGTCAATTTTTATCGTTCTCTGGCAATCATTTAGGCAAAAGCAAATGGTAGAATTTTCTTAGATTATGTCAGTGGTTTCGGTTTACAATTTTAAAGGCCTTATCGCTTGAGTCGTACCTGTAGAAAAATTCCTTAATCGTACTGGTACAATTTAGGTATTTACTTGTTTACTAATATTTGTTTTTATCATCTGATGAATATAGGGTAGAGAAAGCACAATACTTGAAAGCAGGAGGATATGTACGACGCTTTACTGAAACATCGGAACGGTAAAATTGAATTTAATGAAACATGTAGTAGATTGTAGCGTTCACAAATTCTTGATCGCTACAGGTAGCATTCGTAAATTGTTAATCACCACTGGTAGGTTTATTTCGGACAAATTCTTAACTGAAAAAGCTCCGGTATCGTATAGACAAGACAAGACAGTCTAACTCCAAATCTCCAGGTGAGCGGACGTTTTCGCGCCTTAACCTTCCGACCAAGAGGGTTGTACGACCCGGCAGCAGAGAATCCAATCAACAGACACCAGGCCATTGAACGACCACCTATTACAGAGCCCGACCATCGTGGAAACCATACACCTTTTTGGGGCCACATGGCGCACTAACCGGTAGGGATACCGGACTACCCGCAGTCGTACTCAGTGTTTTTGGACACCCAGTACCGGATAGGCAAGGATAGACAACATCAGGAAATAAGGCCAGATAAACAATTTTTTATTATAAGGTTATAATATATCCGTTAAGGATTGCAGTTACCATTTATTTTTCACAAATACATTATTACCATAATTTCTTATACTGATAATGGTCACGTTATCACCTTATATTTTGTATCTATTTGCTGTCTGACCATTCTTGGTTACCCTAGCGTTATATATTTATCTTTTTACTATTGTCAGAATAGAGGAAATAACCTCTAATTTGTAAGTATAGGGACATAGAGACCAGCTGGCGTAATTCAGAGCTGTTTATTTGATTTTTGATTTCTTTCACGGTAAGGTTTGGAGAACCATCTTCCCTAAACCTTCCCGTGTCTTTTGTTTGATAGTTTTAGTTATTCCTTTTTTATGTGCTTTGTGTCGTTCTTTTTTGAGTGTGCTTTGGTAAAATATATATATATATATATATATATATATATATATATATATATATATATATATATATATATATATATATATATATATATATATATATATATATATATATATATATATATATATAAGATTCTAGTAAACCGTTTTATTTAAGATAGACCCCTTCCCGGTTCCAGGGTCTTTTCCGATATATGAAGTAACCGGGTGGACCTTCTTCCCGGTGCTCCCGGCGAACAGCTGCCGTCGCTGTGATCTAAATATTTTTTATTTTGTTTCAAAAGAGAAAATAATGGGTCACAAGATATAATAGACCGAAGCCTGCACTGCGACGACATTTGAAAGGTTTGAATAAAACAACAAAATTTGGTAGACCTAACGATATGTCATCAAGCATGAAGAGGAATTAGCACAGCATTTGATAAATTTAGTAGTAGCTAATCCAGTTTCTTTGGATTAACTACTACTGAATTTGGGAATCTTGCCTTCGAGCTGGCTGAAAAATTTCAAATACCTCATCGCTTTAATAAGGAGAAGAAAATAGCCGACAAAAAATGGTATGACAGGTTTATAAAAGGCCGTCTGACTTTGTCCTTGCGTGTTCCAAAACGAACATCAATGGCTAGAAGTAAAGGCACCTAAACACTATTTTTATATTCTGGACGCACGTTTCGCTAACCATGTTAGCATCATCAGCAGATGATTAAAACTAAATTCTTATTCTAAAAACTCCTTACTTTATATAATGCTCGCTTAGCATTGTGGGCGGGGCGACAATGCTAATCAAGCGACCAATAGCAAGTGAGGACCTAGAGCAGTAGGTACAGAGAACTCGAAGGAATAGGACCGTTGTATCTGTTGATACTACTGGTACATTTACTGATTTTTATACTCTCACAAGCGTCTAATTGTCTATTGTTTGTTACAAGTTTTATTAATCTTAAATTATTGATATCTATGCAATGATCATTCTCAAAAATATGTTGAGCAACACAAGATTTATCGGGCCTATTGTATCCTAATTGAGCTATGTGTTCTTTGAACCTTGTTCCGATTGATCTTCTCGTTTGCCCAACATACCTTTGATCGCAATCCTTAGAAGAAATTTCATAAATACCCGACCTTTCCATTGGAGGAGTTTTATCTTTAGAATTACCTAATAAATCTCGTAAGTTTAAACCAGCACTGTATACCAGTTTTAGATTGACATTCTTAAAAACATTTTTAAGCCAAGCGTTAAATTATGATGAAAAGGTAATGAAACAAATCTTGAGATGTCTCTTTCCAATTGAAAAGTCGAGTTTTCACGAACAAAAACCTTATATGTATGTTTTCTAATTATCTTATCAACTAACGAGGGAGCAAATCCATTACACTCGGCTACATTCCTAATATAATTCCACTCTATTTCATATCTTTCGTTATTAAGTGGAAAATTGAGTAGTCTATATATTAAGAAATTGAAACTAGCCATTTTATGACCAATACGATGATAAGAATCGTTAGGAATATATTTAAGTGTAGTGGTATTTTTTCTATATATGTCAAACTCTAGACAATTATCCTTATTTTTAATAATCAATACATCTAGAAATGGTAATCTGTCATTGTTTTCAATTTCAAATGTAAATTTGATGGAAGGAAATCGATTATTTAATTTTGAGATAAAATTATCTATAGAGTCAACGTTTGTATCAAAAACAGCAAAAATATCATCCACATACCTTAGCCACACTCTTGGGAAATAAGTGAAACAACTTCTTGCCTCGACCTCAAACCTGCTCATGAATAGATTGGCTAAAAGGGGGGATAATGGATTCCCCATTGCGGTCCCCTCTCGCTGTTCAAAAAACGTATTATTAATCTGAAAACAGTTTTGTTTCATGCAAAGTGTAGTAGGCTCAATATACTCAGATACAAGATCGTTGTCGAGGCTATTTTCCACAAGTAACTCCCTCAAGTCACCCAAGGTATGTGGAATAGGTACGCTCGGGAACAATGACGATACATCAAAGGAAACTAAAACTTCACCATCATGCAATTTAATATTTTTGATTTTATCGATAAATTCCAAACTATTTTTGATAGAGAAAGAAAGTTCACGATGAGGTAAATTTTCAAATTCTTTGATAACCATTTTGCCAAATCATAAGTCAGAGAACCTATTGCCGAAACAATTGGACGCATAGATTTCTCAGGATTATGAATTTTGGGAAGTGCATACAGTTTAGGAACGGAAGGATTCGATACCTGTAATTTCCTTTTCAGAGCAAGGTTGACAAGATTGTTACATTTTTTTAGTGTGTTTTTAACATCTAATACCATTTTTGACAAAGGGTTCTTATTTAATTTTGTGTAAGGACCATTGTCGATCAAGTTGTTCACTTTTTCGCAATAGTCCTTCTTGTCTAATATAACAACCTTATTTCCCTTGTCTGCTTTTAAATAAAAACAATCCTTCTTTCGCAAACGTTAAACAACCTTCATATTGTTTCTTGACTTTACCGGTTTTTTACAAACAATATTTTTTGAATATTTGTTGTAAAACAAATTTGAATATTGTTTGTAAAATTTATATATAAAAATAGTGTTTTGGTGTATTGTGAAAAAATTTTTGTAATAAAAGTTTGTTAGTGTAATACCAAAGGTTCCAAACCCGCAGTGTATTAGAAGTAAAGGATTCAATAAAGAGCGTGTTAATGATTTTTTTAATAAATATAAAGAAATACTGGATAAATGCAAGTTTACTGCCGACCAAATATATAATATGGAAGAAACTGCATTATCCACCGTTCACAACTCTTTTAAAGTTATTCTCAAAAGGGCAAACACCAAATGGGTGCAATCACAAGCGGAGCAAAGGGTCTAACAATGACAGGTACATATGTGATAAATGCAGCAGATGACTTCATACCCTCCATGGTGATATTTAAGCGCAGCAGACTTAATGATGCCTTAAAAAGGAGCCAAACACAGAATTTGCGCGCTTGAAAAATGTATGGATAACATCAATACTTTTCTAATGGTTGCAAAATTTCATTAAGTGCACAAGATTGGAAAAAAGTGACCAAAAATAAATTTTACTTTTTCTGGATGGTCATTGCACACATACCAAAAATTTAGAAGCAATCCAGATGACTCGCGATTGTGGAATAATAATGCTATATTTTCCTGCTCACATAACACATCGCCAACAACAGTTGAACATATCGTTCTATAAATCGTTGAAAAACAGTTACAATGAAGCGGTAGCTTCGTGATTACGCTCAAATCCAGGCAGTATCATAAAACAGGTTAACGTTTCAGAACTGCTTGGTAAATCGCGCCCTAGTTCGGTTCGTATGGATATAGCGCTAAATGGTTTTAAAGCAGCAGGTTTGTGACCAGGTGACAGAAACGTCTTTCAAGAAAAGGATTGCGTAACTTCTGTACAAATCATTTTTTTATTAAATCAAGAACCTGCTGAAGTAACTGGAAAAACTACACTCTCACGCATTACATTGTCAGTCTCTAGAGATACATCGCCACCTATAGTCGTAACTCCAACAATTGCTGCATCGCCACCAATCGTAGTATTGTCACCAATAGTTGCGATACCACTGAAAGTAACATCACTCTTAGTTCAATGATTCTATTGAAACATTCGGTGTGTGTTCTCGACGCACGTTTTGATAATCATGTTAGCATTATCAGGAGATGATTTAATCTATATGTACTAATCACCCTTAGTACATAGAGAACACTACCACCCACCATTCAACTTAGGCCCTCAATAATATCACAAGATACTGTACACGATAATAATACAGCAGTAGTTGATAAAATCACTAACACTAATCAAATAATAAAGTCTTACTTTATTTCCTATCGGTACTAAGGTAACAATGAAATTAAATCCCTACACAAACAAAGTAGAAGCCAAGATAAATATAAATAAAAGGAAGAAGCCTATACTGGATTTAAAAATAGTTAAAATTGAAAAAGGAATAAAGAAACCCATAAAAAGAAGGAAGAAAGATTAAACACGTAAGAATAATAAAAAAACCACAGACTAAGAATCATGGTTATGCCAACTATGTAAGAAAGATCACGAAGAAAACATTTTCTATTCAATGTATGAAATTTAAAAGTTGACCTATGTGTTACACTTATGGCACTTGGCCTATGTGCTGACCAGGAAAGTAAGATGAAGAAATATCTTTGTGATATCTGTGTTCAATCTCAATAATTTTTGTAGGTGTAATTTTGTTTCTTAAGAAATTATAATTTTGGTTTTCTATTTGTAATTTACTTGGTAATTAAGTCCGACATTGAGACTGTGAGAATTCCCAAACATATTGATTGTAAGTTGATCTTAGACTGAGTAGTTGTAGTTTTTATTTTTTATATTATCTCTTCTTATTAAGTATTTTTCTATATAGTTTATGATGCCTTCACTGGAATCTTATTCTAAGTAGGACTTAGGCTATAGGTGAAACGAATTAGGCGACTAGACGCCTTAATCGTACTGAAGATACTTTTTTGTTTTGATAAAAGATTTTCGGGTTTCTATGAATATTTATTAAAAAGTAAATTAATAAAGATTCAGTAGATGTAGAAGATTTTATTTCATTTAAATTGTACTAAACATTACAGTACTATTTCCTTAGGGAGTACGACTTAAGCAACCTTACCCTATATCGGATAAAACTAAAATTTAGCAAAGCTGCTTTATATTCTTTATAACCAGATAATTTAAAGTATTTTCCAAGGAAATGCACTTCAAAAATGTTTTTTTTTTAATTTTAGAAGTTTTTGTATTTTTATTTATTTTTGTATTTGATAAACTTATTTGTTTGCAAACCAAAACGGACTGCCCTTTTAATCAGACATAAAAACACAGACAAATCTCTTGTAATCTCAATATTGAAACTTTTCTCGTTTTCTTCTCTTCCACTGTTTAATTTGCTTTAATTTGTCTGACAATTTTTCCAGTTTCGAACTGTCTCATTTCCATAATGCCATTACAGCCATCTTATTACTGCTCAAGCAGTTTCTCCGCACCAAATGGACTGCCCCGTTATAAACCGATTTGTATGCATATATAGAAAATTCAGAAAATGGAGCCGGATACTTTAATTGATATTCATAGACGAGAGGCAATTCAAACCGCGACTGCTCTTATAACCAAACTATATTTTTCAAATATTCCCTGAACTTTTCCTTGACTATGGTGAATTAAGAGACTCGCGTTCATTTTCTAAAATTTTAATAAGTAACTCAAATGACGTGATTCATTTTTATAGAGAATATATACACTTAATGATATGAAGTGTGCAAATATAATAATGAAACTAATTAAAGAAATCAGTTGAAATTACAATTCTACATTGTCTCCTTCAAAGTAAAGGGTCTTTCAAGTATTTTTTTAATTCTTGAATAAGACATAAAATTTGCATGGATTTCAAGAAACTTTTTAAAAAGAATAAGACCCAATTACACTTCCTAACTATAATACACACCAAACAGTGACTCGTTTAGGATGTAAAGGTTTCTCATGAATAGGTCGTGGATTTTCGGATGGATTGCCAAATTTTGTCAATTTTGTAAATTAACATAGCCACCAATTTTAAAATGTGCTTCATCTGAAGAGCTGATTTTTTGAGACAAAATGTTTGTTTTTATTTGATCCAATTGATAAATGCATGACTTTTCGTATGATCCAGTGGCTTTAGTTCCTGTGTTACTTGAACCTTATATGCCATCAGAGCTAAATCATTTCGTAAAATACGCCATGCTATGGATTCACTGAATTTAAATTGTTGTGAACATGGACTAATCGAAAGTTCTGGATCTTCAGCAACACGTTCACGTACCAAATCATTATGCTTACAGTTATATATGGTTTTTCTTTTATCTTAAACTGAACCAGTTTCTTGAAATTTTGATAGATAGATTGATAGCTTTCAAATGAACAATTGTACAAACAGTAAATATCACGTAATTTTCTAAAAACATTTTCCACCGAACGCCCATTTTCATAAAACAATTCAATAATTTTAACGCGTTGTTGTATTGTAAACGACTCCATTTTTATAAATATCATACATTACATTTCTAAAATGTAATGTAGGCAATTTACAACACCATCTGTGTTTTATTCAAAAATTTAAATAAAAACACTCAGTTTGAAAGAACTGTTAGTTGAACTTTTCATAACATCTTTGGAATTCAGATACAGGAATCGTAAATAAACCACCAATTTAAACTTATCTCTCTATGTAGCCTATAATCTATACGAATTTATTCCTTATAGTTCTCTTTATGCCTACTTTATTGGTTATTTAATCTAACACTATATTAACAACTGCTGTTGAAATAGCATCTCCTTATCTCATTCCTCTACTTATTCTACCTCTGCTTATTAGCCTTATAACTTTTGCTTGCATTTGCATAATTTCTCCTCTTGCATTTTCATAATTTCGCCTCTTTCAGTCTTATTCTCAAGCTGTCGAATACCTGTTTAAATCAGTCATAGACCAACACAATCCTGGAGTGGGTACCGCTTGACCACAAACGTTGTCAAGCGGTACCCACTGGCGTGGTCCACGAAGAAGACCGGAAGAAACATGGATTGATGAGATTATCAAGTGTAGTAAATCCTAATGGCCAATCAAAGGTCACAACCGAGCGTGTTCGTGTGAAGATATGTGAAGAAGCCTTCAACCTATAGTGATGATGAAATCATATTTCAAACATTAATTCAATTAATATTGCTGAAAAATATATATAACTAATAATGAAAAATATATAACTATGCTGAAAAATAATTAAAAATTTAAGCGCCTGTAAATTTAAGGCATGTTTTGAATTTTTTTGAAGGTGAAAATAATAAACAACGATAATAAAACTTTATAGGTATATTACAATACTTAAGAAGCATACAAAAACATATTTATAATAAACAAAAAACATATAATTATTTAAAAAATGGCTATGAAGATGACAATATATATATATATATATATATATATATATATATATATATATATATATATATATATATATATATATATATATATATATCGTATACCGAATAACACATTAAAATATGGAATAATTCAGATGAATAGTTTTTTTTTATCACCCACCGTGCAAAAAAAAAAAGGTTTTGAAATAAAGTTTAAAGTTTTAAGTATGTATATTTTCGACAAAAATTAATATATCCATGTTCTTACAATTAATCTGTGATACCAGCATACTTTATCCCTTCAGTTTGCTCATATTCCTATGTTTCTTCTGACTTCGCTTTTTTTCGAGCTGTTCTGCTTCTTTAGTCACTGGTGCTCTGTCGGCTTTATTACTCGCCGCGCATCACGTTCCCCACAAAAACGATTTTTTGAAAATTCTAGACCACCGGTTCCCCTTAAGAATAGCATCTACAAAGTTCAATAAATATTCATTTCGAAATATGGTTTTATTTAAATCTCCTGGAATAAACGTATTTGTTTGCAAACAATGGGTCTCCCTCCATACTGGCTCAGACCTAACAATACCAGCTAATTATCTCCAATTCTAAAACTGAAATTCGCCTGACAATGTTTCCATTTTCCAGCTATCTGATTTCCATAATGACATTACAGCCATCTTACTACCGCGCCAACAGTTTTTCCATGCCTAATGGCCTGCTCTTTTTTAAACCGATTTGTATACATATATAGAAAATACAGCGAACTAAGCCAGACACTTTAATTAGTATTCATAGATGAATAACAATCTCACACCAAGAGCACTCTAATAATTAGATCATATATGTCGCAAGGTTTAATATAAAGAGTCTTTCAAATTACCCCTTTTTTATTTTAAAAAAAAACATATAATTTAGGTTGATTTTAAAAATCTTCATTGAAAATTGAAGCCTGGTGTATAACATTTAAACCCGAAAAACAATACCTGCCAAATGACCACATCTTGTAGCTCCAC
Source organism: Cosmopolites sordidus (assembly GCA_031761425.1). Taxonomy (NCBI): domain Eukaryota; kingdom Metazoa; phylum Arthropoda; class Insecta; order Coleoptera; family Curculionidae; genus Cosmopolites; species Cosmopolites sordidus. Next base: position 1,000,559 of record JARFXV010000508.1, read on the forward strand.
AAAAGTCTACTTTCAAAATTTTGGATGACATTTTGACATAACCGTGACTTTGGTGAGATCAATGACTCGAATAACTTCATCTTTTAGTTCAGGAATCGATTGTGAATTGTTTTCAGACCTGACTTTTCACGTAACCCCAAAAAAATTAGCTCAACAGTATCACATCACAATGACCAATTAACATTACCGTTTCTTGCAGTAACTTACAATTTTTCTCTCAATAAATTGTGCCATTATCAGAGTGAGGTATTCTGTTGAAATCTCATCTTCTCCGGATCAATATTATTCAATTCAGCCCACAAAAATGCAGTTATAATCTCACGATATTAAACTCCACTCACAATAACAGCTTCACCAGCAGCATTCTGAAAGAAATAAAGGCCAATTACACTTCCTCACCATAATGCACTTCTAATAAACTTTTATACTAATAAACCGCTAATTTAAGCTTTTCTTTCTATTTCTGTGAACGTTTCTTGTACACTTTCCTCATCTCTGGCTATGATGTTGAGGTCGTCTACGTAGCCTATTATCTATACGAATGTGTTCCTTATAGTTCTCTTTATGCCTACTTTATTAATTATTTAATCAAATGCTATATTGACAACTGCAGCTGAAAAAGCATCTCGTTATCTTATTCATCTACTTATTTTGATGTTTCTCTATTATCCTTCTTTGGTCATCACTGCTGCTTGTACGTAATGCATCGTCATCTAGATTTGTTTGTTCTTTCATATTTTCTGGCACATTCAGTATTATTGCTTATTAAATTATGCATGACGAACGATATGAAATGGACCAAAGTAATTCTGGAATGGATACCGTTTGACCACAAAATCCACGAAGATTGCCGAAAGAACCATGGATTGATGAGATTATCAAACATAGTAGACACGAATAGTCAAGAAAAGCTCAGAACTGGGCGAGTTGAAGATATGCTGAAGAAGCCTTCATCCTGCAGTGATGATGATGATGATAACTAATATCTTCAAAATCAAATTTTGAACATTATTTCAAATAATATTGTACTATGCTGAAAAATAATTAATAAAACTACATATAAATAATTATAAAACTACAATTCATAATAAAATTTAATAAATCCTTTGCATACTTTTTGGGAAAACACTACAGAAACTCAATTTTAACATCAAAAAACGGTAAGACATGTGTAAATTATTGTGTAATTAGTTACATGTGTAATTATTGTGTAATTATGAAATTAATATTCACTAGAATCGACACATTGTATATTAAGTATTGTTTAAAAAAATCAGAATCCAGCCGAATTATCTTAGATTTATCTCAATCAAATAATTATTCCTTAAGGATACAATACTCTAATAAGTCCAATAAATATACATTTCTAAATATGGTTTTATTTAAATATCCTGGAATAAACATATTTGTTTGCCCTCCATACTGGTTCAGACCTAACAATACCAGCAAATTATCTCCAATTCTAAAACTGAAACTTTTCTCGTTTCGTTTTCTTCCATTGTTCAATTCACTTTAATTCGCCTGACAATGTTTCCATTTTCGAGCTGTCTCATTTCCATAATAACATTACAGCCATCTTACTACCGCGCAAACAGTTTTTCCATGCCTAATGGCCTGCTCTTTTTTAAACCGATTTGTATGCATATATAGAAAATACAGCGAACTAAGCCAGATACTTTAATTGGTATTCATAGACGAAGAGCAGTCTCACACCACGCCCGCTCTTATAATAATTAGATCATATATATCGCAGAGTTTAATATACCTGGAGGGAATTAAACATAACTAGAAAAGTCCCAAGTACTGTATATCGATATATTTTATTGCTGCATGATTCTATTAATTTTTTGTAAGAGAATATTTATTAACAAAAAATAAAGTGTAACGTGTTATTTTCACAAACACGTTTGGAGCCGTTCTGGAAAGAATGAGGATATGTGATAAATCTAGTTTATGGTATCGAGACGAATACTAGAGAATAATTATTGCAAAAAAGAGTAGGGTAAAGGCTCCAAATATCGACCAGTTTAGATAAAATGAACAGAAATACATTATTTGTAAATTTATTAGAAGAGTTTATAAGCTGAAACAAGTGTTATCCTCTTTTTTATAGTTTTAACTTACAAACTATAATACTTATAATACTTTTATTTATAAAATATATAATAATAAATATAATACAACTAAATACTGACCGCTTGTGTTCCAAATGCTGACTAGTAGTATTATGGTTATAAAACTTATAAATAACTTTTATTTTTAATCTATGCTAGTACTTTTTTTTAACTTTAAATCTATATAAGTTTTGTGGTTATACCAAATTTAGTTTATTTACATCAAATGTCATATTTATTCTTTCAATTGCAGGTTGATCTTTTAAGATATTTTGTCCTAGAATTAATAATAACCTAGTCCTAGAATTATTTTATTATATAATAAGATTTCAGTTTCGACTCATATACGTTAATGAATTTTTCTATTAAATTAGAAGGTATTTATTTGTGTTTAAGCCATCATTAGCATTTTTATATGTAAATTGCCTAATGCATAATTTTGAGTAGTGGATGATAAGACATTATTCTCATTAGTTTACGACATTTCTTCACGCACAATTCTTTGTCTAGTTGACATACATTTAGAATAGTCGACTCTATCAGGATTAAAGGGATGCCGACCGCACGTTTCAAATGATTTTTTAACTATTTCAGATTGCATTGCTTTATAATCGGTTTTAAATAATGAAGCTAAATTAAATTTTGAAATTGCAACAGTAAATTTTTGAGATTGATCTGCCACCACTTTCTTCCAGTCAGTCTTCAGAGGATAAAATATTCCAACATGGCTGTGGAATAAGTGTTGAATTAGCTAGGAGACAATACAGAATAATTTTCTTTTCAATATAAAAATGATGCAGTTCCATTTTGATATGAGATTTATGACCATCACATAATATTACTACTGGAAATTTTGTTTTTCTATCGACAAGTCGAGGATATAATATATTAGCAATATAATCATAAAAATTTGCACTATTTATCCGACCAGTATCACTTCTTCCCCTTAGATAAGCGGATCTGAGTACGGATCATTTTTTGGTAGAAGTGAAAGTGAAATGGGAAAATACCAACAAAAGAGAAAGGAAAATGAATAAAAGAAATATATTTAAAAAGAATTTGGAAACCGTGGAAATGAAAAGGAAATACTAGGAGAGAGAAACAATAACAACAGTGAAAATATTAAATATGGATACAAGAACAAAGAGAAATAGCTGGTTTGACACCAAATGTGAGATAGCAGTGAAAAAGAGGCGTAAAGCGAAGTTAAAGTTTATGGAGAAAAAAACGGAAGGGTGTAAAATTGAATTAAAAAAAAGAACAAGCGAGGTCAAACAAATATGCACGAGGGGACAAAGAAATGTTTTGAAAAGGAATATGGAGGAAATTTAAAACAACTATAATCAAAAGCAAATAAGGAATTTTTACCAAAGTATTAGGAACGAAAAGGAAGGATATCAACCAAGAAAAATATACTGCAAGAACGACGACGGGAAACTACTTATAAACGAAAAGGAAAATGTAGAAAGTTGAGGAGGTTATTTTGAACAAATATTGAACAAGCTAGGAAGCACTGATAGAGAGGAAGAGGATAGAATAGACAGAGATATCGAGTGGGAACTGGAAGAAGGTGCAGAAAGGCAGAACGCAACGGAATCCAACATTGAAGACATTAAAAAAATTATAAGTCACATGAAAAATAATAGAATCCCAAGCGACAGTCAGATTACTATAGAGCTGATAAAATATGGCGGTCCAAAACTATTACAGGACATTACAAAGATAATAGGCCAGTGGAGGAAGGAAAATGCGCCAAGGAAATGGGAACGAGCTGTTTTGTGTACAATTTACAAGAAGGTGGATAGAACATCATGTGACAACTACAGAGGTATAGCGTTGCTGGAAGTGGTGTACAAAATACTAGCGACCGCAATCAAGAACAGGATAAGAGATACCTCGGAAGATCTAGTGGGAGAGTACCAATGGGGTTTTAGGAGTTACAGATCAACAGAAGACCAGATAATGTTACTAAAGCAACTGCAGGAAAGACACTACCGACAAGGCTTAAACATGAACATGCTCTTTATAGAATTCCAACGGGCCTATGACTCCATTGACAGAAAAAACTACTAAAGGAGCACTGGGGGTTAGTAAAAAACTAATAGCTCTAACAAAACTGACTATTGAAAATACAGTCAGCTTAGTTAAAGTAAATGGCCAACATTCAAAGGCTTTCCAAGTAAGATCGGGCCTCAGACAAGGAGACCCATTGTTTACCTGCTTGTTTAATCTAGTGTTGGAAGCTATGTTGAGGTGAAGTCAGATATATTGCACAGCACTAATATATGATAAAAACACTAATGTTTAGCCTTCCCCGACGATGTAACACTTATAACATGAGAATTGGGAGAAATTGGGAAAAAATGTAACTCAAAGATTAATTAGAGAAGCAGGATGGTCCAGGTTTCGAGTAAATACAAACAAAACAAAATACATGAAAATGAAAATTAAAAAAGACGAAATGTGCCAGGAAGGACTGAAAATTAAAATAGGAGAAAAAACACTACACTTTGAAAGGGTTGATCGTTTTTGTTACTTTTGCTCAACTATTACAGACAAACATGAAATGGAAGCGGAGGTTCAGGCCAGAATAGCAAAAAGAAATAAATGTGCAGCGATGTTGGCAGAGAGCAGGTTCCTGAGAAACAAGAATATATCAAGAAAAGCTAAAGTAAGAGTTTATAAGTCAATACTGAGACCAGTTGTAATATATGCCGCGGAGACCTGGACCTTAACCAATAGCAGTGAAAAAATGTTGGAGGTTTGATACAATTAATTTTTTTTGATATTGATTTTGATACAAAAAATACGCCGCTAATATGTCAAAAAATCAGAAATAATTGAAGGGCCGAAGATTTGTATACTGAGTATGTCTGAGTTTCCCTTGTGAAATGTGAGGCCATAATTGATTTTTGATTGACTATTAATTGTTTGAATACTATTGTTTTTTGAGAAACGTTTTAGATAGTTTTATTAATGTTAATGTGTATTTAAATATATAGATAAATATGTTTTTCAGCTTAAATATCATTCTTTCTTTTCTTGCCCTTTTATGTTATTTATTTTATTTAATATTGTTTCGAGACAACATGTACATTTGTTATATCCAATATCCTGAACCTAATAATGAATTTGTGCACTAGTATTTTGCTGATGTACTGCAACGTTATCAAAAATTTTGATTATTTGAAATTCCGGCAGCGAAAAATATCCATTAAGCAACAATAATTTTGAAATAAAGGAAACAGCTTCTATTATGTTCTTCCTTTTCTGATAATTCTTCAGTTCTTATTGATAACATCGCAGAAAATCCGGACAACACAGAATCAATTTCAAAGAACAAAAAACCGCATGTTTATTGGTCGGAAACCGGAAAGCTTGACCGACAGTTGAGAATTTATGGAGTTTTTTTTTTCTGTCCTTTGAAAATTGAAACTTTGCAATCGAAGTTCGAACCAATTGAAGCAGAGCGAAACTTTCTAGACAGTTGGTTTACATTTACGTAGAATCTTTCAGATTTTGTTTCATCGATATTGCAGCGTTGTTTTTCCGTTTACACTCCATGATACACTGATCGAAAATTTCCATTTTCTATCGGGTTTTATTTATTAACATTAAATTAAACTATTTTAATTAATAAATATAATTAAATAATAATTAATAACATTAAAAACTAACTAATTAATACCTAATAATAATTAACTAAAATTAATTAACATTAAAATTTCTTATGCATTAACACTCAATTTTTTTTTTTCTAATAAGTGTATTTACCATTACATTATATTATATGATGACATTATTGTTCCATTTTCTTAAAACCCTCAAACGAGGTGTGTAAATAAAGTATTGAGACTGATTTTCATACATACCGATTACTTACCCAAAGTTAGACTGGCCACAAACAATCTGTTACGGCCGTTTATCGCAGTATGGCATGAGCTGCATGTGATTGCAGCCACCATGGCCTTAGTCGTCCCTTCATCCGGTCTCCGAGCCTTCAGCTTGAGCCCAACTGATGACCGCTTTAAGTCAGAAACAGGTCTTGGGAGACGCTTGCAGGCGCGTTGGGTATTAATGTAAACCCTTGCCGGAACTTCACAACGTTATAAAAAGTATCATATGTCCTATGCCACGACTTAATCGACTTCTATGCCAAATTTTATTAGAAGCCTTCCATCCGTTCGAGCGTGTCTGAGGAACAAACATACTCTCACATTTAAAATATTAAGTAAGATTTTTTGGCTACTCCTGACTACTGTTGTCTCATTGGATGCAGTCCAGAGAAGTCAAAAAAACCCCATGAATAAGCCATAAGACGAAAAGTCGGCGAAAATATGGGTTGTTTGATTATAGAGAGGAACTCCGTATTCTTGGCGAGAGAGCAACGGTGGGGGGTGTATAACTGACTGTTGTTATCTTATTGGACGCAGTCCAAAGAAGTCAAAAACTCCATACATATCATCATCATCATTAGCCGGTATCAATCTACTGCAAGATGAAAGCCAACTTTCACGGTCCTTGGTTTTACTCTGCCACTCGAGTCCAACATACTTAACGATGTTATCAGTCCATCGTGCTTTCGGTCTTCTTCGCGGATGTTTGCGATCAACCGGTATCCACTCCAGGATTGCCTTGGTACATCAGTCGTCCCATCGCCTCGCTGTATGGCCTGCCCATATCCATATCAGTTGCTTTACCCTTCCAATGATGTCATAGACTTTCATTTGTTCCCTGATCCATACACAGGGCTTTCTGTTTCGTCTTGTAATGCCAAGCATACATCTTTCCGTTCCCCTCTGTGTTACGTGAAGTTTTTGCAATATTGCGTCGCCCTGCCATGTACCTCGTTCTACATTAATTCCAAGATCATCAAGATGAATTGTCGCTGTAGCTCCATCATATATCGATCCTAATAGATTTACATATGTTTTATCTACCCCCTGGCTAAGCAGTGCATCCATTATGGCATGCTTTGAGATGGAATGAAATGTTTTTTCATAGTCGATAAAAGCCAAGCACAATGGCATGGTGTATTCGTTGTGCCGTTCTATGACCTACCGTAAAACCTGGATGTGATCCATTGTACTGAATCCACTTCAAAATCCTGCTTGTTCTCTTGGTTGTGCGTCATTCAGTTTTTTTTATAATCTTTTAGATATTAATTTTGTACATTACTGATAGGAAGCTTATTAGACGGTAGTTCTTTAAATCTTCCTGGGCTCCTTTTTTATGTAAAAGGATCACTTCTGCATTTTTCCATAAGTCAGGCACTTCCTGTTCCTTGAGGCATTTTGAGTATAATCTTGTCAGTATTTTATGTAACGTTCGACCACCAGCTTTCAGCATTTCGTAGTAGTAGCACTGTTTTTTCCTGGACCCTTGCCGTTTTTCATCGATTCTATATCATTTGCTATCCTAGTGGAGGATCTGGCATTTGTACTTGCATGGGTATTGTTGTCTCTGATTGGTTCTGATCTTCATATAACTGTGAATAAAATTTTCTGACAACCTCTAACATTTGCGTACGCGCCCTGCACACTGCCATGCTCAAGCATTAAGGCATAGATTGGCGTTCTTTTCTTTCTTAGCTTCTGCTTAGCCTTATTAACTCCTTTGTTTTCTTCCAGGGTATTAGCACTAGCTGCCTGTTGAACAGATTTTACAAAGCTCAGTATAATCGACCCTGCCTAAAGGACTCCCTGCATTTCTCATTGTCCGTCATTTCGTCATTAAATCAATGGTCTAACTAGAGATTTTTGTCTGAGATATTTTTCTTCTGGTGCTATTGAAGCTGCCGTTTGAAGCACATCGTTGGTGATTTCTTCATATTGAACTGATATTTCCATCTCCTCCAGATCTTGTAACACAGCAAAGCGGTTCGACAAAGCAATTTCAAAATCTCTAGCCCTCTCCAGCAATTTCCCAGAATCCACTTTGGTTTTCTTTGACCTTACCATTCTTTCGCGCTCTCTTCGACTTTCAATCCTAACTTTTGCTCGTACTATTCGGTAGTCAATTCCAACATTGAAATTATTAAAGACAGTACAATTGGTAAATATTGACTTTTCCATGTCCATTTTCTGCTGATATTTTTCTTACAGAACGAATTCATAATATAAAGTTCTTGTCCTTCAGCAAAATCAACTAATCTGTCACCTCTATTGTCCCGCACACCAGTTCCACATGGGCCAGTTGCATTTTCACCAGTTCTTGCTGTTCCAATTTTGGCATTAAAATCACCCATCAGGATTCTGTACCTACATTTCTCCTTGTATAAACGCTGAACCATATTATCATAAAATTCCTTAATTTCCTCATCCTTATGGCTTATAGTTGGCTTATACGATTTGAAGCACAAACTTTTTATTGAGCTGAATGACGCATTAAGCTAGGTGCACAGATATACTTTCAAATTTTATTGGGTATTTCTGTGTATCAACCATATAACTCTGTTTCTAAAATTATGAAAGCGTATCCAAAGTGTGAACTATTATAGAAAAAAATATAAAAACGTAATCTTATAAACATAAGATAAACGTACATACTTTTCTAAATTGAGTAAAAAATTTGTTTGATATCACTAGTCGTAACCCAGAGCATAATTTGACTAAAACTCAGTCTAAATTTTTAAATCAAAGGTGGTATTGTGTTCTCTAAAGATCTCTAAATTTAGAAGTCTCAAAGGCTAAATTAAATGCAGATCTAGATGTGGAGCCAGCTGACAACGCTAAAGGTAACTACAGGACTTAAACATTATATATTGAATCAACTACAAGTAATGCATAAATATAAAAATACAACTAATGTTTATTTAACTGTTTTAGTATTCATTTCTACATCATTATTCATTTTTTACAGGTATTTCATCCTAGAGACGATAATCGGGAACTGTTAGAGTTAGGATACATTTTATAGGTGGTACACCGTCTAATGGAATCAAGTTTAGACTTCCTGGAGCCATGCATCATGCTAGATGACTTTCAAAAGTCATCTGCTGTCTTAAAATATTCATGTTTCAATATGAATTTTCGTTGTCTGATATAGACATTATTAGTATTTGTGATATTTCTATTTTGTTGTAATGTTTTATATAAAATCTTTGGTTAGTTTATCTTTTTTTGATGAAAGAATATCTGTAGAAACTAAATTAAAAATTATTGATTGATTTGTCCATTTCTTTGTTATAGTTCATTTTTTAAAAAGGAATAATACAATTTTTTACTTTGTTATCTATCACTTTTATATCTTATTTTTACCGTAAATTGTTTTATTCCTTTTTAAATTAAAAATGATAAATGTGATTTAACATCGTAAAAATACTGAAAAAAGTAAAATGAAATTAAAATTAAAAGTAAAAGATTTAAATACGTTATTCAAAAAGATATCAGTGATTTTTTCAGTTCGAAATCTCTTTCTCTATTAAAACAATTTAGATTATCGTACGACTTTATTGATCTTCATCAAAATTTTATTGAATGAAAAAAAAAAAAATTCAATAGTTCAAAAATTATCAACGACGTAGCAAAGCGAGCTGTAGCTTTAATTACTAATTACAACTGCTGTTTGACAAGAAACGAAGATCAAAAGCAATACTAACTCCAACTTGTCCAACACCATAGACAACAATATCCAAATTGTACTAAAACTCAATGACGAAGAATGAATAAAAAAATTATCATTTAAAAAGAAGCTAGTTAAAAAAATATATATTTAATTGTTATTGCACTGACGTTATCTTGGATAAGAATCAAATAATAATAATTAATTACATAATTGTTAATACAAATTAATAAAAACTGATGTGTAAATAAATTAATGGAAATGAAAAAAATTGAATTCAATATCTATACGGGACTTACATTTGCTCCAATAAAAATGAGTGCTACCACCTAAAGGACGTTTCGTCAAAAATTTTTAAAACTTTTGAATCATCAAAAAGTACTCGTAACAACTGATTACGATGAAACTTAAAATAAATGATTTAAAAAAAAATAATATGAACAATTGCTTCGTAGTTAGAAATGTAATAATTTTCAGATGGTTGTAGCTGTTCTTCTAATTATGATAATCATGCGTTATTATAAAGTTTTGAAAGGTTCAAAGGGTCAGCTTTCTGAATATATAATCGTAATTTCCTAAACATTTAAATGATTAAGTATAATTTCAATTTAAATGAAAAAACAAAAATTAGTATGTTAAATGTATGGGAAACTAAAATAAAAATAGCGCCCTCTTAGAGTTGAGCTACAGCGCCATTCTTTCGTGAGGAATTTTTTCTCATCAAACACAAACATTTGGGAAGGTGAGAGTTAAAAAAATTGCTTTTTTTTATTTAATTTGAAAGTGGATAACAAAAATAAAATTGAAATGAAAATGGGATAAGCAAAAACAATGAGAAGATCTTGTAACAGTTTTTTCAAACGTTACAATATTGAATAAAGATTAACAATACATTTAACTTGAAAATCCAAAGAAGAACAAACTATTTTTTGTTATATTAAAACATTATTATAATAAATTAAGTTTGTTTTATTATATCAAAACACTTTTCTGCTAATAATTAGGTTCTTGTTGATAACATCCCACAAAATGCGAAAAATAACGCAAAATGAATTGCCAAAAACCGCATATTTATTAGACCGAACCGTGAAAGCTTGACCGTAAGTTGAGACTTTATGAAGTTTTTTCGGTTCTTTGTAAACTAAAACTTTACAATCGAAGTTCGAATCAATTGAAGCGAATCTGAACTTTCTAGACGACTTGTTTACATTAGCCTACAGTCTTCGGGGTTTTGTTGTGCGATTTTTCCATGGCTTTTGCCGATTATCATTCCATAAATAAATTTTTGAGTTGATGTAATTGTCCTTAACATCTAACAGAAGTTTCTTACCATTTCATTAGTTAAGTTAAAAATTAGTTAAGTAACAATATCTTTTTAAAATGTTTAACATTTTCGTCAGCGATTTTTATAAATTAATAAATTTGTAGTGCCAACAATTTCCATTAAATGGAATGAATTAAATGTATTACACTGGGGAACAATTTGAAAAATAATTTCTGTTGAGTTCGATATTTAAGCTGTTTTATACGTAAATTGACATGCTAATTCCAAAACTTTATTTAGTTTTTTTTCTATCACGTAAAGTTTTTTCTTTACAGTTGTTGTGCATCCGACTAGGCTTGGCGAATCACAGAAGTCACTACTGCTCTCCTATCGGCGAACCTTCTTCGACCTAGGAGTGGAGTGACGTTGCGTCATCGAAAACTAGTTCGGTCAGTTACGCATGAGATGCTAAATACGCGGGTCTGTGTCGCTCTGATATAGTGAAGTCAAAGTATACATACACAACTATAGATTGTCGTTATGTCTGCCTCTGATAGTTCTCGTCGTAAATGCTTAAACAGCCCTGATTCATTTTGTTATATAAGTGGCAGTTTTACCATCCCCGTTCAACGGACTAATATTAGTACATTTGTCAGGCAAGCCTATTTTGCTTATTTTAAAGTGAAAATAGGTGACCAAGATAAATCATGGGCCCCTCATAAAGTGTGCTAGCAGTGTGTAGAGAGTTTACGAATGTGGACGAAGAGAATACGTAATAAACTTTCGTTTTGTATACCAATGGTTTAGCGAGAGCCCAAATATCACTTAAATGATTGCTACTTTTGCATAGTGAAAACATCAGGATTCAACAAGAAAAACAAACCAAAATTGAGTACCCAAGTTTACCGTCAGCTATACGCCCTGTGCTTCATTCAGCTGAAATTCCAGTGCCAGTTTTTCAAGAATTACCTTCTTTAGAAATACAACAATGTGAATCAAGTGAAGATCGAAGTGACTCCACCGACGAAGAATTCAAAGTTTCCAATGATTCTGTTCGAAAAGGATTCAATCAACATGAATTAAACGATTTAGCACGAGATTTGGGACTATCCAAAAAAGCATCGGAATTCGTAGCATCAAGACTGCACAAAAAAAATTTGTTTGACAAAGGAGCTAAAGTCACTTACTATCGATCCACAGAAAGTGAATTTAGGCAGTACTTTAGAAATAATGACCGATTTGTATATTGCTAGAACGAAGAAGGTTTAATAAAAGAATTGGCCATTTCTAACTATAACGCAACTGAAGGACGATTGTTTATAGATAGCTCAAAGCGTAGCTTGAAGTGTGTTCTCCTACATAATGGAAATTTATACGGTTCAGTCCCAATAGGTCATTCAGTTTCTTTGTGTGAAGAATATGGCGACATAAAGAAAGTCATTGACTTGTTACAATATAACATGCACCAATGGATCATCTGTGTTGACCTTAAAATGGTCTGTTTCCTTTTTGGCCAGCAACGCGGGTATACCAAGTATCCCTGTTTTTTGTGCAAGTGGGACAGCAGAGCTCGTGAGAAGCATTGGGTGCAATCGAACTGGCCGCCAAGATCTGACCTAAGCCTTGGTAATCCAAACATTTTAAATCAGCCACTTGTCGACAGAAAAAACATTGTATTTCCGCCTTTGCATATAAAACTAGGTCTCATGAAGCAATTTGTTAAGGCTTTGTCAATTGAAGGAGACTGCTTTAAGTATATCATTTCGGCATTCCCTAGCCTGTCATATGAAAAGATAAAGGCTGGTATGTTTGATGGTTCACAGATTCGGTAACTCGTTAAAGATGAAAATTTCACTGAAACAATGACCGAACTTGAAAGGAATGCTTGGTTGGCATTTAAAAATTTTGTTAAAGACTTTCTTGGAAATACACGAGCCCCGAATTACATCGAAATTGTTCAACAACTCTTGGAGAGCTTTAAAAAGCTTGGTTGCAACATGAGCATCAAACTGCATTACTTACATAGTCATCTTACTAACTTCCCAGAAAATCTTGGTGCTGTTAGTGATGAACAGGGTGAGCGATTCCACCAAGATCTAAAGGTTAAGGAAGCGCGGTATCAAGGTAGATGGGATGGCAGTATGTTGGCTGACTACTGTTGGAGCATCAAGCGAGAATGTCCACAAACTGAACACTCCAGGAAAAGCTATAAGAAGACATTTTTACCATAATATCTTTTATTTATTTTTTGTATAAACACAATTTAACTTTTAATAATATGTTAACCTGTGTATGAATAAAATATTATAATCTATTTGGTCAGATCTCACCTTATTTCCTTTCGTATGTACACTTTTAAGGTAAAATGTGGGGTATGCTGTAGCTTAAGAACTTGACGTGATAGAGAAAAACTGTAAATATTTTTGAATTCAGAGATGAAAAATTAGTCAAAAACAAGTCACAGATCCAAGTTAACAAAATTGCTGTTCCCCAGTGTTATTCTTCGCTGTAGCTTGATGGCCCCTCAAGGATCTTAGCCTCTCCTAGATCTAGATGTGTTCAATTTTTTATTTTATATATATATATATATATATATATATATATATATATATATATATATATATATATATATATATATATTTATATATATATATATATATATATATATATATATATATATATATATATATATATATATATATAGAGCTATAACCATCCATAACCAAAAGATCTATAATCTACTTATAGAGAAATACCGTCTTTTGTTTCTTTATTTCTGCTTTATTGCTGCTTCCCCCTAGGGCGGAGTGAAAAAACGAACATTGGATTTTTTTAATAGCGCGCAAAAGTTGTGTTTGCTGTTTTGTAATATTTTACTGTTTTTATTTTTGATATCAAAAGTTCTTTTTGCTGCCTCCCCAGCGGCTTTATTTTTTTTAGATATCTAATTTTTATCCAATACTCAAATATTTTAATTTTTAATAATAATACCTACTTAATTAGAACATTGGTTCATATTACGCATGTAAAATATTTTGAAACTTGTAACTTATTTTCTGTCCCAGTGACGTTCAAATTTATTAGTCATTGTATTTCACATAATACTCGTCAGTTAATAACACTCAGCTCGTCCAAGTTAAATACTTGTTTTGTTTTTGGCCCGGCTCACCATATCCAAAAATCCTTGGTACGCCCTGACCTTCCCTGAAACTTCTCTGTACATGTTACCGGCAGCGCTACTAGATCACTGGGCTTGACGATTTATTCCAATCTATCTAAAGAATTAGCACTGGACGGCTAATAATTTGTGCGTCGTTTCTGTTTTTGGTTGATTACAGTTTATAAATGGCAAAACCAGAACCGTCTAGTTTAAAAACAAGATGTGCCGTGAACTGTCCTGTTTTCAGAACACCAATGGAAATACCTGAAAATGTTTTGCCAACTTAAGAGCAAGTTATAAAATGTTGTGCATTGATTAAATTGAATAAAAAAATCATCAAAAAAGAGCTCGTATTTTCAGAGATTTCCGAAGAAGTAACAATAAAATTGGAGTAAATTTGATGCAACACATCTATTCCAATAGTTCCTCACACTAGAATACTACAGCTCTTAAAAGCATACCACGACAAATTCATAAAACCTTTGAAGCCATTTAAGAGTAGACAAAATACTGAAACATACAAATCCAAGATTGAGTTTTTGAGAGAGGAAAGTAAACCTACCCTTTTTGATATTGCGTAGTGCAAATGCAAAACGTTTTCTGCTTGCACTTATAAATCTGAAAAGATAACCCAGGATGAGCGAGATTTTTTGTTAGATAAAACAGGAGCGAGAAAAATGATAATAAGCACAATCGATATGAAAAAAAACGAACATCCTAATACAGAGAAAAGAAAGGAAGCTGCTCAATGCGTAATTAATCCTGAAAAGGTAAGTGTTTCTTCAAAGGCTTTAGTTGCTTCTGACTCGCTTTCCTGTTTAGAATCGAACAATTTTGTTTTTATTAAGTTTTGTTTTTATTAAGTTTTATTTGTTTTTATTTAATTATGTTTTTAAAAGTAGTTTAAACACCTTTAACCTCCAATGAACTTGAAGGAAAACAACTAATGTAAAAGCCGCTCACGAATTTTGCAAAAATCTGCGACTGGCATGAAATTTCCGATAGATCTCCAGCTGCCCTTGCTTCGACTGTTTTGGATGACATTGAATAGTAATATCAAAGGATTCTTCTAATATTATTAATAGAAGTACAGTTAGAAGGAAAAGGCAGAGAAAACGCTCAAATCTCCGGCACCAAAAACTTTCTAATATTAATCTACAAGGCCTATACTTTGGTGAACGCAGAAATAAAACTCATGCCCAAGTAAAGAAAGGTATCAAGTTTTATCGCCAAACAATTGTAGAAAAACATATAGCGTTGGTGCAAGAGCCAGAGCGTTTTGCATTATTTTGCTACATCTCAAAGTATTAAAACAAGTACATATGTTAGAAGAAAATGGGATTGATGTCAATGAAATGGAAGCCATTGAGTGTGACGGTACCATCATAAATATGGGTGTTAAGGGCGATGTAATCAGATTATTGGAACAACACTTTGAAAAACCTCTTCAGTGATTTGTGTGTATGCTACACACAAATGAGCTACCACTTCGGCACCTCATTTACCGTCTAGATGGAGACACTACCGGGCCTCGTGGATTTGCAGGTCCTATCGGCAAGCAGCTGGAGAATTGCGACAAACTAATAGTGATTCAGTTCAAAGGTATTAAAGACAATTTAGCTACAGTATCGGAAAATATTGTTCAGGAACTTAACACGGATCAGAAACAATTATTTGAAATATGTCCAACCACTTGGTAGTGGCCAATATAATTCAAGTGTTTCAAATCGAAATTCAGGAAAACTTGTACATTTAAGGTGTTTGTTTCAAATATAATTCAAATAGAGATCAATCGATGAAATTAACTATATTGGCGAAATACATTATGAACGTATATGCTCCAATGTGGTTTTCCATAATATCAAAGCCTACATAAAGATGACAAGACATATTTTCAGCACCATTTAGTTGTCTCGGTATCTAGACAAAGAATTTCGAGATATTGTTGACGCTGTGACCCAACATAATGGATTTTTTGCCCACCACGAAAACATCCTCCTCAGTATAATATCCGATGACAGGATCCACGTGCGAGAACTTGGACTTCACCGGATTCTAAAGGCAAGAAGTTTGGCGTTAGAAAAGACATCTAATAAGGTTAGAGTGTGCAAAATGTTTTCCCTAAATTTTGACGCAAATGAATATTTTGAACTGATCAACTGTCAGAGTGTGAGCTAACAGAATCCCCAATTCTCTCTCGAGTTTCCACTGAAGATATTCGAATATTTATTAACATCCCTGACTTACAACCAGTTTCTTTTAGGAAGTATCCGTATCACACGCAGTGTGTAGAAAAATGTGGTAAACTTCCACACCGAGACACCGAGACATCCGCAGCAGTTTGCAGAAGAAAAGAAAGGGATGGATTCATTAGAGCACGAGTTGATTCCACGAAGAATATGCCTTACTTTAACACTAAATCAGAATATTTTATCAAGAAATAGCATATCTTTTAACTTATGAGTACCAAAAAACTCCATTTTAACTTATTCGAAGGTCCTTAATGCATCAAAAAGTTTGTTTTATTGATACAATATATCGTTCTCAGATTAAATATCTAATTATTTTTTCTACTATACCCTGAAACCAAACAAAGAGAAGCATATTTAGAACTAGCTGATTGAGGTATGTATTATAATTTAAAAGTAGAATAGCAAAGTTGCAAATTTGTATGCTTGTGAATATCATGAAAATTACCCAAAATTAAGATATTTTCAACGTCGCTATGAAGACATATAGGGTCAATCCATATATTTCAATTTTTTTTATAGTTTTTTGTAAAACATTAGCCAGCTTTTATGTGCTAGTATATAATTATTTAGGTAATGTCTAAATGATTGTGGCGTGTTCATATATTTGTTTTCCTTTCTTTGGGTTTTTCGCCACTATTTAAAACTCAAAAAATATCAAAAATACCTGTTCTTATGTAAATAAAGAATCACTGGGTAAAAACAAAAAATCAAACGGAGTCAAATTTCTCAGTGACGATACTTACAATTGTTTACAATTCAATGTAAGTATCGTTGACATACACAAAAAAATATATTTACTTTCACTCGTTACTTTCACGTAGCCAAGGGGGGGTTTTGGGGATTCAATAACGTTTGAAAACGGGGGCAGAGGACCCTCCGAAACGTTAACGTTAAAAGTTTGTAAAATTTTTTATAGAATATTTATATCTTTAAAATTTTGTTCCTTAGGCTAATTTATTACAAAAAAGTATCACTGAGAAATTTGTCTCCGTTTGGTTTTTTGTTTTTACCCAGTAATTCTTTGTATAAGAACAGGTATTTTTGATATTTTTTGAGTTTTAGATAGTGGCGAAAAACCCAAAGAAAGGAAAAAAAATATTATTTAGGTGACAGGTGATATTTTACTTACTGTTTATGTAAGCACTAAAAATCTTAAAATTAGGAAATATTCAAGGGCCTTGGGGATGCAAAAGATATTCAGTTTTAAACAACTTTCACCAAAATACTTGGTAGTACGTTGAGCAACTTTTTTGAGCTTTTGCATTTTGACAATAAAGAAAAAAAATAAATTAGAGAGAGATTTTAGCTCTACCCTTCTGCCCACTCTTTTCTATCTCTCACCTTCCCTTTCCAATCTGTTAATTCCATCTATGGGACATTCTTCAGAATCCCACGTTTCTTTTAATGTTTCCCTCAGTCTCGATCTTTTCCTGGAATTTCCCAATATTTTGTTAGTCGGTCGGTCGTTGTTTATCCCTTCGATATGGTCCCTCCAACCAATTCAGTCTGTTGCCCCGAATTCTTTTCAGTATATCTGGTCTGTTAAAAAATATTAATAGTTATTCATTTGTTCTAATTTTCTAACCTCCTTCAGTTTCTATGGGGCCATATATTTTTTCAATATTTTCCTTTCTCTAAAACCTAATAATAGTTCGTCTTTATAAGAGTCTGACCTATAGAATGCTAAAGAGATACATTAGCTGTGGTGTCTAAGACGTCAGCCTTATGATAGGGCAGTTAATGTGGAGCGAGTTCGAATCCCGTACTAACAAAAAAGTTTTTCTAAAATTCTTGTGAATGTTACTAGGTAAGAGTGTAAAATCTGATAAGAAATCGCCCCTCAGTCACGCCAGTTCGAGGCTGGGTAAGGCCGGATGCCTTCTGAGAGGTTTTCTACGTTGATCACTCGCCAGTCGGTAGGGTTCTCGAGATACTTTCGGTTAAGCACAAAACCAAAGGTTGATAGCCCGAGGAGGGTGCTGGCCACCGGGGTTTTCAGTGGCTGATGACCGTGGTTGTTCGGAACCCACGTTAAACTGTAGGTCCAGTCGCTAAATAGCGTTCTCAGTTGTTGATACTCCTCTAACCCTAAAACTTTACTTTATATAATGCTATTAGTCTAATTATTGTTGAATATATCTTTAATTTTGTATTCCTCAACATTTAGATCTCAAGATATTCTATAGAGAGTTTTTGAAATCACCGAGCCGTACTCTTGCTCAGAGTAAATAAATATTATATTTTCCACTAATATGTTTACCATAAAAAGAATATTAAATATTGCAATTTTATGTTTGTACTAGATTTGTAATTTTTCTAAAAATTTATTGTGATAAGAAATTAATTTCATATTTTACAAATTTTTATGCGTATTCTGAAATTATATTGCTTAACAAAAGAACTGGCCTGAGATGACCTAATGTCAAAACCATGTCCATGGCAGAGCGGTAAAATCGGTCGAGAAATGTGGTGAGGGTCTGCTTTCAAAATCAAAGTCCAGGAGGTGGCACAAGGCGTTCAAGGAGAGCCGAGAGGAGGTCGCCGACGAACCCCGTTCTGGGCGCCCAACAACGCCCAGAACCGACAAAAACGTGGATCGTGTGCGTGAAGTCTTGCGTTTCGATCGTCGATTGAGCATACACCAAATTGCTGATACTCTACACATCTCCACATTTGCGGTACATAGAATAAAAGTGTTGATAGAAGATCAGAAAGAACTACGAGTTTCGCGGTGTCAAGAATTGTTGGATCTGATTCAAAATGAGCGGGACTTTCTTAACTCTGTCGCAACCGAAGATGAATCCTAGATGTTCGAGTACGACCCAGAATCGAAAAGGCAGAGCAGCGAGTGGCAAATAAAATGGTCCCCCCACCCCAAGAAAGAGCGAATGAGCAAGTCTCGCATCAAAACGATACTTATTGTCTTCTTTGATCCCCGAGGAATCGTCTATATTGAGTTTGTACGGCAGGGAGAAATTGTCAACTCAGTCTTCTACCTGGAGGTGCTTAAGAGATTGAAACGCCGGGTCGCGCGCGTGATGGCTGATGAAAGACACGGTCAAGCTCCGCCATGACAATGCCCCCAGCCACACGTCCTTCATCGTTACCAACTTCCTGGCCCGAAGCAACACCCACTGGTTCCCCAGCCCTCTTACGGTCCCAACTTGGCTCAGTGCGACTTTTTTATAGGAAAGCATTGGGATACAGTGGAAAACATCCAAAAGTGTGTTACAACGTTCCTGAAAGACATTCCCGTCGAGGACTTACAGGGTGCCTTCCAGGCGTGGCAGACACGTCTCAGAATTTTAAGTATTTGTACAGGTCCGATCAATAAATCTATTTTTCCCAGAAAACGTGCAAAGTAATGCACGTTTTCTGGGAAATTTATAATGGACCTTGTAAATTATATGAATTTTCCTGGCCGTTTAATATTATAATTTTTTTGGGATTTTTGGTCAATTGTATTAATAAAATTATTATTTTTTTACTATTTTATTAACGTTATTATATATATATATATATATATATATATATATATATATATATATATATATTCTAATAACCTTATAAATATTGTAATAGATAAAAAGCGTAAAAAAATTAAATTCTTAAATCATATATCTAAAAAAGAAACAAAAATATTAAAAATAAATTGAATTAATAAAAATGTTTAAATACGTATGTAACCTCCTCATGCCCGCTGCCCCCTGTAGGGAACACAAATCTCTTTCTGCGACCTTGGCTACAGCTGCTTCCCTATAGACCTTGGCAACACTGTTTTTAGTTCTGGAAGCTCTCAACAGATGTCTTTACTTGTCCTGAACGAATGGTGAACACACCTCGTTGTTATCAGTTCTAGTGTTGATATCAAAATGGCGACTCCTAGACGTAATTGTTCTGAATGGATTTCTATTTGTAAGTGTATTTTTTTTGTACAAATCTTTATATTTCATTTTATTTTTTGAAAGCAATATTTACCTAAAATATCAGAGAATGAAGGAATATTTTTGTACTTGCGATAACTGTTATCAAAATTTGGCAGAACAATAACAAATCTGTACGTCCCCTGAGGGGGACATTGGGCTGATAGGCAGACGTTGTTTCTTTCTAGAACTTTCTGTTTACATTTTGAATTGCGCAAAGTATTTTGTTTTTTACTAAAAAAAATAAATCGTAATTTAATATTTTGATTTGAAATTAACATTATCTTGAAGAATAAATTAAAATTTTGTTGATTTAACAAAATATGGGATTTTTCTTTTTTTCTACGTACCTAAATATTTTTTGCAGATTTAGAGAGATTTGAACAGTTTGTGGAGGATATTTTGGATGGGAACATGAGTTATATGGATTTATCTGATGATAACAACGGCGATTCGGATTACTTGCCTGAGGCCAATGAGGGCATCCATGAGGAAGACGAAGGCGGAGAGGAAGATATTGGTGTTGACTAGTGCTCCTTCAGACTCCCAATATTTTTCTACAACTTGGACCAAAACTAATGATTTTTTTTTCCTGTAGCACCAGCTCCTGAATATGAACCGCCCACAAATTATGCAATACATTTGCCTGTCCATGATTATGTCCGAAAATATCTTCCGGACGATTTTTTCAATATTATAAGTGAATACACAAATAGAAAGTTTCTATTTGAAAAGGGTAAACTACTCAAGACAACGCCTGATGAAATGAAAACATTGTTTGCTATGACAATCATGATGTCGTACCTAGGATACCCCAGAATGAGAATGTATTCAGGACCGAAGGATAAAATAAGAGGGCATAGCTGGGGTAATGCCTCGGGAAAGGTACAAGGCAATTAGAATATATAAAAATTACTGGACGACAGTGACATTACCGAAGAACAAAAAGAAGGACAATAAATTTTGGAAAGTTGAGCCTCTCTTCCAAATGATTCGAACAGGATGCAGACTGAATTTACGTCCACAAATAGTCTGTATCGATGAGCAGATGGTCCCGTTCTGGGGAAAAATGCCAGCAAGGCAGACAATCAGAAACAAACCAAATCCTTGTGGAATAAAGCTTTTTGTATGTGCAGGAGCAAATGGTATCCCATTAGATTTATTTTTTTACCAGGGAAAGGGAGACCGCATCACCACCAGCACCTACACTAAAAGATTAGACAATGGGGGCAAGGCGAGAATGAGATTACTAGAGACAGTTCAAACTGACAATCTGACAACAGACAATCTGAAGGATCATCTGTTTTTATGGATAGGTATTTCACTTCTCCACTGTTATTGGACCTCATGTTTTCCGAGAACAGCTGTCAAGGGACTGGCACAATACAAAGTAGCCGCGTGCCGAAAGCTGCCAATGCATTATTGAAGGATAATAAACAAATGAAAAGGGAAGCAAGAGGACAAATTGAGCAGGTAGTCAGCGGAGACGGGCAGCAAGCTGTCATAAAACGGATGGACAATAAGCCTATCGTACTGATACAAACCAGTACGGATGCGAGCCAGTAAACCAGTGCTCTCGTTGGAGCAAAAAGAAGGGTCAGTGAATCCAGGTTCCTGACCCGTTTGCTGTAAAAACTTACAATGTCAACATGGGCGGTGTAGATTTTCTAGATATCTGCAAGAACTCGTAAATGGACAGTGAGAACCATAATGCACCTTGTTGATTTTGCAATAGCAGCAGCTTGGATTGAGTACCGCGCGGATCAGCTTGCCATGGGAACTCCCAAAAACGATATTTTGGATAACCTCGATTTTAGAACTCAATACGAGCACTACTTGAGGCATGGACCAGTGCAACATTACTCAGAATCTGAAGAGGATTCTGATTACACGTCCCGGAAGAGGCGGAACTGGTGGAGCCAGCAAAAAAAACCAAGAACTCCTAAACCACACCCAGCTGATGCCCAAAGCATACAGCAGGGCCACATCTCCCTGAATTCCCGCATCGTGTAACAAAAAACAGATGCAGGCTTCCTGGGTGTTCATCCAACAAAGCGCGTATTAGATGCAGCTTGTGCAAAATTTATTTATGTCTACAACCCGAAAGAAATTGTTTCGAATTGTATCATAAATTATAAAGATGTATGTATGTTATTATTTTTTAAAAATACAACTTTAGCAGTAATGAAAATGATACTTTTTTACCCACAAAAATACCTGGTGGTTGGTAAATTTTGGGTATGTTCTAGCCCAATGTCCCCTGTGGGGGACATGCCCACCCGCCAAGTCCTGTGGTGGGGGAATTTTTTGCAATTTTTTGGGGCTTTCTTATGATGCATTGGGAAAAAAGCTAAAATTTGCCTGGGCCTGAAGAGGTCAACAAAATAAATATTAACAAAAATAAAAGAATTTGTAGAGGTCCAGGAAGTGCTAGCGGTAAAAAATATTCTATATTCTATATTATAAATTTTTATATTCATGGATCTAAATATTTGTAGTTTCTTGGTAAATTTCTTAAATAATATTTTTTTATTTCCGAAACTGCTCAACATAGGTATAGCATATGCTTTATTAAAAAATTTCAAAATACCTCACAGAATCTAAAAATGTAATCTTATGCATAGCAACCACTTGATTGCTTCAGTGCGTCCACTAGCAATATAGATATATTGCATATTAATATACAGGGAATGACGACCCACATGTTGCAGCTGGGGCAGTTTGTAGAAGATAGAAACCCATAGATCTTGTGTGTTACTGAAACTCATGTAACAC
The DNA here is from genome assembly GCA_031761425.1 of Cosmopolites sordidus. Taxonomy (NCBI): domain Eukaryota; kingdom Metazoa; phylum Arthropoda; class Insecta; order Coleoptera; family Curculionidae; genus Cosmopolites; species Cosmopolites sordidus. Next base: position 1,023,610 of record JARFXV010000508.1, read on the forward strand.
GAGATGTAGAGGAGAACGAAATTAACATAACTGGATATACGGCTGTTGTCTGTTATTCGGATAGTCGTCATACGGGGGGGTGCTATTATTTATATTAAATCTGGCTTGAAATATTGGGTGGTTTCTGTCGAGACAGTTCTAACCAGTTACTGGTATCTTAACTAACAGTTAAGATACAGATAAATAAGCTGTTTTTCTTGGTAGCGGCCTGCTATAGATCGCCTAGTGCCTCTGTAGGTGACTTTTTAAACTATTTGGAATACAATCTAAGTGACAATGAATTTCAAAGAAATAAAACCTTTCTTCTGGGTGATATAAATATCGATTTATTGAACAATAAATTGTTATTTTCTGCTCAATCGGGTGTTAGGACAACACATTCTTATGAGACGGCTATTCAGTATGTCTGCGCAACATGGAGGAGCGATATGAAGGTCGGAAAAACTGTGCTTAGTGTATTTATAGATTTAAAGCGAGTATTCGAAACTATTGACCGGGATATACTGTGTAAAAAATTATTAAGTTATGGTGTTAGATCGAAAGCCTTAAAATGGATCAAGAGTTACTTAACAGACAGACATCATAGGACGAGGGTTGAGGGAAAAGTGTCGGCAAAGAGGGAAAGTGCGTGGGGAGCTCCTCAGGGTAGTGTTTTGGGCCCGTTGCTGTTTTTGATATATATCAACGATATTTCTACAATATTGGATAAATATTTTATTAGTCTTTTTGCAGATGATACTCTCATATCTGTGTCTGGGTATAATTTGCCTGAGATGGTTGAAACATTGAATAGTGAACTGGCAATAATATTTCGATGGCTATGCAAAAATAAACTTAAACTAAACGAACTGAAAACAAGGTGCATGGTGATAGGGTCTAAAGCAAACTGCAAAAGATTTAATGAGTTAGGGTTAAAAATAAATTAAATAATTGTGATATTGAAATTGTAAATGAAATTAAATATTTAGGAGTACTGTTGGATCCTCAGCTAACATTTTGTAATCATGTCAGTTATCTATGTAGAAAGATATTGGGAAAAAATAGGGTTTTTAGTCGTATATCGTCACATTTATCACCATGGTCCAAGAGGCTTATATATAATACTATAGTTTTACCCCATTTTACCTATTGTATGTCTCTGCTGATATCATGTAATAAGGAGAGTATTGGTAGAGTTCAAATACAGCAGAACAAGGCTATGCGTGTACTATTGAACTGTAATAGGTATACACCGATAGAGGTAATGTTGCGGTCATTGGATTGGTTTTCAGTTGCGCGGGCCATTGAAGGGGCTAACATTCGATTGATATATAAAATAAAACATAATTTGTTGCCCCATTATTTGAATACTTTTTTGGTACAAAGAGTAAATATGCATTCTTACGATGTCCGTTCTAAGAACAATTATGATGTACCAATTGTGAGAACTACTGCTCTCCAGAAGACATTGTTTTGGGAAGGTGTTTATCTCTTCAATGCTTTGCCCGCCCACATAGGGAGCGCTCCTAATGTGCATGTATTTAATAGACTGTTAAATTATTATTTGAAGCAATAGAGTGTTTTATAATTTGAACAATGTTGGTTATTGCCTTTTGATTGTATTTTCTTTTGTTAAGATTTTTTAGAATTTTTCTTACTTTTATTTTTTTTTGTATATTAACTTTTTGTTTTGTTACTATTAGCTGCATATGCTAAATAAAGTGTGCATTTATTTATTTATTTATTTATTTATAGGGTCTTCTATTTAAAAAAAACATACTTGGTATTAGCTACGAGTAGATTTGGCAACATCACAACGCAGAAATTCTTTTAAATGGAGAGCTCATGTTTATTTACATAAATATCTAAAATTTCAAATCTTTACTTTAAGTAATTCTCCGTAAACGTCTAATGTATCATTCACCATGAATCATCCTATATAAAAAAGTATATGAACCTTCTTGCTTTAGCTGTATTTTTCTTTTCCAGTTTTGTTCTCGTTTGATCTCTGGTATATCAAATATACCAGAAACTTAAAGTATGAACTTTGTCGTTTAAATATAAATAAGAAATTACCTGTTGGGTTCAAGGTCAAAAATATCTAATTTTTTCCAAAGAACAGGCAAGAGAGCAACAAAAAACCCACCCCGAAACCACCCTGCTCCCCCTCCTTCCAGCAGCCATCTTAACAGGCCGCATCTCCGGCAAACAAGAAATAAACCCGAATAATCTTGTTAGCTTGTTCCCGAGGGATATACATGGGAGAATATCGGAACTTTTTTAACAAGGTTGACCGGTCAATCGAGGCCTGAAATATCGGCGATTGCCTCACAGAAGTCCGCTCGGTTTTTATTTCAATTCGGTCGTAGGTTACGCTTCCGATTTTTCCCCCTTATTTGCCTTTCGATGTCTATATTTTACTCTCGGTTGTTTTTCTTTTATACGTGTTTCTTCATTACCGAGCCTCCTTCATCAAATAAAAATAATTCCTCTGCTGGTCTACTTAGTTTTCCAGTTGATGTTTATTGGTATGAGTCAAGTTGGATATAAAAGGTGATTTATCGGGAGGTCACGCATAAAATCGAATCTGATGAAAACTTTATTATAAACTGAAAGAACAATCGATACCATTTATTTTCTGAAGATTATTTCAGTCAAATGTTGGCCTTAGGTGATCCATTCTCAAGCTCCAATTGTCGATCACTTGTTCAAGCATAATGACCGAGATGTCGTCAATATCACGCCTAATGTTTGGTTCATAGACTTCAATCGAAGCTGGTTTATCCGCGTAGACTTCACGCAACCTTCACGCAACCAAAGAGAATAATTCAGAGGTGTGATATCACACGACTTAGGCGGCCAATTCGCCAACCTAATACGTGAAATCAGCTACTCACCGAAATGATTTCTCAATAAGTCCATCATACCATTTGAAGATCAAGAGAGCACCAGGATTCGATGGTGTTACCAATCGCATGCTGAAGAAACTTCCATGGAAAGCGATTGTAGTCGTCACCGCCATTGCAAACGCAGTCAAGTGACTGCGGTATTTCCCGGATAGTTGGAAATACGCAATGGTGAGAAGGCTTCCGAAAACTGGAAAGGATTAAAAATTCTCACCCACAGAACTACAGACCGATCAGCTTATTACTTGCAATAAGCAAGATCGTGGAAGACTCCTGAGAAGACTCGAGACGGTGCTCGAAGATAATAGCATCCTTCCACCCGAGCAATTCGAGTTCAGGAAAAGCTACTCGACTGAAGATCAACTTCCAGACGTGACTGAATACTTATCAGAGGACATTGGACTTTTGACATTGCAACGTTAAATATACGGACTATGAAAACAGAGGCCCGATTGCAAGAACTGTTAATCGAACTTGACAACATACATTGGGATATTATTGGGCTCTGTGAAACACGAAGAAAGGGTGAAGAGTTAATCAAACTGGAACCAACTGGACACGTACTCTACATTCGAGGTACGGAAAATGGCCGATGTGGCGGAATTGGATTCCTCATCAATCGAAAGCTGAAGGACGGTGTGGTAAAATTTGAAAGTACATCCGACCGATTAGCCCAATGCGTCATTCAGCTGAATAAAAAGTTTAGGCTTCAAATCGTCCAAGCTTATGCACCAACTATAAGCCATAAAGATGAGGAAATTGAGGAATTTTATGATGGTGTGGCCCAGCTTTTATACAAGGAGAAATGTAGGTACAAAATCCTGATGGGTGATTTTAATGCCAGAATTGGAACAACAAGAACAGACGAAAATGCAACTGGCCCATATGGAACTGGTGAGCGAGACAATAGAGGTGACAGATTAGTTGATTTTGCTGAAGGACAAGAACTATATATTATGAATTCATTCTATAAGAAAAATATCAGCAGAAAATGGACATGGAAAAGTACATCTGGGCTCACAAGCGAAATTGACTACATCATGACCAACGATAAAACAATATTTACCAATTGTACTGTCCTTAACAATTTTAATGTTGGAAGTGACCACCGAATGGTACGAGCAAGGGTTCGGATTGACTGTCGAAAAGAGCGCGAAAAAATGGTATGATCAAAGAAGGGCAAGGTGGATTCTGGAAAACTGCTGGAGAGAGGAAGCGATTTTGAGATTGCTTTGTCAAACCGGTTTGCTGCGTTACAAGATCCAGAGGAGGTGGAAATATCAGTTCAATATGAAGAAATCGCCAACAATGTACTTCAAACGGCTGCTTCAATAGCACCAGAAGAAAAATGTCTCAAACAAACAAAAATCTCCAGTGAGACCATTGATTTAATGAAGAAACAGCGAGCAATGAGAAATGCAGGTAGTCCTTTTAGCAGGGTCGAGTACACTGAGCTCTGCAAAACTATAAGAAAACGTATCAGAGAGGACACGCGCCGATTCAATATGCAGCTAGTGATTGAAGCTAGTGAATTCTCGATTACTGCTGAACACATTTGCCGAGTTATGTCACGAATTATTCGGCTAATTTCTTCTTTCAACTGTTGAACGGTTTGCGGATTATTTTCGTAAGCTTTGCTCTTCACATAGCGCCACAAAAAATAGTCTGGCGACGTCAAGTCGTATGACCTTGGTTGCCAATTTACGTCCCCATTCCGAGAGATCAGCCTCCCTCCAAACTGTGTACGCAATAAAGTCAATGTTTCACGTGCTGTATGACATGTCGCACCATCTTGTTGGAACCACATATTCTCTAAATTCATGTCCATTATTTGATCCCATAAAAAAACATCAATCATCGTTCGGTATCGTTCTCCGTTTACTGTAACAGCTCGTTCATCTTCATCTTTAAAATAATACGGTCCAATGATACCCTCAGCCCAAAAACCGCACCAAACTGTGACACGTTGAGCATGCATCGGGATTTCGTGGATTTCTCTAGGATTTTCATTGCCCCTGATGCGACAATTTTGTTTATTTACGTAACCGTTTAAGTGGAAATGAGCCTCGTCACTGAAAATGATTTTATCGCAAAAAATATTGTCATTTGCCTTCATCTGTAGGATCCAATTGGCAAATGCACGGCGTTGCCCATGGTCGGCTGTTTTAGCTCCTGTGTTAGCTGAATTTTGTAAGGATGTAGACTTAAGTCTTTTTTCAAAATTCGCCACTTTGAAGTTCTGTTGATACCCAAATGTTGCGCGCGCCTCTTAACAGACATTTGTGGATTTTCAGTAAGACTTTCACGAACCGCCTGAATATTTTCAACCGAACGAGCATGACGTTCCCGGACTTTTGTTTCGATATCTTTCACAGATATAGTAGTTTCGAATCTACGCACTATTTTGCGAATGGTTACTTCTGACGGACGATTGCATACACCAAAGTATTCACGAATTCGCCGAAATGTGGCTCTCACAGAACACCCATTTTGAAAATACGTTTTAACAATGTAAACACGTTGTTCTACTGTGTAGCGCTGTATTGATGAAATTGTACTGAATTCCACAATGAAACCGAATAACATAAACAAACTTTGAGATAAGAAGACTAGCAAAACAAAACATTCGAAACCTGACATTGACATTGACAGATGTTCCATTCCACGTATAATTGTACACTGTCCAGCTTCGCACTGCCATAAATAACTTTCAGGTATGTTATGAAACGTTTCTTTTATTCGTTTCCAACATTCGAAACCTCTTAATGGAATACCCTTTACATGTCTTCGACAAAATTGACTCACTATAGGCCTTCTCCACCATACCCAGTGATTCCGCACAACAAACATCGTGTGCAACATAAAATTGGAGGAAAACTCTTTGTCTAATATTTTTATCTATTTTAAAAATCGAATAGCACACTTGTAGTCCGGTCAATCTAGACATTCAAAGGTACATAAATTCACATCAAGCTGGAAGTGTTCAAAACATAATTAAAAATAACATTTCAAAATTCCCCATCGTTGCGATAAGTGGAAAAAAATTGACTCGAGGTCAAAGGTAAAAAAATTGATTTTTCGCGATTTTCATCAAAACAGTAAATTTTATCATAAAATTACCTCAGACAAAATTATAAACCATAAAATTATCTATAAAAAAGGTATTAATAATTTTTTTCCTAAGAGCCACCCTTTCTGAGATATAACGATTCAAGAAGTTGTAAGCGTTATAATATGCACACGTTTCCACGCCACCTCTGAGGTAGTGTACTTAGCGTTTTGTACTTAGTGTTACTTAGGTAGTGTACTTAGCGCGTTTTTTTAACGTAGTTTCCCCAGAGGTAGGAAAATTTGTTCGTCCGATTCATAATCTCCAATTACTTCTTCTTGTTGTTCTTCTTCTTCTTCATCCTGTGTGTAAGTGAATTGCGTTAGTAGCGATGTATCGCATGTCTCTTCGTTGGTAGCAAACGAATCCTCTACTGTTGGTGATTCAACATTAGAACACGACTGGCCTTGACAATTCGTACATGCCAGAAAACAAAACAGTCCAATCTTTTTGGAAACCACATTTAGCACTGCATCCATTTTTACAGTTGCAAAAAATTGTGTTTAGCAGTTTTTCCAGCACAGGTGGGAGTAAGGTCTGAATTGGTTCTAATGTATTGTCGACCAACTTCCAACCAAGTCTCTTTTTTTTTACTACGGAGTGGTACTCAAGACTAACGGTATATCATTTATTGAGTATTCTAACATAAAACAGGTATACGACCCTAGCCACGGGCAAAATTGTACAGAGAGACAGATGTTGTCTCAAGGTTACACTGGTGTATAAATTAAGCCCTTCAATTGTTGGAACAGCATTTGGTAGTAGTCTCACTTTTCCCTTAGATGTTCGATCAAAACAATCCTCTCGGCAAAATGATGAGAACATAAAAACCTACTGCGGTTTGGAATAAAGACTGGCTTTTTAATAAAATGAATCCACTGTGTTCTTCTATTTGGAATCTTTGGGAAATCTTGAAAAAAGATGAACTGGTTTAATAACATGAAATCCAAATCAAAATGAAAGTATCATTTACATTTATTAGTACAATAGTTTCTGAAAAGGATTATTAAAACTGGTAACACTTTGTATGATTAGTTATATTTTATAGATTATATGAGTAAAGTAACATGTTTTATATGTATCAAACGAAAACTAAAAAACAATCTAAATTTTTAAGGCCCAATATCTCACGAAACTAAACATTTTAGAATATACGTTAACAAATTAAGCTCTAAAAAATAAATCACTATCTTGAATAACATTATAATTATATTATTTTACCTAAATCAATGTGACTACGCCTATGCATAGCGGGCGATATGTTGACTTCATAACCTTAAAATTTTATTCAAACAAAATACGTTTTTATTTCTAAATAATTAACAAATTTTGAATTAAAAGCATTTACCTATGTAATGTTGCTCCTGAATTTTGATTTTTTCGTTTCAGGCAACAACCACAAGACTCACAACTAACCATAGTTTATGTGTTTACCTTACATCCGATATTATTGCTTTTAGTGTCAATATAATAAGTATTAATATATATTTACACTAGACACACAAAAAGAGTATTCCAGAACACTTATTCGGCACTTATTATTGATTAAAACACTCTAAAATTGCATAAATCTACTAATAAACTTCTAAGTTGTTGACGCCAACTACCAAAATTCCAAAACAATGAGTCATCTGTGGTGTTTCAATATGGCTGTTTCCGTCTCCATTTATACGTGTATTAAGATAGACAAGGCTCCTTTCTGTTAGTTTTATATTCAAAGTATTTTACACATTGATATCACCCATATCGATCCACTAAATTCGAAGAGATTTACCACCAAACACCAAATCACTTTTTTTAAACTTCTCGACGAACGTTTCGCTAACCATGTTAGCATCATCAGGAGATGGATTCACACAAAGACAATTAAATGACTCGAACAGAGTCTTAGCACTTATTAGTTCCTGGAACACAATTTGCTTGGTACAGAAAACGTGAAATGGGCTCTGTACCTTATTTTTCTCAAAAAGGATCATTTGTTTATTGTAATAATATTCCTGCTGTTATTGTATTATAATATAAAACCTGGGTGCCCAATGTTATGACCATTTAATATCTAGACTTTTCATCGATTCGTCGGAACGAAGTTTAAACGGGGTTCTTTTATATAACTCCAACCAATATACTCCAGTGCCTCACTCTGTTCATTTAAAGGAGACTTATGAAAATTTGTAATTATCACTAGTCCGGTCAATCTAGACATTCAAAGGTACATAAATTCACATCAAGGTGGAAGTGAGTAAAATTGTTCAAAACATAATTAAAAATAACATTTCAAAATTCCCCATCGTTGTGGTACGTGAAAAAAAAAATTGACTTGAAAATTGAAATTGAGTTCACAGGTCAAAAAAATGGGATTTTCGCGATTTTCATTAAAACAGTCAGTTTTGTCGAAAAATTACTTCAGACAAAAATTGTAGATGATAAAATTATTTATTAAAAAGGTATCAATATTTTTTCCTAAGAGCCACTCTTCCTGAGATATAATGATTCAAAAAATTTTAAGCGTCATAATATGGACACGTTCCTACACCACCTCTAAGGTAATGTACTTACCGCGTTTTTTTAACGTAGTTTCCCCAGTACGCCTATTCCACAGGTCTGTTGTGATTCTGTTTAATTGGAAACTATTGCATAACAACAGATATTAGCAAGGGTTGGAATTGATAAAAGCGCTGGAAATTAAAAAACAGTAGAAAAATTTATTCGTCCGATTCATAATCTTCAATTACTTCTTCTTGTTGTTCTTCTTGATCTTCTTTAGGCTTAAAAGACCTTGGTCGAACAAAAGTCATAATAATATGACAAATATTTGTGCATATTAATTTTAAATGATCTAAAATTGATCGTTTATTCTTTAAAATCACTCGTTCCATAAAATATGTCAACGACTCTGGGATGTCATTGTTTAAATCTTCAAACATGCGACCTGGTGGAGGGTAGTTAGAATTATCAAACACTGCGGATTGAATATCTTCGCGAATGATAGCTGCAGCTGCTTCTAGGATTCTGAATCGTTCTTCTTTTTTATCCATTTTCTTTTTTTCGTTCCAGACTTGATTCAAAATATCATAATGATTATCTCTTAAGCATATAAACGTTGAGTTCGTGATTTTTCAGTGATAATAAGTTTATCACCATACTTTAGTTTTAGTCGCAGCTTAATCGTCCTGTGATCTAAAGTTGTAATTTTGCAAACATTTCTAAGTTTATTTAAAGTGAACTGACTGTCATCGCTATTTTCTATGTAAGTTAATATTTCCTCCATTGCCAGATTCGTAGTTTCGTCTTTAGGACGACCGACTTTAACCCCAGTGGAAGGTTTCATGAAAGAAATATAGCAATCACGATTATACTTAGCTTCAGCAGCAACTAAATCATATTCAAATTCGCTTCTCGCAATAACAGCTTCTGCTATAGCATCGGGACGAGTCCGAACTACTTCCAGAATTGAATCTTTGAATTGAAGTGTATTTACTTGGCTAATTTGGCGGAGAAAATCCCAGGATTTTCTTCTCTCGTTCTCTTCGTTCAATTCCTTGCCGCAAAATAAGCATAGTTTTTTAAAATAAAAAGCTGATTCACTTATACGTGATCTAGTATGAGGAGAACTTACTGTAGATGTACTGGCTTCTTGTTCTTCACATTGTCTTTTATTAGTTGCAGCAATAGAAGACTTTCGAGTATAATTTTTACGACAATTTTCGTGTATTGTCACAGATTTCTGATTTTTAAGATATTCTGAAAATTCATCAGCTCGTTGGATACTTGCATTGATTAATGTCTTCATACCACGTTCAACAGTAACATTTTCACTTTCAGTTAAAAGTTTAGCACAAATAAAACAATATTTTGACATTTTCATTATAAAACTCAAAACAGCCCGAAATAGGTTAGAATAAACACGCGTTTTCACTACGGAGTGGCGCTCAAGACTAACGGTATTTCATTTATTGGGTAATCTGACATAAAGCAGGTATACAACCCTAGCTACGCACACAATTGAACAGAGAGACAGATGTTGTCTCAAGGTTACACTGGTATAAATTAAGGGAGTGGGTTTCATTTTACCTGATTTTCTCATAGTTATACTTATGTATATTTGATATTTTAACCTTTTTATACCTTATAATTTTATGGTCTACAATTTTTATTTAAGGTAATTTTACGATAAAACTTACTGCTTTGATGAAAATCGCGAAAAACTAATTTTTTTGACTTTTGACCACGAGTCAATTTTTCCACGTACCACAACGATGGGGAATTTTGAAATGTTATTTTTAATTATGTTTTGAACAATTTTACTCACTTCCACCTTGATGTGAATTTATGTACCTTCACTCATATTTTTCTGTCTAATTTGACCGGACTATACTCAATAAAATTCAGTATCACGGTTAGTGGCTTTGTAGAGATCTTAATATCACATCTATGTTATTAGGTCAATAATTAGGATATACAAAATATCCTTATTTTATGTGAATTTCAATGTATGAACAGAGCACAACTACACTTCGTAAAAAAACAATGAACTCCTCGGGATAAGTTTGAACCTAGAACCAAAAATATATTACGAAAAAATTTAGTCGATTCTAAAAAAGTTTTGTTATTTGCGCGTTCATATTAAATTAGGTTTAATGAAACAGTTCGTTAAAGTAAACTCAAAGAGATTTACCACTAAACACCGAATCACTTTTTTGAAAGCGCTCGACGCAGGTTTCGCTAACCATGTCAGCATCATCAAAAAAAAGGTTACTAGATCTTGTATCCATTTTTGACGCGCTTCATTAGGTAGGTAGTAGGGTTCCCATATAAATAGAACGTAGTTTAGGTTTAGAATTAGATTAAATCACCACCTGATGATGCTAACATGGTTAGCGAAACGTGCGTCGAGAGCTTTAAAAAAGTGACTGGGTGTTTAGTGCTAAACCTCTTTGAGTTTAGTGTTTTACACCGAAGGTTCCAATAGAAGAATTGAGTTCGTTAAAGCCCTAAATAAAGAATGTGACTGTTTTAAGTACCTGTGCAAAAAATGTACTACATTATTTGATGCAAAAATATAGGAAGGAATTTTTGTTAGACCACAAATCGATCCTTGTTGAATGACAAGGAATTTGACACGACAATGAATGTTACCGCATTAGAAACTTAGCTTGCGTTCAAAAATCTTGTACATAATTTTTGCACAAACACAAACATCCAGACTATAAAAAAATATTGTTTTAACGTTGATAAATAAATATCAAAAATTGGGATGCAATATAAGTATAAAACTCCACTTCCTAGATTCATATCTAGATTTTATTCTGAAAATCTTGATGATTTTATTGAACAACAGAGAGGACGATTTCATCAAGACATCAAAATTGTGGAAACAAGATGCCAAGGCCGATGGAATGTGAATAAGATGGCTGATTACTTTTGGTCAATAAAACGTGATATTCCAGACTCAATCCATAAAAAAATCACTCCCAGGCGTAATTTTATAGAAAAACGCAAAATAGATCACTTTGAATAATTGTAATTGATATTTTCTTTGTAAATGTTTGAATAAATATATTTTTGACTTAATAATAGATTTTTATCTAAAAAAGTTATAATAAATGTTTTCTTAATTTTCTAGAAAAACTACGTGATAGAAATAAAATGCGGATACTTCTGAATTCAGGACACGTAAAATGAAAAAAAAAATAGGTATTAAAATGAAAATAACGCTCAACAACTTTTCATATGTCGACCTGTGTTATATTCAGTGGAAACAAGATTAGAAAAAAAAGAAATGACGAATTAAAAAGGTTTTATTAGCAGAGCGTGGTTTCGATCCACGGACCTCTGGGTTATGGGCCCAACATCGCTTCCGCTGCGCCACTCTGCTTATGGCCCATTGCTTCCGCTCTACCTTTTTAAACAGAAATTCTAGCCCATTAAAATATACACCAGAAAGAAAATAATAATACAACGTTACGAGAAAGATGTTTTATCAGATTAATTTGCTAATATTTGCACACACTATGACGTTATTATATGATGATCAAAAAAATCAATCATGCATTTGATATTTTGATCTCTTGTGCTTTTAAAGTCACTTGTCAAAAGAGCTCGTGCGCATTTCACACATAATTTCAATATTGGAAATGTTATTGTGGTCTATATTTTATATTATAGCATCTCGACTCGGCCACCAAGACCTAGACCGTTATGTAAAAGATTACACCCCGTGCCACTGAGGTTGGAGGTATAGAGGCTGATATCCGTGACTTGTACCCCATACACCCCGCAAAAAATTATAGTGGTGCAAATTTTAAGAATTATTCATCTACAAATCTGATCTTATCCGGCGAGCATATCCTCTTAAAATGCCTCATAACGCTCCATATATATATATATATATATATATATATATATATATATATATATATATATATATATATATATATATATATATATATATATATATATATATATCTGAGCTTTTCCGCTCGCGCGGTCCTGAGTTGATGATGTTATTGATCCATCGTATTTTAGTTCTTCTTCGTGGACTTCTATCCCAGGATTGCTTTGGTCCCATCTCCATTTCAATTGCTTCACCTTTGCAATGATGTCACGTACTTTCGTCTGTTTTCTGATCCATGTGCAGGTCTTTCTGTCACGCTTTGTAATGCCAAGCATACACCTATCCATTCCCCTCTGCGCTACCCAAAGTCTTTGATTGTATTGTGATGTGCACGCACTGATCAAAAACTTTTCTCTTCAGACAAAGTGGGAGTTTGGTCTTCTTAAACACCATGTTGGGCCTGCCAAATACCTGTCAGCCACACTTAATGCGCTGTTCCAGTTCCCGGGCGGTATCACCCTCCATTGAAATCCTTTGCCCAAGATATATATAGTGGTCCACCACCTCTAAGTCGCTACCTAAAATAGATATTCTTCTGTTTTTAGTAAATTTCTTGAACATAACCTGACTCTTTTTCAGGTTTATTTTCAAGCCCATGGTTCTCCTTGCTTCTGCAGCTCTTGTATGTGGTTTTGTAGTTTATCTGGGTTTTGTGACAAGAGAACTATATCATCTGCAAATCTAAGGTAGCTTAAGTATTTATTATTCCATCCTGTTCCCAATCCAGATTACGGAATGCTTCTTCAAGGCAGGCTGAGAAAAGAACAGGGAATATTGAATCACCCTGCCATATACCCCGTTCAATATTAATTTTAACTTTAAGATCATCCATGTGAACTTTCGCTGTAGCTTCATCATACATGGATCTCTGTAGGTTTACATAGGCTCTGTATATCCCTTGGTTAAGCAATGCATCCATTATGGCTTAGTTTAATATTGAGTCAAATGTCTTTTCATAATCAATAAAAGCCAAGTACAGTGCCATGGTGTATTTATTGTGCCTTTTTATTGCCTGTTGGACAAGATGTATATGATCCATTTTACTGAATCTACTTCTGAATCCTGCCTGTTCTCTTGATTGTGCGTCATTGATTGTTCTTAGTATTCTTTTAGATATTATCTTGGTGAAAACCTTGTACAACACTGACAGTAGGCTTATTGGGCGGTAGTTTTTCAAATCCTCCTGTGTTCCTTTTTTATGAAGAAGGATCACCTCAGTACTTTTCTATAGGTTGAGAATTTTTTGCTCCCTGAGGCATTTTGACTATAATTTTACCAGTATTTTATATAAAGTTCGACTGCCTGCTTTCAATATCTCAACTGTTACGCTGTCCTTTGCTGGAGCCTTTCCACTCTTTATAGCTTTTATGGCATTTATTACTTCATCCAACATAATACCTGGCATTTGTTCTTCCGTGGGTTTTGCTCTCTTTAATTAGTTCTGATCTTCATATAACTTGGAATAAAATCATCTGATAACCTCTAACATTTCCGCACGTTCCCTGCAAACTTGTGTTGCAAACTGTGCCATTCTTACGCATTTTTGCACACTTGTGTCCTTTTATTTCTCAGCTTGTGTTTTGCTTTGTTTATTCCCTTGATTTCCTCTAGTGTTTTTTTGCACTAGCTGCATGTTGAACCGACGCGTTTCTTCTCGAATACGTTTTCTAATAGTTTTGCAAAGGTCAACGTACTCGACTCTGCCAAAAGGACTCCCTGCATTCCTCATTGAACGCCGTTCTTTTATTAAATTAATTGTCTCATTGGAAATTTTTGACTGAAACTTTTTCTGCTGGTGCTATTGCAGCAGCCGTTTCAAGCACATTGTCGATACTTTTTTCATACTACTCTGTTATTTCCATCTCCTCTAGGTCTTGCATCTCATCAAAGCGGTTCGACAAATCAATATTAAAATCACTGCTCTTCTGAAGCAGCATTCCAGAATCGACTTTGCCTCTTTTCGATCTTATCATTCTTGTATGTTCTCTTCGAAGAAGCTCAGGACCGCGCGAGACAAAGCTGAATGATGATGATAATAATATATCCACATATCCAAATATCCATATATCCATATATCCATATATCCATATATCCATATACCCATATATCCATATATCCCTATATCCATATATCCGTATATCCATATATCCATATATCCTTATATCCTTATATCCATATCTCTATATATTTACATATCCATATATCCACATATCCATCTGCTCAGTACTGAAACAAATTTGAGCAATTTGAATATCTTTATTGGAAACCGAATTACAAAACAAAAAGATATATGAAATAAAAAAAGGTCTCTAGCAGAGCGTGGTTTCGATCCACGGACCTCTGGGTTATGGGCCCAGCACGCTTCCACTGCGCCACTCTGCTTGTGACCCTTTTTTCCACTCTTCCTTTTTAAATAAAATCATTTGACTATTTAATATATTGTATTTAAAATGTATATTAGAGAGCAAAATTAATACCGCGCAAGGACAAATCTGTTTTATTATTTTTATATTAATTTTGTAATATTTGCACACACTATGTCAGTATTATATGATGAAAAATCAACGGATTTCAATTAAATTTGTGACATTTAACATTTTGATTTCTTGCGATCCGCATACACTTGCCAAAATGAGCTCCTGCATATTTCACCTGCGCCTTCTGAGATTTCTGGATTCGTTTAACTGAGTTACGAAGTTGTTTAGAAATTCGTTTCCGTGAGGCCATATTATAAAGATATCATCTACGTTACGTTTCCAAAGTTTAGGTTTTAAAGGAGCATTGGCCAATACCTTTGTTTCGAAGTCGGTCATGAACAGGTTGGCTATAACGGGTGATAAAGATGATCCCATTGGGGCACCGTCGGGCTGTCTGTAGATCTGCTGGTTGAAGAAAAAATATGTATTCTTCAAACAGTGTTCGGAGAGTTCTCCTACAAATGGTGGAAAGTCTTCGTTCATTTAAATTAGGTCTAGGGCCTCGTCTATGGGGATACTTGGATACAGTGAGACAATGTCCAGGCTTGCCAGTATGTCTATCTTCTAGTTGGAAATCTTTAATCATCCTTATCAAATGTTCTGAATTTTGAACATACGACTCGGCAAGTTTGACGCTAGGTTGCATGATACTTGCTAGATATTTTTCCAAATTTTGTGTTGGAGAACCGAAGGCACTTACTATATGCCTTAATGGGATTTCTGGTTTATGTACTTTGGGTAGGCCGTAAAGTTTAGGACATCTGTATATATATATATATAGGACATATATATATATATATATATATATATAGGAATAAGAGAACAGTTTATATATACACCAAATTAAGTAATCGAGTGACATATCAAATAAATATTAACAAAAAAATAATGTAAACTAAATTTCAAAGAATACACAACTTTCAATAAATAAGAGCTTGATCACAAAAATAAGGGTGTGATGAAAAACGCTTGTCAGGTAGGATTTTTTTTAAGGTTTGGGAAAAGATGAATATCAGAGGGTCAGTCTCCAACAATTCGTAGTGTAACTCCTTAAATTTCACCATTACAAGAACACCTCTGCGAGCCGGTGCATTGTCTTGATGAAAAATGAATTTGTCTTCGCTAAACAAGTTCTTCTCTCAGAATGTTTAAGTCCAATTGATCCAAAAGGTTTGAGTAATAATGTCCTGTCATTGTTTTACCGGTTTGAAGGTAATCGGAGATGAACAACCGGGCTCAGTCCACTCAGCGGTTTGTTGTCGCAGTTCAGGATCATAGTGATAGATCCAAGTTAGTTATAGTTACAAAATAGAGTTACAAAACGACATTTTAAAACCATTTTATTCTTTCGAAAAACGGCCAAACACTCCGAACATTTGCGCTAGCACACGTTTACTCCTCTGCAGAGTACTGTACCCCTGTCTGGTACAAAAGTAAACATACTTATAAATTGGATGTCCAGTTAAATGACACCATGAGAACTATATTTGACACCGTGTAATCAACATCCAGCGCCTGTCTCCCCCCTCTGTGTAATATTGCTCTTCTGAAACTGCGCAGATTGGAGGCAGCGAAAGAACAATGAAACAGAATACATAATGCAAATATATCAGAGTTACCCATACATAAGGACCTGAAAAACCTGCCAGGGTATAGATTGAAATCGCGCCATCCAATCTGGATAGACATAGATTTGAAAAATGGCGTAGACATTAATGAAGTTGGACATCTCCCCTTCTAAACAACCCTACCAGGAATGTCGACCTTATCAATCTGCGGGATAAGTAAATGCTGGATTTGAACCTCCCGAGAAGCACCTGGAGTCGATTGAACAGGTTTAGAACCGGACATCGCAGATGCAATGACAGGCTGCACAAATGGAAAATGGCAAGTTCCCCTGAATGCGACTGCGGCGATTTATATCAAGCAATGAACCATCTAGTGAACTCCCGCCCTTTGAGAAGTCTCCCAGATGGGAGAAGTCTCCCATCTCCGTGCTCTTATTCTTTTCGTCATCAATCTCTTCATAGAAACATTTCCGATTCAGTGGCATCGCCGATTAAATTAGTGTACCACAAATCCCCAATTAAACTCTTTTTTCTTTAGTTTTAGTTTTCCTTTAATGGCCCCGATCAAACCGTATTTGGATCGTGCAGTTTCAGTTGTACTGAGTATTTTCTTTAAATTACAAAGAAAATAGAATTTAAATGTCAGATATTAATTATGTTACTGTCATAAATTGAAAGTATGTATGAAAATGGATATATATATATATATATATATATATATATATATATATATATATATATATATATATATCTAGCCAGATGAATTCATCCAGTCAGACAAGCCAGATGAAAACGCGGAAATAATCAGATAAGATGTAGCGCGAATACTGCGATCCAATAAAATACCAAAACCAAATGTTAATAAGACTGAAATCAGAGCGCTTAAAAGTTTAAAAAGAAACGACGATATTACGATATTACCGGCGGACAAAGGAAACGCAACAGTCATAATGAACACCGATGAGTATATAGCAAAGATGACGAATATTTTACTGGAAACGACATATAAGCCAGTGAACAGAGATCCAACAACCTATCTAGAAAAAACGACAAAAAGCAAAATCAAAGCATGGAAACTAGAACCGGACATTGAACGAAGAATAATTCCAAGGGAAAAATCAAGCAGATGTCCTAAACTTTACGGTCTACCCAAAATACATAAACCAGAAATCCCATTAAGGCTTATAGTAAGTGCCTTCGGTTCTCCAACACAAAATTTGGAAAAATATCTAGCAAGTATCATGCAACCTAGTCTAGGATGATTAAAGATTACCAACTAGAGGATAGACATACTGGCAAGCCCAGACATTGTCTCACTGTATCCAAGTATCCCCATAGATGAGGCCCTGGACCTAATTTCAATGAACGAAGACTTTCCCCCATTTGTGGAGGAACTCTCCGAACAATATATATATATATATATATATATATATATATATATATATATATATATATATATATATATATATATATATATATATATATATATGTATATATATGTATATATATATATATATATATATATATATATATATATATATATATATATATATATATATATATATATGGTTTTAGGTAAACATGCGGCAAAAATTAAAGGGGTTATTCTAAGAATGTTTTGTTGTATGATGATTTTTGAAAAACCCCTTTGTTTCGAAGATACAGGGTGAACAAAATTTACATTAACAACATTTTATTATCAAAAAGTACATGTAAAGTTGCTCAATCTACAATAAATGTTCGAAATGACTTCCTCCAGCCTTGATACAAGCATTCAATCTTCTCGTCATTGACTGCCGAACTCTTTCCAACACACCAGGGTCGATTCTAATTGAGTTACACTTAGCAATTATCCGATTTCGCAAATCATCCAAATTCTTCAAAGGAGTAGCGTAAACTAATGACTTCAGATATCCCCAAAAGAAATAATCCAGGGGGTTTAAGTCCGGGGATCGAGCAGGCCATGCGTGTGAGCAACTTCGACCAATCTAGCGATATCCGTATGTTGTTGTTAAAAAATCACGAGCAACCAAACTGAAATGTGGTGGTGCACCATCGTGCATAAACCACATTTCATGCCTTGTTGCCAATGGTACATCTTCCAAAAACTCAGGAAGCGTTGCTTCCAAAAAGTTGAGATACATCTCGCCAGTAAGTCTTTGTGATAGAAATACCGGTCCAATTAGATAGTCGCCTACAATTCTAACCCAAACATTCAACGAGAACTGATGTTGAAAACTATCTTCGCACACCTCATGTGGATTTTCATCTGCCCACACATAGTTATTATGAAAATTCCTTATTGCGTTTCTTGCGAAAGAGGCTTCATCGGTGAAAATAATTTATGTCAGGAATAAAGGGATGCGAAGTAAAGTTTGCAATATCCATTGGCATAATGCAATACGTGGAGGAAAATCAACAGGTAGTAGTACCTGAACGCGTTGAATGTTTTATGGATACAACAAATTGTCCTTAAGAATTTTCCAAACTGTCCAGTGACTCACATTCAAAGTATTTGCAATTTTTCGCTAGAACTACCAGGCTCTTCCGTTATCATGTCTAGCACATTCTGTTCCAATTGTACCGTTCTTACAGTCAGTGATCTTCAGGACTCTTCAGTTCGTTTCAACGTGCCTGTTTCACGAAGACGTTGATGAATGTTTTCGAAGATTTTTCGATCTGGGACATTACGGGCTGGAAATCGTTCACTGTACAATCGCCTAGCTTGTAATGCATTGCCATCAGCAAATCCATACATGAAGTGCATGTCAGTCATCTCGGCGTTTGTATACATTATGATAGAGGACTTCACTCACTATTTAAGACAGGTCAAAGCCAAACGTCACTCAATCTATGTAAACAAATTCGAGCGATGAAATTCACTTACTAGATAAAACAACCGTTCCAAGTGATCGATATCGAAAAAAACATTTTTTGTATTTGATAAACTCATTGACGTACACTCTACTTCTATTTACATTAATGATTTCAACAAATATCGAATATGGTTGTCGCAAATTTTGTTCGCCCTGTATATTCGAAACAAAGGGGTGTTTCAAAATCATCATAGGACAAGGAATAACCCCTTGCATTTTTGCCGCATGTTTACCTAACACCCTATATATATATATATATATATATATATATATATATATATATATATATATATATATATATATATATATATATATATATAAACACACACACAAGATTTTACATGAACATTTAGCCGCAAAAAAGATTTGTACGCATTGGATTCCTCATAACTTGTGCATCAAATCCATGTATAACATATACACAGGTCACGAATCTTGGATATATGCATATGAGTTCGAAAGTAAACAGCAGTCGATTGTATGGGTCTTTCAAAATGATCCAAACCCAACAAAAGTTGTTCGCGTGAGAAGCCCTTTGAATCAAATGGTCGCATGTTTTTTTTGAAATGAGCATGTGTCTACAGTGCCCCAAGAGAATGGTAGAACGGTCAATTCTGAATGGTATACAACGATTTGTTTGCCAGAAATCTTTAAAGAAATAATAAAAAACAACCAGCGATGCAAAATCATTTTTCCCAATGACAACGCGAGCTCTTACACATCCGACCAACTCTATATTATACCGGTCAGAACATCGAATTGATGGGTCATCCGTCGGACAATCCAGATTTGGTATCCAATGATTTCTTTTTGTCCCCGTCCGTGAAAAATAAACTACGCGATCAATGATTTTCGACGCCAGAAAAAGCGGTTGATGCATTCAAAATGCATGTTTTTGAAAAAGTGCTATGAAAATTGCACAATTCTATGTATACATAAGTGTATCGATCGTCGCAGTGAATATTTTGAAAAACAATAAAACCATTTTCAATGATAAATATTTATACAACCATCGAATAGACATATTACACTGGGGAACAATTTGAAAAATAATTTCTGTTGAGTTCGATATTTAAGCGGTTTTTAGTCGTCAAAACTTTATTTAGTTTTTTTTTCTATCACGTCAAGTTTTTTCTCTACAGTTGTTGCGCATCCGACTAAGCTTGGCGAATCACAGAAGTCACTACTGCTCTTATACCGGCGAACCTTCTTCGACCTAGGAGTGGGGGCGTGAGTGACGTTGCGTCATCCAAAACTAGTTCGGTCATTTTGTTTATTTTAAAGTCAAAATAGGTGACCAAGATAAATCATAGGCCCCTCATAAAGTGTGCAAGCAGTGTGTGGAGAGTTTACAAATGGACAAAGAGAACACGTATTAAACTTTCGTTTGGTATACCAATGATTTGGCGAGAGCCTAAAGATAATTTAAATAATTGCTATTTTTACATATTGAAAACATCAGGATTCAACAAGAAAAACAAACATAAAACTGAGTACCCTAGTTTACCGTCAACTATACGCCCTGTGCCTCATTCAGCTGAAATTCCAGTGCCAGTTTTTCAAGAATTACCTTCTTTAGAAATACAAGAATGTGAATCAAGTGAAGATCGAAGTTACTCCACCGACGAAGAATTCAAAGTTTCCAATGATTCTGTTCGTAAAGGATTCAATCAACATGAATTAAACGATTTAGC
Source organism: Cosmopolites sordidus (assembly GCA_031761425.1). NCBI lineage: Eukaryota > Metazoa > Arthropoda > Insecta > Coleoptera > Curculionidae > Cosmopolites > Cosmopolites sordidus. The sequence continues at coordinate 1,044,613 of JARFXV010000508.1, forward strand.
ACGAGATTTGGGACTATCCAAAAAAGCATCGGAATTATTAGCATCAAGACTGCACGAAAAAAATTTGCTTGACAAAGGAGCTAAAGTCACTTACTATCAATCCAGAGAAAGTGAATTTAGGCAGTACTTCAGAAATAATGACGGATTTGTATATTGCCAGAACGTAGAAGGTTTAATGAAAGAATTGGCCATTTCTAACTATAACGCAACTGAATAGTGATTGTTTATAGATAGCTCAAAGCGTAGCTTGAAGTGTGTTCTCCTACATAATGGAAATTTATACGGTTTAGTCCCAATAGATAATTCAGTTGCTTTGTGTGAAGAATATAGCGACATAAAGAAAGTCATTGACTTGTTGCAATATAACATGCAGCAATGGATCATCTGAGTTGACCTTAAAATGGCCTGTTTTTTGTACATGTGGGACAGCAAAACTCGTCAGAAGCATTGGGTGCAATCGAACTGGCTGCCAAGATCTGACCTAAGACCTGGTGATCCAAACATTTTAAACCAGCCACTTGTCGACAGAAAAAACATTGTATTTCCGCCTTTGCATATAAAACTAGGTCTCATGAGGCAATTCGTTAAGGCTTTGTCAATTGAAGGAGACTGCTTTAAGTATATCATTTCGGCATTTCCTAGCCTGTCATATGAAAAGATAAAGGATGGTGTGTTTGATGGTCCACAGATTCGGCAACTCGTTAATGATGAAAATTTCACTGAAACAATGACCGAACTTGAAAGGAATGCTTGGTTGGCTTTTAAAAATATTGTTAAAGACTTTCTTGGAAATCAACTGAGCATCAAAGGGCATTTCTTACATAGTCATCTTGATAACTTTCCAGAAAATCTTGGTGCTGTTAGTGATGAACAGGGCGAGCGATTCCACCAAGATCTAAAGGTTATGGAAGCGCAGTATCAAGGTAGATGGGATATCAGTATGATGGCTGACTACAGTTGGAGCATCAAGCGAGAATGTCCACAAACTGAACACTCCAGGAAATGCTATAAGATGAAATTTTTACCATATCTTTTATTTATTTTTTGTATAAACACAATTTAACTTTTAATAACATGTTAACCTCTGTATGAATAAAATATTCAAATCTATTGGTCAGATCTCACCTTATTTCCTTTCGTATGTACACTTTTAAGGTAAAATGAGGGGTATGCTGTAGCTTAAGAACTTGAGAGAAACAACAGAGATGAAAAATTAATCAAAAACAAGTCGCAGATCCAAGTCAACAAAATTGCTGTTCCCCAGTGTTATTCAAAGCTTTTTGATACCACAATTAAACGAGCAAGGAATAGCTATATAGTTCCAAAAAGATGATTTCGAATGAATTCGAATTGCAATGGATATTTATTGTGGCCGTCTTAATCTCCTTATTAACGGTTCGGGGTTATATTTATAGGGTTTTTAAAGGAAAAGGTTTACACAAACAAACCCACAGCAACTCAATGCCAACATCCGGGTTAAAATCGCTGCATTAACAGCAGCATGGTTCACATTTGAATGACATAATTTTCTAAAAATTAATTAACAGAAACTTCCTAGACAAAATAAACATAGTATACAAAAAAGTCTTGTCTAAAAAATCTTATTTCTTATAAAAGCTATAAATAATTAAAATAGTAGCATGAAACTTGATCCACCTTATATTTATAAAAATATATCTTGTGGTCTGTTTTCTAAAAGTAAGAATGTTAAAACTTTCTTTTTCGACAATCTCCGTATATATGCACATATATACACAAAACGAACTCATTTTCTAGTCTATGTAAAATAAAACCAATTTCCCTTAAACAAATTTGACTTATCTACCCAAAACACCATTCCCCTTTTTACACATCTCCGTCCTTTTGTGAGTTTCGAGAAGGAAACCGGCCTTTTTACAAGAAGAATAAATAAAAACGAGTCCTTGTTTCACGCTCTCCAGAAATCCTTCAAGTCTAACGTATTTTTTGTATCGGTTATCTGTCTTTTATAAAATCCAAGAAAATTAGTCAATCGTTTAATTAAATTTTGACGAGGCAATTGAGAAGAAAAAAAGGTAAAGCGAGAGAATATGTTGTCCAGAAATGGAGAGAAAAAGCCCATATAAAAGAATATTGTGTCGTTATTTTTTTCCTAGTGTCGATAAAAACAATTACTTAGGGGAAAGTATGTACAAAATGACATTGACAAAATGAAACATTAGTCTTTTTTTTTTATCGGCTCGGTTCAGCGCATTGTTTTCTTACGCAAAAAGTGTCAAAAACGACTCCTACAGACCAGCCGAACTCACTCCGTCGCCCGCTCAGTCGTCGATGTGTTGCAGGTGAGAACTTGTTTACTTACGGCTTACAAAAGTTTCGTTTTTGCTGCATTTCTTTTAATGATTTCGGTAAGATTTTGACACATATACTTTCTTCTTTGAACTTAAATGAGTACTTTATCAGTAATCAAATAACATTTTTTAAAACAATAACAAGTCAAATCACATAACCTTTTTATCATAGTAGTACTTCAATTAATCCCCTTATTTAATCCGACAGTGGGAACATTGGGTCAATCTGATCCAGCGACATCTATGGACAGTTGTATTAACTAAACAAAGATAGTTCTCAACTTGTCCTCCTGTCTACGTTCAAACTTAATCCTTTTGAACAGCTGACAATCATTAGGTTATGTTTATCACAGAAACATGGCATGATATTTTTCCTCAAAGTTGTTGATGGGTCAATCTGACCCAACGTGCCCGTTAAAGTGACTTTTTTGCAACATTGCCAGGTCGTCTTAAAAGTACGTTCGTTTATCAGATCCGGAGGATATCGAATTAATACATGAACTTTTAGAAAGTAATGATTGTTTCTCGGGTGATGATGAAGTTGGAGATCCATCTTTTGAACTGGCAAATTTACACAGTTCAGATTCAGAAAAAGAAATTGACGAAGTTGAACTGGCGCACCAAGAAACTGAACCGACCCCTTTAGTAAGTACATATGTATTTATTTACAACTTATATCTCGTAAATAATATAGGTTTTCTTAATAAATTATTATAATTAAAAAATAAGAAAAATATAAATTTAATAATACAGATAATATAGATAATAGTCAACAAAATATTTTTTCGGAAAAGAAAAAGAAACAAAGTGATCGAAAGATATTCCTCTGCAAATTGTTCTCACTAGGCGTCACCATATGGCTGACTATATGTCAGCCATATACCAGAAGTTATTAGTGAAGCGAAACATGCAAAATCTGTATCTGAGTGTGGGTATATATATATATATATATATATATATATATATATATATATATATATATATATATATATATATATATATATATATATATATATATACATGGAAAATGGGTTGGAAAAAGCGGTAAATAAGGGTAGATGTCAAAAAATGGAAACGGCATTAAGACTTACACAAAATATTTACAACAAAAAATGCCTATCTACAAACACAAAACTGAGACATTACAACACAGTTATTAAGCCAGAATGTCTATATGGGGCAGAAACGCTCATTTTGAATAGAAAGAGAGACATCAAAGACATTGAAAAGAAGGAAAGAAAAATCATAAGAAAAATCCTAGGCCCCCAAACAAATAACATACCGACTTCGAGAAAACCAAGAAATCAAATAATACACAGATATACACAGCGATATGAGAAAAAGAAGACAAGTTTTATGGACACATAAAACGGATGAATTCGAGTAGGCTAACTAGACAAATATTCGAATTTTATGAAAATAAGAGTAGAGCTAAAGTAGAAATAATTACGATAGATATTAATGTACGAACGTAAATAACATGCCATGTTTCTGTGATAAATATAACCTAATGATTGTCAGCTATTCAAAATGATTAAGTTTGAACGTACACAGGAGGACAAGTTGAGAACTATCTTTGTTTAGTTAAGACAACTGTCCATAGATGTCGCTGGATCAGATTGACCCAATGTTCCCACTGTCGGATTAAATAAGGGGATTAATTGAAGTACTACTATGATAAAAAGGTTATGTGATTTGACTTTTTATTGTTTTAAAAAATGTTATTTGATTACTGATAAAGTACCCGTTTAAGTTCAAAGAAGGAAGTATATGTGCCAAAATCTTACCGAAATCATTAAAAGAAATGCAGCAAAAACGAAACTTTTGTAAGCCGTAAGTAAACAAGTTCTCACCTGCAACACATCGACGACTGAGCGGGCGACGGAGTGAGTTCGGCTGGTCTGTAGGAGTCGTTTTTGGCACTTTTTGCGTAAGAAAACAATGCGCTGAACCGCGCCGATAAAAAAAAAGACTAATGTTTCATTTTGTCAATGTCATTTTGTACATACTTCCCCCTAAGTAATTGTTTTTATCAACACTAGGAAAAAAATAACCACACAATATTCTTTTATATGGGCTTTTTCTCTCCATTTCTGGACAACATATTCTCTCGCTTTGCCTTTTTTTCTTCTCAATTGCCTCGTCAAAATTTAATTAAACGATTGACTAATTTTCTTGGATTTTATAAAAGGCAAATAACTGAAAAAAAATACGATAGACTTGAAGGACTTTTGGAGAGCGTGAAACAAGGACTCGTTTTTATTTATTCTTTTTGTAAAAAGGCCGGTTTCCTTCTCGAAACTCACAAAAGGACGGAGATGTGTAAAAAGGGGAATGGTGTTTTGGGTAGATAAGTCAAATTTGTTTAAGGGAAATTGGTTTTATTTTACATAGACTAGAAAATTAGTTCGTTTTGTGTATATATGTGCATATATACGGAGATTGTCGAAAAAGAGGTTTTAACATTCTTACTTTTAGAAAACAGACCACAAGATATATTTTTATAAATATAAGGTGGATCAAGTTTCATGCTACTATTTTAATTATTTATAGCTTTTATAAGAAATAAGATGTTTTTAGACAAGACTTTTTGTATACTATGTTTATTTTATCTAGGAAGTTTCTGTTAATTAATTTTTGAAAATTATGTCATTCAAATGTGAACCATGCAGCTGTTAATGCAGCGGTTTTAACCGGCATTAACAGCATGTTGGCATTGAGTTGCTGTGGGTTTATTTGTGTAAACCTTTTCCTTTAAAAACCCTATAAATATAACCCCGAACCGTTAATAAGGAGATTAAGACGGCCACAATAAATACCCATTGCAATTCGAATCCATTCGATATCATCTTTTTGGAACTACATAGCTATTCCTTGCTCGTTTACTTGTTTACGACTTGTTTTTGATTAATTTTTCATCTCTGAATTCAAAAATATTCACAGTTTTTCTCTATCACGTCAAGTTCTTAAGCTACAGCATACCCCTCATTTTACCTTAAAAGTGTACATACGAAAGGAAATAAGGTGAGATCTGACCAAATAGAATTGAATATTTTATTCATACAGAGGTTAACATGTTATTAAAAGTTAAATTGTGTTTATACAAAAAATAAATAAAAGATATGGTAAAAATTTCATCTTATAGCATTTCCTGGAGTGTTCAGTTTGTGGACATTCTCGCTTGATGCTCCAACAGTAGTCAGCCATCATACTGACATCCCATCTACCTTGATACTGCGCTTCCATAACCTTTAGATCTTGGTGGAATCGCTCGCCCTGTTCATCACTAACAACACCAAGATTTTCTGGGATGTTAGCAAGATGACTATGTAAGAAATGCAGTTTGATGCTCATGTTGCAACCAAGCTTTTTAGATATGTAGATATATGTGTGTATATATACATATATATATATATATATATATATATATATATATATATATATATATATATATATATATATATATATATATATATATACATATACATACATATATATCTATATATATATATATGTATATATATATATATATATATATATATATATATATATATATATATATATATATATATATATATATATATATATATATAACAATAGGCCTTGACGTTGTAAAGGGGTTTGAGTAGGGCAATGAAGTTTTGAGCTATGTCATCTAGAGTCTATGCCCCTGGGAGGGTCACCCCTGACGGACAGGGTCAAAGCAGAGGCTGATCTGCCAACCCGCATTGGACCAGCGTGGCAGATTACGGTCCATACCTTTAACATGGTATTTCAATATGACAGTACAATCTCAAACACGACCCTCATTCCCCGAAGGCAAAGGGACAACTACCTACGGCAACTGGAAGACCTGCCCCAAGGCAGAGGGTGCTAAAAATCACCGGGTTAGATAGATCAGGCTGCCATTGGACTTTTGACATTGCTACGCTTAATATACAGACTATGAAAACGGAGACCCGATTGTAAGAACTGTTAATCGAACTTGACAACATACATTGGGATATTATTGAGCTCTGTGAAACACGAAGAAAGGGCGAAAAGTTAATTAAACTGGAACTAAGTGGACACATACTCTACACCCGAGGTACGAAAAATGGATGTTGTGGGGGAATAATTGGATTCCCATCAATCGAAAGCTGAAGGACAGGGTAGTAAAATTTGAAGGTACATCTGACCGACTAGCTCAATGCGTCATTCAGCTGAATAAAAAGTTTAGGCTTCAATTCGTCCAAGCTTATGAACCAACTATAAGCTATAGGGATGAGGAAGTTGAGGAATTTTATGATGATGTGGCCCAGCTTTTATACAAAGAGAAATGTAGGTAAAAAATCCTGACGGCTAATTTTAATGCCAGGATTGGAACAACAAGAACTGTTGAAAATGCAACTGGCCCATATGGAACAGGTAAGCGGGACAATAGAGGTGACAGATTGGTTAATTTTACAGAAGGCAAGAACTTTATATTATGAATTCGTTCTATAAGAAAAATATCAGCAGAAACTGGACATGGAAAAGTACATCTGGACTCACAGGTGAAATTGATTACATCATGACCAACGGTAAAACAATATTATGCAATTGTACTGTCTTTAACAATTTTATTGTTGGAAGTGACCACCGAATGATACGACCAAAGTTAAAATTATCTGTTGAAGAGAGTGCGAAAGAATGGCAAGGTAAAAGAAGGGCAAAGTGGATTCTGGGAAACTGCTGGCAAGAGGCAGCGATTTTGAGATTGCCTTGTCAAACCGCTTTGCTGTGTTACAAAATCAAAGAATCACCAATAATGTGCTTCAACCCGCTGCTTCAATAGCACCAGAAGAAAACTGTCTCAAACAGACAAGAGATTGATTTAATGAGTGAGACCATTGATTTAATGAAGAAACGACGGACAATGAGAAATGCAGGGAGTCCTTTTGGCAGAGTCGAGTACGCTGAGCTCTGCAAATCAATAAGAAAACGTATCAGAGAGGACACGAGGCGATTCAACTTGCAGCTAGTGCAAAAAAACCCTGGAAGAAAACAAAGGAATTAAGAAGGCATAACAGAAACTGAGAAACAAAAGAACGAAAATGTATGCCTTAATGCGTGAGGATGGCACAGTGTGCAGGGCGCGTACGCAAATGTTAGAGGTTGTCAAAAAACGTTATTCCCAGTTATATGAAGATCAGAACCAATCAAAGATAAGAATACCTACGGAAGAGCAAATGGTAGATATACTAGTGGAGGAAGTAACAGATGCTATAAAATCGATGAAAAACGGCGAGGCTCTAGGAAAGGACTGTGTAACTGTCGAAATGCTTACAGCTGATGGTCGGACGTTACATAAAATACTGGCAAAATTATACTCGAAATGCCTCAAAGACCAAAATGCCTCAAAGAAGTAAAAGTATAGAAGTAAAAGTAAAAGTAATAAAAGTAAGAGTTATGGAAAAATGCAGAAGTGACCCTTTTACATAAAAAAGGAACGAATATAGAAAGGAACATAGAAAGGCATATGTAAACCTACTAGGATCGATATATGATGAATTCATCTTGATGTTCTTGAAGTGGAAATTAATGTAGAACGAGGTGTAAGGCAGGGTGACACAATATCGCCTATTCTTTTCTCGGCTTGCCTTGAAGAAGTATTCCGTAAACTGGATTGGAAACAGGATGGTGTAAAGATCAAGGTTCAAATTTAAACCATTTTAGATTTGCAGATGATATCGCTCTCCTTTCACAAGACCCAAAGAAGCTGCAAAGGCGAGCGAATCATTTGGCTTAAAAATAAACCTGAAAAAAAAGCCAGATTATGTTCGATAAATTCGTTGAGGACAGGAGAATGTCAGTTTTAGGAAGAGATTTGAAGATTGTGAACGACTTTATATATCTTGGGCAGAGGATTTCAATGGAGGGAAATCCCGCCCGGGAGGTGGAACGGCGGGTTAATTGTGGCTGGCAGGCAATTGGCAGTCTCAATATAGTGTTTAAGCGTGGACTTCCACTTTGCCTGAAAAGAAAAGTCTTCGATCAGTGCGTCCTACACGTTATGACATACGGAAGTGAAACTTGAACACTCACTTCACAATCAATGGAAAGATGTATGCTTGGCATTATAAGGCGAGACAGAAAGCCCTGCTCATGGATCAGGGAGCAAACGAAAGTGTGTGACATCATTGGAAAAGTGAAGCAATTGAAATGGAGATGGGCAGGCTATGTAACGAGGCGATGGGACGACAGATGGACCAGGACAATCCTGTAGTGGATACCGCTTGATCGCAAACGTTCGCAAAGAAGACCGAAAGCTCGATGGAAGTGATGATATCGTTAAGTATATAGGACCCGAGTAGTAAAAGAAAGCCCAGGACCGTAAAAGTTGGAAGCATGCTGAAGAGGTCTTCATCCTGTAGTGGATCCACATGGGCTGATGATGATGATGATGATGTTAGATCCATGACTAATCAAATTGAAAAGCTTAATTGGTTTATTATATTTAGTTTCTATCCATGAAGGAGTTTTGGACTGAAGATGAGACTGAAATGCCAATATTTTTGTAAGCTTCGATTTGCTGATAAAAGAACACGATAACAACGACGTGAAAAAGATTTGTTTTGTCCAGTCCGAAATATGATGGAAATATTTGTTTCCAACTACCGCCAAAAGGACTGCGTAGGGCAATATATATCTCTAGATGAGATGCTTTGTGCTTTCCGTGGCAGACATATCTTTCGAATATATATGCCAAATATAGCATCAAAGTATATGCTCTTGATCACCCTAGGATGAACTATATAACGAATTTAAAAATTTATACTGATAGACAACCATCTGAAAAATGTTTACTAAGTAATTAGGTACTTTAAGTAATTAAAGAATTAGGTAAGTTATTTTTTGTTCATATGTATAAACCGCAATGACACACACACACTCTTTTATATAAATGTGTATATACAGACGCATTTAAGATGAAGACACCCCCATATTATCGCTATTTGAAGGAATACAGATGTGAATTTGTACACAGTCATACAGATTAATGGGTCACATTTTTTAAGATAAACAACTGATTACTGAACTTTAAACTCAGCTTATTACGAATTCACAAACAGGGTCAATTGTCGATATTTTGCTTCGCGTTAGAAATATCGAAAAAAGTTATTTGAAAAAGTTGTTCAGAATATTATTCTAAATCCACATGCCCAGTTTCATGACAAAATTCGCATTTATATTTTTTTCATTATTTTAGTCTATATACAAAATAATTACATTATTTTTTTTATTTGATAATTAGTGCGCCTTGGAAAATAAAAAAGTTGATACATTGACAATTTAATAGTGTCATGTATTCCAATATTTCAGTAAAATAAATAGCACTTACAAAGGAATAATTATTTTATTCTTATTTTTGGTAATTGATTAAATTTAGGAAAAAGTATAGAACAGTAATTTTTATGATACAAATAATTAACTATCAAATGTGATCTATCTCAACTAGTCCTCCGTCTATTCGAATATATTTTTCTATTCTTTTACGATCCTGTTTAGCTGCTTGTCTATGTTCTGGAGTGCTGATTTCTTGTCTTATTCAGGTACGAAGTTCATCTCGATTTCTGGGCCTTGTTTTATAAACTTTATTTTTGACCGTTCCCCAAAAATAAAAATCCAGGGGTGTAATATCGGGAAACCACGGAGACCACAGTTCAAAAGGACTGATTCTTCCTATCCAACGCATAGGAAATTTTTGCTTCAGTCATTGACGAACAATCCTTAAATTGTAGATGGATGCATCATCTAGCTGCAAATACATATCCTGTGGCACATTAAGAGAAACATTTTCAATTGCATTCTAAAATTCCCCATCGAAGAAGTTAACTAAACGACCAGCAGTCAATGATTCATTAAAGAAATAAAAATCAATTATTCGGTTTCTTAAAATCCCACGCCAAACATTGACTTTCTGGGAATATTGGCTTTTACAATTTATAACCCAGTGAAGATTCCCTTTTGCCCAGTCTCTACAGTTTTGAGACGATACAACCCAAATGCTCATGCATGGAATTGTTCAATTATATATATATATATATATATATATATATATATATATATATATATATATATATATATATATATATATATATATATATATATATATATATATATATATATATATAATATATATATATATATATATATATATATATATATATATATATATATATATATATATATACTCCTACAACTTTGTTTTATGACATTTTGTCGTAACTTCGCGAATAAAGAAGTGGGAGGGAGTTTTACCTATTTATATAAAAAGTCGTCTAATGTCCGTTTGCCTAAACTGATTTTCCTCAATTTGGATTAATTTAAAAGGCAATTGCTGGGACAATCAGATAATCTGGGAGATAAATTATTTAGTTTATAAATGAAACAGCGAGGTGGCGTTACATTCAACAATAGTTTTTTTGAAGTTTATATATATATATATATATATATATATATATATATATATATATATATATATATATATATATATATATATATATATATATATATATATCTGTGTGTGTGTGTGTGTGTAAAATATTTATTTATAATATATATTCGTTATAATTTATATTCGTGCCACCAACAGAGATTTAGATAAGGAGATACAGCTTCTAGTACAAACAGTGGCGTAGCTATAGGGCGGCAGGGCTGGCAAAATGCCGCGAGCTCCGAACTAACCTAACATTTTTAACAAAGTTTAGTAAAAATAATAATGTAAATTTTATGTAAGTAATAACTAAAGACCATATACAGATTGAAATAAATTATTAAGATTTAGACGCATTCATAAGAAAAGGATGTCGATCAATTTTAGAACGCATCCATTGGTTGTTTCATTTTTTGCCGCGGTACTTTGGTGGCTTGGGCGAGCTAGTGATGCTCGGGGAATTCCCGCATTTTGTTAACAAAGAAAGTACTTTTTCGTAGCGCTGGCGAGCTAGCGACGCGCGATGCTAAGGAAATCCCGAATTTCTATTTTTTAAGTACGGAACGCTCTTCTACGCATTCTTCGTTTGATTGTTATGACAATTGGTAATTTATGTCTTTGATTTTTCGTAGTTTTTGTTTTATTGAATCTGCAAATAGAGGCAAAGTAAAGTTAACTGTGAAAATTAGATATCAACATGTCTAGTTCTAGAAAATATTTAAGTGGGGGCGAAAAACGAAAGAGAAAGAGGGAGTCTGAAGAAAAAAAATGAAAGTTGCCTAAAATTAGTCAGTACTTTAAGAATGATGACTTTATTAATGAAAAATCGAGTGAACAGTGCTCCGAAAGTGAAGAATTGAATGTAACTAAAAGTAACAGTATAGCAGATGAAGCACCTGACACCAGTATATATACAGATCCAGAACAACCACAACAAGGTACAAGCAATAATCAAAGTGATTCACATTTTAGTTTGAACAATATTGCATCTTCACCATATATTACTGATAAGGCTAATTTTAAAGAACTAAATGATCAAGTGAAACGGTTCGTGATAGAAAACGGACATTGTAAACCTAAGGGTCATTCTTAAAAGACATTATTTCCAAGTCTGGCGTGAAACTTGAACGTACATGGCTATCCTGTTCCTTAATACTTCGGAAGGCGTATTGTGTGTGAACCATGTTGGTTATTCGCAAATGGGACATCTAAAAAAATACAAAATGTTTGGATGGAAGACTATAACTATTGTAGACGCCATAGAAAGGCACGAGACATCGAAAATTCACCTGGATTCTTGTCTTACGTATCAACAATAGTGGCTACATGGAACACTAGATGAAGAGCAAGAGTCCATGATCAAGAAAGAAAAATCTTTTTGGCGGCAAACACTCTCTAGACTCCTTGATGTAACTCTGACATTTTCAACGTGTAAATTAGGCTTTCGTGGCCACACAGAAAAGGCAGATAGCAATAATCCAAGTTCCCAAGGAAACTTTTTGGGTATTGTTGAGTTATTAGCAAAATACGATCCGATTTTACAAGAATTGTTAAGTAAACCAAAGGGCCAGATAAAAGTCCAAAAATACAAAATGAGCTCATTTCTGTTCTGGTTCTAAAAATAGGAAATGCACTCATAAAGTAATAAATGTCGCACCATTTTACTCTATCATATTCGATACGATTCAAAATATTTCAAACACAGATCAAATGTGTGAACTTTACCGTTATTGTATGTTCGAGAAAGACGAAAGACGAAAGACATCGAGAAAGAAAAAAAGGACCTTAAAAAGTCATTTTTAGGATTTAGTGAAGTTAAGGATCAAACTGCCTTAGCAATGTCCAACTAAATTATTGATTATTAAGTCCATAAATGACAAAAATATACCTCTAAATAAGTGTCGAGGATAAGAATATAATGGTGCTAACACAATGAAAAGCACTTATGGTGGAGTTCATCCAAAAAACTCATAAAATATATCGAACCAAATGCGGTATATGTTCACTGTGCCGCTCATAACTTAAATCTGGTACTTAATGATGCAGTAAAAGAGGTTATTGATATGCAACATTTTTTTGAAATAGTTTATTATTACAAATTTATAATTTTTTTGGGCATAGTATCAAAAGATGGAATATATTATCAAGTTTTATATCTGATAAAGAAAGAAAGAAAGGGGGTCTTCAACTTCGATAACATTAAAAACATTGAACCCTACTAGATGGGCAGGACGTTATGATGCTATTTTTGCTTTAAAAGTTAGATTTATTGAAGTCCAAAAGTCCGAAAACGAAAACAATTCTGTTAAATTGCAAATTCGATGAAAGAAATTAAGCTATTTCACTAAAGAAGAAGATCGAGAACTACAATTTTATTATGTTATTGGTTTTTCCATTGCAAAATTCTACACCACTATCCATGCAACCTCTAAAGCACTTCAGCCTTCTATAAAGAAAATTTGTCTGGAAGAATTGAAAATCTATAGACATTATTACAATTTAAAAATTTAAAAAATGAAGCAACTTAATAACGTAATAATAAAATAATTGTATAAATAAACAGTGCTTTAACTTGCCCTTAATGACCTGCGGATTAATTTGACCCAACGTTCCCACAGACGTCAGGATTTTTCACGTTCCCACCGCATGGGTTAAATGATAAATGGGTTAAATAATAATCGTGTATCTCTTGTTAGTCTATCCATTCTTTATAAAAATATTCCTGCAGTTCTTCCTAGAGCGAAAGTTGTTCGTTATTTTTTTAAACATCCTGTGTACTCATATTTTAAGCATCGACCCACCTCACCCATCATATCAAATTTTATTTAATCAAATTTAACTTATCTTTCCAAAACACCCTTTCCCTTAAACATCCCCTTCCTTTTATTTCTCGCGAAAAGGAAAATTCTCCTTTAACCAAAAAAAATTTTTTAAACAACCAATTTGTGTTTCAATCTCTTCAATATTGTTACAAGCCTTTCGTATCTCTTGTTTTTTTTTTGTTATTATTATTTGTCCTCGGAAAACAAGCGGAAAACTCTTTTGAAAAATCCAAGCAAATTAGTCACTCGTTTAATTAAATTACGACGAAGCGACCGTGGAGAAAAAAAAGAGATAAAACGGAACGGCATGTCGTTCAGAGATGAAGAAAAAAGTTCTTTACAAAAGGACGTTATGTCGTTGTTGTTTTCAAAGTGTTGATAAAAAGAAGACATTATTGAAACTTGAAATTGGATTACGGGAATGATTTTAAAAGTACGTCGCGAATAGTTATAACGTTTTAAATCGTTTATTATTACAATAATTAAACACTAATCTTTCTGAATTGAATAATATTGATATGTGGTTCTATGAATATGTGGTTCCATGACTCTACACCTCACTCTGCTAATGAATAATTAATTTATTGAGAGAAAAATTTTCTGAATGAGTTATCGCAAGAAATGGTAATGTTAATTGGCCACCAGGATCATGGTATTTGACACACGTTAAACTATTTTCCTTATGATTACGTGAAAAACCAGATTTAAAAGAACAATCTATAATTGATTCCTGAAGTAAAGGATAAAGTAGTCGAGTTATTGGTGAGATAGAACCACGGTTCGCCCAAGGACGCGATTCACATTATTCTTTACTTAACTCGAAGATATTTACCACTAAACACCAAATCACTTTTTTAAACTTCTCAACGCACGTTTCGCTAATCATGTTAGCATCATCAGGAGATGATTTAATCTAATTCTAAAACTAAACTAGGTTCTATTTATATGATAACCATATCTAATGAAGCGGGTAAAAATCATGAACCGTGAAGTTTACTGAGCCTTACGTTAATAGTTAAAAAAGTTGACTGAATGGGATAGGTCCTTGTTCCCGGTTCATGATTTTCTTACATTTTTCCATTTGAATGCTTTCATATGCATCCAAAATCCTATTGTTATTTACACTTTTAACCAATCTTAAATTACTAATATCTACATTGTGGTCATGTTCGATTGCATGATGGATAACACAAGATTTAGTTTTAACAAGTTAGTTTTGACGTGGTGAGTTTATTTATTAATGTACCAGTTGATCGAACACTTTTAATAATTAGAAAGAGATTAGAACATGATACAGCATTAAAAGACCGTACTAAACTAAACATAAATACAATTCTGGAATTATTAACTCATTCATTTTATTTTCATTTTCATTTCATTCTGGATACCTCATTTTGGATACCTCCCTAATTAATTGTAATTCTTTGTCTTATTTTGGAAGCTATGATTCGAATAGTTAGAAATGTATCTCGAAGTGGTGATGTTTTCCCTAAAAATATCAAAAGCTAACATATTTTTATTGTTTCTCCTGACTACAACATCCAGAAATGGTAAACTATCGTTGTTTTCAAGTTCATGCGTTCAAAATCATCTAAGTTTTGATTTTTTGAATCGAAAATTGCAAAAACGTCATCCACATATTCTAACCATATCTTCGGAAAGTAACTGAATTCATCTTTCGTCTCGGTTTCAAATTTACTCATAAATGAGTTGGCTAAGAACGGTGATAGAGGATTGCCCATTGTCGTTCCTTCTTGTTGTTATTAGATATATGCAGTTTGCTTTTCAGAGAAGGTAAAATAAGGCTGTTACAAGATTTCAATATATCTCTGACTTCGTTAACCATTTTTGACAATGAATTTCTAGGTAATCGTTTATATGGACCGTTTTGAATTAATTTTTCAATACGTTCAAAGTAATCAGATGTATCCATTACTTCAACCTTATTTCCCTTATCAGCTTTTAAATAAAAACAATCAAACAACATCAACAATCAAACAACATCAACAATCAAACAATGCAATAACTAAAAATATTTGGCATATTTTGACTTTTGTTTGACATATTTTTTGCAATTTTGCCTTTACATGACTCTAACGAAAGCTTTGGAAGACTCAGGTAAGTGTTTAATACCACTTTCAATTCCGGCTACGATATCCTCCAAACCACTATGGGATGCCGGGAAAGCAAAATTAAGGCGTTTATTTAACAGATCTAGTTCTGATTTGTCGAACGTCTATGTTGGAATATCTGTAGTCTATAGTCTACAGCAGGGGTCTCCAAACTACACCCCACCAGTGTCAGCAATCCGGCTCGCGAGTAACGAATTTAGCAAGCGTATGCTCGTTTAGGCCGCGTACTCGGCGACTGGTTTAGAAATTATAGATAATGGCATTAAAATTAAAAAGTCTTGGTCCTTGGAACTTACTGGAGTTAATCAGTATGGCCCTATGGCTGGAAAGTTTGGAAACCCCTAGTCTATAGTCTATAGTCTATAGTCTATTGTCTATAGTCTATAGTCTATAGTCTATAGTCTATAGTCTATAGTCTATAGTCTATAGTCTATAGTCTAGAGTCTAGAGCCTATCAATAGTCTATAGTCTATAGTCTAGGGCCTAGGGTCTATAGTCCATAGTCTATAGTTTATAGTTAGTCTATAGTCTGTATTGAAATATATTATTCTTCACTAATAAAATAAGATAAGATTATCAAACTAACACTATATATTTTTATAAAACGTCATAGCAGTCATTTTATTCCTTTAATTCCCGTCAAAATTGACTTTTGTGTTTAGTATTGTTTAGCAAATCAACATGAGGAGCCACATTAGCTGTGGTGTCTAAGGCGTCAGCCTTACGTTACGGCAGTTAATGTGGAGCGGGTTCGAATCCCGTACTAGGCAAAAAAAGTTTTTATAAAATTCTTGTGAATGTTTCTAGGTAAGAGTGTAAAATCTGACAAGGAATCACCCCTCAGTCACGCCAGTTCGAGGCTGGGTATGGCCGGATGCCTTCTGAGAGATTTTCTACGTTGGTCACTCGCCAGTCGGTAGGCTTCTCGAGATACTTTCGGTTAAGCACAAAACCAAGGGTTGATAGCCTGAGGGGGGTGCTGACCGGGGTTTTCGGTAGCTGATGACCGTGGTTCAGAGCCCACGTTAAGCTGTAGGTCCAGTCGCTAAATAGCCTTCTCAGTTGCTGATGCGCCTCTAACCCCAAAACTTTACTTTTACTTTTAAATCATCATGAAAAAATATACAATAGCACAGCGTATACAAATTGTTCAAGTTTTTTACAAAAATACTTAATCTATTCTATGCGTGTCTATCGACTCTATGCGTGTCTGCCGCAGAATATGCGGCACCCGGCTGGAGTGGGTCAGCACATGCAAAGCAGACGGACATCACATAACGGATATGTCTGAGGTATCATAACGGGATGTCTGAGGTATCATAACAGGATGTCGCAGACCGACTTCAATAAGAAACATACAATGCTACCCAAAAGTCCCCTCCCTCCCCTTGATCTTTTGAACGGTTAGAATTAAACTAATGAAATTTAGAATGTAAAAATGGCTGCACGTAAACTCCTTTTCTAGAGATAACTGATGACATATCATCATAGATGGCATCACAGTGCCATTGTGATCAATCATTTTGGTATCCTATGGCAAGTGACACCTCGCTTGAAAGGTATTTAAAAGTCCTATTCAACCATACTAATTTTAAACTTGAAGAGATTTACTAGAATTATTTAGCATCATCAGGAGATGATTTAATCTGATTAAATCATCTCCTGTGATAGTGCATCACACCAAAGGTTCCAATAGAAGAATTGACATACTAATTTTGTTTGGGTTCAAGGTAGTTTTGATGCATAAAATAAATAAATACTAAAATTTCAGTTTAGCGTATAATTAATACAGATTCACAAGTCCGCCTCTGGACAATTGTCAAAAAAGTTGACGGTTTTGTAATTCTCCAACTTATTTTACTTTTTCTGCTTTTACATGGTTTCAATTTTTGAATATTTACTTGAAATCTCTTTGCACCAAACTTTTGATTTTCTAAATATACACAATGGTACGTACTTTTAAAGACAAAGTAGCAGCTATCTTAATGTTTGGTGAACGCGGAAAGAATTTTCATGCTGCGGAGCGCTTTTTTAATGAGAGGTATCCCGATCGCCCTATATGGAGGACTTATTTGAGGGTACTTTTTCATAAATTTGAAACAACGGGGACTGTTAAAGATACAAAACGACCTGGCAGACTACGAGAATTTCTAATGACAAAGAAATTGATATAATTGCAGAAATCGTAGTAAACCCAACTTGTTCTACAACCCAAGTTGCATCTACCTGTGAAGTCAGTCAAAGGAGCAGAGCGGGTGTTGAAAAAAAATAAATAAATTTCACCCTTATAAATTAAAAATGGTGCGTCAACTTTCAGATGACGACTCCAACCGAAGACTGTAATTCTGTGAAAATATGACCACTAAAATTGATCAAGCGCTAGATTATTTAAAAACAATTTGCTTTAGTGACGAAAGTACTTTCTACCTCAATGTGGACACTCAAAATGTAAGGTACCGGAGTGATACAAATCCTATTGTGTTTAATGAGAAACATACACAGTTTCCAAAAAAAGTAAATGTCTGGGCACGTATTCTGGCACGCAATGGCAACTTAGCCGGTAAAGCATACCTTGGAGATGTTAGAAACCACGATTGAACTGCTAATTATCGAAATTCTGGAAAACAATCCAGATGGAGTTGGTAACTTCGAAATCACGTTCCAACTAGACGGAGCTCCTCCACACTATTGTGCTGCAGTAAGACATTATTTGGATCAGGAATATCGTGGTAGATGGATTGGGCGACGAGGTCCGATTGAATGGCCGGCTCGATCACCGGATCTTACACCTTTAGATTTTTGTCAACACCTGACAGTATTGATATTTTAAGACAACGAATTGTTGAAGAGTGTTGAGTAATTTCTGCTGAAACATTTGCGACAAGAGTTTACCAATAGGATGTTTTACTGTCAGGAAGTAGGTGGAGCATCTTTTGAACATTTACTATAAGAACGGACTTGTGACTCAGTATTATTTATACGCTAAACTAAAATTTTAATATTTATTTTTATTTTATACATCAAAACTACCTTGAACTCAAATAAAATTAGTATAGTTAAATGGGTCTTTTAAATACCTTTCAAAAGAGGTATCATTTGCCATAGGATCCTATTGAAAAGTATTGGTCACAAGTATTGGCACTGTGACGCCATTTATGATGATTATGTCATCAGTTATCACTAGAAAAGGAGTTTTCGTACAGTCATTGTCACATTCCAAATTTCATTAGTCTCATTAGACTTTTAACTAGCACTGTATATCCGTTAGCCGGCTCATATACGCAGAGGGTCGCGGCAGACGAGTGAGTAAAACAGGAGAGCTATCCCAGATATCTGTTGCAAGAACATCAACCAGCATCGCAACTACTAAAATCCGGAAAGGGCTTTTTGAGAAGGACACGAGCCTTGGAAAGGACACCGGCGACAGACCGTTTGGTAAGAGGGGAAGATCAACTAAACCATTTGAACCGCCAGGTAAAAAAGGAGCTGCCACTAGGCAGCGAACAACCTTACGCAGCGTGGAAAACACTTAACTGATTGCGAGTGGGTGTAACACAATGTAAAACCAATTAGCAAAAATGGGGACTACCGGATGGAGCATATGTCTTGTGTGTGTGGCGTTGTCCAGAACTCCCAACACCTCCTGATTTGTGTGAATCTACACAATGGGTAACATTAGGTTAGGTTAGGTTGGGTTAGGTTGGGTTGGGTTGGGTTGGGTTGGGTTCGGTTCGGTTGGGTTGGGTTGGGTTCGGTTGGGTTGGGTTGGGTTGGTTTTGGTTTTGGTTTTGGTTTTGGTTTTGGTTAGGGTTGGGTTGGTTTTGGTTTGGTTTGGGTTGGGTTGGGTTGGGTTAGATTGGCTTAGGTTGGGTTAGGTTGGGTTAGGTTGGGTTAGGTTAGGTTAGGTTTTGTTAGGTTAGGTTAGGTTAGGTTAGGTTAGGTTAGGGACATTAGGTTAGCGAATAACAAAGCTATGACGTCTGCAATTCACCGGAAGAGTATTGTTTGCCCGGGCATGCAAAAAAATAACAATCTACATTATGAACTAAAGCTTGAGAGATCTGTTGAATATGGCATCAGAATGATATGGGCCTCTCCCAACGGGAGCGAAACAAACAAGCTGAAAACAGCTGCACAGGTTTGGCCTTTTTTGAGAGTCAGAACGGATTGATCAAGAAAATTATAAAAACAAGGAGAGCAGGTAGAAGAAAAAGAGGCAGAACAAGAACTACGTGAGTACAACAATTATCCTACATAGGACAGACTAAGGGAAAATCTATATTAGAGATGAGAACCACGACAAACGATTGAAAAGCATGGAAAAATTGGTAAAGGGTTTAAGAGACACTTCTACGCCTATTATGGGCATGTGGAATACCAGAAGAAGAAGACTGATGCTCAAAAGCTATTGCTTTGCTTTTTATGCATTTACAAATATAGAAGAGAGCGCATCAAAGCACTTAACGCATTAAAATATCTATGGTGAACAAGTAAATGTTATGCGCGTGTACGTTTAAACATGGAACTACTATTTACGCCATGGTTAACCACATCAGATGATCATAAATAACATATCGGCCAATAAGTCCCCGGTCTGACAAATAAAACACACTTTTTTTGCAAATTTCCACTTTATTCATCAATATATTCTCATTGAAGAGCAATACAATCATTCTAACTCTTTTCTAACATTTCCACACCTTTTTTATAGAACGATTTCTCTTTGCCTTCAAAATATCCTCCAGTTTTGGTCAACTACCTCTTCATTAGAGCGAAATTTCGTTCCACTCAGCATTTTTCTTGGGATCTGAAAACAAAAAATAGTCGCTGGTGGCTAGATCTGGAGAATACAGTGAATGAGAAAGCAATTCGAAGTGTAATTCATGCAATTTTGTCATCGTTGCCAACAATTTGTGACATGGTGAATTGTCTTGGCGAAACAGCACTTTTTTTGTTCATTTGGAGCCTTTTTTGCGATCTCGAACTTCAAACGCGCCAATAATGCTCTATAATATTCGCTATTGATGGTTTTACCTTTCTCTAGATAATCGATGAACAATATCCCATGCGAATCACAAAATACAGAAGTCATAACATGGCATGCCGATAGTTGTGTTTTTAGTCGCTTTGGACGACTTTTTGGCTTCTGTTCACTCAGTTAACTGCCGATTTAACTCCGGAGTGCAGTAATGATCCACGTTTCATCCATTGTCACATACCGCATAAAAAAAATTATTTCGCTTAAACAGCTTCAAACATTGCTCAATGATTAATACGTTATTATTTTTCGTCCACTGAGAGTAAACTCGGGACTCATTTTGATAGCAATTTACGCATTTCCAAATATTCAAGGAAATAGTGTAGTACACTTTTCGATATCTTCATAATATCAGATATCTCCAGCAGCTTTACATTACGGTTTTACGAAATAATTTCGTAATTTTTTTAATGTTGTCTGATGTAACCACCTCATTTAAACCTCCACAGTGTTTGGTCCTCCACGTTTGAATTACAGCATGCTAATCAATTGTGGTTGATTTTCCTGGACTGGAGTCCGGGTAATGCTTCGATGGTATTTTTCTTCATCAAAAAAAAATGCTTAATCAACACACAATTTGTTTTTTATTATTTTAAAAATTGTTAAAGTAGCGTCACTTAAACCACAAAAACATCACTTAAAAAAACTCAGAAACCAGTAGACAGATTATCATAAAATTTTGACACATTACGTTTGAAGGTTGGCACAATCGACCACTGGTAAAGATTTTTTGTAAGTGACGCCATCTATATATCAAACCGGGGATTTATTGACCGATGTGTTATAAGTCATATTTGACAAGAGCTTATTACAGTTATACAGACATTAAAAAAATGTCAAATACAAATTTTACAAAACCTCATAACGTTAAAGTGTTTATTAGAATACGACCATCATCTGAAGAAACTTATATCGAAACTAAAAATGATAATTTTATTATTGTTACTAAGCCACCAACAAGCGATGATGTTAAAACGTTTAAATTCAACAAAATCTTCAAAGAAGCTGTTACTCAAACTGATGTTTACAAAATAGTAGCTTGTCCCATAGTGGAAAGGACTCTTCAAGGCTACAATGGAACCATTTTCGCCTATGGACAATCTGGAACAGGGAAAACATTTACTATGATCGGTAACCCTGCAAGTATCAATCAAAAAGGCATCATTCCCAACGTTTTTTCACATATTTTTACTCATATTGCCCTAGAGACTAAAACCATATCACATACCATCACCGTAACATTTCTGGAAATCTACAACGAAGAAATAAGGGACTTGCTCAACAATTTACAAAAGAAACTGGTTATACGAGAAAATCCAGAATTAGGTATTTATGTTAAAGATCTTTCTGGTTATACTGTAGAATCTATAGATAAAGTGGTAGAAATTATAACCAAAGGTAACAAAAACAGGTCAGTAGGTTCTACAAAGCTGAATGATCAAAGCTCCAGATCTCATGCCATTTTCACCGTTCTGGTGGAAACTAAACACGAAGATGGTACCGTAACATTTGGAAAAATTAATTTGGTTGATCTGGCTGGTTCAGAACGAGTATCAAAAAGTTTCGCATCAGGAAACCGACTGAAAGAAGCTGGAAAAATTAACTTATCGTTGAGCGTCTTGGGGAATGTTATTTCAGCACTGGTTGATAGCAAGACCAATTATATACCATATCGCAACTCAAAACTCACCAGACTTCTTCAAGATTCTTTGGGAGGGAATTCGTTAACAGCCATGATCGCCACTATCAGTCCCAAAGAGGAAGATTTTGAAGAAACCTTATATACTCTAATGTATGCTGATAGAGTAAAACATATCACCAATTGTGTGAAGAAAAATGAAGAAAACACAAGCCTGCTTAAAACATTCGAAAACAAAATTAAACAGCTTCAAATGGAACTAAATCTCATCAGTAAACAACCTTCCATAAAGGAAAAAAATAAATTAAAAGATCCTACCGCAAACATACAGTATATCAATCAAGAAAAGCATGAATTATTGGAAAAAATCGAGACAATCCAGAAGAAAATCCTCATAGGAGGAGAAAATCTTCTGCAAAAAGCTCAACTGCAAATGGAACTGCTTCAAAACAGGGAAAAACAACTACAAATGCTAGATAATTCTAAACAATTATTAGGTGAGATATTCCAAAATAAGACACGGGAAAAGAAATTAGTTCAAAGGAAGAGTATATCTCTTCAAGAAGAAGATCAACTGCTCAATTTGCAAATCGAAGAAGCCGAAAGAAAAATTATAAATGCCAAGAAAATTCTTTTTCGTAAAGAAAAGGAATATCAAAATGAAATCAGTTATATGTTGTACATCAACAAGAATTTAGCAAAACACATAGGCCTGGTGAATTTTGTTTTGAAGAAATATGTTCCAAAGGAGTCGTTGAACATAATTCAAAAAAACTTAGCTTGGGATAAGGAAGCTCAAGAATGGAGAGTGAAATTCGTGGCTCACTCTGGAAATAATATAAGAAAAATCAATAAGAAAGTTGATGGCGAATATTTAAAGGATGAAATTGGACTGGTATATCGAGAATATGGAAAGAATTAAGTAAATATTATGTAAATTATTACAAAATACAAAAAAAACTAAATATAAACCAAAGATATAATGTTTTTTAATATTTATTACTAAACTATATACAAGGTATATTTTAGTAAACTTTCGTAAATTTCACCAATGATGCTTTACGTCATTTGAAAGAAAAAAGTTACTTACAAGGGTCGAAAACCTAGATGTTTCCGAAAAAAATCACCAATCGAAAAGCTATGATAAGAATTAAACTTGAAGATATTTACCACTAAACACCAAAACACTTTTTTGAACTGCTCGACACACGTTTCGCTAACTATGTTAGCATCATCAGGAAATGATTTAATCTCTAAGATCTTCTGATGAAGATTAAATGGTAAATCTGGTAGTGGTAAATCTCTTCAAGTTTAGTGTTTCACACCAAAGGTTCCAATAGAAGAATTGATGATAAGAATTGACAATTTACATGTTTTTAATTAAAAAACAAGCCCTACATGAGCGATGTGACAACGTCGCAATATCCCCACAACAAAGAAAGTTATTTCAATGAACTGGTGAACAATGACTGGTGACAAAAATTATTTCAGTGTATGTATGCGAATATCATGATATATGAATATTTCTTACTTACGGAGAATCTCGTATTAAGAAAAACGTATTTTTGCCGCTGCCGACGAGTTAGAAATATGCCAGAAATTTTGCAGCGTGTTCGGGAAAACCAGTTTAAAGTATACCAGGGTTCCATAGACTCGAATAGTGGAGATGGAATAATGGAGAATGGTGGAGAACATTTAATTTGATAAAACAACTAATTATGTGTCTCTTAATGTGAAGTGAATCGTTAAAAACGTGCTATGGTTTGAAAAATTAGTGCTGGTAATTTCAACTTTGACTTTAAACGAGAATAATGTGTAAGTTTTTCTTTTTTGTAACAAAACAACCTAAATGTATGCCGAAACGTATGGAATAAATAGCTATTAAAAAATCACATTTTATTTTTAAAAAATACCAAATCAAACAAAAAACTGATTTCCATTTTTTCCCCGAAATTGGGTATCCAAAAAAAACACGAGACCAGTTTTATCTTATTTGCCTACACTTGCTTATAAATTGCCGGTTACCTAATGGAGATAACAACAACCAGTGTAAGTGTAAAAGGAGGAACGAGTGAAGATTTTCTAGAAGGCAGGTCTAAGACAAGGAGATCCACTATCGACAACATTAATATTCAACATGGTTTTGGAAATGATTATTAGGAAGGGTCAGTTGACTAGAGAAGTACACAATCTTTATAAAAGCAATGGGTTCTGCGGGCGGTATAGCAATAATTGCGAGAAGTGAGAAATAATGGAAAATAATTACAAAAAGCCTAGTGGAAGGCTAGTAAGGATAACAAACAAGTGTAAAGAAGAAAAGGAGACAGACCTAAGATTGATCCAAGCTAACAGATGCTTTGAACCACCTAATAAGATCAAAACTCATCCAGAAATACCAAATTAAGATTGTATAAAACAGTATTGAGACAAACTGCATTGAATTGATGTGAGACATGAGCACTAACCAAGAATGAAGAAGAGAATATAGAACTGTTAAGACGGGATCGTAGAATGATCAGAAGGATAACAGGAGGAAATAAGGTCGATGGCTTCTATATGAGAACAAATGAGGAAATTTATGATATTTTCAAGGATCCATGGATACAAACTATAGTAAAATCGAGAAGACAACAGTGGCTGGGCCATATAGAGAGAGCGATGGTGAAAGGTGAAAGAAGGAAGGCAAGACCAAAGAAGCGATGGAGGAAGCATGCCATGGAATATCTGAAAGAGACTGTAGGACAGTGACCAGAGACAGGATCATAGATAGATAAAGAAGAATCACAAAAATGTAGGCCTAAAGGCCTGTATATATATATATATATATATATATATATATATATATATATATATATATATATATATATATATATATATATATATATATATATATATATATATATATATATATACAGGGTTTCTTACGGTAGCCGTTCGTTAAAAGTTTTCGTGGTTAGAAAAAACTTACTTCTTTCATGTAAAAATATGTTTAAGGTTTATAGCACTTACGGTTATCCCAGAAGTCGCCAGTAACTTCTTTATTTTAAATGGAACAACCGGTATATTATTTCATTTTTGGATTCCTGAGAAACTTTCATGATTAAATATCTTGATTCTTTTAAAAGATGTAACCTTATTTTCAACAATGCGCTTTTACCCATGTTCGACTGGTCCAAAGCGCTTCTGGGCTAAACGGAAGCACAAGGATGATAGTTTTGAAATCCACATTGACAATTAATTCATTGCATACTGGGTGTTCAAAATTTGATGATTTGATTATTTTCAATGTTAAAAAAGTTTGTTCATTCAAATGTGACACTCTGTATATTATTAGATGGCCGGATGCAGAATTTGATCGTGCATTAGTTCGCTATAACTTTCCCTATACGTATTTCCAACGGTTTTCTTGTTAATCCATATGTATTTTTTATCAAAAGCCGAGGAAACTCCAAAAGTCCTATCTAGTCAGCCTTGATTTTGATAGGGATTGAAAGCTCACAAATTCGTGAGGTATCTACTTACAATTTTAATGATTTTGTTATTTTTTTTAAACACAGTTTATAATGGAGAATAATGAAGAATATTCCAATACTGATTTGTTAAATTTGTTTTATGCTCATGGTGAATGTAAACGAATTGTCAGACGAACATGCAGATTATTTAACTAACGATATCCGGATTTACCAACAATTACTTCCGGAAAATTCGGAAGAATCGAAGCTCGGTTTTCGGCAACTGGGAGTATAAGGGCAACACGAAGTCACCTAAAGCCCGTACTAGATATTGAAGATAACGAGATAAATGTGTAGGCTTATTTTCAAGCTTATCCACGGAGTTCAACTACAGCAGCAACGCTGGGTTTGAGTATTTCAAGAGTACCAATCTAGAGAATATTAAGAAAACATAAAATGCATCCTTTTTCTGAGATAATTGTGCACGGATTACATCTTGGTGATGAGGTAAGACCAGTCGACCATTGCGAGTTCATGTGCATAAAAATAACCAAAGATCCGAGATTTCTTCATAAGGAGAAGAATTATAAATCTCCGAAATAATCACTACTAGGTACAAGACAATCCACATATCATAAGGGAACATAATCACCAAGACCACTTTAGTTTTAATGTTTTTTTGTTTAATTATGGACAATAAAGTGGCGTGTCAAGTGTACTATGAATATTTTAATGGGGCTAAATATCTGGAGATACTCAAAGGGTTTGTTAGTGATTTCCTAAATGTTCTTCCTCCACGTGACAGAGCAAACAGTTGGTATCAGCTGGATGGTGCTTCAGCACATTCCACTATAGCTGTACACCAGCAGTTGACCTTGATGTTCGATGATCGGTGGATTGGCCCACAGGGATCCTGGAACTGGCCACCCAGATCACCCGATTTGTTGCCCTTGGATTTTCACCTCTGATGACGTATAAAAGAACTAGCGTACTCTAGGCCCATACAAACTAGAGAGGAACTATTGAACCGTGTTACGATGCGTTCTAATCTGCGATGCGATGCGATCGATGCGATGCGATCCAATTCCAGGAAAAATTCGGGGGGGTCTGTTTCGCGAGGAGTATCCAGTATTTGTCAGACAGAGCTATCCAGTGCTTAAGCCAAAATGGTGGTCATATAGAATAATTATTGTAATTTTACATTCATTTATAATTTCTTGTAATTATGTTCCATTTTTTTATATTTGTCATTTGTTATTACGTTCTAAATTTTGTTATGTTCCTGTTTTGTTTTCATGTTCTGACTAAAGTGAAAGGATAGGGAAGGTTAGGATATTATAGGGAAAGTTATAGCGAATCGATGCAGAATAAAATTCTGCATCCGACCATCCAATAATATACAGAGTGTCTCATTTGAAAGAAGGAACTTTTTCAACTTTGAAAATAATGTAATTGGTCATCAAATTTTGGACACCCGGTATGCGATAAATTAATTGTCAATGTGGATTTAGAAAAAATTATTATTGTGCTTCCATCTACCCCAAAAGCACTTAGTACCAGTCGAAAATGGATGAAAGGCGCAGTGTTGAAAATAACGTTACATCTTTGAAAATGTGTAAAAGAATCAAGATATTTAAGAAACAGTTCAAAATTGGTATAGGGAAACCTGGTGGAACTTATAATTTTTTTCCGAAATTTTCTCAAAAATCCAAAAATTTAATAATATACCGAATGTTCCATTTAAAAAAAAATACGTTACTGGCGACTTGCGAAATAACCGGTGTGAAATAAGTGCTATGACCTTAAAAATATTTTTCAAATATATATTTTTTCCTAACCCCAAAATCCTCTAACGATATATATATAATATATAACGATATATATATATATATATATATATATATATATATATATATATATATATATATATATATATATATATATATATATATATATATATATATATCATATCATCATCATCATCATCATCATCATCATCATCATCATTCAGCCATTGTCGATCCACTGCAGGATGAAGGCCTCCCCAGCATGCTTCCAATTCGTACGGTCCTGAGCTTTCCTCTGCCATTCGGGTCCAATATACTTGATGATGTCATCCGTCTATCGTGTTTTCTGCCTTCTTCGCGGGCGTTTATGATCAAGCGATATCTATTCCAGAATTGCTTTGGTCCATATGTCATCGCATCGTCTCGGTACGTGACCTGCCCAATTCCATTTCATTTCTTTCACCCTTCCAATGATGTCACATACCTTCGTTTGTTCTCTAATTCAAATATCTTTCTGTCCCGCTTTGTAATGCTAAGCATACACCTTTCCACTCCACTCTGTGTAACCCGAAGCTTTTGAACTGATTGTGATGTGAGTGTCCATGTTTCACTTCCATATGTCAAAACAGGCAGCACGCACTGATTAAAACCTTTCTCTTCCTAGAAATTCTTCTGTTGACAGCAAATTTATTAAACATAACCTGACCCTTTTTTAGGTTTATTTTCAAACCAAATGGTTCTTCCGCCCTTTGCAGCTATCGTATGTGACCTTGTAGCTCATCTGGGTCTTGTGAAAGGAGAACGATATCATCCGCGAATCTAAGATGGCTCAGATATGCACCATTGATTTTTATTCCCTGCTGTTCCCAATCCAGATTACAAAATACCTCTTCAAGACAGGCTGAGAAAAAGAAAGGCGATATAGAGTCACCCTGCCGTACACCACGTTCTACGTTGATTTTAACTTCAAAGTCATCCATGTGAAATGTAGCTGTAGCTTGCTCATACATGGATCTCAGTAGGTTCACATAGGCTATGTCTATCCCTTGGTTAAGCAATGCATCCATTATGGCCTGCGTTGATACTGAATCAAATACCTTTTCATAGTCAATAAAAGCCAAGTACAGTAGCATGGTGTATTAATTGTGCCTTTCTATGGTCTGTTGGTCAACCTGGATATGGTCCATTGTACTAAATCCACTTCTGAATCCAGCCTGCTCTCTTGGTTGTGCGTCATTCAGTGTTCTTAATATTATTTTGGATATTATCTTGGTGAAAACTTTGTACATAACTGATAGGAGGCATATTGGGCGGTAGTTTTTTAAATCTTCCTGTGTTCCTTTTTTATGAAGAAGAATCACTTTAGCATTTTGCCATAGACTGTGTATTTTTTGATCTTTGAGACATTTTGAGTACAATTTTACCAGTATTTTATTTAGAGTTCGACCCCCAGCCTTCAACATTTCAACCGTTACATTGTCCTTTCCTGGGGTCTTTTCATTCTTCATCGCTTCTATGGCATTTGTCACTTCTTCCAACAGAATATCTGGCTTTGCTCTTCCGTGGGCATTGCTGTCTTTAATTGGTTCTGATTTTCATATAACTTTAAATAAAATCTTCTGATAACCTCTAACATTTCCATACGCTCCCTACGTACTGTGCCATCCTCACTCATTAAGGCAAACATTTGTGTCCTTTTATTTATTAGCTTATGTTTGGCTTTGTTTATTCCTTTATTTTCTTCTAGTGTTTTTTGTACTAGCTGCATGTTGAACCGAAGCGTTTCCTCTCGAATACGTTTTTTTATAGTTTTGCAAAGCTCAACGTACTCGACTCTGTCAAAGGAACTGTCTGCATTCTTCATTGTCCTCCGTTTCTTCATTAAATCGATGGTCTCATTGGAGATTTTTGACTGTTTGAAACTTTTTTCTACTGGTGCTATTGCAGCAGCCGTTTCAATCACATTTTCGATGATTTTTTCATACTGATCTGTTATTTCTATCTCTTCTGGGTCTTGCAACACAGCAAAGCGGTTCGACAAAGCAATCTCAAAATCGTTGCCCCTCTGTAGCAGCTTCTCATAATTATCTTTGCCTTTCTTCGATCTTACCATTCGAGTACGTTCTCTTCGACAGTTTGTTTTAACCTTTCCTCGTACTATTCTATGGTCACTTCCAACATTAAAACGGTTAAGGACAGTACAATTACAAAATATTGTTTTATAATTTGACATGATGTAGTCAATTTCACTTGTGAGACCAGATGGACTTTTCTTTCCATGTCCATAAAAAAATATATATATATATATATATATATATATATATATATATATATATATATATATATATATATATATATATATATATATATATATATAATCATGAGACAAGATGGATTTTTCCATGTCCATTTTCTGCTGATTTTTTTCTTATAGAACGAGTTCATAATATACAATTCTTGTCTTTCAGCAAAATCAACCAATCTGTCACCTCTATAGTCCCGCTCGCCATTTCCATATGGACCAATTGCAATTTCACTAGTTCTTGCTTTTCCAATTCTAACATTAAAATCATCCATCAGGATTTTCTACCTGCATTTCTCGCTGTCTAGAAGCTGGGCCACATCATCATAAAATACTTCAATTTTTTCATCGCCATGGCTTATAGTTGGTGCATAAGCTTGGACGATTTGAAATGTAAACCTTTTATTCAACTGAATGACGCATTGGGCTAGTCGGTCAGATATACTTTCAAATTTTACGACACTATCTCTCACCTTTTGGTTAATGAGGAATCCAATTCCACCACATCACCCATTCTCCGTAGCCCGAGTGTATAGTACGTGACCAGTTATTTTCAGTTTGATTAGCTCTTCGCCTTTTCTTCGTGTTTCACAAAGTCCTACAACATCCCAATGTATGTTGTCAAGCTCGATCAACAGTTCTTGCAGTCGTTCATCCGTTTTCATTGTCCGAATATTTTGAGTTGCAATGTCCAAAGTCCAATGGCCTGATCTAACCTGGTGATTCTTAGCACCCTCTGCCTTGAGGCAGGTCTTCCCGCTGCCGTAGGTAGTTGCCAATTGGCCTCCGGCGAATGAGGACCGAGTTTGAAATTGTAAAGTCATGGGGGGGCAATATATATTATATATATATATATATATATATATATATATATATATATATATATATATATATATATATATATATATATATATATATATATATATATATATATATATATATATATATACAGTAATATTGGTGAAAAAATTATTTATATAAAATAATGTCAGGCGAATTATTCACACACAGCACAAATGTCGTAAATTTGTGAATCGTTTTTATGTCTGAAAATTACTTTATATTTAATAACACTTTTTGCAGCGGCAAAGAGGGTTTGATAATGGGTAGCCCATTAAGTATCTTATTTGTTGAAATATTTATGGATAACTTTGAAACATTAATTCACTATAATGAACTGGACAAATAATTTGTATATGGGTATGTAAAAATTGAACTTGACTTGAAAATAATTGTTTAAACCTCCTGGATTTAACAATTTCACGAGTCTCAAACAAATTCAGTTTCAAAATATTTCACAAACTTTCTCATACAGAGACAACAATACATACAAAATTGTTACATCCACAGCAATATAAACTAGCAACTTAATAGATGCAGATTTTAATAAGATGTAAACACAAAGCCAGAAACTGGTCTGGGAAAATTCTTACAAACTTTTTAGGAGCGGCGGAAAGAATTGGGAATTTTTGAGTGGAGCACAGATAAAAGGGCAATTTAGTCAAAATACTGACGTATTTTAATAAACCTTTTACAATGGAAGTGGTCTTTTGTAAAAAAATGTCAAAGTAGCTTTTAAAACAAATAATAATTTAGGAAAGTTACTCAAAAATTGCAAAGCTAAAAGAAACAAAAAAAAATGACGTCTATTATGAGTTTCATTAAGATCGCATTCCATTCACCTTCCTAAACGACACTTCTTGTGGTGTATTACGAGATTAAATATCCACTAAGGACGACAAACATACATTTCCATCGCAAATAAATGTCTTCTTCTCTGCTCAAATATTTTCGTGTCAATTTGTTACAGCAAAAATTCCAAGATGTATTCGGTGTCCAGCCCCGCCTACAAGAAAAAAAAATCTAACGCCCCCTCTTTCATAATAGTTAATTATACCAGATATTAAAATATTGTTACACATTATCTATACTTATTTTATTTGTCTATCTGTCTATTAAGAATCACAAAGTAAAAATTAATTAAAAATACCATCAAATATAGAAAAGAATTATTTATTAAAAATTTTAAAAATAAACACAAAATCAATAAGAAATAAAAAATTAATAAGATGGTTGAGACTGGCGAAATTTTAACAAGTTCTTTTTAGCAGTCTTTTCCTTTTCTTAGACAATAAATTACGATGAAATTACGATTATGACAAATACGATGAAGCAAATGCAATTCAACATTTTTGTAGTAATACCCACAATCCAGAGTAGCGGGCTGGTATTAAGTTTTGAAAACTCTTGTGTCCATTTCAGAATTTTACTTTTGGTTCTTCGTTAGTTGTGAGTTTCACGAGTTTCTCTTCTACATTTGATGATTCTGCTGTACTTGTATTTGCGAAAGGATGAAGGAACTAGATACATTCATGTTTAAAATATCCTGAAATCACTCGTAAAATCAGCATGAAGAACATCCAAATATTGGCAGTAAGTAAGTAAATCTTCTTGTTTTGCAAAGATTACTTATAATGTATGAAAGTGTCTGAATTCATCTCTACCTAGATTTAATTTGAACAGAATAAGTTTTGCCTCAATAGCAACCATGAAGTGTTTTGTTTTGATTAAATTCAACTCACCAACTTGCAGTTGTAAAGAAGTCCCTTTACAACTTTACAAATTTAATATTTTAAACAGGTCTGTCAAACAAGCGAGGTCATTTTTTGAAATAATCAAGCTTTTGAGCAGTTTTTGTCTCTATTTTCAAGAAAGTCAAGTAGTGAATCAAATATAAAACGATTTAGACAAATTCCTTTTGAGAGCCCACAAACTTCTGTAGCCAGCAGCAAGCGATTGCAATATTCACCATTTTCACTACAAAGTTGGCCAAATAGTCGATTGGAAGGTAATCGTATATCAAAACTCTTATACTTATGAAAGTATTACAGGATAATCTAATTTGTAGATGGTTGAAAAGTAGAGAAATTTGTATGATCAGTTGGATAAACACCAACTACTTAAATTATGGACTGACAAAGCCATTTTCCAAGGAATCAAAATAAGCATCTGAAGGAATATGCAAAAAAAAGAAGAAAAACAGAAAAGCAAAGCTACTATCTAAACAAAAAGTAAAGAAACTGGTATATTTATATTCTAAATAAAAACAAAACAGTTAAAATATTTTGTATTTTTAGGATTTTGGTACATTTCATCTATTGATTGAGCATATTGATTTGATAGGGTATGTTTAAACATAGGTTAGAAATTTATTATAGGCATTGAAGACTGATGGTAGGCCGACAGTGGTTTTTGTATTGGATAGACTTTAACAGGAGAGTCCCACACTTCGACTATAAGTTTTCCACACAAAAAAAATGGTTTAGGTACCTTCTCTTATTTGGGAAATCTCCAGTTGGTCATGCATTAAAGTTAGTTAGCAGCCAGATTTATTTATATTTGCAAATATTATTAAATCAAGAGTCTAATGTGGTGGTTTGTAAAATATGTAAGGCGAAAAAGCTCCATCGTTTTAAAAATAGTAAGAACCTTAATTAAAATGTTGTTGTTGATGATGTGATTCCCTGTATAGGATTCCTTGCTGTGAATGTGAGTGTTGTTACGTTGGACAGACATTACAAAGTTTGATATAACGAATTACCCAACATAAGGGTGACACGCGCATTGGAAAAACATCTTGTGCATTGGCCAGTCATTGTCATCACACTGGGCAATATTGGGAAAATAAAAAATAAAATGAAAAATAAAAAAGATTTTGCACAAATAGTTGAAGTGCAATATAATAATAATAATAATAATTTAAGCCACTATAAAAATATAGGCATTACACAGGGCCTAGACATCAATCAAAACGACAATAAAGAAAAAGCTGAAATAGAAATATTAAAAAAAGTTAACACAGTACTCAATACACACCTTTCAGGAAAAAACAAAATTATAGCTATTAACACTTGGGCTACCCCATCTATCACATACACATTTGGAACATTAAAATGGTCAAAGACAAACCTTCAGAGATTAGACAGAAAAATTCGAAGCGCATTTACAAGAGAATGCATCATCCCAATGCTGCAATTGAGCGGCTTTATCTACGAAGAGAGGAAGGCGGTAGAGGGCTGGGTTGTTTGGAAGTGATACACGAAAGGAAATGTCAAAGCCTAAAGAACTACTTTTATAGAAAACACTCACCCATACATCGAGCAGCTGTAGTATTGGATAAAAAGTCCACTCCTCTTCGGCTGGCCGAACCACCGCAACCGGAACAAGAGGATGCATTTGAAATAATGAAAACCAAGTAGCACAACAAAGCCTTGTACTATGCTACTCTAAACAATCAAGAACAAGTTTACTCCAAGGCTACAAGTACCTATCTAACCTCAGGATATCTCTTTGGAGAAACAGAAGAATTTATAATGGCAATACAGGATCAGGTTGTACCCACGAAAAATTATATTAGAATCATCATGAAACAAAACATACCAACCTCCAAATGCAGATAATGTGATACAGACGAGGAACCGATACAACATTTAATATCGGGTTGCACCTATCTGGCCCCCACCAGCTACCTATCAAGACATGATTCCATGGGTAAAGTTATTCACCAACTTCTATGTCTGAAACATGGATTACTAACAACATTCACACCATATCATGAATACGCTCCCAAACCTTTTCTAGAAAATCAACACATTAAATTATATTGGGACTTGCCTGATTTAGTGCTAGACCTGATTTAGTGCTCTACCAGAAAGAAGCTAATCAAGCCACAATAGTTGACTTCTCTGTACCTTTAGATGAAAATATACACCGAGCATACAGGGAAAAAATTGATAAATATAGAGATCTCTTTTGAAATCAAGGATATATGGCACCTAGATAGAGTTAATATCCTTCCATTTGTGGTGAGCGCTACTGGTCTAGTCCACAAATCCCTAATACAGAACCTCGAACAACTAGGTATCACAAAAAGGGCAGTAGTATGGATGCAAAAAGCAGTAATAT
Organism: Cosmopolites sordidus; assembly: GCA_031761425.1. Classification (NCBI taxonomy): domain Eukaryota; kingdom Metazoa; phylum Arthropoda; class Insecta; order Coleoptera; family Curculionidae; genus Cosmopolites; species Cosmopolites sordidus. The sequence continues at coordinate 1,079,538 of JARFXV010000508.1, forward strand.
TGGGAACAGTCGGAATAGTCAGACGCGCCCTTGACGGTCAGTAGACACCCAAGTATTCTTGGTTACACCCGGGTACTTGGAGTTCTTACCACAACTGTATAAAAAAAATAATAATTTAAGTAAAATGGAAAGAAAAGAATATTTTTAATTTTTAGTATCTTATTATTGATTGATTTGTCCGTTACTTTGTAATAGTTAATTTTTTTTTAACGAATGAAACAATTTTATACTTTATCACTTTTATTATAAAAGTTAATAATTAATTATTTATAAAAGAGATAGATAACAAAGTATAAAATTGTTTTATTCGTCTTAATATCTTGATATTTCGACTATCAATACGGGGTAATATGGAGCATTATATGTGGAGGAAAAACAATATCATTGATTTTAACTGTATGCATTTTCCTTTTTTCGTTTGTTCCTACGTGTGAGTGTTGTAATATATTATATATATTGTCTATTTGTTTTTTTATATATATTCTAACATTTTGAGTGAATTTTAAACACTGCAAGTCCGTCATTGTATATTTATTGTTTAATTTTATTTATAATATGACATTTTTATAGCTGTTATTCCTCCTGAAGAAGTCAGAAAAAAATCTGATGAAATATATTGGGGGTTATCAAAGATTGAAATCTTAGTAATAATTCATAAGAACAGACCGCATACCCAAGATTCCACTCCTCTACTATTTACACGGTCGAGAATAAACATAACTGCGAATAAACTGCGAATATCTCAAAATAAGCAGCCCCGAACCAAGGCAAAAAAAACTAAATCCACTTAGCATCTGACTTGTATCAAGCGATTGAGTAGTCAGCGTCTGTTGATATTTCAATTCTGGAACTAATCCCTCCAGTCTTAACCTCTGAACCGTCATGGTTCAAACATTTAATTCAAAGTACAAGATGAAGCGTTCTAGTTATTACAAAATTACCCCAGGAGGTAAACAATCATCTTTGCTGGTACAACCGGACTTTCGGATTCTGGGGCGTCCGGGTTTAAACGCAAAATCTTTCAGAGGGAGTCGGAGACCTCTGGCCAACGTCTGAAACCGAAAACAAAAACTTTCTTTGGAATGGTAAATATCAATTCTCTCCTGCGCCCAGGAAAACTACTCGAATTGGGGCGAACATTGAATCAGCAAAAAATCCAAATTTTAGCTTTGCAAGAAATCAGATTGACAGATGATAACACCTTGGAATTCGGCAACTGCAGACTTTTTAAAAGTAATACGGACAAAAAAATACTCAAAAATACGCCATCTCGACTTCTTGGTTCTATAACTAATGTCCAGCCAGTAAATAATCGACTTATGACACTATCCCTCAAGTGTGCTAACAAAAACTATACATTAATCAATGCACACCTCCCAGTAACGATCATGTGCAATATGCCTGAATATGTTTGGGTTTAGTTTCTTTCTTCGATGAATAGATTATAATTAGATTTTTATCTCAATTATTTGTACGTAATTTAAGGGCGCACACAAAGGTTCTATTACACTTTCAACAACAACAATCCTAAATAAACGAATAAATGGCATTATTTATAGTAATTTCAGATTATTATTTGTTGCGTTAACATTAAATACAAAATATCTAATTTACAACTAAAATAACGGATATGCATTAAAATATACAATGAGACATCATAATAACATAAAATACAGAGTTTGCAATAACCTACATATTTAGATATATTACTATGGGTACATTACACAACTGAATGAATATCATTGGTTTAGTGAATTCAATCGTGGCCGCCGTTTGCTCACGGGTGAATTTTAAGAGGGTCGTTCAAAATCACTTGTTGTGCCAGAAAACATCGATACTGTGTCCGAACTAATAAAGCAACATCGTCATGACCGTGACATACCGTAATAATCCCTGGGCATTAGTATGACAAGCACATGTAAGATTTTACATAAACATTTTGCACAAATTTGTGCGCGTTCGATTTCGAATAATTTGACAATTGCTCCAAAAAAGACCCATGCAAAGAAATGCCAAAAAAACACAATCGTGGTGTGTCAAAACCATGTATAATAACTACTCAGGTGGCGAATCTTGGATCTATGCGTATGAGCCCAAAAGTAAAGCGAATCTTTCAAAAATAAGCTAAACTCAACAAAAATTGTTTGCGCAAGAAGCACTTCGAAGCAAATGGTCGCCTGTTTATTTATGATAAATGGGCATATTGCTACAGTGCCACTAGAGAATCGTAGAGCTTTCAATTCTGAATGATACACAACCATTTGTTTGCCAGAAGTCTTTGAAGAAATAAGCGAAAACAACTAGCAACATAGCTCACAATATCTCTCGATATTTCACCAGTCAAAATCGAATTGATGGGTCATCCGCAATATTATCCTGATTTGGCATCCAATAATTTATTTTTGTTTCCATCCGTGGAGAATAAACTACGTGGTCAACGATTTTCGACGCCAGATGAAGCGGTTGATGCGTTTAAAATGCATGTTTTGACGATACCTTAATCGGAATGGAAAAGGTGCTATGAAAATTGGTTCAAACCTTTGTAAAAGTGTATCGATTATCGCGAAGAATATTTTGAAAAACAATATAACCATTTTCAGTGATAAATATTTGTTTTTATTTATTATTCCGGATACATAAATAACAACTCTCGTATTCCCATAACATTCACCATAAACAGAAACATGATTTTCAACATCTTCTTCTTCAAAAAGAAGGTCCTACGAGGGTTGTCCGTAAAGTAAAGTCTCCAAGGCTCTGGACTTGCGAGGAATGCTTTAAGGCAAGATCCGGCAGCACTGCCGTGTAGCTTGGTTTCGGTCCTACAAATATCCACCACTCCAAGCTATTTGCGATGCTCATTCTTTGTTTGGCAATCGTTCGTAATGGAGCTTCCATTCGCTGCTACCATCAGATGTGAGTTACGTTATGTGATTCGTTTTATGTGCTATGTATCATTAATTATGTGAAGTTTATGAACATCAGTGCATGGTGCATGCAGATCTTTTAAAAATGAACGTACCGACGTCCATGATGCACAACCTGCCGCACGGCCATCGGTTTCGGACGAAAGGATTGCAAAAATGTAGAGTATAATGCTTGATGATCGACGGGTGACGAATCGGAAGCTGTACGAATTGATCCTGACGTCAGTAAGACGGGAAAAAATTAACGGTGGTCATCTTTCAACTGGTCTAGAGCCCAATTTGCATATCGTGTATCTTTTTTTTAATATTTAATGGGCCTGTTTCGTATCATCCGATATGTATGATAATATATTTCAAATTCTAATTTTTCAGTTACCTTTTGGCTATACAGTACATGTAATTAATTTCCCCTTTCAGAATTTCCCATCATCATATGAAGAATTATTATTTTCAGTTCTAAAATACATATGGGGGAAAAATTGCGTGAAAAAATCCATAAATCTACTTAGTACTTGCAACAGTCTCCTCCCCATTACAGGCGAAATGACGAATGTTGTGTTGACGGTTGCTTAGCCGATGATATATCGCTAAACATAACAAATGTAGATTCGGTTCGTTTTCTGTTCGAGCCGAGTTTTTAAACTGAACACAAATAAAGTCGATTGAAATAAGTGATATGAAAGATCCAACAAATATAGAGATACGTTTACACAATATTTTTTTTTACATTGACATCTGAGAGAAGGTTCATGTCATTTTGCTTGTTAATTTAGAATTTTTAGTGTCTTATAATTGTTAAACATTTTTGTCGCCGATTTTTTTAAAATGGATCAATTTATCTAGTAAAGAACTTGCACAAAATATTGTCTGAAAAACGAAACTTATTGTGCTGATACTGTAAAATTGTTAAGAAAATATTACATCGATCAAGATATGTCAAAAAAATATTTACAACGTTTTTGTGAGGGCAGCGAAGCAGTTTTTTTTCAGTTTTTTTGTCTTTCACCTAGACAGTATTTGGCTAACTCCACAGAGTTAGCCATCCAACCTCAAACACACACACAAACATCCATGCCTGCTCCAGGATTTAAACCCGGGGCCTTTCGGTTGCCAAGCGAGTAACTAACACACCAGACCACTGCGGTCGGTCGGCGAAGCAGTTGCAGATGAACTTCGTTACAACATTACCAATATCAATTTTAACTACACAATATACCGTGCCCGTCTAAATTCAAACGCTATTTTTAGTTTGATAGGGCATTTGATTTACAAAAAAATCGATTAAACCTAATATTAGCATGTCATCAAACTTTTTAAACAGGGTTTCCTTATAAAAGATAAATGTTAGTTCTTTTTTGACAGAAATCGCACAGAAAGTAATTCAGTGAAGATACGTATATTCGAAGTTATTTTGAGCTTACATTTAGAAATAAAATACTAATTTTTTGGAAAACAATAAGTTTTATTCCAAACTAACAAAAATATGAAAGATCTCTTACCCATTAATCTTACAGTAATTAGCTTATCATTTTGAATTTAGGACTACAAAATACTGCATATACACCTATTTTCATCAGTGTTACCTCAAAAAAGTTTAAGTTCATATCAGCATATAAATATAATAATAGAATTAGATCTATGAAAATTTTAAAAGTACTCCACTAACTAACTACACTAACTAAGTACATTAACTAACTACTGTAGCTAACTAACCTAAGGAACTACACTAACCAACTACACTAACTAACTACACTAACTAACTAAACTAACTAACTAAACTAACTAACTACACTAACTACACTAACTAACTACACTAACTAACTACACTAACTAACTACACTAACTAACTACACTAACTAACTACACTAACTAACTACACTAACTAACTACACTAACTACACTAACTAACTACACTAACTAACTACACTAACTAACTACACTAACTAACTACACTAACTACACTAAACACTACTACACATACATTACTACATTACTACACTACACATTAAAACTCCACTAACTAACTCCAAATCAAAACCAACAAAAAGCGTGATGTTTGTTTACGTTTGATTTTTTTATTATTTAGGATTTAACAAATTATATATCTCGTTAGGTTATACGTCGGACCGTTGGATAGCGTAACTTAGATATTTTGCAAAATACATATCATGTTGATTGTTTCGTTATCCTAATGATATTTAAATCATCTTGATAATATCTCCTGTCATTCTGTCTTCAATTTTGATTAAATCTTCAATTTTGATTCAATTTTGATCAAATAAATTTAATGGTCTTACGTAAAAACAATTTCGTAAAACATGTTACACCATAACTGAAAGGCTAGGTTAAAGACTAGGCAGAAAGGTTTAATAAAGTTAATAAAACTGGTGGCTAGGCTAAAAGATTGGCTGTGGTTTTTTACAGCAACATCCTGATTTTAGTATCAGAAATCCCGAAGCAACGAGTATTAATAGAATACTTGGATTGAACAAAGCTGAAATAACACATTTCTTTGATAATTTGGAGAAACTAATGATGAAACATAACTTTGAACCAGAAAGGATTTGCAATGTAGATGAGACTGGTATAATGACTGTTCAAGAAACTGGGAAAATTATTGCTTCCAAAGTACAACTTCGCGTTGGAGCTGTTACATCATGAGAAAGAGGTAAAACCGTCATAGTAATATGTGGAATGAGCGCTTCAAAATCTTTCATCCCACCTCATTTTATTTTTTCTCGCCGTCACTCAACACAGGTGGAAAGAGATGGACCACCAGGAGCTATTTATACATGTTCTCTTAATAGTTGACAAACGAAAATGTAATAATTTTGTAATGTAATAAAACAAAAGTATTCTGCCAGAATATTTTCTGGCAGTGATAATCCAGGTTCTTATAATTGAGCTTTTTGTTTGAATTCTTAAAATGTATATTTCTTTGTTTGGTTTAATGATTTAATTTCTTTATTTATGTTACAAATACTTCTCTAAATTAACAACTAAGATTTGATTGAGTTTATTATAGTAAGCTTCATATTTGAGACTGATTAAAAACTATGACTCCCATTTGACTTAAGAGCGTTAAATGGGCTCTATTTCCCGAAGTATGGAGTAATGAGAGCGAATTACTTTCTTTGGAAAATCTATTATTTTACCGAAATGTACAACTATAGTTTATATAAATAGTGCTTATCTGATAATCAAATAAAGAAGGTTTAAGTTCCTAATTAAATATTATAATAATTGAAACAAATGTAACTTTTATTAACAATTTTTCTTAGTAGGCTCCAATTCGTGCGCGCTCCCCTATGGCTCCTAGACTAGCTGCAGAAAAAAGATGAAGCTTGCTTAAGCTTACGCTAAACTTTATGTTCTGGACATACACGTTCTTTCACAGTCCATATACCATTTTTGCGGTTAATATGAACATAACTTATCACCGTAACTTTCGCGTGACATCCTACAAATAATTTAATTATATTTAATAGAAATATTTTGTTTCTTATTTACATTATTATGTTTTAAAATACACACAGTGATGCTTTAACACCTCAATCTCCAGCTGAATTAAATGTCATTTTTGAGTAAATTTGTGACTATAAAAATATCCACAGCAGGTATATTATCACAATTGGCCTTTGTCACACATTGCTGAATTAAATTAATAACCAACATTTTCTTTTGCAGTAAACTTCCATCATTTTGACAGTGTATATACAGGAAGAAAAGGTTGACAGTACTTACGTGAAAGCACTTTAACATAATGACGTCACAAACATGGCACCCAATTGTGGCACGTGGCACTAGTCATTGTAACGTAATTCTTTAAAATTTTATAAAGTTTAATTAATTGTAACACATTTTTAAAAGCTTTTCCCATCTATCATCAATATTATTTATGATAAAGTTTTAAAATAAAGTCAAAAAAACGATAATTGTTTTTTATTCAAAAGCCTAATAGTGAAATATTAAGCTCAAAAAATAACAGCACCCGATTGATGAATTAGATATAACACCTTTACTGCAAAATCCATAGTTACAGCGGCCTAAACCTATCAAGCTCTCGCCAAAGCACGTCAATTTTCTACAAACAAAATTCAACCTGCATAACACAATTTTCCAAAAATTAATTTCAACTTTCAAGACTGCTTAAACCATAAATATAAGTATACAAAAATAAAATAAAATGAGTGTAGGTTCTCTCTACAGCTCTGAACGCAAACCATACTCTTGTAAGGGTTAACTCTCGGCACAATTCCAAATATTTACCGACAAAACATTTAATTTGCTTTCGCTATCCGAATTTACCATCCATCATTTGCGAATTATACCCAGAGCAAATATTTGCCATTTTCTCCCACATACAAGTCGAAATTCAACGTTCAAATATACCGGCCCATTTCATTTTTGCCTCCGCTTCCTACTCATGCCCTGCCAACACTCCTACCACTCTATAGTTGGTTTATTAATAAAGAAAAAAACATTATTACTATTATTACGTAATACAAAAATACATAACAAGTAAATAAATTAATGAAACTAGTGGCGTAGCATAGGATCGTGCAACACTGTTAGGTTTCCCTATGGATGTGAGGCGAACGAACAACTGATGCGTCTTCAGTGCGATTGGTGTTTTAAGGCATTCGCAGAAGACCAGACTCGATTGAAGATGAAAGGCAACGAAAAGTCTTCAAGTGTAAGAAGTGCCAAAAATGTCCACAAAATCAGAGTGTTGATCACGTTGGTTGGCACTCAGAATGATTGGTGAAGGGTTGAATTTAACTCAAACAACCGTTCATCAGATATTAACCAATAAAATCGGGATGAAGAAAAACTGCGGGAATCTAAAAGGCAATAGGAGAGAAACGTGTCTTGACTTTTTGGGGCGGATCATCGAATTTTTGGCAAGTAAAAGCATCATTATTGCTCCGCAGTCCCTTATTCACTAGACTTATTTTTCTCAAGATTGAAAATTTGCTTTAAAGACCCCATTTTGGAACAATGAAGAACATTGAAAATACCCCGTAACCGATTAGCTAAAGGCGGTTCCACTTTTTATTATTCTATTAAGGCAACCATAAGGCTTCCATGGCAACTACTTTGAAGGAGACAATGTAGAATTAAGGTTTTGAACAAACATTTTTTTGTCATAAATGGAAAGATCGTATATAAGTTTTATAACAAAACTACTTTTATTTTTGTTTTTTGCCTTATGATTAATAAGTCATATCAAATTGAAAATAATTTTTTTCCGATGATGTACCGACAGTTTCCGAAAAAACCCGAGCGCGCATGACCTCACTGTTGGAAATGGAACGCCAATAGTACTTCTCATAGATCAATCCTTCTATTGGAACCTTTGGTGTGAAACACTAAACTTGAAGAGATTTACCACTAAACACCAAAACACTTTTTTGAACTGCTCGACGCACGTTTCGCTAACCATGTTAGCATCATCAGGAGATGATTTAATCTAATTCTAAAACTAAACTATGTTCTATTTATATGAAAACTATACCTAACGAAGCGTGTAAAAATCATGAACCGTGAAGTGTACTAAGCCTTACATTAATAATTGAAAAAGTTGACTGAAAGGAATCGGTCCTTTATCTCGGTTCATGATTTTCTTACATTTTTCTATTTGAATGCTTTCATATGCATCCAAAGCCCTATTATTATTAACACTTTTAATTAGTCTTAAATTACTAATAACTATACTGTGGTCATGTTCGATGGCATGTTGGGCAACACAAGACTTTTCATTTCTTCCATATCTCAGTATAAGGGTGTCCAAAAGCACTGAGTACGACTGCGGGCAGTCCGGTATCCCTATCCGGGGGTCCCGAAATAATCTCGATCTAACCAACCGGTTACTGTGCCATGCGGCCCCAAAAAGGTGTAAGGTTTCCACAATGGTCGGTCTCTGTAATAGGTGGTCGCTCAATGGCCTGATGTCTGTTGATCGGATTCTCTGCTGCCGGGTCGTAAAACCCTCTATAAGAATATCAGAAAAATCAACCCAAGCGTGATTTGGCCAGCAAACCTACGTACCTCAGTCGGAAGGGTAAGGCGCGAAAACGTCCGCTCACCTGGAGATTTGGAGTTAGACTGTCTTGCCTTATCCAAACGATACCGGAGCTCTTTCAGTTAAGAATTTGTCCGAAATAAACCTACCAGTGGTGATCAACAATTTACGAATGCTACCTGTAGCGATCAAGAATTTGTGAACGCTACAAAATATAATAAATATAATGTTGTAAATATAATAAATATAAAACTAATATGAGTATAATTATCATCCTAACCTTTCAACAAGTTCTGTTTTATTTCCACGATGGGGAAATGTCATTTTAACCATTGTTGTAATTGAATATAATTATGTGCTTCTATAGTTGCACTGATAATAAGGGTAATGATCCTTGTTATCCAGCCATATTTACAAAAAGTGCCCGAAATTTTTATATTAACGCCTCATTAACATAGCAAACGCGCTTGCGCACAACTAGTCCTGGTAAGGTCCATATCGGGTCGGCTCGGAACAAATAAGAAGTTATACTGAAATTTACTTTCGGTATAACTTTCATACATCCGGAAAGAGGCTTGAATCCCGGGCAAATAAAACAATTTATCGATCTTAGTCATTGTTTAACCTATATCTTTGACGGCATTTGTTGGTTTGCTAGCGATTTGAAAATATACTTGCTTTTAATTGTTATTTAGGCTTTCGGTGCTGTTTTCGACGTTATACTCATATATCTTTACATAAGATATATAGGCTCAAAAGTAAGTGCAGAATGAAATATTGAAATATTTGTTTTTTGCATTCATTTTTGTAACTTTTAATTATATCATTTATATATATAGGAAAAACAAATTCACGTGCCAAATTTAAGCTAATCGTATATGAAAGTTTTACCGGAAAATCTAATTTGTAGATGATCAAAGAGTACAGAAATGTGTGTAATCAATTGGATGAACATCAACTAGTTAAATTAAGGACTATTTTAAATGAGATGGCAAAGCAGTTTTTGATGGAATCAAAACAAACGTTTGAAGGATTATGCAAAAAAAGAAAAATAGAAAAGGAAACCTACTATCCTAACAAGAAGTAAAAAAAATGGTATATACCTAAAGGTAAAGGTAAAGAGGTTTAGGGTTAGAGGCGCATCAGCAACTAGGCTATTTGGCGAGTGGACCTACAGCTTAACATGGGTTTCGAAACACGGTCATTAGCTACCGACAAACCCAGACCAGGAGACAAGTACCTCCCAGGACCGGTTTCTGGCCTCACAGCCGTCATCAGCTGGGCTCGAGCTCAAACGCAGGGAGACAGCTGAAACGAAACGAACAGAGCAAGACCAAGTCAACTGGTCATATCGATGGCGGGTCGGATATATATATATATATATATATATATATATATATATATATATATATATATATATATATATATATATATATATATATATATATATATACATTTTGTTGATTGCTTGACCGGGGACGGACCGCACCCATCCCTTCCATTGGAGGGCACATGTTTTGTCTCTTGATTAAGAGTCTTGGTTTAGAGTCTTCAGGGCACCGACATGTGCTTTCTCATCAAGAATAGGAAGATCCCATCCACAGTCAACAACCCATACTTTTCGCCGACTTCCCGTCGGATGACGTATATATGCAGTGTTAGAATTCTTTGGACTGCGTCCAATAAGACAACATTGCTGAGTGTCATCAGATACCCAACTGCTGGGTTCCATAATCTCATGTGGAACCCACAACAACCTGCGCAATTGTGATAGCGGTTCGCTATGGAATAAGTGCCCCAAGGGAAGAGTGGCGCTCTGTGCTCAACTGGATCTGAAATTGATCCAGTATTTGAGCTGGTGGTTGTTCCACAAGGGCGCAGATAGGATTTACTTACGGAACGGAGCTGTTTGTAGAAACAGAGTTATTTGGGGACCCTCGCACGAAACTTGGCGGATGTATGATGAGTTTACGGGACTTGGTATCAGCGGTCCCAAGAGGTTTCCTCTGTGAAGACCTTTGAGTCTTCACCGAGCGTCCTCGACGAGGATTTTTTTGACAACCTAAGAAGTTGCAGCATCTTGGTGGTTTACTCCAATCCTTCTTGCACTCCCTTGATGAGTGCTTACCCTCTTCTTACATTCTTCGCCGAATGGCCGAATTTTTGACAGTTGAAACACTGCACTACTCAGCTATTCGAACGCTGATTTTGGATCTTGACGTCTTGTTCCAGGAACGTCTTGATGGTATGGATACCCTTTTCTTCCCTAGGGACAACCACTTGAACGATCGTCATCGAAGCACCATCTTTTCCTCCGTTTCTCCTTTCCTCGAACAGCTTCGTCACTGCTCGGTAGTCGTTAGAAGTCTGGGGTTGAAGAAGAACCCCTTCCGGCTTCGTGACAGATTTGGAGAACAAGATCCCGCATTCCTTGCAGGTGCTCATTATCTGCAGGTATACGGTCTTGTCCCGAAGAACGATTGGAGGGACTTTGAAAGTCCTTTTAGGCTCAGAAGAGCCTGACTTCTGACCTTTCTCAGTTGATGGATCTTCTTTAAGTGGATCCGGCTTCCTGAAAGTTGGTTTTACCGAGTCTGGAGACTCTGACGCTGGTTTTTTTAAGAGGCGGGCACTCCGTCGTCGTTAGTGTCCATCGCGACACTCGCCTTTATTTTCTTTTCAGCCTCTAGCGCTTTGATAAAAGCATCAGAGGTTTTCTTCTCCAGGCTCTTTCATAGTCTATGGTTCTCCCTATCCAGGCTCTTGAGATCGTCTATAAGGTAAATCAGTTTTTTTGAGTTCGTCGTTCTCCTCCGCCGCTAATTTATTAATTTCGAACCCATACTGACCCTCGAGATTAGTTGTGCGCTTATCTTTATCGTCAATCGAGCGCTTTAAAATCGGCTCTCAACCCGAATGATGAAAGCTAAGGAAACCGTCGCGTAAGGTTTGGTTTTCACAATCTTATGTGCGACACACAACAATCTATCTCTCTACCCCTATATATATATATATATATATATATATATATATATATATATATATATATATATATATATATATATATATATATATATACATATATATACAATGAGTCAAGTCATGTTCAATAAATTTGCTGAGAACAAAAGGATTTCTCTTTTAGGAACGGATTTAGAAGTTGTAGATTACTATATAAATATATCTTGGGCAGAGGGTTCAATGGAAGGGAATACCGTCCGGGAGGTGGAGCGACGCATTAAATGTGGATGGCAGGCTCAACATAGTGTTTAAGAAAAAAAGTCTTTCTTTGCCTGAAAAGAAAAGTCTTGGATCAGTGTGTCCTGCCCGTTATGACGTGCGGAAGTGAGACCTGGACACTCACATCACAGTCAGTTCGGGAACTTCTAGTAGCACAGAGAGGAATGGAAAGATGTATGCTTGGCATTACTAGACGAGATAGACTAGACGGGATAGACATTACTAGACGGAACATGCACATGGATCAGAGAACCAACGAAAGTGAGTGACATCGTTTGAGGAATAAAGCAATTGAAATGGAAGTGGGCAAGCCATGTAGCGAGGCGATGGGACGAAGGATGGACCGGGGCGGTCCTGGACTGGATACCGCTTGACCGCAAACGTCCACGGAGAAGACCGAAAACTCGATGGACTGGTGACATTATTAAGTATATTGGACATGAATGGCAGAGGAGAGCTCAGAATCGCGAGAGTTGGAAGCATGCTGAAGAGGCCTTCATCCTGTAGTGGATTGATAAGGGTTGATGATATGTATATGGAGGTTTTTGACTTCTTTGGTCTGCGTCCAATGAGGCAACAGTAGTCAGGAGTTATACACACCCGACCATTGGGTTCCACAATATCATGTGGAACGCACAACAACCTGCGTCTCCGCCATAATGAGCAATGGTTAGTTGCTTGACCAGAAGGAAGTACCACCCATCCCTTACATTGGGGAGCACATGTTTCGTCTGTTGGTGATTACACTCATCAGGGTACCGACATATGCTCTCTCGCTAAGAATAGTTGTGCGTTCCACATGAGATTGTGGAACCCAACGGTCGGTGGTGTATAACTCTTGACTACTACTGTCTCATTGGACGCAGTCCAAAGAAGTCAAGAAACTCCATATATAAGCAATCCAACGAGAAGTCGGCAAAAATATGGGTTGTTTGATTGTGGAGAGGGACTCCTTATTCTTGGCGAGATAGCATATGTCGGTACCCTGATGAGTCTAACCACCAACAGACGAAATATGTGCTCCCGAATGTAAGGGATAGGTGGGGTTTCCTCGTGGTCTAGCAACTAAGCATTGCTCATATATATATATATATATATATATATATATATATATATATATATATATATATATATATATATATATATATATATATATATGTATATATATATATATATATATATATATATATATATATATATATATAAGAAGACCAAAGAAGACAAAAGAAGACCAAAGAAGTCAAAAACCTCCATATACATATCATCAACCCTTATCAATCCACTACAGGATGAAGGCCTCTTCAGCATGCTTCCAACTCTCGCGATTCTGAGCTCTCCTCTGCCATTCATGTCCAATATACTTAATAATGTCACCAGTCCATCGAGTTTTCGGTCTTCTCCGTGGACGTTTGCGGTCAAGCGGTATCCAGTCCAGGACCGCCCCGGTCCATCCTTCGTCCCATCGCCTCGCTACATGGCTTGCCCACTTCCATTTCAATTGCTTTATTCCTCAAACGATGTCACTCACTTTCGTTGGTTCTCTGATCCATGTGCATGTTCCGTCTAGTAATGTCTATCCCGTCTAGTCTATCTCGTCTAGTAATGCCAAGCATACATCTTTCCATTCCTCTCTGTGCTACTAGAAGTTCCCGAACTGACTGTGATGTGAGTGTCCAGGTCTCACTTCCGCACGTCATAACGGGCAGGACACACTGATCCAAGACTTTTCTTTTCAGGCAAAGAAAGACTTTTTTTCTTAAACACTATGTTGAGCCTGCCATCCACATTTAATGCGTCGCTCCACCTCCCGGACGGTATTCCCTTCCATTGAACCCTCTGCCCAAGATATATTTATATAGTAATCTACAACTTCTAAATCCGTTCCTAAAAGAGAAATCCTTTTGTTCTCAGCAAATTTATTGAAAATGACTTGACTCATTGTATATATATGTATATATATATATATATATATATATATATATATATATATATATATATATATATATATATATATATATATATATATATATAGGGGTAGAGAGATAGATTGTTGTGTGTCGCACATAAGATTGTGAAAACCAAACCTTACGCGACGGTTTCCTTAGCTTTCATCATTCGGGTTGAGAGCCGATTTTAAAGCGCTCGATTGACGATAAAGATAAGCGCACAACTAATCTCGAGGGTCAGTATGGGTTCGAAATTAATAAATTAGCGGCGGAGGAGAACGACGAACTCAAAAAAACTGATTTACCTTATAGACGATCTCAAGAGCCTGGATAGGGAGAACCATAGACTATGAAAGAGCCTGGAGAAGAAAACCTCTGATGCTTTTATCAAAGCGCTAGAGGCTGAAAAGAAAATAAAGGCGAGTGTCGCGATGGACACTAACGACGACGGAGTGCCCGCCTCTTAAAAAAACCAGCGTCAGAGTCTCCAGACTCGGTAAAACCAACTTTCAGGAAGCCGGATCCACTTAAAGAAGATCCATCAACTGAGAAAGGTCAGAAGTCAGGCTCTTCTGAGCCTAAAAGGACTTTCAAAGTCCCTCCAATCGTTCTTCGGGACAAGACCGTATACCTGCAGATAATGAGCACCTGCAAGGAATGCGGGATCTTGTTCTCCAAATCTGTCACGAAGCCGGAAGGGGTTCTTCTTCAACCCCAGACTTCTAACGACTACCGAGCAGTGACGAAGCTGTTCGAGGAAAGGAGAAACGGAGGAAAAGATGGTGCTTCGATGACGATCGTTCAAGTGGTTGTCCCTAGGGAAGAAAAGGGTATCCATACCATCAAGACGTTCCTGGAACAAGACGTCAAGATCCAAAATCAGCGTTCGAATAGCTGAGTAGTGCAGTGTTTCAACTGTCAAAAATTCGGCCATTCGGCGAAGAATGTAAGAAGAGGGTAAGCACTCATCAAGGGAGTGCAAGAAGGATTGGAGTAAACCACCAAGATGCTGCAACTTCTTAGGTTGTCAAAAAAATCCTCGTCGAGGACGCTCGGTGAAGACTCAAAGGTCTTCACAGAGGAAACCTCTTGGGACCGCTGATACCAAGTCCCGTAAACTCATCATACATCCGCCAAGTTTCGTGCGAGGGTCCCAAAATAACTCTGTTTCTACAAACAGCTCCGTTCCGTAAGTAAATCCTATCTGCGCCCTTGTGGAACAACCACCAGCTCAAATACTGGATCAATTTCAGATCCAGTTGAGCACAGAGCGCCACTCTTCCCTTGGGGCACTTATTCCATAGCGAACCGCTATCACAATTGCGCAGGTTGTTGTGGGTTCCACATGAGATTATGGAACCCAGCAGTTGGGTATCTGATGACACTCAGCAATGTTGTCTTATTGGACGCAGTCCAAAGAATTCTAACACTGCATATATACGTCATCCGACGGGAAGTCGGCGAAAAGTATGGGTTGTTGACTGTGGATGGGATCTTCCTATTCTTGATGAGAAAGCACATGTCGGTGCCCTGAAGACTCTAAACCAAGACTCTTAATCAAGAGACAAAACATGTGCCCTCAGACAAAAAATGGCAGAGGAGAGCTCAGAATCGCGAGAGTTGGAAGCATGCTGAAGAGGCCTTCATCCTGTAGTGGATTGATAAGGGTTGATGATATGTATATGGAGGTTTTTGACTTCTTTGGTCTGCGTCCAATGAGGCAACAGTAGTCAGGAGTTATACACACCCGACCATTGGGTTCCACAATATCATGTGGAACGCACAACAACCTGCGTCTCCGCCATAATGAGCAATGGTTAGTTGCTTGACCAGAAGGAAGTACCACCCATCCCTTACATTGGGGAGCACATGTTTCGTCTGTTGGTGATTACACTCATCAGGGTACCGACATATGCTCTCTCGCTAAGAATAGTTGTGCGTTCCACATGAGATTGTGGAACCCAACGGTCGGTGGTGTATAACTCTTGACTACTACTGTCTCATTGGACGCAGTCCAAAGAAGTCAAGAAACTCCATATATAAGCAATCCAACGAGAAGTCGGCAAAAATATGGGTTGTTTGATTGTGGAGAGGGACTCCTTATTCTTGGCGAGATAGCATATGTCGGTACCCTGATGAGTCTAACTACCAACAGACGAAATATGTGCTCCCGAATGTAAGGGATAGGTGGGGTTTCCTCGTGGTCTAGCAACTAAGCATTGCTCATATATATATATATATATATATATATATATATATATATATATATATATATATATATATATATATATATATATATATATATATATATATATATATATATGTATATATATATATATATATATATATATATATATATATATATATATATATATATATATATATATATTTGTTGTATATAATTTCATTATATATTTCTGAATATACTCAGTTGAATATAGTTTGTATTTGAAAAAGGCACTCTGTTTAGAAACAACTGTAATTTATACAGGTTTCAATATAGTGGAAATTTAGATATAAATATTAGTTTGTTTGTTAGCCTTCTAATTTTCAAATGTCTTTATTCGAAGGCTAGAAAATATTTATATATTTGGGTTACTAAAGCAACATTTTGGGTGTTATTGAACAACGTTCGATATTTACTTGACATAATTATTCTATTAACCGAAGATATTATAGATATATAAAAGATAATTTATTATCAATGTACAAATTTCCACATAACAGTTTCAGCATCTATATGTGAACGGCACATGTAGCTCTAGTTTAGCTCTGTGCATTAATTTTTTGCCACAGTTTTTTTATGATCCATTTCACGAGTAGAATGAAGGAAATTAAAACCCAAATTAATTGATTCTGTTTTGTTTGTTAAATATTGCGTAGTACGGATATGATTGTATAAACACGGAAGTTGAAACAACTGTCGGAGATGGAGGGAATTCGTTTTAAATTATTAGGGCGACGATAAACTAGTACTGGTGGATGATACGAATAGAAAAAAAGAAAACACATTGCTCACATTAGATACGGGAAAAATTAAAAATATTGATATTAGTTATTTAGGACTTGTTAAGTGTACATAATAATTAGGTTTCGGATGCGTATGAAAGCGTTCAAATAGAAAAAAGCAAGACAACTATGAACTAGAATAAAGGACCTATTCCTTACAGTCAAATTTTTCAGTTATTAAAATAACGCTTAATTAACTTCACGGTTTACACTTTTTTACATGCTTCATTACGGACCGTTGTCATATAAATAAAACATATCCTGGTTGGAAGGAACCATTGAACAAGGCATGGACCAGACATTGGCCCGTCGTCATGCCAATGTTCCGAGCCTTGGCGCCAGCCTGAATCAAGCCTTTGCTGAATATTGGGCGAGCAGTGGTCCGAGCCTTGGATGATGGCCATGTTCCAAGCCTCGCGAAACAAAACGTCGAGCCTTGGGCCGAGCCTTGAAATGCAATAAACTGTGACTCGCTCTAGGCTTGTAAAACGAAATTATTGAACTTGGACCAAGCCTCAAAACCCAATAAATTAACACTGGTCCAAGTCTTGGGAAGCTAAACAATTGAGCTCAGATCAAGCCTTAAAATTATTTAAATTAACACTAGTCAAAACCTTGCAAGCCTTAATAATTAAAATACCAATTCATTACCTATTAATTATTATTATATTAATTCATATAAAACAGTTTGAAGTATTATAACAAAGTACAGTTTCAAAGAAAGAAAGAGAGAGAAGTTACGATTTTGATTACCGTATTGGTTGGTGATGAACTCTGAAATTTAATTTTTCTATAAAAATATTGAATTTTTAGAAAAATTGTTAACTTTTAAAATTTTTAATAAATGAATTGTAAATTAATCGTCAATTATTTACATATATTGATAATTAATGAAACTTACCAAAATATCATTCCGTTTCACTGTAATTATTATTATTATTGATTCTTTTATTTCTTTGCACATGTGTTTCAACTGAATTATTACTGTATCTGTGTTCTCCCACTCTGAATCAAAATCTAAGTTTTGAGATAGCATTGCTTTTTGATTTCATAATAAAAGTCTGAAGCTAGAGCGTTTATGTAAAATGATGTCAACAAATATTTTGGAGGTTATGTTACAAATATATTTACCTAAGTTGGCGCACACAGATATAAATCAAAATTCATTCTTATTATCCACATACATACCATATAAAAAAATCATTAATAATTTTAAAATGATTAATTAGAAATTCTAAAAATATTTTAATAATATTATAACGTTTACACAGATAATATTAAAACAGTTCAAATATTTTTTTTTTATTCTGTGCAAGACTTATCTCAGTGGTGATTTTCCAAGACTCGAGTTAATAATATCAAACCATTAAGCCGATGCTCGGTCCAGGCTCGGCCCAATAGTGATTTCCCGAGGCTCGAGCTAGCAATATCACACCATTGGGCCAAAGCTTGGCCGAGCCTGGGTCCAGTGGTGACTTTCCGAGACTTAGTTAAAGAATAATACACCATTTGGGCAAGCCTTGGCCGAGCTTGAGCCCAGTAGTGCCTTTCTGAGGCTTAGTTAAGGAATATTATACCATTGGACCCAGGCTTGGTCCAGTTGTCACTACACAAGGCTCGAAAAATGGCCCAAGGCTCGGCCATTTGTCAGCATTGGCATATCCTACCTGGGTAGTTTAGTTTTAGAATTAGATTGAAGCTTCTCGTGATGATGCTAATATGGTTATGGAAACGGACGTCGCGACGTTTAATAAAGTAATTTGTGTTTAGTGGTAAATTTCTTCAAGTTTAGTGTGTCACACCGAAGGTTCCCATAGAAGAGTTGAACAAATTTTATACTTTCCAAAACGTGTACTAGTACAAAATTGTTTTTTATTTCATACAAAAATATAAAGATAAACAAGCAAAAAGTATGTGTGCTTTGATATTCAGGTAGTATATTTTCAATTTAAATTCAATGTATGGTGGGTGTCGCACATTTCTGTTCCTTGCAAATTTAATTTAGTGAAGAAAATTTACGTTATCTGCGAATGCTCCTGTACAAACACTAACAATTTTAAGATTAAAATGCCGTTCGAAAAACTAAACCCCTTTCCCTTCGCCACTTCGTTAAAAGAAAATTTAATACTGGCTAAAGCCCAAGATCGACCAATAGATTTCAATTCGGGTTGTTGTTGAAGCTGAGGCATAGATCAAGTCGAGTTGCGGAACCGAAAACTTTCGAAAAGCAGCTCTGTAAATATGTTAAACGAGGAGTTACAGGCCTGTGCCGCATACCGACCGATCAAAAATAAAGCTATAAAACTTACATTTTCGTTTTGGTCGGTTATTTGCTCATTCAGCACATTATGCAGTGTTTTTAACAAAAACTGCAGTGTTTTTTTTGTTTGGGTTATAGATATAGGGTGATTTTTTAGCGCATCCGTTTTACTTTAAATTCAAATAAAAGAACAACCAACTTAAATTATTGCTTGATTTGTCCGTTACTTTGTGATAGTTTATTTTTTAAAAAGGAATAAAACAATTTTATACTTTGTTATCTATCACTTTTATTTTTAAATTTGTGTGACTATAGTTTCGTAAAACGATTTTACATTCTCAAACACTACTTTAAAACCAAGGTTTTACAGCTGTTGATCTATCCTATGTACCTACTTTTATACTTCTATTGGGGTTAATTTTTTACAATATTTTAAATAGTGGGGGATTTCGGAGATCCGTCTGATCTCCGATCTGATCTCTGATCTGATTTAATAGCTGTCTAGACAGGTCTTATTATATTTATACATTTCAATAGCTTATAAAATGTTTAATTTTTGCTTTTTGGCGCTGAATGTAAAATTTTCAAATTTGTAATCACGGGAAAAAAGAAATATATATATATATATATATATATATATATATATATATATATATATATATATATATATATATATATATATATATATATATATATATATATATATATATATATCCGGTATATATGAAATCGTTCGCAAAATTAGTGTGTTGTTTCTTTAATATGTATGCAGATTTATGTTCTTTGAATCTGGTCTGAAAATTTCTGCCGGTTTGTCCCACATAGCAGCTACTGCACCCGTTGCAACTTAACATATAAACTCCAGATTTTGTATTTGCTGATGTTTTATCTTTGACATTAAAAATTAATTGACTGTTTGACTGGGTGGTTTTAAACGCTATTTGCAAATTATGTTTCCTCAAAGAGCGAGCTATTTGTTCTGAAATTGCACCGAAATATGAAATTTTACAGTACTTTTTATCATTTGTTTGTTTTACTTTTGGATATACTTGATGAATTAGTAATTGTTTCCGCTTTTTATTTATTAAGTAACTAATTTCTTTTTCTTTGAAGCCGTTATTTTGTGCTATTAGTTATATTTTGTTGATATTGGATATTGAAAGGTCGGGAAAATTGATGGTTTGATTTTGTTCTTTTTCAAGTGTAAATTTTATTTTTGGATGGACACTATTTAAATGTTTTAATGTTACTTCTATTTGTCTCTCATTTCCAGAATAATAAACCAAAATATCGTCTACATATCGAAACCACAACAATATATTTTTTACTTTATCCGTCTTTAAAAAATTATGTTCCAAGGTTGACATAAACAGTTCTGATAATAAAGGGCTTAGTGGGGCAACAAACTTAGATGCCTTAAAACTATTTATCCTATGTGAAATAACATCAATTGCATTAACGTTTGAAAATAATTTCGGACAAATGTCTACCGCGACTACTTCTGACAAGGCGCATTCTGTCAATCCATTTTCCGATCCCTTTTTCAGGCGATTGGTCAAGAGCTAGCATACTGTTTCTCTGATCTCCTCAATTGCCCCGAACGCGACCCAAGATTCCCCAAGGAAAATTGTATCTATACCCACTGAGAATCACCACCATCAACACAGGAAAAAATCCACAGGCACATACAACTAAACAAACTAAAGAATAACAGGACATCCGGTGAAAATGGTATCACCGCGGAACTATTGAAAAACCTCGGACCAAATTCACTGCAGGAACTTACGCAAATTATCACGAACATCTGGCAAACAGAAAAATTATCAGATGAATGGAAATGCTATCCACCCGCGGCACAAGAAGGGAGACAGAACTGATGTGAACAACTACCGAGGAATCTCCTTACTACAAGTCACTTGAACAACTACTAGAACACCACTACTACTAGAACACAAAATTGGCGGGTACCAGACAGGCTTTCGCCCTGGTCGCTTATGCACTGAACAAATATTTAACTTAAAAACAATATTGAAATACAAAGCTATCAGGAACATCCCAAGCACGTTCGTGGACTTCAAGAAAGCATTATAGAAGGACAAGGACTCGACCTGGACTCGACTCGAACAAGAACTCGACGAATGGAGAAATTTCCGAACCCTTCCTTATTAAAACCGAAGTACACCAAGGAGATGGGTTATCCCCACTTCTCTTCAACCTGGTACTGGACAAAGTCACAAAGGAATGGAAAAAAGAACTGAAAAATCAAGGACACTGGAAACCAATACGACTCGGACGACCCAACAACAACATAGAAATATCATGCCTAGCCTTCGCAGACGACCTAGTCATACTCGCAGACAATAAAAAAAGGGCAACCAAACAGATAGAAGTATTCAAGGAATGTGCAGAGAAAGTCGGCTTACAAACCTCCTTTCAAAAAACCGAATTATTCTGTTCAAAATTAGATATCCAAAATTTGAACACCAAATACGGCAAAATAAATAGGGTCACTCAATTCAAATACCCTGGCGGGATCCTCCAACCCACAGGACGTGAGAAGATAGCACAGAAGACTCGATTACAGAAGATGAAGAGAGCATTTGGCAAGACACAAAATATCTACAATAAGAAATGCATATCCACATACGCAAAAATAAGACACTACAACACAGTAATAAAACCAGAGGTACTATACGCAAGTGAGACACTTACACTCCACACAAAAGCGGCATAGAAAACATATTAAAAGAAGAACGCATTCTCGGAAAATTCTCGACCCAAAACTGACAGAGGAAGGATTCACACTACATTATAGAAAGATCACAGAGAGAATGTCCAACGTAGCGGCAAATATAAGAAAAAGAAGGTTGAAATTCTATGGACATATCAGTAGACTGACAGACATACGAGGAGTTAAGTTAACAGTAACATGAATCGCACAGATCAGAGCTGATCTGGGAAAGGCACAAATGGGCCCGACAGAGATTGAAGATATTGGGTTGGATTGAAGGTTTTAACTTGTTGGAATTTGCATTATTTGTTAATTTTTTTTATAAACTTATCTTTCAGGTTTAGTATTGTTATAATGCGTGTTGAAAATCATGAACTTTTACGCCATATTATGCTCTACCACTTCGAGAAAGGATGGAAAGCAACAGAGTCCGCGCGCGATATAAATGAACTGTTTGATGAAAGAACAATTGGTGAGAGAATGGTCCAAAAATGGTTTAAACGTTTCAAGGATGGTGATACA
The DNA here is from genome assembly GCA_031761425.1 of Cosmopolites sordidus. Lineage (NCBI taxonomy): Eukaryota > Metazoa > Arthropoda > Insecta > Coleoptera > Curculionidae > Cosmopolites > Cosmopolites sordidus. The sequence goes on from JARFXV010000508.1 coordinate 1,102,198, forward strand.
TCGCTTAAAGATGAAGGAAGAGGTCGACCATCGGATTTCGACGATCAGGCACTTCTGGCAGCGGTGGAAGAGGACGAAAGCTTGACAACACGAACGCTGGCAGACGATTTCGATATCAACCAGTCAACGATTGTCCGTCGTCTCAAAAAGCTCGGAAAGGTGTGGAAACTGACTGGATGGGTCCCTCACGAGCTCTCCGACGACAACAAAGCCGATCGCGTTCGAATTTTTACTGATTTGCTGCAGCGAAACGAACAAACACCATTTCTGAAGAACCTCGTCACTGGAGACGATTCTTGGCTCCTCTTCAAAAACATCAAAAGAAAGAAGGTTTGCGTATCGGTGTTTCGCCCAAAGGCATACCAAAAGATGTCCACTGTAAGAAGGCAATGTGGTGCGTTTGGTGGGACAGAAGCGGAATCATCCACTGGGAGATCATCTCAAATGGCATTTGCTATTGGTGGAACGAGAATGGATAGTGGTTTTTTCAATTTTTTTCTCCCATTTTTTGTTTTTTTGCAGATGAGCGTCAGCAGTGGCGAATTCCGAACAAAAATGGCAAGTGGCAGTTCCACGTTAACAGCGACGTCTATCTGGCTCAACTTAACCGCCTTCACGCTGCAATCGAGTCGAAAAGAACGCGCAAAAAAAAACCACATCGTGTTCCACCACGATAACGCCCGTCCTCATGTTGAGCATCGTGTCGTCGAATCCATCGCCAATAAGGGATGGGATCTGTTCCAACATCCGCCATATTCACCGACTGAAGCACCTACGGACTACCACGTCAACAGGGCGCTGAAAAATTGGCAAAGGAACAAAGTCTACGACGATTTGGATGACTTGGTTGCCGATGTTAAGGCGTGGATGGCCTCCAAGAATCGTGACTTCTTCGCCCGAGGAATCGACCAACTGCCAAGCAAATGGGAAGCAGTTCTTGAAGTCGATGGTGAATACGCTCCAGAATAATCATTTAAACATGTTTTGGTTAAATATTTTTATTGTTTTTGTTGAATAAAATTTGTTAAAAAAAAAACGAACTTAATTATGCATCAACCTATTAGAAGAACCTACAGAATTAAAATACATATGTGGAACGTTGCATCAGAGAGCGAAGTTTCGAGGAGATCGGGAACAAAGTGGACGGAGGAGAGAAAGAGAATCCACGGAGAAAGGATGAAAGAGGTGTGGAGGATCAGAGAAAACACTCGAAAATGAGTCGGAATGCTTTGTGTGATCCAACCGGGTCTACACGCATCTAATATTATATATATATATATATATATATATATATATATATATATATATATATATATATATATATATATATATATATATATATATATATATATATATATATGTATATATATATATATATATATATATATATATATATATATATATATATATATATATATATATATATATATATATGATGGAGCTACAGCGACAATTCACCTTGATAATCTTGAAGTGGGAATTAATGTAGAGCGAGGTGTACAACAGGGTGACGTAATATCACCTATTCTATTCTCAGCTTGCCTTGAAGACGTTTTCCGTAATCTGGATTGGGAAGACGATGGTGTAAAGATCAATGGTGCAAACTTAAACCACCTTAGATTTGCAGATTATATCGTTCTCCTTTCACAAGACCCAGAAGAGCTGCAAAAACGCATACAAGAGCTATAAATAAAGGGCTGACAAACCATTTGGCTTAAGAATTAATCCCAAAAGAGTCAGGTTATGTTCAATAAATTTGCTGAGGACAAAACAATTTCAGTTTTAGGAAGTATTTGAAGATCGTGGACCACTTTTTATGTCTTGGGCAGAGGATTTCAGTGGTAGGAGATACCGCCCGAGAGGTGGAACGACGTGTTAAGTGTGGCTGGCAGGCATTTGGCAGGCTCAACATAGTGTTTAAGAGCAAACTTCCACTTTGCCTGAAAAGAAAAATCTTCGATCAGTGGGTCGGGTCCTATTATCCGTTATGGCACGAAACCTGGACACTCACATCGCAATCAATTCAGAAACTTTGGGTAGCACAAAGGGGATTGGAAAAATGTATGCTTGGTATTACAAGACGAGACAGAAAGCCCAGCACATGGATCAGGCAACAAACGAAAGTATGCGACATCATTGGCAAAGGAAAATATTGAAATGGAGATGTGCAGGCCATATAGCGAGGCGATGGACCAAGACAATCCTAGAGTGGATACCGCTTGATCGCAAACGTCCACGAAGAAGACCGAAAGCACGATTGGCTGATAACATCGTTAAATATATTGGACCCCAGTGGCAGAGGAAAACCCAGGACCGTGAAAGTTGGAAGCAAGCTGAAGAGGCCTTCATCCTGCAGTGGATCGACACGGGGTGATGATAATGATGATATATTTATATCTAATATTTTTACGGATGGTAAATAATGTTTCCAAATCATTCCGGGTGTCGATACGTTTATTCTGTGAGGAGTCACGACATTTCTCCAAAATCTCATTTGACATTTTCAAATGTTATCCACTTCGACTGAAGAGTCTAACTGACGTGACGTGACGTGGACGTGACGTGGACGGGTCGTTGCGCTCAGTCTTATAGCCAGCCGGCGACTACGCAGATTGTATCAGGGTAGTTCGAGACTATTCGCGGCGCTCGGCAACACTGTCGGGCGTCCGTTTATTGATATTTCTTGCTCGCCGGAACTTTGCCACGTGTCTTCTTTTTTCAGAAGGGATTTCCATACTTTTGGAAGTATGCGAGCGTTGTTTCGCCTGTTTAGCTCACCCCTTTCTTCTATTTCAAGGGCTTCTCTGATTGTTCGGACCTTGTAGTTTTCAATATTCGCTATTTCTTTGGCTCCTTAAAAATTGATTTTATGTCCTGTTTACAGATCGTGCTGGAACAGAGCGGAAATGGTTTGTTTGTTTTTTACGTTGTTTTTATGTTTTGGTATTCTGGGCGAAATTCGTCTGTTTGTTTGTCCTGTGTATGTTCTGTTGCAGTCGGAACAAGATATGCTATATAACCCATAATTTTCTAGTCGCGAATAGTTTGTGCGGCTTGTAGGCTGCTCTGATGTTATGTTTTCTCACTAGTCTGCCTATCCTATCAGTGATTCCGTATGGTAGCAGGACCTTTGTTGCATTTGGTTAATGATTCACTATTGTTCTTCGTGTTTGAGTTTCCTGACGGTATATATATATATATATATATATATATATATATATATATATATATATATATATATATATATATATATATATATATATATATATATATATATATATATATATATATATATATATATATATATATATATATATATATATATATATATATATATATATATATATATATGTATATATATATATATATATATATATATATATATATATATATATATATATATATATATATATATACCATAATACGCACTAAACAGTGACTCGTTTAGGATGTAAAGGTTTCTCATGAATCAATCGTGAATTTCCCTCACCCCAAAATGCAGCAATTTTGATTATTAATGTAGCCACAAATTTCAAAATGTGGTTCATCTGAAAAGATAATTTTTTGAGAAAAATCATCTTTTTATTCTTTGATCCAATTGACAAATGCACGAGGTTTTGAATGATCCAGTGACTTTAGTTCCTGTGTTATTTGAACCTTATAAGCCTTCAGAGCTAAATCTTTTCGTAAAATACACCATGTTGTGGATTCAACGAGTCCAAATTGTTGTGAACGTCGACTAATGGGAATTTCTAGACCTTCGGTAACACTTTTACGTACGAAATCAATATGCTCCTGTGAACGACCATTACGACTGTAGGGTAAGTGTGGTTATTACTGCGGTCTTTAATATTGGGTCAACTTTGATAAAGAATATTATGAATTTGTTAAAAGTTTTCATATAATTTTTTTTTGTAATAATGATGTTTAATAATGATGTTATTCTAACATGATAAAATAATATTTTCATTTATTAAAAAGCATTTTAAAAAATTATGTAAATGCATGCATTACTTCGGGTATAAAAGAAGTTCGCCCCTATTACGGCGTGTCAGTTACTGCGAATGATCCAGTTACTGCGTGCCTATTACTGCGGATAACCCAATGACTACAAAACTTTTGGATCTAGTTAAAAATTGATTTAAACAATAAATCGTTTATCAATTCTTCTTGACAAAGAAGACACATACAACTTGGCAAAGTGGTTAACAAAGAAATTTGAAAATCTACTAAACAAACTACCTTCTTGTTCTGTGATAAATTCAACCAAATTCATAGAAAAAGTAAAAAATACACATCTACAGGAAGGTGAGGTTTTGGTTTCCTTTGACGTTTCATCGTTGTTTCCGAGTGTCCCGATTCCACATACCTTGAAATACCTAAGGGAGTTACTCGAGTTAAACGGTTTTAACAACAAAATTGTTTCTGAGTACATCTCCTTAACAAGATTATGTATGAAGTAAAATTATTTTCAGCTTAATAACAGGTTTTATGAACAACAAGAAGGAACGGCAATAGGCAATCCTCTGTCACCGTTCGTAGCCAACTTATTTATCAGTAAATTTGAAACCGAGGCAAAAGATGAATTCAGTTACTTTCCGAAGGTATGGTTAAGATATCTGGATGACTTTTTTGGCCATTTTCGAATCGAAAAATGAAAATTTAGATGATTTTATTCAGAACTTAAATAGTAAATCCGAAAATATAATATTCACGCATGAACTCGAAAACAACGATAGTTTACCATTTCTGGATGTGTTAGTCAGTAGAAATAATAAAAATAGGTTAGATTTTGATATTTTCAGAAAAACCACCACCACTTCGAGATATATTCCTAACGATTCAAATCATGGCTTGCAAAATAAGATGGCTAGTTTAAATTTTATGGTAAATAGATTAATTAATTTTCCTTTAAATAAAGATAATTATAACAAAGAATTAAAATTAATTAGGGAGGTATCTGAAGTGAATAGTTATAATAAGAACATTATAGATAAACTAATTAGAAAACATAAGTTCAGAAAATTATTGAAAAAAGTGGACATTAAGGTTGTGTACAAACCATATAATAAATTAAGAGAAGTTCTGAGTAATCCAAAGGATAAAGTAGAGCAGCATGAAAAGTCGGGGATTTACGAAATTAGTTGTCAAGACTGTGATCGAAGGTATATTGGCCAAACAAAAAGATCGATATTGACAAGATATAAAGAACATATTGCCCACATTAGATATGGGAGAAATGAAAAATCTTGTGTTGCCCAACATGCAATCGAACATGACCACAGTATAGATATTAGTAATTTAAGACTAATTAAAAGTGTTAATAATAATAGTGCTTTGGATGCATATGAAAGCATTCAAATAGAAAAATGTAAGAAAATCATGAACCGTGAATGTAAGGCTTAGTACACTTCACGGTTCATGATTTTTACACGCTTCGTTAGGTATGGTTTTCATATAAATAAAACATAGTTTAGTTTTAGAATTAGATTAAATCATTTCCTGATGATGCTAACATGGTTAGCGAAACGTGCATCGAGCAGTTCAAAAAAAAGTGTTTTGGTGTTTAGTGGTAAATCTCTTCAAGTTTAATAAATCGTTTAATAATAATTGTTAGTGTTACTTTGAGTATGTAAACTATAGTTGAATTAAAAATCTAAAAGAATAGAATAATTATAGTACTGTTGTATTATCCAGGTTATTGTTTGATGATGTTGCCTCTAAGTTATCAATAATTGGCATGTCGATCATTTCAGCCAGACTGCACAATTTCGTCATTATCAGAGATGTTTTGCTATAAATAAAAAAGATAAATAAATTAAAACATGCGAAATAAGAGATTTGACATAGCGTCAAATATTTTAATATGTACTAATTACTTCTTGGGCAAGAGAAATTTCGTTGCTTGATTGATAAGTGATGTTTGTTCGTTTTGCCAACTTATACCAAATATCAAAAACATTTTCATCTTCTTTTCTCCTTGTCCAAATTGAGTTAGCATGGACTCTGAATAATGTTAATGTATCTTCACCTATTAAGCTCTCCAAAACTTTTAAAGCTTCTGATTGTTTGGATACTTCTGTTGTATCTTCAGAAGAGCTTTGTATTTCACTAGATGAAGTTTCAAGCTTTTTGAATACTTTACTGTAATCAATAGTTTGGAATACATTCTCTATTTTTTATTTTTAAATTCAAACTCTCGAATGTTTTTTTCAATTGAACAACTTGGCTTTTTCTATACTAATTGTTCCAGAATGTTCACGCAAATCTTGAAAAGAGCTTTAATAAGCTGCTCTAAATGTAAGAAAGAAAGCTACATCTAACGGTTGTAAGATATGTGTAGCGTTAGGATGTAAAACAACAAGAATTATTTTATTTTCACTGCAAAATTTGCTCAGAGGCAAAGTGACCTGTAAACTATATCCATTAATGTACAATATAATCGGTAATTGAATATTGCTTTGGTCAACCCATGGGAAAAAAACCTCTCTTATATATTAGGAATTTTTTTGGACGTCATCCAACCGTTATCGGAATAACTAAAACTGAAGTTTGGACGTGCTACCCTTATAACATCTTTAGGTACCCTTTAACCTGCAAAAAACACCAAAGTTGACCTAACCTAAACTGACTAACCTAACCTAACTAAACACCTAACTGACGTGACGTGACGTGGACGTGACGTGGACGGGTCGTTGCGCTCAGTCTTATAGCCAGCCGGCGACTACGCAGATTGTATCAGGGTAGTTCGAGACTATTCGCGGCGCTCGGCAACACTGTCGGGCGTCCGTTTATTGATATTTCTTGCTCGCCGGAACTTTGCCACGTGTCTTCTTTTTTCAGAAGGGATTTCCATACTTTTGGAAGTATGCGAGCGTTGTTTCGCCTGTTTAGCTCACCCCTTTCTTCTATTTCAAGGGCTTCTCTGATTGTTCGGACCTTGTAGTTTTCAATATTCGCTATTTCTTTGGCTCCTTAAAAATTGATTTTATGTCCTGTTTACAGATCGTGCTGGAACAGAGCGGAAATGGTTTGTTTGTTTTTTACGTTGTTTTTATGTTTTGGTATTCTGGGCGAAATTCGTCTGTTTGTTTGTCCTGTGTATGTTCTGTTGCAGTCGGAACAAGATATGCTATATAACCCATAATTTTCTAGTCGCGAATAGTTTGTGCGGCTTGTAGGCTGCTCTGATGTTATGTTTTCTCACTAGTCTGCCTATCCTATCAGTGATTCCGTATGGTAGCAGGACCTTTGTTGCATTTGGTTAATGATTCACTATTGTTCTTCGTGTTTGAGTTTCCTGACGGTATATATATATATATATATATATATATATATATATATATATATATATATATATATATATATATATATATATATATATGTATATATATATATATATATATATATATATATATATATATATATATATATATATATATATATATATATATATATATATACCATAATACGCACTAAACAGTGACTCGTTTAGGATGTAAAGGTTTCTCATGAATCAATCGTGAATTTCCCTCACCCCAAAATGCAGCAATTTTGATTATTAATGTAGCCACAAATTTCAAAATGTGGTTCATCTGAAAAGATAATTTTTTGAGAAAAATCATCTTTTTATTCTTTGATCCAATTGACAAATGCACGAGGTTTTGAATGATCCAGTGACTTTAGTTCCTGTGTTATTTGAACCTTATAAGCCTTCAGAGCTAAATCTTTTCGTAAAATACACCATGTTGTGGATTCAACGAGTCCAAATTGTTGTGAACGTCGACTAATGGGAATTTCTAGACCTTCGGTAACACTTTTACGTACGAAATCAATATGCTCCTGTGAACGACCATTACGACTGTAGGGTAAGTGTGGTTATTACTGCGGTCTTTAATATTGGGTCAACTTTGATAAAGAATATTATGAATTTGTTAAAAGTTTTCATATAATTTTTTTTTGTAATAATGATGTTTAATAATGATGTTATTCTAACATGATAAAATAATATTTTCATTTATTAAAAAGCATTTTAAAAAATTATGTAAATGCATGCATTACTTCGGGTATAAAAGAAGTTCGCCCCTATTACGGCGTGTCAGTTACTGCGAATGATCCAGTTACTGCGTGCCTATTACTGCGGATAACCCAATGACTACAAAACTTTTGGATCTAGTTAAAAATTGATTTAAACAATAAATCGTTTATCAATTCTTCTTGACAAAGAAGACACATACAACTTGGCAAAGTGGTTAACAAAGAAATTTGAAAATCTACTAAACAAACTACCTTCTTGTTCTGTGATAAATTCAACCAAATTCATAGAAAAAGTAAAAAATACACATCTACAGGAAGGTGAGGTTTTGGTTTCCTTTGACGTTTCATCGTTGTTTCCGAGTGTCCCGATTCCACATACCTTGAAATACCTAAGGGAGTTACTCGAGTTAAACGGTTTTAACAACAAAATTGTTTCTGAGTACATCTCCTTAACAAGATTATGTATGAAGTAAAATTATTTTCAGCTTAATAACAGGTTTTATGAACAACAAGAAGGAACGGCAATAGGCAATCCTCTGTCACCGTTCGTAGCCAACTTATTTATCAGTAAATTTGAAACCGAGGCAAAAGATGAATTCAGTTACTTTCCGAAGGTATGGTTAAGATATCTGGATGACTTTTTTGGCCATTTTCGAATCGAAAAATGAAAATTTAGATGATTTTATTCAGAACTTAAATAGTAAATCCGAAAATATAATATTCACGCATGAACTCGAAAACAACGATAGTTTACCATTTCTGGATGTGTTAGTCAGTAGAAATAATAAAAATAGGTTAGATTTTGATATTTTCAGAAAAACCACCACCACTTCGAGATATATTCCTAACGATTCAAATCATGGCTTGCAAAATAAGATGGCTAGTTTAAATTTTATGGTAAATAGATTAATTAATTTTCCTTTAAATAAAGATAATTATAACAAAGAATTAAAATTAATTAGGGAGGTATCTGAAGTGAATAGTTATAATAAGAACATTATAGATAAACTAATTAGAAAACATAAGTTCAGAAAATTATTGAAAAAAGTGGACATTAAGGTTGTGTACAAACCATATAATAAATTAAGAGAAGTTCTGAGTAATCCAAAGGATAAAGTAGAGCAGCATGAAAAGTCGGGGATTTACGAAATTAGTTGTCAAGACTGTGATCGAAGGTATATTGGCCAAACAAAAAGATCGATATTGACAAGATATAAAGAACATATTGCCCACATTAGATATGGGAGAAATGAAAAATCTTGTGTTGCCCAACATGCAATCGAACATGACCACAGTATAGATATTAGTAATTTAAGACTAATTAAAAGTGTTAATAATAATAGTGCTTTGGATGCATATGAAAGCATTCAAATAGAAAAATGTAAGAAAATCATGAACCGTGAATGTAAGGCTTAGTACACTTCACGGTTCATGATTTTTACACGCTTCGTTAGGTATGGTTTTCATATAAATAAAACATAGTTTAGTTTTAGAATTAGATTAAATCATTTCCTGATGATGCTAACATGGTTAGCGAAACGTGCATCGAGCAGTTCAAAAAAAAGTGTTTTGGTGTTTAGTGGTAAATCTCTTCAAGTTTAATAAATCGTTTAATAATAATTGTTAGTGTTACTTTGAGTATGTAAACTATAGTTGAATTAAAAATCTAAAAGAATAGAATAATTATAGTACTGTTGTATTATCCAGGTTATTGTTTGATGATGTTGCCTCTAAGTTATCAATAATTGGCATGTCGATCATTTCAGCCAGACTGCACAATTTCGTCATTATCAGAGATGTTTTGCTATAAATAAAAAAGATAAATAAATTAAAACATGCGAAATAAGAGATTTGACATAGCGTCAAATATTTTAATATGTACTAATTACTTCTTGGGCAAGAGAAATTTCGTTGCTTGATTGATAAGTGATGTTTGTTCGTTTTGCCAACTTATACCAAATATCAAAAACATTTTCATCTTCTTTTCTCCTTGTCCAAATTGAGTTAGCATGGACTCTGAATAATGTTAATGTATCTTCACCTATTAAGCTCTCCAAAACTTTTAAAGCTTCTGATTGTTTGGATACTTCTGTTGTATCTTCAGAAGAGCTTTGTATTTCACTAGATGAAGTTTCAAGCTTTTTGAATACTTTACTGTAATCAATAGTTTGGAATACATTCTCTATTTTTTATTTTTAAATTCAAACTCTCGAATGTTTTTTTCAATTGAACAACTTGGCTTTTTCTATACTAATTGTTCCAGAATGTTCACGCAAATCTTGAAAAGAGCTTTAATAAGCTGCTCTAAATGTAAGAAAGAAAGCTACATCTAACGGTTGTAAGATATGTGTAGCGTTAGGATGTAAAACAACAAGAATTATTTTATTTTCACTGCAAAATTTGCTCAGAGGCAAAGTGACCTGTAAACTATATCCATTAATGTACAATATAATCGGTAATTGAATATTGCTTTGGTCAACCCATGGGAAAAAAACCTCTCTTATATATTAGGAATTTTTTTGGACGTCATCCAACCGTTATCGGAATAACTAAAACTGAAGTTTGGACGTGCTACCCTTATAACATCTTTAGGTACGCTTTAACCTGCAAAAAACACCAAAGTTGGTGCTAGATTGCCTGCTACATTTGCAGTGGCGAGGAAAGTGGCTTTTTCTTTTTGATTATTACTGACAATACTGTACACGTTCTTAGTACCATTTGGCGCAAGCATTGAAGATGGTTTAGGATTCATGGAAACACCAATTTCATCTCCATTTAAAACCCTTGTAGGATTAATAGTCGAAAAGTCTTCATCCGTTGAAACTTCAGTTACATAGTCACAAACTCCTTTAAACCATCCATGTATCCCTAGCTCCGCCACTTTTGCCCGGGTTAGAAACAAATTTTCAGAAACTCTTTCAGGAACATTTGGATAACGTTTTAAATAACATTCGAGCCAATACCTTCTTGGCTTATTATCGATAAACAGGTTTTTCGCTTATCGTTATCACATAAAAGTTTTACACTTTCAACTAGTTTTTGTTTGGTTACAGGGAACCCCTCCCAGCAACAATAAAAAATCCATTCCACCAACTCATTTTCTTCTTGATCAGTCAGAACAGTTGATGGTTTTGGTGCTTTGTATATATATATTTTTGTTTTTTTGCTCTGATTGTTGACTCCGGGATGTTATATTTTCTGGAAACCTCGGCAACTGTCATTCCACCGAGAGCTTCTGCAACTGCTAATTTTACGTCACATTTATTATAATTATACCTAGTATTGTTGTTCATTTTTGACTTTTTGTTTATTAACTTTAAATTTATTATTTACTTTACGCATTGTTTATTTTTTATTGCGAGATAGCTTAGAACAGTATCATTTATCTTCGCAGTAATGGGCACCAGCGCATACAACTAGAGGCGCTCCCATTACTGTGGTTGATTGAAAAAATGGCAGTAATACACGCACGCTCGATTAATTAGTGCCAATTGCTGCGTCAGTAAATAATAAATAATAATCAATCAAAGTTTAATGTGTAGTGCATTTTTGATATTAAAAAAGTATTATCTTACTTCGATAAGCAATAAATATGAATATTGAATCATTTATCTATGAAAAAAAGATCTTTTAATGTCGCTTGTTTTCACACACGCACTGACACAAAAGGCATAATTTTCTCCTTCTATAACCAGCCAGTTTTCACTAATTAATAACAAATCGAAAAATTGTTGTACATGTCAAATTACTATGCTGTTGATGATTTTAAAGTTTAAAGTACGAGCCGTATGTTTTTTTAATTATAAAAATTCTTATATCGTTTTTTTATAATATAACTAAAAAATTCGCAGATACCCACACCCTTAATAATACCGTCACTTACCCTATATTGCTTTATCTTCCACGGAACCAGTTCTGATGGACAATTGGGCTAACCGTAAATATCACGTAATTTTCTGAAAACAATTTTTCATTGTTGTTCTGTTGTGTACGACTCCATTTTTATAAATGTCATACATTATACTTCTGAAATCACTAAACCTAGGCAAATTCACAACGTCATCTGTGTTTTATTCAACAATTTAAAAAAAACCGCTCAATTTGAAAGACCTGTTAATTATTTCCGTAGTTCGAGATCATCGGCAAACAAAAAAAGAGGCTATGCTTAAAATTAGAATTTTAATGTCCTTCATTTTCTTCACGAAGTGGGTCAAATAAACTGTAGAAGCAATTGAGGGACAGTTGAGAAAACGTGCATAACCAAAATGAAAGAAATTAAAAGTTATATTACTGCTTCTTTCTTCCTAAATTAAGTTTTAAATTTTATTTCTTATCGAATAAAAATGAAAAACGAGATATTGAACATTCTGTTCCTAATTTCAGTGAAAGATCGAGAATCTGGTCATGTTACAGTTAGGACATAATTTATGTGTTTGATGACATTAATGATCAAGAAATATTTTTTCAATATTTACAAGATTATAATTTTTTTATCGCTTTTCTGTTTCAATTTCTTTTTTACATTTAAATGTAGGTCTATTTATTTTATAATAACGTGTAGAAAACATATTGTAGACGCCATTGAAAGACATGAAACATCGAAAATTCACCTGGATTCTTGTCTTGTATCAACAATGGCGGCTACATGGAACACTAGATGAAGAACAAGAGTTCATGATCAAGAAAGAAAGATCTTTTTGGTGCCAAGTATTCCCTACACTTCTTGATGTTACTCTGACACTTTCAACGTGTAATTTAGCCTTTCGTGGCTGCAGAGAAAAAGCAGATAGCAATTATCCAAGTTCCCGAGGAAACTTTTTGAGTATTGTTGAGTTACTAGCAAAATACGATCCGATTTTACAAGAATTGTTAAGTAAACCAAAGGGCCAGATAAAATACTTGGTCTAAAAATACAAAATGAGCTCATTTCTGTCCTGGTTCTAAAAATAGAAAATGCACTCATAAATGAAATAAATGCCGCACCATTTTACTCTATCATATTCGATATGACTCAAGATATTTCAAAAACAGATCAACTGTGTGAACTTTACCGTTATTGTATGAGAAAGACGAAAATTGAATCCCAAAGACGCTCGTCATTAAAGAGTCACTTTTAAGATTTCGTGAAGTTAAGGACCAAACTGCCTTAGCAATGTCCAACCAAATTATTAAATCCATAAATGATAAAAATATACCTCTAAATAAGTGTCGAGAACAAGGATATGATCGTGCTAACACAACGAAAGGCACTTATGGTGGAGTTCAAAAACGCATAAAAGATATCGAGCCAAATGCGGTATATGTTCACTGTGCTGCTCATAACTTAAATCTGGTACTTAATGATGCAGTAAGAGAAGTTATTGATATGCAACATTTTTTTGAAGCAGTTCTACAAATTTATAATTTTTTTGGGCATAGTATCAATAGATATCTTATCAGGTTGTATATCTGATAAAGAAAGGGAGTCTTCAACTTCGATAACATTAAAAACATTAAACCCTGCTAGATGGGCAGGACGTTATGATGTTATTTTTGCTTTAAAAGTTCGGTTTGTTGAAGTCCAAAAAGCGCTAACGAAAACAATTCTGTTAAATTGCAAATCAGATGAAAGAAATGAAGCTATTTTACTCAAGAAGAAGATCGAAAACTAGAATTTTATTATGTTGTTGGTTTTCCATTGCAAAATTCTACAAACTATCGATGTAGCCTCTAAAGCACGTCAGTCTAAAGCCACCGATCTTTCAAATGCCTTAAAACGTTTGAAAATATGCCTGGAAGAATTGGAAAAGTATAGACATGAATTTGAAAATTTAAAAAGGAAGCAAATAGTGTAGCAGAAAAATGTTCCATCAACCCTGAATTTTCTAAAACTCGTCGGAGGAAGGTGAAACGCCATTTTGACGAACTTTGCGAAGATGAGTGTCTCCAAGATCCGGAAAGTTTGTTCAAAGTGAACATATTTTATCGAGTATTAGACATTATTATTAATTAACTGAAATCGGGTTTCCTTCCAATGAATGAAATTATTTCCAATTTCGGTGTTTTGCAACCTGCCACTTTGCATAATTTAAATGACACTAAACTATTAAAAAAGCTCTAGAATTTATTAATATATATAAAAATTAAGATATATGATATATTAATAATTAAGAATAATTTTATGTCGTGCAACTTTCCTGAAGCATGTACTGCATTAATGTTGCTTGTTATAATTCCTGTGACTACAGCTAGTGCTGAAAGATCATTTTAGAAACTAAAATTAATAAAAACCTATATAAGAAACTGTATAGGACAAGACAGTCTATGTAACTTGGCTATTCTATCTATTGAAAGTTCTATGGCCCGATCTTTAAACGTTGATGATGTTATTGATATTTTTGCGGAACAGAAAGACAGGATAAAATAATTTTATTAATAAATATCTTGTTAATATTAAATTGTTATTTCATTAAAATTATGTAATACCTATGCCTTTGAAAATAGCATGTACTAGATATTTAACTAAAATGCACACAATATTAGAAATAATGTTGGGTAACTACCTGAATGATTAATTAAAATTAAATTTCAACGTGACGATTTTTACTGGGAGGGCCCCATTCAATGAATTTGCCACGGGCCTCAGATGGTATAGTTTCGCTACTGATATCAACTTTGACGTTCCTTGATTTTAATACTTCCAATATAATGCGGTTTATCATACATTACAAAATAAACAGTTGTCTCATCTTTGATCTCATCATTTGAAGTAAATCTTCACTCAGAAAACCGTTTCTTCAGGTTTGGGAAGAGTGAGTAATCTACCTACTGTCTGGATTGCTACTTCATTCGCGACATTTAATAATGAATGTTTGTTTCTAGGTTATAAATCTACTGTTAGAGGCATCCATCCATTCATCCATCTATCCATCCATCCATCCATCCATTCATCCATCATCAGCCTATTGAAGTCCACTACTGGACATAGACCTTAAGAGCTTTTCACTTTTCCTTAAGAGTTTTTATTGTGTTCGGTCCTGCGCTGCCTGCATACAGTTTGTTTTAATGCATTTTAGGTCATCCATCTGGTGGAGGAACGTCCTCTGTTTCTGAAAGCTACCGATTTCATTCTGCATTCGAGGATTCGTTTTGTCCACCTGTCATCAACAACTTTCGCAATATAACCCGTCCAGTTCCACTTCAACATCGCTTTTCTTTCTACTGCATCAATCAGTTTTGTTCGTCGGTGCATTTCTATATTTGGTATTCGATCTCTGAGGGAGTCTCCGTACCATTACTAGTTGTGTCATCTCTATCTTTCTAATTGCCTGTTTTGTCATTGTTGGAGTCACTGTACCATATGTAATAACTCGAAGGACACACTTGTTGAAATTTTTTTCTCTTTAAACACACCGGCAATACTGACTTTAGTATATATCTCAGATTTCCGAAAACAGGACACGCAAGTCCTAATCTAAAACACTTTCTAATAGTAATCTCTGGTCTGAAGTATTTAAAAGATGTAGTTTGTTCTACTCTGATATTATCAATGTACACGCCCCCGCCAAGTACCAGGTTTGTCATAGTTTGGATTTTTGCGAAGTTGATTTTGAGTCCCACTTTCTTGAAGACTTCGTTGAGATCTTTTAGCATCAATAATAGCATCATCCAGACGGTCAACTATTATGACTAGGTTGTCAGCGAATCTCACGTGGTTGAGGTTTTCACAGTTTATGTTCACTTCTACGCCGTCCCATCGTATGTGTTTGCACATATATTCAAGTAGTGTATTGAAAAGTTTTAGTGAAATGGTGGCGCCTTGGTAAACACCGCTTCCTATATCAAATGTGTCTGTGTTGTCGTGGAGTCGGACATTTACAATGGCGTTTTCATAAATGTGTTTGATGAGTACAGTGTAGTGGTAGTCAATACGGCAATTTGACTTTTTTATGAGGCTTTTCAATAGTTGGAGATGATCATTAATGCCGTACCCTGTCCTGAAGTCAGCCCGTATTTGAACAACATGTATATGTGTAATAGGAGACTGATAGGTCGATAGTTTTCGATATTCGTTAGGTCTCCCCACCTTTCTACCATTATCCATTGCTACCATTTTAAGAATCTATTATTTTATTAATCTATTATATTATTTTCTCTTGGTTTTAACATTGCCCGGTTTTGTCGACCAGTTTGCAAATGTTTCCTTGCCTTGCGAAAGTTTTTATCTGAGAATTTTTAGACTCTGATTGTTCTCTATGATATTATTTATGTTTTCGGAGTTAAATTTTCTTATATCCTTTTTTACAGCTTTTAAAATTTCTCTACTTAACTGTCGTAGTCGTGGATAGTTTATTTTATTTTGATAAAACTCAACGTTCTCAGGTAATTTGTCCCACTTTATGTACTTCGTCTTGGCTATGAGTTTCGTTCTCTCTTTCTTTAGGCTTAGGGCTAGCTTAGCTCTCACCATTCAATGATCGCTGCTAGTTGTAAATGTATAAATAGTACATGACCGGGACATCATGGACTATTTTTTTCTTACTTGTGATTATAAAGTCAATTACATTATTTTGTTTGCAATCGGGGCTTATCCACATCTATTTATTTTATGGTGTCTTGTTAAAGAAAGAAATAATCGCGGAAAGATTGTATTGTTGTGTATAGTTCAACAATCTATTACCTCTCTCATTTCTCTCTCCATTACCATAATAACTGAGGGAACTTTCCGCCTCATATTACTTCTTCCCGATATTTACATTAAAATCGCCAATCGTAAGAGTTTAGAATCTCTTGCAAAACTGTATCGTAGAAGGCCTCCATGTCTTAACAAACTCTGAAGTTGGGGCGTGAGTAAACTGTATCTTGTATTTAGTTTAAATACTAAGTAGATGATTCTTGGGCTGATGCTCTTTATTTCTTTTGTATTTCTAAGGTGACTCTTGTGAACGATGACACCAACACCAGCCTCAGATATTTCTTCGTATCCCTTGTAGTAGAATAGATTACAAAGTCCTAGAGCAATTTGGTCTTATCCTCTTCGTCTAACCTCGTTGAGACCTTGACGTCCCTTTTATATTTTTATCAGTCCTTCCTCAACTTCCGCCATTCTTTCATCAGATAACATAGTTCTGACCTTGGTTTGTTTTAGAAAGCGAATTCGCCCCCCACCCCTAATTCCATGACGCAGCCTTCCTTGGAAGGATGGGATTTACTTACCTGTGGATTAAACTTATTGTTTTCGATGTTCGCCATTTGCTTGTAATCGGGAATAATCCCTTAAAACAAATGCTGTAACAGTTCGAATTTGAGTTTTACCCATTTTTACAAAATATGTCAAAATCTGTATACTTAACAACTAGCATAGTCATTTGGTTATATGTGCGCACTCTCAGACTCAAACCGAGAATATTTCGAACAATCTTTTTGTATGTGTAGTTGAAATTAAATTAATATGTGAATAATAAGATTTTAATTTTCTTCATTTGGCTTGTTAAATGGTTTGTGATAAACTCAGACTAAAAATAAAAACTAATTTGTGGTGGTCATTTACAGCAGTTTACTTCCTAAACATAGTTTCTCTTGTTTTATTATCGGTTTGAAAAGTAACTTTATTTTTTATTGCGTGAAAATAACGTCATTTGTTGTAACACAATGTGTATCGTATTGTGTTTTTGTTTTGTTTCAATCAATCCCAACTGACACAATCTTTTATTACATAAAATTTTCGACAATGAAATTCGAATGAACAATTTTGCGATTTTAAATACAACTTAAAATGTTTTTCTATTTATTGTTATATGCAAACTAAATAAAATGTTCGAACATGGAAACAATGGTTGTATTTTGAAACTAATTATACCAGTCGGGGTGTATTTGGGAAAATATTTGAATACAAGTTCAAAAATCAATGTCTGCGAAGTATCAATTATTCCTTCCTAGTTTACAAAGTAGTGATTTTGTAATCGCGTTTCTCTAATCATGTTTACATAATCAAGAAACTCTCACAGAAATCGTTTCCATAGCTGTTTCCATAGCTGTAGTTCCGCGAACTGAAACTTTAAACATAATATACCTGGTTTTCAATATAAATATAAACATCTATGTTTCAATATCAGAAAACGCAGTAAGCGATTTTCTGAATCAGTTGGTTACAATACAATTTATATATATATTATATCTAATATTGTCACCACGGGCGTGGCCAAGGGGGGGTTTTGGGGGTTCAAACCCCCCCTAAATAAGCCAAATATTACCTAATATTATACCGGAAAAATACGAGGATTGAAGAGAGTTAAATTATTACATCTGAATTGAATATATATCCGAACTAGTGGACGTTGCACATACCAACGCCATCTCTTGTCGAGTAGTCGAACGATTTTGTATCGTATGGAAACTTTGCTCAAACTAACCCAAACCCTTAGCTACGCCCGTGAAGGACAGTCTAACTGTCGAAATGCTAAAAGCGGGTGGTCGGACGTTACATAAAACACTGGCAAAATTATATTCAAAATGCCTCAAAGAACAAAATGTACCTGACTTATAGAAAAATACAGAAGTGATCCTTTTATATAAAAAAAAATAGCACAGAGGAATTTGAAGAACTACCGTCCAATAAGCCACCTATCGGTAATATACAAAGTTTTCACCAAGATAATATCTAAAAGAATATTATAAAAACTGAATGACGCACAACCAAGAGAGCAAGCAGGATTCAGAAGTGGATTCAGTACAATGGATCACATTCAGATTATACAGCAGGCTATAAAAAGGCATAACGAATACACCATGCCACCTTGGCTTTTATCGACTACGAAAAAGCATTTGACTTAATCTCAAAGCCGGCCATAATGAATGCATTGTTGAGCCAGTAGGTAGACAAAGCATCTGTAAACCTTTTAGGATCGATATATGATGGAGCTACAGCGACAATTCACCCTGATGAGGTGTACGACACGGTGACCCAATATCGCCTATTCTTTTCTCGCCTGCCCTTGAAGAAGTATTCCGTAAAAAAAAACAAACGTCGATTGGAAACAATATGGTGTAAAGATTAATGGTACAAACTTAAATCATCTTAGATTTGCAGATGATATCGTTCTCTTTTGAGAAGACCCATAGGCGCTTCAAAGACGCATAAACCTGAAAAAGACTCAGGTTATGTTCAATAAATTCGTTTTTATTGATTGCGCGGTTGGCTGTTGGTGAAACATAGTAACAATGATAATAATTAAAACACTTGGTATTTGTTTCACAATATATTCAAGATATTCTCTAACATGTTTCGGCCTCGCGACCATTCTCCAAGAGAGTTATGTATAAACATAGTTTATACATAAGTTTATACATAACTCTCTTTGAGAATGGTCGCGAGGCCGAAACATGTTAGAGAATATCTTGAATATACTGTGAAACAAATACCAAGTGTTTTAATTATTATCATTCAATAAATTCGCTCAAGATACACGAATTTTAGTTTTAGGAAAGGATTTGAAGATCGTGGACCACTTTTTGTATCTTGGGAGGAAGCCCCACCCATCCCTTACATTGGAGTGCACATGTTTCGTCTGTTGGTAGTTAGACTCATCAGGGTACCGACACATGCTCTCTCGCCAAAAATAGGGAGTCCAAGTATATATATATATATATATATATATATATATATATATATATATATATATATATATATATATATATATATATATATATATATATACATATATATATATGTAAAAAGTAATGTAAATAAAATATATTTAATAAACTATTTAGATTTATCTTTCTCTTAAAAAATCCCTACGAACTTTCGGAACAACCCAATAATTTAAATCAAATTCACTCCGTTTCTGGCGCTTATTCCAACTCTCTCATTTTTGCATTTATATTATCATAGTTCGAGGTCGTCTACGAAGAAAAACAGAGACAACGCGTAAAATTAGGATTTTAATTTCCTTCATTTTCTCTGCAAAGTGGGTCAAATAATCTTTAGCGGAAAACGAGAGACTAGTCGTGGAGCGTGTATAAACAAAATGGGGAAGAATTAAAAGTTTATGTTACAAGTCTTTGTTTCCTGAATTAACTTTCTTTCGTTGTATTAATAGATCAGAAAGATATATTGAAAATTCTGTTTCTAAGGTTAATGAATGATTAGATCACCGGAAATGCATGCTCAAAAAAGTTTCCCAACTTATCGGGACATACTTCAAATGCTCCAAGAGTATACAGTCAGAGCTAATTATTCACGGTTTCGTTATTCTCGTTATTTTCAGTATATGCGGACTAAAAAATAATAACCATTTCTTGTATTCGCAGCTGAACATTTCTTTATTCGTTGATCCCAAACTAATGATATATATATATATATATATATATATATATATATATATATATATATATATATATATATATATATATATATATATATATATATATATATATTATTTTTTATTTATTGGGACTATTGAAAAAAATACAAACTTACATTTAAAAACCTACCAATATCAATTAAACAATTAATTTTTTGAATTGTTTAACTAATATGTGTCAATTTTGTATAAAATTTTTAAATTAAAATAAAAAAAAATATATTTTTTTTTTATAAAAGTAATTTTTATTTAATAAATAATAAATAAATAAAAATAATAAATAAAACAATAATAATAATACTAAACGGTCACGAAAATATATGTAATTATATATATATATATATATATATATATATATATATATATATATATATATATATATATATATATATATATATATATGTATTTTAGAATAATATGTATTCATTTAC
Source organism: Cosmopolites sordidus (assembly GCA_031761425.1). NCBI lineage: Eukaryota > Metazoa > Arthropoda > Insecta > Coleoptera > Curculionidae > Cosmopolites > Cosmopolites sordidus. The sequence goes on from JARFXV010000508.1 coordinate 1,123,010, forward strand.
CAGTTACCTTTCAAAGCAAATAAATATCAAACTAATTAAAAACAAAAAAGTTTTATTGCCGCTTCGCCGAAAGTTTTTTGGCAAATAAGTCGCCGAAAGTTTTTTTGGCAAATAAGTCGCCGAGTCGTCGAGTTACGCGTGACGCTATGACGCTATCGGCATGATTGGTGCCGAATTTTTTTACTTATTGCTTCAACCTATCATTAGCCAGAAGAGAGTGCCTTAAAGTGGTGCTACAATCCGTGAAAAACCTAAGCGTCTTTACGAACATTTTAGAGAACCTTGTGTTGAACAGACGGATAGAGGACTTCAAGCATCGAAAAGTTGGTTCAGTAAGTTCGGCGCGACAGTCGCTGCATAACATCTGCAGACACAGACAGCAGCAACAACATCTCCAGAAGAATTTTCAAAGTTAATTGCTGATGGTGAATACAAACGTGAATATAAAAGCGTCTATATCTAATGCCGTGTTCAGAAAAGGTTGGGAACCTCTGGTCTAGCAAAACTCCACTTCGAGGTTTTAATTTTACAGATGACCTTTTTACAGTATCATTTTTTCGCTATTTTTCCCTTCTAATGTGGTCTCACAGTTTCATACTTCTTTGTGCAACTCCCAATTTATTTGCTAATTGAACGATAAACGACATGGTTTCTACCCCCCTCAATCAGACATTCCTTGAATAATTGTCTCTTTAATTTTAATGGTTTAATTAAACCTTTTCTATTCATTTTCCCTCCATATGTTTTGTATCCTCTTGACCGGTAATCTTGAATTCTGTCTAGGTTTACTTTTAACCTGACTTTCTTCTATTCTACTTTGAGCTCTTCTAGCATTTCTCCTATTTATTTTGCATTATTACTTTTGACGATAATATCATCAATAAACCTAAAGTGAGTCAAGTATCAATTATCAATAAACCCGCGTTGCGTTCTTCCGAATATGACCTTCTATCTCCTAACTTGACACTTTGTTTAACCCTTTAGTTATCAATTTATTTTTGTACATGTTCACCCGTTTTTTTGTGTGCCGACGATGGTAAACTATTGCCCGAAAAACCAAATGAGCTACAATTTAATTAAAAAAAAATTTAAAGGGAATGAGGAGGGCCGAGACACATTTGTGCCATCGGTATTTTATGGTGGGACATCGTAGATCAAATAGATGACAATACACATATTACAAAATAAATATATCAAGTTTATAAAAAAGTTGTTTCAACTATGAGTAAAACCTAGCGTTTTATTACAAAAAAATTGATATAAAATAGAGTAGAAACGAAAAATTAAAAAGTGTATAAAATTTAACAATACGTACAAACTACTAAAGAAAAAAAATGTTATAAAAAAAAGTTAAAAATGATAAGATGTAAAAGAAAATTTGCACAATATATTCCTGCACGACTGGCAAAGTGTTTGTGCTCTCGTCTCTTTGCCATTTTTAGCGCATCTTCAACACCTTCTTCTTGTTAGTTGCTCCACTGGAAGATGGTCACCCACATTAGTCGCCAACTTTTGTTTTTTTTCTATTTGCAGTTGCGATGTGACTGTTTATAGAGAATCCAGGCGTTTACAACGGCCATCATTAGCAACTTATAAAACACCTTCTTCCGCCATTTTTGTGACATTCTATAGAAGTCATAAACACCGACATTCTGGTCGGATAAGTCAACGCCACCCATGTGTTGATTATAAAATGATATTGCTTTGGGGCACGCTGTGACAACTTTGGACCCATTCTTTTGATTTCTATTTCAAATTCAGATTTATGGTAGTTGTTTAGTACCACAACTTCTTTATTGTCCATCCATCGATTAACTAATATCCCTTTATCATTAACCATAAACTAAAACTCCTCTTTTCTCAGTTTATTTTAATAAATCAGTAGGTTTTCTCTGTTCCCAATGACAATTCCAACAGCAGGAAATTGAAACGTATCCTTCAGGCTGACAAATTTCATCTACAGTTATTAATCGACGCCAAAACTTGGACTTACTTCGCTTAAATTGCTTCAAGAGGGCTTCGGAAATGTTTATTTGAATGCGTTTTTAGTCGCGCGTGAGGAATCACGGTACCTAACGCGCGATTAACTGTTTCATGTCCAAATCTTCAGTCAATATACACAGTACATCCATCATGTATAACAAGCCAAAAAAGTTTGGTGTACGAATAAAATCGTGGAACAAAGACTTGTTATTAAATTTAATGCAAAACTCGGTAAAACTGCGCTGGAAACATTCCGGTTGATGCGGCATGTGTACAGTGATGATTGTTTAAGCAAAACAAATGTTTTTCTGTGTCATAAATGTTTTTTGGATGGCAGAGTGTCGCTAGAGGATGACAAACATGACGGGAGATCTATTTCAGCTCGCGCTACCGAAATGAACACTATGCTCTGCTTTTGCACACAACACACTACACGAGGTCACGAGGCTTAGTTCTCTTCAGTCTTCAGACATGATTTTGGTTGCCCAGCAGTTGAAGAGCTTCTGCATTTACAAAAAACAAATCTTAACATACTTATCAACTAAATTTAATCCATTGATGTCCTTTAGATTGTTCTAATGATTCTCTTACTCCACTCACGCACTATGCTCTGCTTTTGCACACAACACACTACACGAGGTCACGAGATTTAGTTCTCTTCAGTCTTCAGACATGATTTTGTTTGTCCAGCAGTTGAAGAGCTTCTGCATTTACAAAAAACAAATCTTAACATACTTATCAACTAAAGTTAATCCATTGATGTCCTTTAGATTGTTCTAATAATTATCTTACTCCACTCGCGCACTATGCTGTGCTTTTGCACACAACACACTACACGAGGTCATGAGGTTTAGTTCTCTTCAGTCTTCAGACATGATTTTGTTTGTCCAGCAGTTGAAGAGCTTCTGCATTTACAAAAAACAAATCTTAACATACTTATCAACTAAAGTGAATCCATTGATGTCCTTTAGATTGTTCTAATGATTATCTTACTCCACTCGCGCACTATGCTGTGCTTTTGCACACAACACACTACACGAGGTCATGAGGTTTAGTTCTCTTCAGTCTTCAGACATGATTTTGGTTGTCCAGCAGTTGAGGAGCTTCTGCATTTACAGAAAACAAATCTTAACATACTTATCAACTAAAGTTAATCCATTGATGTCCTTTAGATTGTTCTAATGATTATCTTACTCCACTCGCGCACTATGCTGTGCTTTTGCACACAACACACTACACGAGGTTACGAGGTTTAGTTCTCTTCAGTCTTCAGACATGATTTTGTTTGTCCAGCAGTTGAAGAGCTTCTGCATTTACAAAAAACAAATCTTAACATACTTATCAACTAAAGTTAATCCATTGATGTCCTTTAGATTGTTCTAATGATTATCTTACTCCACTCGCGCACTATGCTATGCTTTTGCACACAACACACTACACGAGGTCACGAGGTTTAGTTCTCTTCAGTCTTCAGACATGATTTTGGTTGTCCAGCAGTTGAAGAGCTTCTGCATTAACATGAAAGCATAGCTTGGCTTCGTGCTTGCCTGTAAACCTCCTGATTTCCGCCTTGACCGTTGGAATTCCAAGACCTCGATGAAGATCGGGGTCACAAATATACCATGGTGCATTGACTATAACACCTTGTTTTTTTCTTGTTTTAATATTACTAATGTATTTTTTTTTAAATTACTATCACTGGTACATCCCCGCAACTGAATGCCATACAGCCATACCGGTTTTAGGATTTAGTTATAAATCAGTACCTTATTATTTATGGTGTCTTTATATCTTAGAATTTCTTCCTATAAGCCAATAGTATTTTCTATATTTGAGATTAAGCTCAATTTTTTTCTTTTTTACATGCTCTGTTCATCTTACTTTGGCATCAAGAGCCATGCCGTGGTATTTGGCATTCAGTACATACAAAACGGTAGTACCATTTATATCTAGAGGGAGTTGCTCTGTTATTTTCTTGCTGGTTAAGTTGATATGTTTAGATTTCAGTTCTTTCAACTTGATTTTCCATGTTTTGGTTCAATTTACTCGCTTTTCAAATTTCATCGCTTGCTGATTGTAGTTTTCTAGTTGAGGTTTCTATGTTTTGGTCTACTATTAGTAGAACAGTATCGTCAGCAAAAGTGCGGAGTGGAAGTCGAAAAACTCACCTCAGGAGAAAAAGAAACACGAACCACTCCTTCAAAAATCAGTACAATGTTCATTATTTTCTTCGATGGCAAATATATTATCCGCAAAAAGTTCCAGCTGGTTAAACTGTCACTGGGCAGTACTACTTAGAAGTCCTGAAACGATTGATGCACCGAATTCATCGCATTTAGCCAGAATATCGCGATCCAGACAACTAGAGTTTGTTGCACGATAATGCGCAAAGTCACACATCGTCAATTATGCGTTAATTTTTGGCTCAAAACTAAGTCTGTGTGATCAACCACCCATCGCATTCACTATATTTAGCCCCTTGTGACTTCTCCTTGTTTCCAAAGTTGAAATTAAAGTTGAAAGGATGTTTTTTTTTTGAAGACATTCAGACTATCCAAACAGCTTCAACGCGTGCTTTGGAGGGTATTCCACAAAATGAGCTGGAGCACGCATTTGAGTCATTATTGAATCGATTTAACAAATGTATCGAAGCGAGAGGAGAATACTTCGAATAATAATTCATAAAAAATGCCAGATATTTCGTTTTAATCACATTTTCTCGGACCAATGCTAATACTTAATGGAAGTATTGTATGACAATCACGCTCTTTCCAAATGTCCACAGCCTCTGCTATCTCCCTAACCTTAATTCAACGGTCATCTAGCACCATTTGGTGAACTTTTTCAATGTTATCGGTAGTGGGTGCAGTTTTTGGCCATCCAGAACGTTAATCGTGAACCAAGCTGGTACGACCACGTTTAAATTTAGCTGCCCAAAATTTCACGGTGGCATCTTCGTGTTGAGGCTGGAAACTTTTAAGATTACCCTAGTATATAAGTATGTTTTATTCTTATTTGAAGTCAATTCCTGTATTATTCATACTAGGAAATAGGATCCAATGCTTTATGTAATCGAACACTTTACAATAGACGATAAATCGCAAGTATAGGGGTGCATTATATTATAGTTGCATTTCTCTATGAGGGTATATATTGATTTAGGTGATCCATTGTCCTAAAGCCTTTACTGAAACCTGCCTGCTCCGTTGACTGGTAATTATCAAGTTTTGTTATTAGTCTGTTAGTAATTATTTCAGTCAATAGCTTGTAAGGATGCAACTACAGCAAGTTTGCCAGGAGATAGTTATCAAGATTAGAATTATAATGGCTAAACATTAAAAATAAAACTTATTTCAGTATATTTCATTTATTATTATTCATTTATCTTGTAATCAAAATAATATTCACTTTTTCTATACTGTACACCACACCACCTTTCAGTAACTATCAAATTTCAGATCGAAAAAATTAGTTGGTTTGATGTAATAAAATCAATGATGTCTTTTTCGACTTTCCCAAGAGATGTAAAGTGGCTATCAACTAAGTTACAGAGATAAAAATCTGAAGGGGTCAAGGCTGGAGAATACACTGGATGCGTTAAAATCTCCTATCCCAATTCGATGATCGTGTCCTGAGTTCTTTTTGCTGTATATGGGTATGCGTTCTCCTGAAACAAAACAACGTCCCTTCTTTCCTTACAAATATAATGCATTTTTTTTATACCCTTATACACAGCAACACCTTTTTGGCATTGATAATTGGTTTTGTGGTACTGGATGATGACGCTCCAAGATTAACCCATGATCTTCGTCTCTTTAGGTTATCGTAGAAAACCTACCTTTGTGCGTCAGAACCCACAATATTAAGCAGGAAGTTGTTTTTTGTGAATCTAGAAAGCAATGATAGGACAATATCAAAGCGACTATTCTTATTTGCAGTTGTGAGTTCATAAATAATTCAACGACTGTTCTTTTGAATTTTCGCTACCTTGGCGGTGTTACTCAGAGTTCCTTTCAAGCAGTGTACGATAGAGATTCTCTTCTAGCAATGCATCCTATTCTTGGTCCTCTACATTTTTTTTTTGGCTATAGCGCACATTCTGCATCGTGTAAGTCAAAATTTCTAGTTTGAAATTACTCGAGCCACTTCTTACAAGTAACAACATTATCTCCCAAAGACGCACAAATCATGTCGTGAACTTCCACAGTAATTATTTTAAATTAAAAGGCGAGAAGAAGGCGGTACTTCAAATGTCGCTTTTCAAATAACAGCGCATTTAAAACTGTCTTTCGAATTATACAAGGTGTAAGGGACACTACCTTCATTCTTTACAACAATGATCATAAACCTATGGGCTCTCGAGAAAAAAATACAAATTTTTGTACTTAAATACTTTTGTACTCTAAATATATGTTGAGTTATTAACTAGATCATTAATGATGTTAGCAAAATTAGTAAATTAAATCTAGACTAATAGCAAATTTCAAGGAAGCGATATATGAGTATCTGGAATACTAATCAGATTTAATTTTAAGTAGGATTATATTAATACAATTTGAAATTCTAGTATTATGTTTATGAAAATAATAAGTACATTTGTTTTATACATATCTATACCTGAAGAATACACAAATAGTTGTTTTAATATAATTCTTTTCGAAAATAACTTTCAGGACAATATTCTGAACTATGTTTAATTTATTTAAAACGTTATTAAACTACCCCAAGCAACTATTCCATATATTAATAACAATTAACAAATGGAAAAATATACGATCCTTAACCAGCGTTGATCTAAAATGCCTGTTACTGTTACTGTTAATCCTTTATTATTATTATTATTATTCACGTATGGGCCCTGGTAGACCACGCGAATTACAATTAGAGGCGTTTGTTGCTGTTAGCCTTCCTTTACTAATTTCATTCTTTCACTATGAGCTTTTTTCCTTTCGTCAGACCAAGTTGTTCCAGTCTTCCTACATTTTTCTCTCTGGCCAACCTTCCAAACGTTAACCTTGTGTCTGAAACAGCCTCTATCCTGAATTTCACTTTGCGTAATATTTGCTGATCTTAGGTCCTCTTTAATTGCAGCAATCCATTTAATTATTTCTACTTTAGCTCTACTCCTATTTTCATAAAATTCGACTATTTATCTAGTTAACCTACTCGGATTCATCCGTTTTATGTGTCTTATTTTATGTGCTTATTTTGAGATATTCGCAGCTGTCCATTAATATCTAATGGAACTTTCACTATCCACCACCCGTGACCCGTCCAGTACCTTAGGCGAGGTATACTGTATGTTAATCCTTTATTAGTTACAAATTAACTTCCACAATCCTCTTTCTTGCTTTTATTAATGTTTAAAACATTTTCTTTGATTATGTTACCTAGATTAGAGAAGAGAAAATTAAATTTATTTGCAATATCATTCTTATCAAAAATATCAGCACCATTTTCATCGGTAATACTATATACGATTTTTCCGCTTTGTATTTATTTCAAGTCGTTGCGGTTTTCCTTTTTCCTAGTTGCAGCTTTAGAAAACTTTTCTGAAGTAGAACTGTAAACGTAAAATATTCAGACGTTATAAATTTGGTTTTGCTCGTGGCTCGTTTTTCTGTTTTCTGAAGACGAATAAGTTGTTAGGTGAAGTATTTAGGAATGTACTCCATTTTTAATTTGAATTTCAGGAAAAAATTGTCAGTAATTACATTATATATAATATTATTCTATATAATATAAATTAGGATATATTAGGAAAATATTAGGGAAAATAGGGAAATTAGGAAAAAATTGTCAGTAATTATATTATATATAATATTATTCTATATAATATATATATATATATATATATATATATATATATATATATATATATATATATATATATATATATATATATATATATATATATATATATATATATATATATATATATATATATATATATATATATATATATATATATATATATATATATATAAATTATAGTATTATTTTTATTTTTGAAAAATTGTATCTTTATGGTATTAGAGGACAGACATGTAAATGGATACACTCATATCTCGAGAATCGAAAATAAAAAGTCAGAACTCAAAATTCGAACAATTCTGCTGTGTCAAATGCTCAACATTCATCTGGGAATATCCTTGGGAAGCGTAATAGGGTCAATATTCTTAATTCTCTATCTAAATGGCATACATTATGTCAAAAAAGTACCGAGAATTAGTCAATAAAACACAAAATGTTTATTATTATTATTCACGTATAGGCCCTGGTGGACCACGCGAAGTACAATTAGAGGCGTTTGTTGTTGTTAGCCTTTCTTTGCGCCCATACTAATTTCATTCTTTCGCTATGAGCTTTTTTGCTTTCGTCAGACCAAGTTGTTCCAGTCTTCCTACATTTTCCTTTCTGGCCAACCTTCCAAACGTCAACCTTGTGTCTGATACAGCCTCTATCCTGAATTTCACTTTGTGTAATATTTGCTGATCTTAGGTCCTCTTTAATTGCAGCAATCCATTTAATTATTTCTACTTTAGCTCTACTCCTATTTTCATAAAATTCGACTATTTGTCTAGTTAACCTACTCGGATTCATCCGTTTTATGTGTCTTATTTTATGTGCTTATTTTGAGATATTCGCAGCTGTCCATTAATATCTAATGGAACTTTCACTATCCACCACCCGTGACCCGTCCAGTACCTTAGGCGAGGTATACTGTATGTTAATCCTTTATTAGTTACAAATTAACTTCCACAATCCTCTTTCTTGCTTTTATTAATGTTTAAAACATTTTCTTTGATTATGTTACCTACATTAGAGAAGAGAAAATTAAATTTATTTGCAATATCATTCTTATCAAAAATATCAGCACCATTTTCATCGGTAATACTATATACGAGGTGTGACTATTAAATAACGAATCTGACGTTGTAAAACATTTAATTTTGATTTCATACATATTTATTTATTATCACGTTCAATATACACTCCTCGTCTATCCCTACAATGCTCTATGCGAATCTTCCCATGTTCGAAACAGTGCTGGAAATCCTCTTCTGTCAGCTCCTTCAGAACGCGTGCCGCTTTCTCTTTCACAGCTTCAACGAACTCAAACATTGTTCCTTTTAATGCAGATTTTATCTTAGGAAACACATAGAAGTTGCATGGCGCAAGATCCGGCGAATATGGCGGATGGTCTAACACTGGTATGCTGTACTTGGCTAGAAACCTCTTGACAGACAATGCGGAATGAGCCGGCGCATTGGTGAAGAACCCATGATTTGTCCTTCCACAATTCGAGTCGTTTTTTCCTTATTCTTTCATGGAGTTCAGTAGAACGTGAAGGTAGTAATGTTCATTAATAGTTTGACCTTCAGGAATCCAGTGAAGGTACACAATCTCATAAATCTCGGTTCTTCTAGTGCATGGATTGGCACTTCATTTCACGAGCATAAGTAAGAAACCACGATTTATCACATGTTATTAACCTTTCCAATAAGTTTGTGTCATTTTCAATAGCATTCAAAGTGTCAGTCCAAACATTTCACAACAATTCGTTGCCCTATTGTTACATTTACCATTTTTCCGGCAAAACAAAAAAACAACTCTAATGCGGATGAAGGGTACGATTATTATTTATTATCAACTTCAGTCTCGTACTTATTATTGACGAATTCGTGATAGCATCCGTTATCCAAGAAATTAATGAATCCACAAAGCTACCCCAAATTCATGAACGAATATTAAAATTCTTCTTCGGTCAGGGATGACAATAACCCAGAAAGACTGGTAGTACAGGGACGGATGGAGTATTCTGGATCACCCGGTAGACCTCCAAAAAAATGTTTCCAAATGCAACCCAGAAAGCCAGACACAGAGGACACTGGCGAGAAAAAGTCCGAAAAGGACGCAAACGGAATTAGTTTCCATAGATCACCACTCGTAAAGAAAAGTGCGAAGAAGAAAAGAGAATGAGGTAATAGAATAGTTCAGATAGCCAGAGACAAATCAGGTGTAAGCAGAAGTGCAGGCGGAATACGTAATAAATGGAGGGAAACATTACGTAATAAAAACAAAGAAGAAGAATTTTAAAAATGGAATAAAGTCGTAAATGAATATTGTTATCTACCCTGAAGTTTAATTAGCTGAAATTTATTTTTGATATTCAATGTAATGACACCAACTCTGAATTTAGAATCATATTTGGAGTTCGTTTCCTTCACCCTCCCGTTTCAAATTCATTTACAATATACTAAATTACGTCTGTTTGATAGATAATAACGCTAAACAATTAAAACTGCGCCACGCGATATTTTCATCAGACAATTCTCGCTTATTGTCGCTCGAGTAATTTAAAACGAATTCACTTCATCTCTTGGTGCTTATTTCAACTCTTGTGTTTTTATAATTGTGTTCGTTGTACGAGATCGTTGGCAGGCAAAAAGACTACTACGCTTAAAATTTAGATTTTAATTTTCCCTTTTTTTACCGGTGAAATAGCTTATATTAACATTATTTTATAAATATAGGCTTATTTTTATTACACAATAACTTTACTTAGAATTACATGAAAATTAAATATAGGGACATTTCACGTGAACCGGGTAACGAAAAAATTTGTTCATATTGGGCATATTTATAGGGGATTCTAGGGGATGTAGACGAGAGATATTTTTATTTGAAGTTTAGTTGTTAAGATATAGGCTTCCATAGAATTCATCTAATTGACAGAAGGGTTTCTTTGGAATTTTATTTTCATATTGAAGTAAATGATAATAAAATAATAAATGTAATGTTTGTATAGAAAATTTACTGTTCTTTTTAATTTTCAAATTAGATAGACTAAATATTTCAAATATTTTTTTAATAACTTCAACCATTTTGATTTTAATTTTTCTTACTGCAAAATAAAGCTTAACATTTATAAATATTACCATAAAAATTGCAAAATGGGATCTAAATTAGTTTAGGAGATAAATCAATTGGAGTACGTACATGTCGCTCTGAATATGATACCTGTCCCTTGTTAAAGCCGGTTGGTGATGTAAAAATATATTAAAACGGTGGTTATATTCAGTGGCGGTTGGTCCATAAGGCCCTTTTCACACTATTCACTCCACGCCACGCCATTCCACATTATGACGACCACATGTCGTCAACATATTGGTCCTTGTTACATTTGTCCACGCTACGCCACACCACACCACTCGTCATTTCACATCTATCAACACCTTATCCACTTGAAAAGTGAGACTTTTCTGTTCAGTCTGTTTTTGCCATCGTCATGGACTATTCGACTGAAGAATTAAGAAGAACACAGGAAAAAAAAGAATTTTGGGTACACCTACAAATTTCGACTCGACAAAAAAGCACCGCTTTTGACTATTTTGAGGAGCTCCTTGACAATCCTATGAAGTTTTTCAGAAAGAGAAAGAAGTATGACGCCAAGCCACGCTTGTTTTCCATTATTTTTTTATCAATTAGTTAATCAGTTTTATCATTTTTATTGATTTATTATGACTCCCTACGGTGATCGGTGCTTCAATCAATTTAATTTACCAGCTCACCGAAAGTTTAAAGATATAAGAAAAATTCCTAAAAGTTTAGCTGCAAAATGGAATTGTTCCTCAAATGTGTATGTGTGTGCATCCTGCAGGAAACGAATGTCGGTTGAAACACCTCTGATAGTGGTAGAAAATCTTGTGCAGAGTAGACAATCATCAGTACGTTCTCGAAGATAAGTATAAACATAGTTCGACCCAAACTGATCAAGACCAAGACCAAGAAATTTTGAAGCAGTTGAAATTTAATGATCCGTCTAAATCTGCTTCTATGAAAACAATGATACTGACTGTAGCACCTAAATCTTGGAGTGAAAATAAGCTCGCAGAAGAATTTAAAACTTCCAGACGACAAGCGAGAAAAGCGAAGCAATTAGTAGATCAGTTCGGCATTTTATCATCTCCTAATTCACGAGCTAGCCGTAAATTATCAATCGATACAGAGAACATTAGTCGCATCATGCCTGAGAAAAAAGATTTTGTATCCCTGAAATTACATGATGGAAAAAGAACACATATCCTTTATCAGAAGATTAAAGGTGAACATCCTAATGTTCAGGTAGGCCTAACAATTTTTTTTTTACCCTAAGACCCAAACAATGTATTCTCGTCGGCGATTCTGGAACACGTTTGGTGTATATTTGTGTTTACCATCAAAATATCAAGTTGATGTCGAATAGAGGAGACATTGCCAATCATACCGCTGGAACTGGCATGGAATTTTCATCGTATAAAGATGGCCTTCGCAATAGGATGTGTCCTAATCCACCATCAACATGTCATTTAACGCCTTCAAAGACGTCGTCAACAGAATGTTGTACATCGCATCCTGGCTTGAATGCGATTCGTGATAATTTGAAAATGATATTTGATGACAATCAAGTGACAAACGTGCAGTTTGAAAAATTGGTTGGCACAAACCGCTTCACAATATCTACTAAACTACCTCCATCTGATGATTTCGTAGACAGTTTGTATGACGCTTTGAATAAATTGAAACCCCCTGCCCACATTGCAGAAGATCAAGAACTTTATTTTAGAAGACTTAAGGAGAACATCACAGAAGGTACAATCATAGTACAATACGATTTCGCGGAAAATTATAGTTTTGTTGTCCAAGACGCAGCTCAATTTTTTCACTGGAATAATCGGCAGGCAATTTGTTATAGAAATGAAAGTGAAATAAAACAGGGAAACATAATGTAATGATTTCAGACGATTTGAAACATGACTCAGTTACATTCTATGCTTTCCAAAAAATACTGCACGAGCATCTCTTAAAAAAGGCAATGGTTGTATCGAAAATTATCTATATCACAGATGATGCCTCACAACATTTTAAAAATAGATTGAATTTTACAAATCTAATTTATTATTATTATTCACGTATGGACCCTGGTGGACCACGCGAAGTTCAGTTCGAGGAGTTTGTTGTTGTTAGCCTTGCTTTGCGCCCATACTGATTTCATTCTTTCACTATGAGCTTTTTTCCTTTCGTCAGACTAAGTTGTTCCAGTCTTCCTACATTTTTCTCTCTGGCCAACCTCCCAAACGTAAACCTTGTGTCTGAAACAGCATCTATCCTGAATTTTCCTTTGTGTAATATTTGCTGATCTTAGGTCGTCTTTAATTTCAGCAATCCATTTAATTAATTTTACCTTACCTCTACTCCTATTTTCATAAAATTCGACTATTTGTTTAGTAGACTAACTCGGATTCATCCGTTTTATGTGTCCGTAAAATGTAAGTCTTCTTTTTCTCATATCGCTATGTATAACTGTGTATTGTTTAATTTCTTGGTTTTCTCGAAGTCGATATGTTGTGCTATTTATTAGTTTGGGGCCTAAGATTTTTCTTATGGTTTTTCTTTCCTTCTTTTCAATCTCATCGATGTCTCTCTTTCTATTCAAAATGAGCGTTTCTGCCTCATATAGACATTCTGGCTTAATACCTGTGTTGTAATGTCTCAGTTTTGTGTTTTTAGATATGCATTTTTTGTTGTAAATATTTTGTGTAAGTCTCAATGCACTTTCCATTTTTTGACATCTACCCTTATTGGCCGCTTTTTCTCGTTTTCCATGATTATTTCACCCACATTTTTGAATTGAGAGACTCGTCTGATGTTACCATATTTTGTTTTTCGAAATGGTGTTCTTAGTCTGTTGCAGGTCATGTACCGGTTTTTTCAAAGAAAATTTGGAGTCCTACCTTCCTGCTGTTTCTTTTAGGATTTCAATCTGTTTTTACGCCATTAATATATCCTTGAGCCAAATTTGCTAGATCATCAGCAAAGGCAGACAATCAATTTTGATGTTGGTTCTCCCCAGTTTAACGGGCTGATCAATATTCAGGTCCGACTTTTTTTCACGCCACTCCTGTATGACTTTTTCTCGGACACACTTAAATTAGAGTGGCGAGAGTGCATTCCCTTGTCTCAATCCAGTTTTAGTTCCGAAGGACTCTGAGATGTCACCCATGAATTTAACTTTTGTCCTTGTGTTAGTTAGTGTTGCTTTAATAATTGCCAGCGTTTTCAGATCTAGTCCTTATTCTTTCAAGATATGAAATAAAGATTCGCGGCCAATCGAATCATATGCTTTTTCAAAATCCACAAATGTTTCAGACGAGATTTTTATTGTACAGTTTTTGATGTCTTAGGATCAACTTTAGATTCAGGATCTATTCAAGGCAGGATCGGCCCGGTTGAAACCTGCATGATATTCACCAATTTTAGGTTCTAACTGCCTCTGTGCTCTGTCTAGTAGACACTGAGATAGAATCTTGTAACAAACTGGGAGAAGAGATATCCCTCTGTAGTTGCTTACAGCCGTTCTATCTCCTTTCTTATGTACTGGATGGATTAGAGCATCTTTCCAAGCTCCCGGAAGAGGAGCCCTTTCTCCCCCCTTTCTTGTAGAATTTTGTTTATTTCCTTGATTGTACTTGGACCAGCGAATTTCAAAAGTTCAGCAGTGATTCCGTCTTCACCAGAAGCTTTGTTATTTTTAAGGCGCTTGATTTACCTGATTATTTCATTTGTTTGTTTAGGGTTTAGTGTTGGCAATTTGCTTAAGGGCTCAGGACAGTTTAGTAATTGTTCAAAATATTTCTAGCTAATTGTCCGCTTTCCTTTTGAAAACAAAGACTTTAAGGTTGATAGCCTGTTAATTTAGTTTTAAATGTTCTGTAAAAATTTCGGGTGTTATTTTTTTGGAAATCTTTTTCTATGTTATTGAGTTGATTGTTTTCATATTTTCTTTTAGTTTGTCTAATTAGCGTCGATGTTTCTTTTCTTACTTCCAAAAAGATGTTATAGTTTATTGTTGTTTTTGACTGTTCCAGCCTTTGAATGCTTTACTTCGGCTTAATACTGCTTGATTGCAAACTTCATCTCACCACGTATGTTTTTTACGTTTTTGTAGGGACCAACTTTAAGGTTGTTTTAATAATTTTTTGTTTCAATTCTTGTCAGTTCTGTGCTGATTGTTTATCAAGTTCTTCTGTTAGGTTAGGTTTGGTCCAATTTATTATAAACAAGGTTTTAAGACAGATGCAAAGTTTCATTTTCACACAACCTCTCACGGTAAGGGACCATGTAATGGTCTTGGAGGAAACCCGAAACGTTTAGCGACACGTGCAAGCTTGCAGTTACCTCCAAGTAGAGCAATTATTACACCAATGCGATTGTATGAATGGGCGAATTGAAATTTAACTCAAACAGCTATTTACTATTGCTCCAAAGATGAACGCCAAAGAATTTTTCTCCAACGACAATTTCAATCATCAGTAACTATTCCAGGGACAAAAATTGTTTTGTTCCAACTACTGAAGGCATAGTTATAAAATAAACCAGTGTTGATTGCAATAGTAAAATTATAAACATTATAAAATAAAATATTTCCCTTTTGATACAATAGTGTTTCATTTAGTTATAAATCATTATTAAGAATATATTAAAAAGCACTTGTAAAATTTTGCTTGCCAGACAGAAAAGAAAAGGTTTTTTGCATCGCGTTGTGACAAGTAATGGAAAGGGCATCTATTTTGACAATACAAAGTGAAAAAAATCATGGCTAGACCCAGGCCAGCCTTCAATATCACAACCAGTGCGCAGGATACATGGAAATAAGGCTTTGCTGTGTATTTGGTGGGCTAGTAGGCATCAAAGAAAGGATGTAGAATACAAAACTACCCATCTTGCATTCACCACTCGGTTCGCGTAAATAAAAACCGGGTAACAATTAAATAGCCTCTATTTTCGACGCTTCTGACTAAAACTGTAAGAACAGCAACATTAACGGCCTCGATACAAGTACATGTTGTGACCATACTCAAATCTTCTTATATTTCTATTTTGTACTGACGTTTTCCAGAAAACGGCATCTTCCTTTTTATAAACAGGCAATAAAATTTCTATATATAGCCACTCCTGACCAAGAAGAATATAATTATTTAAATCAAATGGGTTGCTAACAGTAGGTGACTTGTGTATTACGAACTGATAAAATCTGATGAAACGATTACTGACCATTGATATCGACAACAATTGATAAAATTAAACCGAGCATTGAAGGAAAAACAACTAGACTGCGCCAAAAGACACGCTAAAGTAATTTTTCAATATTACAATGTTCGGTCCCATGTAGCAAAATAAGTATAAAACTATTTGGAAAACTTTAAATGAGACCGTCCTTCTCCACCCGCTGTATTCACCAGACTTAGCCCCTTCGGACTAAGATAGCACAAAGATAATGGAGACTAACTCACCCAAGAAAAGAAAATAACTGGATTAAGGGCGATGACGCCCTATTGTAGTTGTGAAGGAATGTACGTATCTGGGAAATACATCAAGGAGTGCTGCTAAAGATTTTTTTTTGCTTTCCCCTTCCTCCTATTTACTGGTCGTGTTATTGAAACCCTATACAGGAGATGAACCAGGAAAACATTAAAATTTTGTATTGTTACTACTTACAGGGACATTGAAGGATGGGTGGTTGCTTGTTGTGCAGATAGAGGAATGAATAAGTAGGTACTTACCGTTTCCCGAAGAGTAAACTATTCAAAACAGTTTATTGAATCTGAAAATCAATTGAGAAAATTCGAAAAAGTTCATGAGAAGTTCGAAAAGTTTAAAAAAATTTATGGCAAAAAAGGGTTATTGTACACAATTTTATCAATGAATATGAATAGCCCTTCACCGTTTCCTAGTTTTTAAAAGTGAAATTCCATTTCTTATACGTATCGAGAGGTTTCTTGGGTTGCCTATAGTAGAACTATAATCCTAATCTCAACATCTATATATATATATATATATATATATATATATATATATATATATATATATATATATATATATATATATATATATATATATATATATATATGTATATATATATATATATATATATATATATATATATATATATATATATATATATATATATATATATATATATATATATATATGTATATATATATATATATATATATATATATATATATATATATATATATGTATATATATATATATATATATATATATATATATATATATATATATATATATATATATATATATATATATATATATATATATATATTTATATATGTGTGTGTGTGTGTGTTTGTATGTGTAACTATCATCCGAAAACGAATCCACCATGTCAGTATCGTTACATTTCACACCCTTAATATATTGTTAAGATGATTAATATATCTCGCCTATTCTCCAAACTTGACGCCATCGCATTAAAACCTTTTCTAATCAATGAAACATGCTCTTATCGGTGCAGATCGTCCTAATAACGAAGTTCGAACAGATTGTGTCCAAAGATGTCCTTTTTTCACACTGCAACCCAACATACTAGAAAGATGGAAAAAGAAATGGAAAATATTATGCCGAAATATACTAAGTTTAGTGTTTAATATATCGCTATATACACACATCGATAAAAGATAGAAGTCAAATTAATTTTAAAATATTTAGAGAGCAAAGATTAAATAAATGTTATGATAATGCATTTTAATTCAGTCTAATTTATTTTAATAACATAATATAAGAAAAACATCCTTAAATATATCTGAAATATATTTTCTGTTGTTACTTCATTCTGTATAGGGTTTAGAATCATATCATTTTTTTGGTCCACTACATATTTATATATTGCAAGTGGTCCCATCTAGCCTTGATAGCTTATAATAGATTATAGACACAGAGCGATATCGTAGTTAACTAACTTGCTATTTTAAACGTCTGTAATGTGCTGCCCTCTATGAAAATAAAAAATGGAAAATTAACCCGTCGAAATCTTCATATTTTTTCCTAATTCAACTTAAATTATTTAAGTAATTTATTTGACGTAAGAAACGTTTTAATTATAATTGACAAGTTTTGGCAATGATTTAGGAAATTCCCAAGAGATACCGTTATTTTGGTGAAAAATATTCTGACGGTGCCGCATGGCAACATCGCCGGCGATCTAGTTACCAGTTGGTGGCGTTTCGTTGCGCAACTGTCTGATCTCGAATAAAAAAATCCAAAAATAATGGAAACCTATCGAGGATAAATTACGTTTCGCCCGCGATTCTGATCAGGAATGTGTCGCGACAACGGAAAAGTGTCATTCCCGAATTCGGAACCGTTAAAATGTTAGAAATGTGTTGCTGCATCAGCTGGAGGCCATTTTGTTTACACGATTGACATAAACATGGAAATAGACTTCTTTTACTGTAGTTCGTTTAATTTCTGATGTGCATTTCGTTTAAAAATGTTCGCTTTACCTTAACAAGTAAGTATCAAGTGGTTTCAGCCTAAGTCGTACACTGATCGTCAACTTTAACAGTTGCTGAAAGGTTCAGACAACATGGCGTTCCATTGTTGCTTTTTTTGCGGTTTTAGCGCCAATTTTAAACTTTGCATCTTTATTATTACCACTATGAATTTATTTATGTTTGTGAACGTCAATTTCAGCAAATACATTGTCCGTCTTATCATAATAACCTTTTTTGGATACAATCCAAACGACACTCAAAATACATCTGGTCCACTTTCTCATTTCTCTAGAAGCAAATAACATAATACATCTTGATATCTATATTCTTGATCATTTTTTAACTATTGGTTAAACTGAAGAAGTGGTATAGAGTGTTGTCAAGTGAAAAAACTAACAGATGTTCAATTGATAATATGCAAAAAAGATCTCTGGTATTTAAGCAGGATACAGAAAAGAAATTATAACTTTTAATTTGTTAAATTTAATTGTCCGTCAGTGTTTGGTTTGAAAAGTATTATTTTAATGTCCCAGTGTTTTGAAAGATTGTTAGGTTATGTCATCACAAAAAAAAACTAATCCTTACAATGTTAGACGTAATCATAAACTTTTCAACGATTGCTAAAAGCTGTAGAAAACATGACAGTTTTATTGTGACTGTTCCAGTTTCAACACCGACTGTAAACGTTGTATCGGCAAAATAAACACTGTTTTTGTTTATTTTTGTACACCAAGAAAATATTCTAGATTATTTCACATCTTCAATAATATCGAGATATCTGATCATAATTATTCCATCTTTATCTGTACTCTTTTTGATTATAGTTTAACATATGGTCAATATGGAGTGATATTGAATACTGTTTAATAAAAAGCATATAAGATGATTTAATAAACAATGTGTTATAAATTCTCTATTATTGTTTGAATAAGATACAAAATATATTCACTGACAATGTGTTTATTTTTTTTTTATTTATTGAATGTTATGGTATATTGAAAAACATTTTAGGTTATATTTGATCTGCTTCAACTTATACGAACATACAATAACTGTTGAACATACAATATGTTTGATCAGTTTTAACTTAACTATTGGTTAAACCGAAGAAGTGGTATATAATGTTGTGAAGTGAAGCAACCAACAGATGCTCAATTGACAATATGCAAAATAAATTCTGTGCTATTATTTAAACAAGATACAGAAAAGAAATTATAGTTTATAAATATAAAATATATAATAAAAATAATATAATATATAATAAATAAATATAATATATAAAATATAATATAATAAACACTGTTTTTGTTTATTTTTGTATTAATAACCAAGAAAATATTCCAGAATATTCCACATCTTTTCAATAATATTGACATATATTATCATTATTCTATCTCGATCTCTACACTTTCGATTATACTGTAACATATGGCCAATATGAAGGAATGATATTGGGTATTATCTAATAAACATTCTGCAAGACTAGACTATTTAATAAATAATGTGTTAATAATTCTCTATTATTGTTTCAATAAGATACAACATATATTGACTGTCCCATGTGTTACTCACTTAATAGTCTAGGTATGGCTACTTTTACTTTGATATTTTGGTATATTGAAAAACATTTTAGGTGATATTGAGAGAGAATGTTTCACTAAAAATGTTCATTCTATTGGATTAATACTGCAATTATATTATGTAGTATACTGTGACAATATTATGTAGTGATGAAGAAATTCCATTCAAATTTGATACAAATAAATGTGTAGTTGGTAGGTCCATCACATTTATTATTGTTATGTATTGGGGTTTACTAATACTCGTAACACTAAGACTTTGAATACATTTTTATAAGGTTCTATTTCACCTTTAGCAAAGTTTTCTTTAATATTTCTAGGCTTTCTTAATGTGTCGATCCGAAAAGAAGAAATTGTTTAATATTCAGTTTTCTTAAATAAAGGATGTGACTAATAACTCTCCTGATAGTTTTTTTTCTCTGCTGAATCTGTGCTAACTTTATTTACTAAACTACAGCTTATATTTATAAACATAAGAATTTTAAACTCAAAGATATTTACCAGTAAACAAATTATTTGTTTTTGATGCCAACATAGTTAGCGAAACTCGTGTCTGGATGTTTAAAAAAGCGATTAAGTGTTTGGTTGTAAATCTCTTCGAGTTTAGTGTTTCACGACAAAGGTTCTAATAGAAACATTGATAACAATTATAGTTTAAAATATTATAAGGCTAAAACGCTTATTGAAGCTTTAATAATATATTTAACTGAGGTAGCCGATACTTGATGGAAACTCATCTTTAAATAAAAGAACACTTCAAAAATTATTTTGACACACTGCCTTTTTCAGATACGATGCAACACGCACATTTGCCATACAATTTTCGATTATAGTGGAAATTTAATTTATTTTATTACAGCTGTCACATTTTGTTACGAGGCATGAACTCAATTAGGTGATGTCTTGTGGCAAGGTGGCCCAGGCTGCAACGCCAATTGCTGATGGCTTAGGCAATAACCGCTGACTGTAGTAAAGTTTCTTTTGGTAATTACAAGGATTGACCTGGTTTCCAAGTCTGTAACCCACCATGCTAGAACTTCTGAAGGGATGGCAGTATACCCACTCTAATGAGATTTTTCCATTTCACTTCGACTCTTTTACATCCATTATGGCCATCTAAACAGACATTTTACTCGAGCTTAACTAAAACAACTAAAGTTCTATTCTAGGTCCCATTCAATTGGTCAACATCATTCTAAGAGACTCATCTTATGTTGCACTGTAAAAGCAAGCATCCAATAAGAATAATAAACATAGTCGAACATCTTCATAGTCAATTAACAGTCCTGCCCATAAGTGCAAAAAGAGGATTATTTGCCTGATATTTTTATGTCGATTTCGTACAACAAGAAATCTAATATGCCATTTGTCCTTGAATGTTTCTAAAACGACCAATACTTCATGGTGGTGCATAACTCTGATCTAAATGGTGCATCTACCAGGTATGACAGTTAATAATTCTTAATTTTTTTGAGAGATGACGCTGGAAATAAGGGTCTGCTCATAGTGCAATCTCTCTCTGTCAAACGCCATTGGTGTTTAAACGATTTCGAGTCAGCGTCATATTTTTTCCTGTGGTAAACATGTCGAGTTTCCAGCCAAATAAAGAGCATTTGCACCTAACCTTACCTAATGATCAAATAAGTCAATATGCCTTAAAATTAAGAAATGTTCAAATCAAGCTGATTCACTAAAGCTTATTAACTCCACTAAAGTACCACTAAATCTCATATCACTTGTTCATATTTTTTAGTTGTGTTATTATGTTATCATCATCAGATGATTTCATGAATCAGTTCAAATTTATGGTGAGCGAAACACGTGTCTAGAAATTTCAAACAAGTGGTGTGGTGATGGGGTAAATATCATTTAAGTTTAGTTCATGTATATTTATATGTTTATAAACAAAACATTGCTTGATCCGTTGGCATCATTAACGACAGCACTTCTTTGCGACAAAGTGATTATTAATTTGGGACGCTATTTTATTTTACCCACTTTTATCAAAGGATTCATTTTGTGTTTTCTTTTTATCGATTGTCTTCACATTCTATTTTTGTTCTTGAATTATAACGGTTTTTAAACGATCTGAGTGTAGTAGTGAGTGTGTAGACTGTTAATGTCTGAATGAATGATTGTGGCGTGTTCATATATTTTTTTTCCCCTTAAACACATTTAAATATTTGAATACACAATCAGTACAATAAACAATCGCACAGTAAACATTACCTATATATATTTTTTGGTAGTATAAAAAATATATGTGTGAAAATCTATTGTTGTCAATGTAAGTATCGTTGACATACACAAACAAATATATTTACTTTCACTGCTTACTTTATATATTACAAATTAATATAATTTATTTTTTAGTTTAGTTTTGAAAATGGGGGGGGGAGAGAACCCTCCGAAACGTTAACGTTAAAAGTTTTTAAAATGTTTTATAACATTTTTATATCTTTAAAATTTTGTTCGTTAGTCAAATTTATTACTAAAAAGAATCACTGAGAAATTTCTCTCCGTTTGGTTTTTTGTTTTTACCCAGTGATTCTTTCTTTACATAAGAACAGGTATTTTTGATAGTTTTTGAGTTTTAGATAGTGGCGAAAAACTCAAATAAAAGAAAAAAAATATATGTGTAGACTGTTGTAAAAAAAATTATTCCATTTTTTACACATCATCTTGTGACTTGTGACTTGATGCGTTGTCTTAGAGGAAATATATATTCAAAAATACTTGAAGAAAAATTTTAAAATGTCCTGGATATTCAAAAATGTTTTTTTGTTTAACTTTATTGAGATATTAAAAACGTTAGCTTTTATTAGACAAAATGAAAAACCACAGGTTCTGTAGTTATCTGGAAATGATTCATATGAACTTCCGACGAAGCGCACTTCTTGCTTAATGGGTTTGTAAACAAACATAACTGCAGAATTTGAGCCTATGAAAATCCTCAAGTGGTTCAGTTTCTTCATCCTCAGAAAGTCACTGTTTACTGTCGTTTTTGGGCTGAAGGAGTGACTGATAGGATATATCTTTTCGAAGGCGATGAAAGAAATCGTGTTACTGTTAATGGTGAAGTCTATGGAAATATGCTAACATAATATCTTTGACCTGAACTGATAAATGTGGATATAAACAATGTTTTCTTTCAACAAGACAGTGTAACTTGTCACATATCTCGCCAAACAATCGATTTATTGTATAGAAAATTTTCTTGACGCATTATTTCGCAAAATGATAATTTCAATTCACCACCAAGATTATTTTTGCGGGTTATGTTTAATATCCAGTTTACAAGTATAATCCCCGGGCAATTTTTGACGTAAAACGAAACCTTCAGGCCACCACTGAAAATATATCACGTGAAATGTCTTAAAGTGTTCATTTTTCACTTCTGTATATCATTACGGGCAGGGCGCACTGATCAAAGACTTTTTACTTTAGACAAAGTGGGAATTTGTTCTTAAACGCCATATTGAGCCTGTCAACCACATTTAACACGTCATTCCATCTCCCAGACGGTTGGACCCTCCATTAAAATCCTCTACCCAAGATATATGTGGTTGTATGTTCAGTTCACCGTTGAATTGCAGTAGTGTGTCTTCAGTTCACCATCCCAAACATACACCACCTGATATGTATCATGGAGTAATCGAAAATTGGGTCTTCCGAATGCATTGGACCAGACGAAACCGAGGGGTGCATTAGGACCACATTATTTTCAAAAAAGTCCATTATTTGTTCTGCAAGATAAAATAAAAAAAAAAGGTAGTGTTAGGGTTAGAGGCGTATCAGCAACTAGGCTATTTAGCGACTGGACCTACAGATTAACGTGGGTTCCGAACCACGGTCATCAGCTTCCGACAAACCCAGGCCAGCACCCCCCTCGGCCTATAAACTCTTGGTTATGTGCCTACCCATAAGTATTTCAGGAAACCTACCGGCTGGCGAGTGACCAACGTAGAACACTTTTCAGAAGGCATCCGGCCTTACCCAGCTTTTAACTGGCGTGACTGAAGGGTAATTCGTTGTTGGATTTTACACTCTTGCCTACAAACAATCACAGACATTTAGGAAGTAAACAGACAGAAGAAAGAAAGAAAAACAGCTATCCGAGCGCTGGAATCGAACCAACTACCGCTCCGATGCTCTTACCGTCCGCACTAACGCGACCGGCAGAGAGATAAAATAAGAATTACCGGATTATCACTTGTAGTTATCATTCTGCCTCATTTTAACCGTCCGTCGGTCGCAACCTTTTGGAGCCTTCGTTCGGTCGCAATGTACCAAAAAAGCACACAATTTCAAATTGCCGTTACTCCCACCCCCCTTGGATTTGGGGGACGTTCCTTCGTACTAACCTTCTTTAGGATCTAGGTTAAGGGATTTAAAAAAAAAATAGTAGTATCAAAAAATATTTTATTACACAAAAAGCACAATTTCCAAAATAATCATTTTTTCGCCCTTCACCGTAGTTGATTCAAAATTTAGACTGAATAGTGACCCCTAAGTTAAAAGAAAACACAAAAAACTCATAGACACTTCAGTCTGATCCTGGTGAGTTCATGGTTCTCAGAAAAAGTTGGTAGGATGGCAACTTTGCACTCATCGCAGACGTCGTTTGTGTGTTTATTGCAGATCGGCTTGACACAACGCAGACATTTCGACACGGTAAACTTCCTCAAACCAGTTTCAATCGTGCAGGGGATACACTTACGCCTCTTGAAGGATGGTTCGTCCTTATCATGATCATCACCAAAATTCCTTGTGGGGTTGAACCTCATCATACGCATTTGTAGCCTGGAGGGGATTCCATGCTTCTTCTGGCTTCTTATTTACAGCTCTGGAAGAGTAAGCTCATGAGACAACTTTTTGAGAAACTTTTGATTCCAGCCACATTCATCAACGTATAAACGATTACCATTGGACATCGTTTGTTGTTTCGGCATACATCAGTTGAGCACATTTGGCCAGCAGTATCCATTCCACCTTTTGTGGAATTGTAGAACGTTATGATCTCTGGCTTCATTTCCTGTCTAGATGATGGACCAGTGAAGTCGTCATTATGAAGGGAAGAAACGAGGATCACATTTTTTCGTACTCTTGGAATGTACAAGACGAGAGTTTTCCCATCGTTGAACCCGAACAGACTGTCGTACGGCTCCCTTCCTTTCACATTCACAAAGGATGGTGGCAACTCTCTCTTATTTTTTCTTATTATGCCAACGTAGGTGAGTTTATGCTTTTTGAGTTAATCAACAAGCGCAAAGTCGATAAACCAACTGTCTGCTGTAATGCTTCGCCCACTTTCCAATAAGGGCTGAACTATTCGTTTGACATCGTCAGGTGGTTTGTTGCTCACTTTGAAAGGACCTTCAAACTGTAAGCCAGCATATATATTTCCAAGTTGTACGTGTAGGTCATCTTTGCATCCACGAGGGCGAACAATTTGATCCCATACTTGTTGGGTTTCGAGGGAATGTATCTCTGAAACCTGAGAGCATTTCATCGATTGTGACGTTCTCTCCATCAAAATAGTTCTTTTGACAATTCTCGACAAATACTTCAAATATTTCACGAATATGACAGAGCCTGTCATACTGTTTTCTTTGGTCTCGTTAATTGCAGTCGTCGAAGCGGAGACACCTGATCGAGGTTTTAAACCGTCTTAGGTTCATCACGAGGCCAAACTTTTCATTCCATCATTTTCTCGACCCCGCAGTTCCTCCAAACTTTTGACGGTTTTCCTTGCCTAATGTCCCTCTCTCGTTTATAGTTTACTTTAATTTTCGCGACATATTGATTTGTGTATTTCACTATGATTTCGAGCATGAAATCTGTGAAAAAGTGACTCCAAGACTCTACTGGGGTTTTAGCCTGTCTCGCTGCGACCTACGACCCCTGGAAGGCGAGTAATAATGTTTCCAGGTCTTTTTGCGCTTACCCTTTTTCGGTGGCTTCCTGGTCCATTTCGATTTCTTATCGTCTTTTTTTCTTCAATCTCATCTTCTGACGCAATATCACTTTCTTCGCACAAATCTTCTGCTTGCACTGATTCCTCATCATCACCTGCTAGAAGATTTCTGAACTCCTCGACATCATTTTCGTTACTCAAATCGAATCTCTCGTTCGCCATATTATCTAAAAATCTGAAACTAAGGACAAATGAAGTAAATTAATTTAGGCATAACGAGTTGACATATCTATTCGGTCGCAATATGCGGTTTACGCCCTCACCTCATGATACACTCTTGTTTTCCATAAATTGGACTAAGTAACCTTATAAACTGGTGAAATATAACCAACATAGGTGAATACAAGACAAAACAAATCAAAATACGAAATTCAGATAATGTGACGTCTTCGGTCGCAATGTGCTTTTTTTCCGGCGCGTGTTCTGGCTCTGGTCTTTATGATGACGGGAGCGACTACTGCAGTGGGAGGTCGGGGAGACTTCCCCGAGCCAGTAGGGTACTGGAGAGGGGTGTGCCCCCCGACGCCTTTGAAAATGGGAGCGGCACAAAAAACACTAGGTGTGCATTTTTTGCCCAAGTGCGACCGACATAGGGTTAAAGTTCTTACACTCTTATTGGACCATCCGTTGTATTTGTGTGAGTCAGTCTCCTCAAATGGATTTATGACATTACACGCGTCGATCCAAACAGTGATTAAGTATACTACGACTAAGATTATTTTTTATTAGTGAACTAAATGAATTAGATTTAAGAACCATTTAGCAATGAACACAAATAAGAAAGTGTACATTCACCTTAAGTTAGAATAGTAACTCTGTTCATGCGTATAACGTCCTCGCGGTTATAGTGGTCTAATAAACAAGTCCATGTATTTTTTTATTAAATCTTTTTTTTTCGTATAACATCCTCGCTTATAATGTCTGAATGATTGTGGCGTGTTCATATATTTTTTTCTTTATTTGGGGTTTTCACCACGATCTAAAACTCAAAAAATATCAATAATATCTGTTCTTATGTAAATAAAGAATCACTGGGTAAAAACAAAAAACCAAACGGAGACAAATGTCTCAGTTTTTAATTGTATTCTTTAGAATCAGGAACCATATTGAATTTAAATCTACCGAAGGCATTGCAATACAGTAAAAACATTCAAGAATTTCAATAAACAATCACAATCACACGGTAAACCTCACCTATATATGTTTTTTTTGGGTAGTATGTCACTGTCATTAAAAACTAATTGTCAATGTAAGTATCATTAGCATACACAAAATATATATGTACTTTCTATCTTTTCATAATTTATAGAAATTAATATACTTTATTTTCAGATTCGTTTTGAAAACGAGAGAATACTTCCCGAAACGTTAACGTTAAAAATTTGTATATTTTTTAAAAACATTTTTATATTTTTAAAATTTTGTTCGTTAGGCAAATTTATTACAAAAAATAATCACTGAGAAATTTGTGTCCGTTTTGGTTTTTGTTTTTTTACCCAGTGATTCTTTATTTACATAAGAACAGATATTTCGATATTTTTTGAGTTTTAGACCGTGGCGAAAAAACCCAAATAAAGAAAAAAATATTCTCGCTTATGACGTACTTTTGATATAAAGTATGAAAATTCCTGTTTCATATGTAATATCACACACAAATATACTGTAGATAAATTAAGCTTTACATTTTTGGCAATCTGCCACAACTTCATGGCATTTTCAAATTTACAATTTCCGCACGTGTCTCCAAAGGCAGCTCTCGATTTTTGATTGAAATCCTTTAATGCCTCTAAAGCGGATTACATCAGCAAAATCAACTGTTCAAATATGTTTTCACATGAAAAATCTTTACCTTATTAACAAGTTATTACAAAACTACAGCTCATTCAGAGAAACAATGATTGCACGTCATCAAAATCTACGACGCACTCACGTTACAATGTTGCCACATCAACACCAAAATACCCAGACTTTGGCATTTTAATCAAAAATCTGTTTCGAAACTTCTGCTTGTCAACATAGAGGCTTTTCATTTAGTTCACACAAAGTTTAATTATTCTGTGTCACTAAAACAACTTTCAGCATCTGAATCGCTGTTCAAGTAAATTATTAAGGGATTAACTTCTAGTCTATCAAATACTCTTTTACGATTCGACCATCTTTGAATCTCTTCTACTATATGTCTGGTGCTGTTCATCCAGATCTGTGGTGTAAGTGTTGACAAAGCTTCTTTCCACATATCCAAACAATTATCAATCGTTCTTCCATCTCGACCTATATGACGATTGTAATAATTTTTGGCCATCCCTTATATCAATTCTATAGGATTGAATATGCAATGATAAGGGGGAAGATGTAATACTTTGTGGCCATACTCTTCAGCCATATGATCTGCCACATATTGTTTTTTAGGCTTGTTCCTGAAAAGAACATTATGAAACACAAACCTGTCCCTTTAATTACTGCTTACCGAATAACGATTTGCAACAGTTCACTTTTCATGATGGTGTTTTCAAAAGGAAGATTATGTTCCCTCAGCCATTCTACAATTTTTGGTTTTGTCCATGCACTAGTTGGAGGTTTATCCATCAGTGTACTGTGATATGGTGCCTTATCCATGACGATAACTGATGGCTTTAATATGGCCAAGATTTTCAACAGCTGGTTTTCAAAGCAAAACAAAAGGTTATCTTTATTCATTTCTCCATGATAATCGCCTTTTGTTTTAGCAGAGAAGACTAATTCGGCCTCTGGAATAAAGCCATTCTTGTTCCCAGCATGAAGAACAATATATCTGAAATAACATGTTATTGTTGACACGTCTTAAAATAATTATTTATGACATGACTTTAACGGCTCTTAAGTATTACGTATAGCACTCACTTTTTTCCATCAACTTTTGTGGTCTTTACACTCCTCTTGTTACCATCTTGCCATGAATGACTCAAGGTACAATTTTGAAATATCCATGTTTCATCCAAATAAACAAAATCAAACAGAGATTCGTCTTTGATATTTTGATATATCTTTGATTCATACATACATCAAAAATTGAATTCGTTTAAAGGCAATATCTGGAAGTTCTATCAGGCCCCTACGTGGATTATCTTTACTCCATTTGAAACCAATTTCTTTTAGAAGTATATGAAATTTTACATCCATCAAAGAGCTGGATGTTCTTTAGTTTTTCATGAATACTTTCAAGATTAACCGTTTGTTCTGAAATAATTCAATAAAATTTGATAAAAATACAATATTACTATGTAAATCTACTCACTTTCTTCATACATTTCATAGATTTGATTGCGAATTGAGCCCACATCCAGATGATCTAGATTAGTTACTCGTTTTGGATGTTGACGCTTTTTCTTCAGTGATTTTAACATTTCGTTATTCTTCAACTTTTTCGAAATTGCACTAACTGTACCAATACTAATATTTAGTGCAGCTGAAACTCGCTAAAAAATCCAATTAACCATGAGACCTACTAAGTTATTAATACATACCTCTCTAACAGCATTTAATGGCAAAAGAGGAGCCCCATTATCTCGTTTCTGTTCAAAATAACTGATAAGTGACAAGACAAGCTTGTTACACTGATCGCTTAACGGTTTTGGCATTTTTTTGCAATTATAATCGCAGATTTTTTACTACAGAACTCACAAAATCAGAAACTAAACCAGAAAATAGCTAAAACAACAAAGAATTCAGTAAAAATAATTCAAAAACGTTTGAAGGCACAACTCAAAAACGATCAAAACATGAAAATGACAGATTCAACGAAAAACTTGTGTAAGGTCGGCAACACTGTCCAGAACCACAAACCTAAATGTTATCTTGACAGCGAATTCACAAAATGTAATCCACCGGCTCACCGTATTTTTATCCTATTCTAATAGGATTAGAGGAACAAGAAAACAATGCTTTGAACTTTAAATGATTTTTTCTTTCTTATTGATTTAAATTGGCAATAGATTTGTCTAGATTGATGAGGTGCAACCAGTGTTTCTTTAAATGAGCTATATATGCAGTACAAGCTCTATAACGTACTCATTTTTTTCAACAGCTGTTTAAAATGAACAATTTCGTCTCTTAATTTTGTAGTGACAATCGAATAATGTGAACAGCGGTGATCTCTCGTTAACGTAAACAAAAGCACAGGTGTTTAAAAACTTGTCTCAAACATAACCTATTCTATATATAATAAACGACTTGCATTTGTGTTTTCAAATACTCCATACAAATTTGTGCTCTCAAATACTCCATACAAATTGAGTTTGTATAGTTTTGCATCAACATAGTCAGATCAAAGAGTTAATGTAAATGCAAATGACACTGCAAGAGAAGTCAAATATACTGGAAGAATGCGAAAAAAGTATGTCAATAACGACATTAATTAAATCATCCATATGTGCGATAAAAAAGAAAAAGAATGCGATTTTAAAAGCTATACAATATTCTAATAATTCTACAATATTCTGACAATACTCTAAATCCTACCAAAAGGCGCACTTTGAAAACTTCTACATACAAATTAATGAAAAAGGAACTGTAAAAATAGTTTGTTTGTCAAAGAAAACGATATTTTCCTGTTACTGGCGATATGACACAGGAAAAAGCATTAAGATTGAGTAAAAATAAGGGTTTTATAGCCAGTGACGGCTGGCTATAAATGTTCAAAACTGATTATGGTATCAGATTTCTTTGAATTACGGGCGAAAAAGTATCTCAGCCCGAATTAGCCGATCCTTTTAAGCAAGATTTGTGTTCCATTGTCCGAGAGATTAAGGAAAATTAGAGAATTCTCAAATAATGAGTGTAATGAAGCTGTTAAGGACACACATTATGAAATTGAAATTCAATGAAATAATTCCTGATAATCTTTTTGAAGACACTGAAGTGTGGAATGAAGATCGTCAACCTGCGCCAGAACTGAACTAACGAATTACTGACTTTTTTAAAAATTTTAAGTTTTTTTTTCTATTTAAAGATATGCATAATAATCGTTTCAATACTATGAAGCAGAAGCAGGCGGCTCGTGGGTTTTTAAAGTGGGAGGGCGAAGAAGAAAATAGTGCTACTAAGGATTTTTTTTTGCTTTCCCCTTCCTCCTTTTTACTTTTCGTGCTATTGAAACCATATACAGGAGGTGAAGCAGGAAAATGAGTTAAAGGAAAGAAACTGAACGGAAATGAAATATGGTGTTTTGGTCTGAAAAATTGTTTTCTGTGATAAATGCCCAACGTCTTCCCTCACAAGCCACCACTGCTATGAAGATCTATATTGTGTATATCGTTGTGTTGTTATTGAATTCCAAAATACAGTGATTTTCTTTTATTACTTCCTGCAAATTTTTCTGATCATCGATATTATGCATGAACACCTTCAATAACACGAACAGCACTTTGCTTTTTTGTGTTCACGTTATCGAGCTTATACTATATTCTGCTTTAATTTTGGCATCGTTTCGTTAAAAATGATTTCTAGTTTATGTTGAAAGAGCATCATAAAATGGATTTGAATTATAATAAAGAAAATCGTTTTGTTCGACTATAGGCTCTTTCCAATTGAACAGTTTTTTAAAATTCTTGAATAAAACACAGAATTTACGTTGATTTAAAAAAGCTTTTTAATATAGTGTATGATACTTAAACAAGAAAGACAATATGTATCAAATGACAACCTCTTGCAGCTCCACAGACGTCCACCCTTTTGTCAAAATTTTGGATGCCTTTTTGGCATAACCATAGTTCTGTATCATCATTTAGTTCAAAAATCGATTGTCGCTTGTTCTTATAGACCTGGCTTTTCAGGTAACCCCAAAGAAAATAGTCTAACGAAGTCAAATCACATGATCTTGGTGGCCAGTTAACATCGCCGATTTTTGCAATAATTTGTCCAAGAAATGTTTCTTTTAATAAATCAATTGTTTCATTAGCAGAGGGAGGTGTAGTGCCAACCTATTCACATATCCTTCAGATCAATATTATTTAATTTAGCCTACGAAAACCCAGTTATCTCACTATATGGTACACCATTCACAGTTACAGCTTCACCAGCAGCATTCTGAAAGAAATACGGCTCAATTACACCTCCTGGCCATAATGCACACCAAACAGTGACTCGGTTAAGAATGTAAAGGTTTCCCATAAATCAAGTGTGGATTGTACTCACTCTAAATGCGGCAAATTTGTTTATTAATAGATCCACTAAATTCAAAATGTGCTTCATGGAAGAAAATGATTTTTTGAGATGAATCATCTGTTTGTTCTGTGATCTAATTGACAAATGCAGAACATTTTGAATGATCCAGTGGCTTTAGTTCCTGTGTTATTTGAACATTATATGCCTTCAGAGCCAACTCCTTTCGTAAAATACGTCAGTTTGTGGATTCATCGAGTCCAAATTGCTGTGAACATTGACTAACGGAAATTTCTGGGTCTTCAGAAACATTTTTACGTACCAAATCAACATGCGTTTATGAACGACCACTACGACTAAATATAGCTCGTACAAAATAAAAACAGTTGCACGTGATCAACATTTTGATTGCCCTGTTGCCAGATTAAGCATCATAACCTTACTTTTTAACTTTAATAACAATTAAAAAAATAAACTCCAAATTAAATGCAAATTACAAAGTACCTAACAAAATTATAATTAATGTTGAAAGTCTTGCAAGTGTCGTCGACTTAGTACCTCTAGATAGATTCAGCACATGTAAAATACTTCGATCAAAAAGCATTGACCACATTTGTTCATATTTGAATGGTTATTAAAATAAAAATCATATATAATTACAAGTGACATTTATTGATACAACTTACTTTTCGATCAAGTATATGCTCTCTGTCATACAATTTCATTATTTCAATTTCTGTATGCTTGATCATATTCTTCCAGATATCAGGAATACAGTATGAAGTGCCTCTCGTCACATGTTTATACAGTCTTGCTGTGTATTACCATTTCCATGCATGTGTTTATTATAGTAATTTTTACAATTCCCCATATAAGTTCAAATTAATTGAAAATGTAGTGGTATGGGGGAATACGTAAAACTTTGTGCCCATATTGTTCTACTATGTTATCTACTAAATATTTCCCTGCTGGTTTATTTCTGAAAAGTATCCGCTTAGGAAATATATCAAAATAGTACATTTGGTTATGGCACGTACTTACTTCTACTACAATTCTTATTAGTTCAGTTTTTTAAGCATTTAGATTGAAAATGCTATATTATTATTAGTTAACTAATCTTGAATGATAGCTTTAGTCCATGATCTGTTTGGTATCTTGTTTATTAACATGATATAATACGGAGCATTATCCATAAAAATTAAAGATATCTCCAAAGATGTATCCGTAAAAATATAGTATCTGCATCCTCAATCAATCCATCTTCACTGCCAGCATGAAGTATGATATATCTAAAATAAAAATTTTCTATCAAAACTTTTTTTTCAAAACATCTTTTTTCCATTTAAAACCTACTTCTTTTAATTGCCCATGTAAGGAATTCAATTACATACTGTCCTGGAATCAAAATTAAACAGTCAAAATTAAACTGTGAGCTTAGGTATAAATTACATATGGGTTTAAGAACAGTCTTTCTTGTTCTTCGGAATCCTTAGGTTACGAATACTTACTGTATTCATACATGATATAAATGCTGACACGAATAGAACTTGAATTCAAAGCTGCGGTATAGGTGATTTCAAAACTTCATTGTTTTTCAATTTTTGTGAAATAGTACTGACAGTGGACATACTAAACTTTATTTTCTATAATGTATATGACTTAAACATATTTCTCTAACATCCACAAAGGGTAACGATGCACCATTATTGTTTCTTTTTTGTTCAAAATAGTGTATCAGAGATTCTACAAATTCTTAATAACGACTATTTAAATGATTTGGCATTCTACAGGCGCGACCCTGACAATTATAACGCTGTGGTAGCCGATCGCGGTGGTCTAATGAGTTGGTTGCTCGCTTGGCAACCGAAGGGTCCCGGGTTCAAATCCTGGTGCGGACATGGATGTTTGTGTGTGTGTGTGTGTTTTCATTGGTGCATTAAATTTCTAAGAATAAATGAGCTGGCGTATAAATGGGTAGTAGCCAAACCATTAAGTAAAAATTAGTAAAAAAAACTGTGGTCGTCCTCAAAAGAACTCTTCTCGACAACGTTACATATGCTGCTAACCGAATCCAGCTCTAAATTTGAAATTTATTGAATACATTCCATTTGGTTATTTTATTATTTATTTTATGTAGTGGTTTTTCTTTTATATAGCTGTTCTTCAATAGCGTCATTAATGATGTGAGAGTGTTTTAGTTTTGTTCAGGCTATATTGCCCTTCTTTCATCTTCCACCGAATCTGTTTTTTGAAATTTTTGATCAATTCGATTGATAGTGCTTTCAGATAGACGTTTGGCAAACAGTAACTATCACGCAATTTTAACGCGTTGTTGTATTGTGTACGACTCCGTTTTTATAAATGTCATACATTACGCTTCTGAAATGAGACTAGACCTAGGCAAAATTCACAACGCCATCTGTGTTTTATTCAACAATTAATACAACGAAAGATCGTTAGTTTATGTTGATATAGCATCATAAAATGTATTTGAATTATGATAAAGAAGAAATTTAATGAAAATCGGTTTATACAAATAGTTTTTTCTTCTACTGTGTGTTATAGTATAAAACTATAACTATATTATAGTATAAAAATATTATGAAATAAAAATTACACTCTGGCCGGTAAGTTTACTACCGGTTCTATCAAAAATGTTGTAAAAGGCCATTTACAAGCAAATACACCGATACTTGGTGAAGAAGAATATTCTACCAGTTCATCAATCCGGTTTTAAAAAGGGGCATGGTACTGAAACGTCTTTATTATCTCTATGTGGTGTCGTGCTTACGATGGTAGAATGATGACTGGTTTTGCGTTAATTGGATTTTTCTGTGGCTTTTGATACTATCAATAAAACATTAATGGGTGCGACAACTTTTAATTCGTTTTAAAATTGTGTATTAATAAAAATACAACAAATATTTTCGAGAGTACACTTATCGATTAAGAATGGAATACAATTTCATTTAGCTTCGGCTGGATTTGCAGTAGCCCATTCTGTCGACCCAATTTTTCAATACACTTTAATTGCATGTTTTAAAGTCTCAATCATCTCTGGATAATTGACATAACATCTGTCCTTGGATCCCCACAAATAGTCCAACCGAGTCAAATCGCAGCTCCTAGACGGCCAGTTGACATCGCCATTTCGGCAGAAAATGCGATTGTAGCGTTGGCTGTATGGACAGTGGCTCCATCCTGTTGAAACCAAATATCGGCTAAATCTCCCTCTTCAATCATCATTGACTGTTAGTGCAATTCCTTACTCATTTTCAAAGAAAAATGGGCCTATAATCCCTTTGTACCGTGTTCCACACCACACAATCACTTGTTTTACGTGCATTGGCTTCTCAATTGCCACATGTGGATTTTCTGTGCCCCAAATACGGCAATCTGGCTTGTTCACATAACCTCCGAAGTGAAAATAAGCTTCGTCCGAAAAGATCATCTTGGACTTTGTAGGCTTTCATACCGAAGTCTTTGTGTAAAATTATTCGCACAGTCCTATCGCTGATGTTCAATTCTTCTGAACGATGACGGGTGGAGATGCTCGAATGTTGACGCACACTTTGCCGCGATGCGGAACGTATGCATTGTCTGTTAACATGCCAGTCGAACGAACTTTTTTCACAAATTTCCCGTCACCAGTTTCAGCTGGCGCCTCATTTTTACCGAATTTTGTACGCATTTTTCGTTTTGCGTGTACGCAATAAGTTTTCAATACTTCCCGACGTTGATCAATCGTATATCGACTCATTTTATATACTGGGAATATAATACTGAATTTCTGTTAGTTGACAGATGACAGTAGAGACTATGAGCTGCACAATAACCGCTGGTTCAAAAACGAACCACAAGATGCCGCATCCTTTATTAAGTTGTTCCATAGATTTTTTTACCGAAAAAATTATTGAATCAATCAATCAAACAACTTATTGGTTCCGTTTCGCTAAAAATCAGCAAGCCTGGACTCGTAGAAGTTGTTAAGCCAGTTTTGCCAGAGGTCTGCACCATTGGCGAAGGTTGCGTCCCTCCTTTGGTTGGACAGCGAGCGAAAGAGATGATAATCGGCTGGCGCCAGATTTAAAGAGAACGTCTGATGCGGAGGAATGTTTTGCTGTATGAAGTCGTTCATTGTTGTGGAGCATAATTTGGCCTTATCGATCGGGTCGTTTCAATTGAACAGCCGACTGTTTTGTTCTCCAGCATTTCTTAGTCCACAATACCTTTCCAGTCCTACCAAACGCAGGTCAGTGTCTTCTTGGGGCGGAAATCTTGCTTAATTTTCGGCTTTGGGGTGTCTCCTGCAACCTCCCACTCCTTCCTTTGCTTCATAGTGATGTACTCACACCAGTTCTCATCCCCCGTGACGATTCTGTACAAAAATCGTTGTTCGGTGTCGGGCGGAGATTTTGTGCAGCTTTGTTGTGGCGAATTTCCTTGTCATCGGTTAGTTTATGTCACCCCAAGCTCCCCAAGTGTTTGAGTAAATTCCTTAGATTGAAGATGTCGGGAAATTGTCGCAACGCCGCAGTCCATCTTATCAGCTAATTCTCGGCATGTTTGACAGCCGTTGTCCTTCAAAAGCGTTTTAAGATAGTCCTGTCGAGGTCGGAAGGTCGACCACAGCGATGTGTCATGCAGATCGAAGTTGCACCATTTTTGAATCTGACAAACTGACAAAAAAAAATCCCCAACAGTTCGATCGACTTTACCGTCCTCTCATTATACGACGCAAATGGCTCGAACTGCATCTGTAACTTGTTGACCACAACGAAAGGCGAAATATAGCAAGTGTCGAAAATATTTTTTCGTCCCCTGGAAACTTTTTTGCCCCCTGAAATTTCAATTTTAAGTCTAAAAGTTAATTAACATTAGGTTTTTCAGAATAATGATGCCAATAGTTTTATAGAGTAGGAAAAGGACTTAACACGTCGGTCAATAAGTTCCCGGTCTGATAAATAAACACTTTTTTTCACAAATTTCGACTTTATTCATTAATATATTTTCACTGAAGAGCAATACAATCATTCCAATGCTTTTCTAACATTTCTACACCTCTTTTATAGAACGATTTCTCTTTCTTCACTTTCGGCAATTACCTCTTCATAGGAGTGAAATTTCTTCCCAGCGAGCTTTTTTTTTGAGGTTTGAAAACGGGAAATAACCGCTGGGGGTCAGATCTCGAGAATACGGTGGATGAGGGACCAATTCGTGTAATTTAACCATCGTTCCCAACGATTTGTGACACGGTGCATTCATTGTCTTTGTGAAACAGCACTTATTATTTGTTCATTTGGAGCGTTATTTTTGCGATCTCGCACCAATAGCGCTATATAATATTTACTATTGATCGTTTTCCCTTTCTCGAGATAATCGATGAACTATATCTCATGCCCATCTTAAAATACAGAGGCCATAACCTTGTCTGTCGATAGTTGTGTTTTTGGTCGCTTTGTTCAGCTTTCCCCGGCTGCTGTCCATTCAGCTGACTGCCGATTTGACTCCGAAGTATACTGATAGATCCATGTTTCATTCATTGTCACACAATCCTTTTTATGTCGCTTAAACAGTTCCAAATATTCAGAATCATCAATACGTTGTTGTTTTTGGTTCGTTGTGAGCAAACGCGATACCCATTTCGATAACAATTTTCGCATTCCCTATTGTTAATACAAAGTGATATAACTTCACTTTCGATATCTTCATAATATCAGCTATCTCCTGCTGCGTTACTTTACGGTTTTGCGAAATAATTTTGTGAATTTTTCTGATGTCTGCTGTAACCACCTCATTTGGATGTCCAGAGCGTTGGATAAGCCATTGTTTTGCTTGCAAAAGCAATACTTAATCAACACAAGACATTTTTATTGTTTAGGAAGTAGCGGCGTCACTTAAAGAGTAAAGTTTTAGGGTTAGAGGCGCATCAGCAACTGAGAATGCTATTTAGCGACTGGACCTACAGCTTAACGTGGATTCCGAACCATGGTCATCGGATACCGAAGAGCCCGGTCAGCACCCCTCTCGGGCTATCAACCCTTGGTTTTGTGCGTAACCATAAGTATCTCGGGACGACTGGCGACGACCTACCGACTGGCGAGTGACCATCGTACAAGACCTCTCAGAAGGCATCCGGCCTTACCCAGCCTGGAACTGGCGTGACTGAGGGGTGATTCCTTGTCAGATTTTACACTTACCTAGACATATTGGCAAGAATTTTAGAAAAAGTCCTTACCTAGTACGGAATCCGAACTCGCTTCACATTAACTGCCTTATAGTAAGGTTGAC
Organism: Cosmopolites sordidus; assembly: GCA_031761425.1. Taxonomy (NCBI): domain Eukaryota; kingdom Metazoa; phylum Arthropoda; class Insecta; order Coleoptera; family Curculionidae; genus Cosmopolites; species Cosmopolites sordidus. Next base: position 1,161,319 of record JARFXV010000508.1, read on the forward strand.
GCTTTAGACACCACAGCTAACGTGGCTCCAGCGTCACTTAAAGCACAACAGTCTTGTAAGTAAACTCAGTTTTATAAGAACTCGGAAACTAATAAACTGATTGTCATGAAATTTTGACACGACGTTTGACGATTAACACAATCGACCTCTGGTAAGGATTTTTCATAAGTGACGCCATCTATATGTGAAATCGGGTACTTATTGGCCATTGTGTTATATACACTTGGCCAAATAAAATAAAAATGGAGGAAAACAAACGAATTAAAAAAACGGCTGGAACTTATGACAACCACATAAAAGGCAAATTTACTAGTTTAGATGATATTGCATTAGCGTTATTAATGATGCACTTAAATAATCGTAAGCGAAAAGATAATGACTGTTGATGAGTCGACAAATTTGAACAGGCTCTCTGAGATACTCCAAGAATATGGGTTGGGGTATGTTAGTTTTTATATGCCCATGTGATTTAGTATCTAACATCAAGAATTGATCAAGAGCTTCTATACAAATCCACAAGATTGTTCTGAGAAATAACTAAACTAAACTGATAAACTGTATGTCAGATAGTCGCCACAAATTAGCCTGAATGACTTTCGCTGAACAAATCATGTCCTGCACTGAGCAGTGGAAGGGAATATTTTTTTCGGTCGAAGAAAAACCTGTTTTGGATGGGCCTGATTTTTTTTTTCCTTTTGTTTTAATGATCTCAGGATGGGAGAATTTTTTATCGAGACGGCAAATAAGGGAAGGAAATAACATGGTTTAGATTACTATTGGGTACAAAAAAAAATTACTTAGTTTCTTTCCCATCGAGTTAACTCTTAAGAATATAAAAATGTATTAGAATGAAAGTTATATTTTAATGATGTGAATGAAGCTTCGCCAATATTTCAAATAATATTTGAAAATTAGACTGGTCTGTTGTCTTCCCAGATTTAAACATCATTGAAAATATTTTGGGGATGCGTTCAAAACGAGTTTATAATGAATCGAGACAATTTTCAGATACGGCAGATTAAAAAAATGCTATTCAGGGCTTCAGGGGGAGGAAATTCCACAACTCGATCATCCGACGATGATCCGAAATAATAAATAAAAACAAATATTTATCATTAAAAAAGGTTTTATTGCTTTTCAAAATATTCTCAAAAATACAAAATAATCTATGGTAAATGTATACAATACATTTTCTTTCATAAGGTATCACTAAAATGACGAACTCGAAGAAAAAAGAAAAAAAGTAACTTTTAAGTTCAGTTTTTCGTTATGCAAAGTTTTGTGACATAAGATTTTTTAGTTTTTATAAAAACGTTTTTTCTTTTCCCTAAACAGTGCGATTTTCCGATTTTTCCGCCCTTTAATTCAATATTTTATCGCCTTTCGAGACATTGCTGTTCATTTCTATTTCGGATATTCTTTCTAAGCGATTTAAATATAAGTAGCGTCTCTTCAATGCGATACTCTGGATTCTAAATGGGCTCAAAATGTACGACGGTCGGCAAGATTTCATCCCCATAACAAAGAAGGAAGGAAGGTCAGCTGGCCGCAGCGCGTATAGGAAATATGAAGAGTACATGGAAGAGCAGCGCGATGAAGAGGCGACACGAGCCAGAAAAGAGGCCGAGGATGAAAAAGAACGCCGTCAAATGGCGGGGCGAATGAGCAGCAATAACGAGCGACGATCAGCGAATCTCGAAAAGAAACTCAAAGAGAAGCAGGAGAGAGAGAGAGAGAGAGAGAGAGAGAGAGAGAGAGAGAGAGAGAGAGAGAGAGAGAGAGAGAGAGAGAGAGAGCATAGGAAAGCCGCCGACCAACTATTGAAAGACGCAACAAAAAAAGCTTGAAAATGCATTGGGGAAGAACTATATGACAGCGGCGAAAGTGGCTCACGGAATACTAGGAGGAGCGAAGTCTATGAGAGAGATGGTTGAGAAGTACTACAAGGAAAGTGCGCCACTGCAGAAGAGAAAATGAACAACTTTACTTCAGAAGTTATTTCAAAACCACATCAGCAAGAGAGGAAAGGGTCCCGAAGACCATGAAAATCCTGACGCTCCTGGCCCGGCCTCTTTCTTAATTATATGATATAATAATAATAATAATAATAATAATACACAACAATACATACAACACATCAGCCTGGATTTCAGATATTCTCAGATATCGAAAGCCTGCAAGAAGGCTTACGGGAAATGAATGTGGCTGAATTTACAACAGAAGAGGTTCGTAACGCCATAAGAAAAACCCAAAACTGGAAAGCACCAGGGCCAGATAGAATCCAGAATTTCTGGATCAAATATTTAGATGCTATACATGACAATTTATCACGTTGCTTCAGTAAAGTACTAACTAACCCCGAATCTATTCCGCAATTTTTATCTGAGGGTAATACATATTTACTATATAAGAAAAATGACAAGATGCAGCCGAATAACTATCGACCTATAACTTGTCTTTCAGCACTTTATAAGTTTCTTACATCATTAGTAAACGAAAAAATATATCATCACTGTTTAGATAATATCCTAGAAGAAGAACAAAAAGAATGTGTAAGACAATCTGTGGGATGTAAACACCAACTTACTATAGATGCAATTGCCCTGAAGCACGTACCTTAACTTATGTTACATTGACTACAGTAAGGCCTTCGACTCCGTCCCTCATGATTGGCTAGTTAAAGTTTTGGAAATTTACAAAATCTGCCCTAAAATCAGAGCAATGCTTACTCACTTAATGAAGTCTTGGAAGACAAATATATGGATATCGGGAGAAAATGCTGGAAGAGTCAACGTTGAGAAGGGAATTTTTCAGGGAGACTCTTTGTCGCCAGTGTGGTTTAGTCTGGCTCTTAATCCTATGTCCATGATTCTCTCTTATGAGACTCGCAACTTAGTTTGATCACAATTATACACCACTAAAACTGAGCCATGCAAACTACATTATCGAAACAGGGACAATACAAAACAACATAAATCAATCCATGGTAGATGTGTACGATTATTAAATGGCAATACTATTGATAAGAAAGCTTCTCTGCTCTGGTTAGACGAGAATCAAACTATATCCGGAAACTGAGGGTTTTGTTATTGCTATCCAGGATAAGGTCATCAAAACTAATAATTACAAGAAATATATCCTTAAAGAAAACACTGAAGATGTATGTCGAAAATATGGTAAAATAGGGGAGATTGTTGAGCACGTTATTGGTAGATGTCCTACTTTAGCAGAAAACGCATATTTAGGAAGGCATAATCAGCTTGCTAAAATAATCCACCAAAAACTGGCACTTAATTATGGTCTTTTACCAACATCTACTCCGCCGTATTATAAATACAGTCCTCAAACTGTTCTGGAGTCTGACGGTATGCTGCTCTACTGGGATAGAGCGATAATAACTGACAGGGCTGTCGACTACAATAGACCAGACATAAATCTTGATAAATAAAAAAGAAAAGTGGGGAACAATTATTGATATTGCCATACCACTGTCTCATAATATACATAAAACGGAGGTGGAAAAGGTTTCTAAGTATGAGAATCTTTCTTATGAATTGAAGAACATCTGACAACTTGAAAAAGTGAACATCGAACCTTTTGTAATTTCCGTAGGATTGATGAGCCACAGGTTCTCGAAAAATTTAACAAATTGCGGACTAAATAGAAATATTATAAAACTGGGATAACGGGCTATATTGTTGCAAAACTGCCACATAGTGCGAAAATTTTTGTCTTAATGCCAACGGAATACTGGGTTATAATGAAATTTATCCCCAGGCTCCGAGCCATACTCCAACATCGCGAGGGAGGAATCGGTTTATGGTTTTCAGCTTTTTGAGCTGAGAGAGTGATACCAAGTCGATGAGAATAATAATAATTGTCATAATCATCATTATTATTAATAATATAATAATATTGATAACTTACAAATAATATTTAGTAATAATAGTACAAATTACTTTAATCTTAATAAATATTCTTATCATTTTATTGTAATATTTGTCTTGTCCTTCATTTACTTCCCACATCCTACAAATTTCTCATGGAAATACTGCAAATGAAATGAGCTCTGAAGTGGTGGAAAACATTCCACTAGCTTTCACAAATGTTCCTAAATTGGTTAGGAAAATGAAGCGAAAGATAAGTGACTATTCTCCTATTTTTGACCCTCTGAAGCGCTGGTAACTTTGTTCGTCCATGGTCGAACGACGGCCACGATTGAATTCACTAAACCAGTGATATAGTGATTTTACATGGTGCTTCATCGCCAATAATCGATGGCCTGTTGTTGAGATAATATACGTCGAAAGTCGTAGAAAATCATCGCACGAAAATGCTCACGTGCCAATTACATTTATTGACTGAGATGACATTTTCATTGACAAGTCAGTAAACAAAACAAATAGTGTACGTATGACAAAACGTTCGGAGTTCCGAGATACCATATAACAATGTCAAAGTTTACGATGTATATGGCAGATGGCGCCTAGCAACACCATTATTGCCAGTTCCGAATACATAAATAGCAACCCTGGTATAATAAAGAGCAATGGAAAGACCAGAAAGTATTAAAATGTTCGTTTATGTTTTCCTCTTGGTAACTTTTCCCTTTTCTATAAAACAGGGTATTTCTAACATGTTGCCAAGTGAGCCAAATTTGAAGGATTGTTGATCATCACGATCCATTGTTGTTATACTAAATACGTCTTTTCTATTTCAGAATGGCAACTAATGATGGTACAACGACGGAACTATTTACCGGATGGTCATCCGTCGTTCACCAGCCTGAAGATGAACCCGAAGAGTCTGAACTGCCTTCGACAGTAGACATTGGCGTTCTGAATTCGGGTCCTTCTGATCTAAATCAACCACCAAACGTGGCCGTAAGTGAATCGGACACTGAAGATTCAGAAGCAGATTCCAGTGTAAGTTTAAGTTCAAATATATTTTATACCAGAGTGTAACAAAAGAATTTGCGTTTTTGACATACTTCGTTCACTAAAAAATTTACACTTGGACTATGTTCCCGGAATATTAATCGGTGTTTTCGATTACCTCAACCCATCTTTCAGCCAGTAACTCTATACCCCTTTTTTTTCTTTATTTGGGTTTTTCGCTACGATCTAAAACTCAAAAAATATCAAAAATATCTGGTATATAAATAAAAAAACACTGGGTAAAAACGAAAAACCAAACGGAGACAAATTTCTCAGTGATTCTTTTTTGTAATAAATTTGTCTAAGGAACAAAATTTTAAAAATATAAAAATGTTTTAAAAAATATACAAACTTTTAATGTCAACGTTTCGGGAAGTATTGTCCTCCCGTATTCAAAACAAATCTAAAAATAAATTATATTAATTTCTATAAATTCTGAAAAGATACGAAGTAAATATATTTTTTGTGTGTGTCAATAATACTTACATTGACAATTAGTTTTTAATGACAGTGATATACTATCAGAAAAAAAAAAAAATATATATATATATATATATATATATATATATATATATATATATATATATATATATATATATATATATATAACGCAAAATCTTTCAGAGGGAGTCGGAGACCTCTGGCCAACGTCTGAAACCGAAAACAAAAACTTTCTTTGGAACGGTAAATATCAATTCTCTCCTGCGTCCAGGAAAACTACACGAATTGGGGCGAACATTGAGTCAGCAAAAAATCCAAATTTTAGCTTTGCAAGAAACCAGATTGACAGATGATAACACCTTGGAATTCGGCAACTACAGACTTTTTAAAAGTAAAACTGACAAAAGAATACACAAAAATACACCACATCTCGGTGTTGCTTTCGCTATCTCAAGAAACATTCTCGGTTCTATAACTAATGTCCAGCCAGTAAATAATCGACCTATGATACTATCCCTCAAGTGTGCTAACAAAAACTATACATTAATCAATGCACACCTCCCAGTTAACGAAGAAAATGAATCTAATCCTGAAAAAGTAAATAAGTCCTAGGAAATTCTGGAAAAGACTATCTCTAAAATTCCCTCTAACCATTGTAAAAATACTATTGGGTGATTTCAACGCCCAACTAGGGAAAGAAAAACAGTATAGGAAAACAGTCGGCAGTTTTCCCGCTCATAAATGGACTAACCATAATGGTAGAAGATTGGTTGAACTATGTTCGCAGTTTAATCTAAAAATAATGTCAACACATTTTAAGAAGAAAATAACAAAACAAAAGACCTGGAGGTGCCCAAACACGTACATAGGTGAATTTCAAATTGACCAGGTTGCCATTTCGTACCCCTATTATAAAGAGATTTTGAATGTTCAAGTCAGGAAAGGAGCTTATATAGACACGGATCACTACTTGACTAGAATCAAACTTAGCTTAAAACCTCGAAAACGTATTCAAAAGAGACTGCTAATACCAAAGTTCGACCCATCCATGGTGGGATGAAGTTTGCGAGCAAGCAGTATTAAGCCGAAGTAAAGCATTCAAAGATTGGAACAGTCAAAAAACAGCAATCAACTATAACATCTTTTTGGAAGTAAGAAAAGAAACATCGAAGCTAATTAGACAAACTAAAAGAAAATATGAAAACAATCAACTTAATGAAATAGAAAAAGATTTCCAAAAAAATAACACCCGAAACTTTTACAAAACATTTAAAACTAAATTAACAGGCTATCAACCCCAAAGTATTTGCTTCCAAAAGGAAAACGGACAATTAGCTCTAAATAACCAAGAGAATTGCAAAGAAGTTGCGAAATATTTTGAACAAATACTAAACTGTCCTGAGCCTTTAAACAAATTACCAACACTAAACTCTAAACAAACAAACCCAGATTCATTACAACCGAATAAAGATGAAATAATTAGCCAAATCAAGCGGTTTAAAAATAACAAAGCTTCTGGTGAAGATGGAATCACTGCTGAACTTTTGAAATCCGCTGGTCCAGGTACAATCAAGGAAATAACCAAAATTCTACAAGAAGTTTGGCGAACCGAACGGATTCCGGAAGATTGGAAAGATGCTTTAATCCATCCACTTCACAAGAAAGGAGATAGAACGGATGTAAACAACTATAGAGGGATATCTCTTCTCCCAGTTTGTTACAAGATTCTATCTCAATGTCTACTAGACAAAGCACAAGGACAGTTGGAACCTAAAATTGGTGAATATCAAGCAGGTTTTCGACCGGGCAGATCCTGCCCTGAACAGATCCTGAATCTAAAGTTGATCGTAAGACATCAAAAACTGTACAATAAAAATCTCGTCTGTACATTTGTGGATTTCAAAAAAGCATATGATTCTATAGACCGCGAATCTTTATTCCGAATCTTGAAAGAACAAGGACTAGATCTGAAAACGCTGGCAATTATTAAAGCAACATTAACTAACACAAGGTCAAAAGTTAAATTCATGGGTGACATCTCAGAGCCCTTCGAAATTAAAACTGGAGTGAGACAAGGGGATGGACTCTCGCCACTCTTATTTAACTGTGTTCTAGAAAAAGTAATACAGGAGTGGCGTGAAAAAAAGTCGGCCCTGAATATTGACCAGCCCATTAAACTGGGGAGAACCAACATCAAAATTGATTGTCTGATGATCTAGCAATTTTGTCTCAAGATGTATTAACGGCACAGAAACAGATTGAAATCCTAAAAGAAATAGCAGAAAAGGTAGGACTCCAAATTTCCTTTGAAAAGACACAATACATGACCTGCAACAGACTAAGAACACCATTTCTAAAAACAAAATATGGTAACATCCGACGAGTCTCTCAATTCAAATATTTGGGTGAAATAATCATGGAAAATGGGTTGGAAAAAGCGGCCAATAAGAGTAGATGTCAAAAAATGGAAACGGCATTGAGACTTACACAAAATATTTATAACAAAAAATGCCTATCTAAAAACACAAAACTGAGACATTACAACATAGTTATTAAGCCAGAATGTCTATATGGGGCAGAAACGCTCATTTTGAATAGAAACAGAGACATCGAGGACATTGAAAAGAAGGAAAGAAAAATCATAAGAAAAATCCTAGGCCCCAAACAAATAAATACAACAACATGCCGACTTCGAGAAAACCAAGAAATCAAACAATACACAGATATACATAGCGATATGAGAAAAAGAAGACTTAAGTTTTACGGACACATAAAACGGATGAATCCAAATAGGCTAACTAGACAAATAGTCGAATTTTATGAAAATAGGAGTAGAGCTAAAGTAATTAAATGGATTGCTGCAATTAAAGAGGACCTAAGATCAGCAAATATTACACAAAGTGGAATTCAGGATAGAGGCTGTTTCAGACACAAGGTTGACGTTTGGAAGGTTGGCCAGAGAGAAAAATGTAGGAAGACTGGAACAACTTGGTCTGACGAAAGAAAAAAAGCTCATAGCGAAAGAATGAAATTAGTATGGGCGCAAAGGAAGGCTAACAACAACAAACGCCTCTAATTGTACTTCGCGTGGTCCACCCGGGCCTATACGTGAATAATAATAATAATAATAATATATATATATATATATATATATATATATATATATATATATATATATATATATATATATATATATATATATATATATATATAAAGGTAAAGTGTTAGGGTTAGAGGCGCATCAGCAACTAGGCTATTTAGCGACTAGACCTACAGCTTAACGTGGGTTCCGAACGACGGTCATCAGCTTCCGACAATCATCATCAACATCATCATCAACTTGTATCAATCCACTGCAGGATGAAGGCCTCTTCAACATGCTTCCAACTCTCGCGGTCCTGAGTCCTTTGTTCTCTGATCCATGTGCAGGTCTTTCTATCCCGTCTAGTAATGCCAAGCATACATCTTTCCATTCCCCTCTGTGCTACTCGAAGTTTTTGAACTGAACATAGCGGACAGGACACACTGATCAAATACTTTCCTTTTCAGACAAAGTGGTAGTTTGCTCTTAAACACTATGTTGAGCCTGCCAAATGACTGCCAGCCACATTTAACGCGTCGTTCCACCTCCTGTACAGTGTCTCCTTCCATTGAAACCCTTTGCCCAAGATATATATATATATATATATATATATATATATATATATATATATATATATATATATATATATATATATATATATATTGATCCACAACTTCCAAATCCGTTCCTAAAATAGAAATCCTTTTGTCCTCAGCAAATTTATTGGACATGACCTGACTCTTCTTCTGGTTTATTTTCAAGCCAAATGTTTCCCCAGCCCTTTGCAATTCTTGTACGTGTCTTTGCAGCTGATCTGGGTTGTGAAAGAAGAACGATATAATCTAAGAATATAAGATGATTTAAGTACGCACCATTAATCCTTATTTCATATTGTTCCCAATCCAGCTTACGGAACACTACTTCCAGGCAGCCTGTGAAAAGAAGAGGCGATATTGCGTCCCCCTGCCGTACGCCCCGCTCTATATTTATTCCCACCTCAAGATCGTCAAGGTGGATTGTCGCTGTAGCTTCATCATATATCGATCCTAGTGGGTTTACATAGGCTTTCTCTACATCTTGATAAAGGAATGCATCCATTATGGCCCGCTTTGAGATTGAATCAAATGCTTTTTCATAATCGATAAATGCCTAGTACAGTGGCATAGTGTATTCGTTGTGTTTTTCTATGACCTGTTGTAGAACCTGGATATGATCCAATGTACTGCATCCACTTCTGAATCCTGCTTGCTCCCTTGGTTGTGCGTCATTAAATTTTCTTAGTATTCTTTTGAATATTATCTTAGTGAAAACTTTCTACACCACTGATAGGAGGCTTATTGGGCAGTAGTTCTTTAAATCTTCCCGTGGTCCTTTCTTCTTCTGATTGTGTGTGTATTGAAATACTTAAATGTTTTTAATTGTATTCTTTAGAATCGGGAACCATACTGAATTTAAGGTTTTTATACTCTTTTATTCTAATATCTAACGGTCTAGATGTATCACCTATATCAAATTTGCCACATTTGCAGGGAATTTTATAAACCGCATTTCTGGTATTTTGTTGCGTGTTGTTTGGTGTAGTTTTTGTTAATATAGATCTAAGAGTATTTTTTGTTTTAAATGTCGTTCTTATGTTGTATTTATTTCCTACTCTTTTAATTGTATCAGAAATACCGCGGATGTAAGGAATTGTGAGATTAATTGTTTGAGAGTTATTATTATTGTTATTAATAACACTGTTATTATGTCACTAATACTGATGTTATTAATGGCACTGTCATTAAAAACTAATTGTTAGTGTAAGTATTATTGACACACACAAAAAATATATTTACTTCCTATCTTTTCAGAATGTATTGAAATTAATATAATTTATTTTTCGATTCGTTTTGAAAACGGGAGGAAAATTCTTCCCGAAACGTTAAAGGATTGTATATTTTTTTAGAACATTTTTATATTTTTAAAATTTTGTTCATTAGGCAATTTTATTACAAAAAAGAATCACTGAGAAATTTGCCTCCGTTTGGTTTTTTGTTTTTACCCAGTGATTCTTTATTTACATAATAACAGATATTTTTTGTAGTTTTAGATCGTGGCGAAAAACCCAAATAATGAAAAAAAATATGAACACGCCACAATCATTCAGACATTACTCTATACCCCTTCGGTACCATCGTGATTCTTTGGAGGCGATACACTCGACGCAGCCTACTTCTTTAGCTCTGAATGTTTTTCCTGGCCAAAAGTAATCCTCGGACCTGAAAAGTAGTAATCCAACGGGACGAAGTCGGGAGTGTATACTGGATGAGCGAGAAATACAAAGTCCAATTCATTAAATTTTGAGGTGTTCAGATGTGAAGTCTGTGATCTTGCATTGTCTTGCTGTAGGAGGACTTTTTACTGTTGACCAAAACTAAATATGTTTTGGGCAGAACAGCCTGTATTCTCTCCAGTTAAGCTGACTAGAGCTCAAGGAACCAAATGATTCAAAATGATTCCATCAAACACAACATGATCTTTTTGGCCAATGTTTGTCGCCGGTGTGTGGCTTGCTACGGGGACAGTTCATGAAGGAGGTTTCTCCAGCTCTTCAATACCATTCCTATATCGGTTAACGCTGGTGTGAGATAGTCCTAATTTTCATGAAAAATTCCTAGTGCTTCTACGTTTTGCAGTCACAGCTGCTCTTAAACGTCGGCATCTAAAGACGTGGATGACCTTACTCTTTCCCTATCTTCAAGATCCATGTCTTCCTCTCGGAACTATTTAAACCAGAGCTGAACGCTGCGGATTGATCCAGGACCTACAACCTCTACTTCTACAGTCGCTTCGAAGGATTTTTCTAATAATATCTTATAATTGCCTTAAGTAGGAGATACAGAGAAAAACATATAACACAACTTTAAATTTTATCAGGTTTGTAAATATGAAACCAGAATTTGCACATAGATGGCCCTAGCTACCAATGAAATTACCGTCAAACCGCGCAATTGTCGCCACTTGTTAACTGCTCGCCAGGTATAAAAGAAAGTAATTTTTCGTTGGAATTGTGACTGGCGATGAAAAGTGGATATATTTTGAGAATCCTAATCGTAAAAGATCACGGGTAACTCCAAACGAACCATCGACATCAATGGCAAAGCCAAATTGCTATGGACGGAAGACAATACATTGTGTTTGGTGGAACCAGGAAGGTGTGGTCTATTATGAGCTGCTAAAACCTGGCGAATCCGTTAATACCAAACACTACTGACAACAAATGATCGATTTGAATCAAGCTTTGCGTGACAAACTACCAGAATATCAAAAAAGGCAACACAGTGATATTGCTTCGTGAAAATGCACCATCATACAACCAAAACTGGCCAAAGAAACGATTGAGCCGTTTAGTTGGGAAATACTTTCGCATGCGGCTTACTCACCAGACTGGGCTCCGTCCGATTACTATTTATTTACATCTATGGGACACGTATTTGGTGCGCAGCGCTTCCTTTCTTATGAAAGTCGCTCGATGACGTTTCCTCGAGTCGTTTGTCTCAAAAGAGCAACAATTTTTTTGACATGACATCCAATATCTTGGGGGGTCAATCGTATCCTTTTTTAACTCTCTTGATGAGTGCTCGCTCACCTGCGCACTTTAGTGGTAGGGCCAGTAGGGGAGTGGCCGAATATCTGGTAGTTGAAACACTGCACTACTTGGCCATTTGAGCGGTGGACTTGCACCTTGACTTCCTGACCCAGGAACGTCTTGATACCGTGGATACGCTTGTGTTCCCTCGGGACCTCTACCTGGACAATGGCTATCAGAGTGCAGTTTTTTCCTGAATTTTTACATCTCTCCGCATGGCCAAGATGAAAACCCAGAGAGTGGAGCTCTTTGTTTACCTCGGAGACTGGAATCGTCTCCAAGACACCCCTGATGAGAACGCGATGATTGCGTTCCTCAGAGAAGCAGACCGAATGGAACTTATAGTTCCTTTTCTCGAACAGCGCGGTCGCTGCTCGATAATTATCCATCTGGGGTAGAAGAAAAACCCCATCTGGCTTCGTGATGGACCTGGAGAACAAGATACCGCGTACCTTGTTAAGTCCCTGAGAACAATCGGGGCGGAGGGGGGCTCCGGGGTGGGGGAGGGGGCTTTACCAATCTTTTTTGGTCCAGACGACTCTGTCGTCTGGGCTGCCTGAGTTGGTAGATCCTCGAAAGTGGGTTTTTCCGAAATAGAAGACTCGGACGCTGGTTTCTTAAGAAGTGGATAATCCTCTTTTACCGACGTCGAGCTCCTTTTGGTATCCTAAGCTTTTTCTTTGGAACCATCTTTTGGTAGTGCCCGGATTTGGAGGCCGAAGAATGGCCTCCGTCCTCGTTTGTGTCCATCGCGGCACTCGCGCCCGTGTCATTGTCCGAATCCAGTGTTTTTCTGGCACCATGTTTTCGCCTTTTCTTTTCTGCCTTTGGTGTTTTGATAAAAGCGCCAGAGGTTTTCTTCTCGATGCTTCTTTGAAGTCTATGGTTTTCTCTGTTTAGACTCTTCAAGTCGTCTATCAGAGCGATGAGCTTTTTACGGAGTTCGTAATTTTTATCCGCCACGAGTTTGTTCATGTCGAACAGTGAGTAATGCGTTTATCTTTATCATCGATTGTGCATTTTAAGACCATATAGGACTCCTCAGTGATAGCAAACCCTTTTGGTTCTGCCATCACTACTACTTCCGATACCGAACACGACCCGCAGCAAAGAGAGGTTACCTCTTCGCTGTCTCGGCCCGAACTCCGAGCAATCGACCGCTTTTCCATTCTGTTTTAGGTTGACCCGTAGGCCCCGACCTTTATTAGATTAATTTACCCCGAAACGGGTCCTGACTTTATCCCTTTTAGGGGTACTCTTACCCCTGGAGCGTCGAACTTTTCCCTGAGGGTCCGGTTCGACGTTATCTGAATTGGGTTTGCAGCGAACACCAGAAAAACTTCGCGAAGGTTAATTAGAAAATGTCGACTAAGTCGTATCGGAAGTTCGACTAGTCCACGTCCAGATGCCGGGCCGACGACCGCGGAAACCGACGGTACGCCATCTGCAGACGAGAAATCTGGATTAAGAAGGCGGTAATTGCATGTATCTTATGCAGGCCGGAAAAACCCGAGAAGTTCGGGCCGCATAGACCTGCTGTCCGGAAATGGGGGGCGAGAAAATTGACTTAGATTTTTAGTTCTCCGAGGGAGGTTTGAAGGGCTTCGGTCAATTTGGCCTGAAACTGACTAACAAATTGACCCATGAGTTGCTCCATAAAGTCGGAGAAGGGATTTGAATCTTGTGAAGCGGGCGTTTTGGGAGAAACCGTGTTCCTCTGGGACCCCCACATGAAGGTTGCCGGGGGGATCTTTTAATTGAATTTTGGACCTGAAAAGGCCCGAGTTTGTTGATTTTGGAGGGAGTTATTCGTCGAGTTCTCTGGACGTGCTGGATACTCCTGGAAACTTGCAGTATGGTCGCCTCCACAGTTGCAGCACGTCGCTGGTGATGATTTGTCTTTCTTGCATTCGCGAGAATGATGCTGGTCTCCACACTTCACACAAACAGGATCGGCGTGGCATTTCTTAGCCGAATGACCGAACTGCTGGCAGTTAAAACACTGCACAGCTCGGCCATTCGACTTTTGACTTTGGACCTTGATGTCTTGATCAAACAAGGACTTGAGCTCGTAGATCCTGTTCTTCTCCTCTTTTGGCAGGACTACCTGGACAAGGGCCATCGGTGCCCCTTTTGAGTTCTTCCATCTCTCGACATGGACGGGATGGAAGCCCATGTGGGAGAGTTCTTTGGCGACGACTGTCACTGATATTGACTCCACAATCCCTCTGATTACAACCCGGAGGTTGCGCTCTTCAGGCGTGCAAAACGAATGGTATTTATAGCCACGTTCGGTGAAAAGCTTCGTGGCCGCTCTGTAATCATCGGATGTTGGAGGCCTTAGCATGTCCCCGTTTTGTTTCGTTGTGGTTTTTCCTAAATTAATGCCTTTTTCTTTGCAGATCCTCATGATCTGGAAATACGCCTCCTTGTCCCTGATGACAATAGGGGGGGATCTTTGTTGATTGTGCAGGCGTTTTCGTCGCTGTATTCTTTGGCGGGTCTTTTTGTACTTCGGCCGGCTTTGGGCGAGCTTCTTGAACACGGGAGCTTTTGAAGTCCCTTCTGTGGCCGGTTTCTTTAAAGGTGAATGGTCTTCACGATCGGCTTTAGCTGTGCGGTTGGTGTTTCTTTTCTTTGGGAAATGAAAGCTGCTCTCTGATTCGGAGGCGATGTCCAGCCGGTCTCCGATATCTCATTATCGGAGCCATAAAAGGGGATGTCGTCTATTGTGGTTTCCATTATTTTTTCTTTTCACAAACCGGAGCCTTAAGAAAGGCATCGGTTTTATTAGAAACCTTATTTTGGCTGGCCCTCAGCTGTGTATTCTCAATTTGTAGTTTTTCCAGATCTGCCAGAATTTGATTTTCGTTACGTAGTTCGTTTAGTTCCGAACTAGCCAACTTGCTCATCTCGTTTAGATATCGCATCTGGTCTTCTAGGTCTTTGATGCGCTTTTCCTTTTACTCAATGGAGCGCTGAAGCGCCTCGAACGCTTGTTTAGTAATGGTGAACCCCACGGAGTCCGCCATCATGCCATATGGAACACTTGGAACTTGGTAGAGAGCAGAGAAAAAACGTGCGTTCTCTCTGATGTCTCGACCTGAACGTGTCCAAGCAATCGACCGCTGTTTCATTCTGTTTTCAGGTTGAAGTAGGCCCTGACCTTTAAAGATTAATTTACCCCGAAACGGGTCCTGACTTTTCCCTTTTTGGGGTAATCTTACCCCTGGAGTGTCGAACTTTTCCCTGAGGGTCCGGTTCGACGTTGTTCGAATTGGGTTTTCAGCGAAGACCAGAAAAATTTCGCGAAGGTTAATTAGAAAATGTCGGCTAAGTCACATCGGAAATTGGATTTATCCGCGTCCAAATGCCGGGCCGACATCCGTAAAGGTCCGCCATCTGTAAACGGGAAATCTGGGTTTAGAAGGCGGTACTTGCTGGAACTTATGCAGACCGGAAAACCCGAGACGTTCGGGTTCCGTAGGGCCCATTTGGAGGGCGTCAGTCAGTTGCGCCTGAAATTGACTAACAAGCTGACCTATTAATTGTCCCACAAGTTCGGAGAAGGGATTATTCACCCGTGGAGCGGGCTGTTTGGGAAGAACCGTGTTTCTCTGGGACCCCCACACGAAGGTTGGAGGGGGAATCTTTTTATTGGATTTTGGACCTGAAAAGGCCCTGTTGGTATTAAATTGTGTTGATTTGTTCGTCGAGTTTTTTGGACGCGCTGGACAACCTTGGAAACTCGCTGTATGCTCGCCACCGCAGTTGCAGCACGTCGCTTTGGTCTTCTTGTCCTTTTTGGAGTCTCTTGAGTGGTGTTGTTGTCCACACTTGACGCAGACGGGGTCTGCGTGGCACTTCGTAGCCGAATGACTGAATTGTTGGCAGTTAAAACACTGCACAACTCGGCCATTCGACTTCTGACTTTGAACCTTGATCTCCTGGTCGAACAAGGCCTTCAAATCGAAAATCTTCTCCTCTTTCGGTAAGATTACTTGCACGAGGGCCATCGGGGATCCTTTGACTATCTTCCATCTTTCCACATGGATTGGATGATAGCCCATGTCTGTTAATTCTTTGGCTATTGTCGCCGCTGGGATGGATTCAACCAATTCTCTCAATAACACCCGAAGATTACGTTCCTCAGGGGTACAAAAGGAGTGGTACTTGTAGCCACGCTCGTCAAACAACTTGGTCGCGGCCCTGTAGTCATCGGATGAAGCGGTTCTAAGCATGACCCCGTTTGGTTTGGTTGTTGTCTTTCCCAGGTTGATATTCTTTTCTTTGCAAATACGAATTATCTGCAAATACTCGCTTTTGTCTCTGTCAATCGGCGGTATTTTGGTAACTTGTGGAGGTCCTTGCGATGCCTTTTTGGGGGGTTCCTTCTTTCCTTCCGGCTGTTTCGGAGCGGGTGTCTTAAAGACTGGGGTTTTTGCGGCCCCTTCAGATGCAGGCTTTTTCAGAGGTGGAAAATCCTCCTTTTCGGCCATGGCTGCATGCTTATTCTTCTTCTTTTTGGGAAACTGGAAGCTATCTTCCGATTCGGTGGCTGAAGACCAGCCGACTTCCGACAAATCGATGTCAGGGCCATAGATTGGGATGTCAATGTCAGCGGTATCTTTTCCTTTTTTTTTCACTACCCTTCGCCTTGGAAAAGTCGTCGGGTTTGGCTGAAACCATGCTTAGATTCTTCTTTAACTGAAGGTTATCTGCTTTTAGTTTTTCCAAGTCCTCGGACATGAACTGATTCTCATTTCGGAGCTCATTTAGCTCCCCGTTGGCCAATTTGGTCATCTCTGTGATATAACGTAGCTGACCCTCCAGATCAGCGATACGCTTATCTCTTTCCTCAAGTGAGCGTTGGAGCAATTCGAACGCCTCGCGAGTTATGGTGAACCCCGTAGGGTCCGCCATCACCGCTTTGGTCAATTCACGTTACACAATACTAGCACTAAACGTTTACAAACGATTACGCAATATTGCCACATCTAACTGGTTTAACCTCACTTTGATGCTCCACAGAATACGTGTACAGTCTGATGGCATTGACCAGACTTGAAGCAATCGACCCAGACCCAGTCGTCTTTAATCCCAAAAATTTGATAATATAGGTAAACGTTATACAGTTAGACAGCTATTAGTTGGAGCGCTACTAACGCCAACTTGCGACATGTAACTCTTGCGGGCTAGGTTTAATAAAAGATAAGCAAAGTTCTGTCTACTTAATCGCACTAATTACATACATATATTAATTAACTGTATTTATAAATACAGGTAGTACTAAACGAGCTGTGCCTCGCTTGATTACTATACGACAGCGGTTCTCAAATTTTTTTGGCGACGGAACCTTTTTGGAAAGCTAAATATTTGACGGAACCCTAAAATAATCAAAAACTGGTTTATGTGTATTCCTTATTAATAATTATGTTACATTAGACTGGGCCAAAAAAATCGACTATTTTTTTAGAAAGATATACAGAAAATATTTGTGACGACAAAAAAAATATTGTGAAAGTTAGATCCCTTAATACTTATATTAAGAAGTGTATCATCGTGACTTTCGGTTTTTTCTCCGGACGTACTACTTGTGATCTTTAGGTAGAAGATTTTGTAACAACACCTTTAAGGCCTTTAAATCAACGCTCCATTCTTCTTTATTAATAATTTGAATGGATAATATGACGAATAGAATAATATTGTCACTAGATACAGATCTTTTTTTTTTGCATTATGACCAGTATTTTCGCGGAGCCCACGAGTATGGCTGCTATACGGAATACGGTAGTAGCACTCTGACCACTAGGTGGCCTTTCTGTATAACGTTTACCTATATTTTCCAATTTTTCGGGATCAAAGACGACTGGGTCTGAGTCGATTGCTTCAGAGAGAGAAAAAGAGAAAGGGAGAAATATCCAAGCTTAACTGATCATTCTTTAAGAACGACACCGGTTTTAAGATGTGGATAAGCCTTCCTCCTAATCGAACGAGACACAGTTCGTCAAATCGTATTACTTGTATTTGTAAATACAGTTAATTATTAGATATTGATAATTAGAATGATGAAGTAGACAGAGCTTCTCTTTTAAGTAATGTCTGTATGATTGTCGCGTGTTCATATATATATATATATATATATATATATATATATATATATATATATATATATATATATATATATATATATATATTTTCGTGACCGTTTAGTATTATTATTATTATTATTATTATAAATGATTATAAAAGAGCTTCTCTTTTATAATCATTTATTTATAAAAGGAAAACACGCAAATATTTTTGTTACATCGTAGTATATGTTCTCCAATATTGTTAAAAAAAGGTTATAATACCTTTCCATTCTAATTTCAACAATATTTTCTTAATAGATCTTGTAATATTATGAGATCTTGCACATTTTAATCCAGAAACATGTTCTCTATGGCAGATAACAATTTAGACGCCCAATAAGGTCTTAGTGGTTAACAGTTCGGCCTCTCCAAAGTTGAGATCACCACTGAACCTGAATCGTTGGAAACATTTTTCGCATATTCCTTCTAATAAAACTTGCTCGGCTTGAAATTTAGATAAGGGTACCGCATACACAGAAAATAAATAATTTCGTTTATTCCTTCCCCTTTCGATTTTTCCTATTATTTTCATTTTGTTTTTAGAATTCTGATGGCAGTGATGGTTCCCAATCCTGTTCCCACAGCGACAGCTCTGATAGCGACAGTTCATCAACGTCAGAATCATCATCTCGCAGCCCTAGTCCAGAATTTTCGGTGACTAGTTCTCAAACGAATGGACTCCGTTTGACTATAGCTACAGTCCGAAAGAGCACTAGCAGTCCTATAAACATCGTCAAGAAGACCCACATGGACGGCGGTCCCGTCAAACTCGTGGGCAAACCGAAGGGAAGGAAGAAGAGTAGTAGCAGCAGTAGTTCAGATTGTTCCAGCGATTCGGAAAGTGATTCTGATAGTGATGGCAAAGAATCGAAAAGTGATGGGAAATCGATCGTTGTATCTCAGAAACAGAACGTAGTGCAAACTAAGAAACCAGTGCCTGTTACAAGACTGAGGCTTGCAGAACGTGCTCCTGCCAATGTTAGTCGCAGCGTCAACATCAACAGCAACCAAGAGAATTCCAAAACAAGTCCTCCTCTAACAAAAGCGAAAGTTTCCACGGGGAATAGCAACATCGCACTGACCAAAGAAGTAGCAAAAGAAAATCAAAAAGACAACAAGAAAAAGGAAAAAGAAAATCCGGTTCCCGCGACGAAAACGCGGGCTTCGGTCAGTAAAGATCGCGAGAGTTCGTCAAAGGAAATAACAAACGTCACTTCAAAACAAAAAGTTCCAAGCGTCAAAGATCATGCCACATTATCGAAGTTGAGGAGCAACAATTCTTCAGTTTCCAATAAGGAACAGAATTTAAAAGATCGCGAATCCGTCAAATCGCGCACCACCAAAGATGGTTCCAGAGAGAGAAGTAAAGAACGTCCTGCACCAGCCAAAACACGTATCAATGCGACAAAAGATAACAACAAAGACAGTGCTGTTGGAAGCAGTACAGCTTTATCGCCAACAAAACGAGCACAAAATAGTACTGGTGAAGTTGATGGTCCTTCGAGCAAGGAGAAAGAAACCGTCACAACGAAGGACAAGGAGAAAACTGGAGACAAGGCAAACAAGCTGACGGAGACTAAAGCTGGAAAGAAAAAGATGCGGGTGAAGAGGCGAAGCAAAAAGGTAAGTGTTGAAAAATGTTAGTAATATAAAATTTAAATCTCAGGGAACATATCAATACTCCTAATAATAATTAGATAACCCATGTATAAGTTGAAAAACCAGTTCTGCTGGAAGTAAATGTCATGAAATAAGGCTCACCCGACTTACCAGTAATGATGTAATTTTTAACGTTTTTTTTTTGCGTTAACATTTTGGCATTGATAAATATTTAACATATTGATTAATTATTTGCGACATATCATTTAATTTTGAATATTTTTTTATTAAATATTCTATAATTTATATTTGTATTAGTTATTTTATTAATATATGCCCGTTTTGATTATTAGATCATCATTAGATTCAAAGTACGTAGACGCTCTGACACAAGGTCACACACAAATATTTTCGCCGCACAGCACGCACACGAACCACCTGTTGTCGGTTTGTTCGCGAATGTCAAAATAATTTACAGCTCACAGAATTTGGGCGTGGAATTCACTTCCACATTAGGGGGGGTAAGATACATATAGCGTGATATATGTATACACGCGTGAATTTTATTTGATTTTGATTTTTTTTAAGAATAACTCGTTCAATATTTTTGAAACTTGGCATATGGCTTATTTATATCTTTAACTATTAATTTTTTTTTTTTATTTCAAAATGACGTCTTCGGGTCGCAGCGAGAGTTGTTGATTGGCTTGACTTGTAGCTCCTGTTGTATTGGTTTGAAATGGAAAAATAAAAATTCTGGGTGTTTATTAATGTTACATTTTGTAGATGAACCTAAAAAAATGAAAAGAAAACTTCACGAGTTGAAATATTTTATTAAAAAAAAACTTGAATTTTTCATTTTTTTTTGCTTAGAAAAACCTAATGTTTTCATCAATTTTTTTAAAACAAATTGGTCCATATAGAAAGTAGTATCATTGAAAAGATGTGTACAACATTTTAGCACGATTGATAAATTACTTTTTAAGTTATCGGTCACGGCAAAAATATAATATTGAGAAAAATGCGTTTTTAAAATTAGGCACATAATTCAATAATTGCGGTAACTTACCGATTATTCAGCAATTCCAGTCGTCGTATAATAGTCCTTCGGTATCCTCGTATATATACCTCTGCCCCTTTGTGGATCAGACCTTGAAATGGTAAAGGGGTTTGAGTAGCGACCCATGGCGGACAGGTCAAGGCAGAGGTCTCGGACTAACAGAATCCAAAATTTTCCAACGCGCATTGGATCAGCGTAGCAGATTACAGTCCATACAACATGATATTTCAATATGACAGTACAACCTCAAACACGGCTCTCATTCCCCAGAGGCCAAGGGGCAACTACCTACGGCAGCGGAAAGACCTGCCCCAAGGCAGAGGGTGCTAAGAATCACCGGATTAGATCAGGCTGCCAGTGGACTTTTGACATTGCTACGTTTAATATACGGACTATGAAAACGGAAGCCCGATTGCAAGAACTGTTAATCGCGGAAATGTGGGGGAATTGGAATCCTCATCAATCGAAAGCTGAAGCACAGTGTAGTAAAATTTGAAAGTACTTCTGACCGACTAGCCCAATGTGCCATTCAGCTGAATAAAAAGTTTAGACTTCAAATCGGCCAAGCTTATGCACCAACTATTAGCCATAAGGATGAGGAAATTGAGGAATTTTATGATGATGCGGCCCAGCTTTTACATAAGGAGAAATGCCGGTACAAAATCCTGATGGGTGATTTTAATGCCAGAATTGGGACAACAAGAACTGGTGAAAATGTAACTGGTCCATATGAAACTGGTGAGCGAGACAATAGAGGTGACAGATTAGTTGATTTTGCTGAAGGACAAGAACTTTATATTATGAATTCGTTCTATAAGAAAAATATGAGTAAAAAATTTATTCAAACTTTAACCATCTTAGATTTGCAGATGATATCGTTCTCCTTTCACAAGACCCAGAGGAGCTGCAAAGACGTATACAAGAACTGCAAAGGGCTGGCGAACCATTTGGCTTAATAATAAATCTGAAAAAGAGTCAGGTTATGTTCAATAAATTCGAAGGGAGTTAGAGATTGTGGACCACTTTATATATCTTGGGCAGAGGATTTCAATGGAGGGGATACCGCCCGGGAGGTGGAACTGCAAGCAAGTCTAGGCAAGAGCCGACAACGAATTACCTCTCAGTCACGCCAATTAAAGGCTGGGTAGACGCGCATGCCCTCTGAGAAGTGTTCTACGTTGGTCACTCGCTAGTCGGTAGGCCTCCTGATAGACTAATGGGTAAGCACATTACCAAGGGATGATAGCCTAAGGGGGTGCTGTCCTGGGTTTGTCGGTGGCCGATGACCGTGGTTCGGAACCCACATTAAGCTGTAGATCCAGCCACTAAATAACTTTGCAGTTACGCTGATGCGTCTCTAACCCCAACCCTTAAACTTAAGCCAAGTATAGGCGGGGCACGTTTACAAGTTTTCGCATAAGAAATACTTTGAATTAAGTTTTAAAAAATTGGTGACATATTTTTGAAAAAAAATGACATTTGTAAAAAACGTGACATTTTATAAAAAAAAATACTTTTTTGAAAATTTTATATGTATTTTCCCTCTTAATGTTTTTAGTTTCAAAAAAATGCTTACGTAAAGTGACTATATTGAAATTTCATATTTAGTAATTTATTATTTATTGAGTAACTGATTGTAGTCAAAGCATGTCCCAGTATATTATTATGTTGAAGACGTGTGCTGCATTCATAATAATGAATAATGTAATCAAGAAAACGGGAAATTGGAGGGAATAATGTAATCAAGAAAAAGGGAAAGGAAAAATGCAAGAAAAGCCGTTATTGAATGACGCATTTGCACCGAAACAGAATAGTATAAATTACAAAAAATAAGTATAAACACTGATTTTTGACGCTTATGAAAATTACCTAATCAAACATTACCTACCAACATTCCACTGCACACACACGGGCGTACAGCCTACACAACACAAATATTTACTAATTGTGTGTGGTAATTTTATGTATATGTATATATTATGTATATATATATATATATATATATGATATGTATATGTATATATTATGTATATATGTTATCATCATCATCAGTCTGTGTCGATCCACTGCAGGATGAAGGCCTCTTCAGCATGCTTCCAACTTTCACAGTCCTGGGCTTTCCTCTGCCACTCGAGTCCAATATACTTAACGATGTCCACTCCAGGATTGCTTTGGCCCATCTGTCGTCCCATCACCTCGCTATATGGCCTGCCCATCTCCATTTCAATTGCTTTACTCTTCCAATGATATGACATACTTTTGTTTGTTCCCTTATCCATGAGCAGGACTTTCTGTCTCGTCTTGTAATGCCAAGCATGCATCTTTCCATTTCCCTCTGTGCCACCCGAAGTTTTTGAATTGATTGCGATGTGAGTGTCCAAGTTTCACTTCCGTATGTCATAACAGGTAGAACGCACTGATCGAAAACTTTTCTTTTCAGACAAAGTGGGAGTCTGCTATTAAACACTATGTTGAGCCTGCCAAATACCCGCCAGCCACATTTAATACGCCGTCCGTAAAGCTGTCCACAATCTCCAAATACCTTCCTAAAATTGAAATTCTTCTGTTCTGAGCGAAGTTATTGAACATAACCTGACTCTTTTTCAGGTTTAATTTCAAGCCAAATGGTTCCCCAGCCCTTTGCAGTTCTTGTATGCGTCTTTGCAGCTCCTCTGGGTCTTGTGAAATGGGAATAATATCATCTGCAAATCTAAGATGGTTTAAGTTTGCATCTTTACACCATCCTGTTCCCAATCCAGTTTACGGAATACTTCTTCAAGGCCAGCCGAGAAAAGAATAGGCGATATTGCGTCACTCTGCCGTACACCTCGTTCTACATCAATTCCCACTTCAAAATCATCATCTAAGCAGTGCATCCCTTATCGCATGCTTTGAGATGGAGTTAAATGCTTTTTCGTAGTCGATAAAAGCCAAGCATGGTGTATTCGTTGTGCCTTTCTATGGCCTGCTGTACAACCTGGATGTGAACCATTGTACTGAATACTGGTTGTTCTCTTGGTTGTGCGTCATTCAGTTTTTTTAATATTCTTTTAAAAATTATCTTAGTGAAAACTTTGTACATTACTGATAGGAGGCTTATTGGATGGTAGTTCTTTAAATCTTCCTGTGCTCCTTTTTTATGGATGTATATATGTATGTATTATATATATATATATATATATATATATATATATATATATATATATATATATATATATATATATATATATATATATATTGTGTATTTTATGTATATATGTATATGTACATATATACATATCATACATATACGATGATATGGATGGTCATACATATGGATGTATATGTATATTGTATTTTGTACAAGTTTAGATTCAGTTAAACTGTCGACAGAATACCCGTGCGTCATCAAACTTTTAACTATATGAATCAATAAAACTTGAAGAGATTTACCACTAAACACCAAAACGCTTTTTAGAACTGCTCGACGCACGTTTCGCTAACCATGTTAATATCATCAGGAGATGATTTAATCTCTCCTTGAGTCGGAATCTATCCTCCCGGAAGTCGCCGGTAATTTCTGTATTTTAAATACAACAACCTGTATATTATTTGATTTTTGGATTTCTGAGAAACTTTCATGATGAGTTCCATCAGGTTTCCCTATACCTATTTTTAATTGTTTCTTAAATATTTTGATTATTTTGCAAATGTTGAAAGATGTAACCTTATTTTTAACACTGCATCTCCCCTAGATTAAATCATCTCCTGATGATGCTAACATGGTTAGCGAAACGTGCGTCGAGCAGTTCAAAAAAGCGTTTTGGTGTTTAGTGGTAAATCCCTTCAAGTTTAGTGTTTCACACCAAAGGTTCCAACAGAAGAATTGATATATGAATCAAATCAAAAATTATTAGTCAAATTAGTGCTAACTTTCATAATGGACGTGGTTGGTGCCTGGAAAGACAGACATTTATGTTTATGATTTGAACCCACAATACATTTATTTGTATATGTTTATAACATGAAATTATAAAACGTCCTATTTTAAATCGATATTTTAACGTATCGTATAATGAACGTATGTTTTAACGATCGAAGAATTTGGAGGTGATGAAATTGTCACGAAATTTTAGGGAAGTAATCAATGAATTAATTTATTATTGGTCAAAATGTTTTTATTTACTGTTAACATTAATTTACTCTTTACTCTTAACATTATTGTCGAGACCAATTTTTATATGGTGAAAATGTTAGCAAGGTATGGAAATATATAAAATATATAGTCACGGTAGTTATTCGTTAGAAATTTTCGTCGTTAGAAAATACTTCTCTTTCATTTTAAAATATTTTCTAGGTCATAACACTCTCGGTTATCCCGGAAGTCGCCGGTAATTTCTGTATTTTAAATACAACACTTTATTTTGATTCACACACAAGTATTTTGATTCTTTCGCAAATGTTGAAAGATGTAACCTTATTTTTAACACTGCACCCTTTACCCATTTTCGACTAGTGCTAAGCTCTTCTGGGGTAGTCGGAAGCACAACAATGATATTTTCGAAATCCACATTGATAATTAATTTATCGCATACAGGGTGTCCAACATTTTATGACCAATTATATTATCATCAAAGTTGAAAAAGTTTGTTCTTTCATATGTAACACTATGTATATTATTGGATGCTCGGATGCAGAATTTGATTCTGCATTTCTTGTTAATCCATCCATGTTTTCTTGTTAATCCATATTTTCTATTCTAGTGTGATTTTTGGCAGAATTTTTGTTTTTCAAAACAAAATCAACATGACTGAAACGGCAGAAATTAACTTTAATTAGAACATGAAAACAAAACAGGAACATAACAAAATTAAAAAAGTAATAACCAATGAAAAATATAAAAAAAATGGAACATAATTACAAGAAACAATAAATGAATGTAGAATTACAATAATTGTTCTATATGATCGCCATTTTGGTTGGAACACTGGATAACTCTGTCATATACTCCTCGCGAAACACACCTCTGAATTTCGCCTGGACTTAGATTAGTTTGTACAGGCCTAGAGTGCACTAGTTCTTTTATACGGCCCCAGAGGTGAAAATCCAAGCGCGTTAAATCGGGTGATCTGGGTGGCCAGTTCCAGAGTCCCTGTGGGCCAATCCACCAATCCTCGAACATCAAGGTCAACTGCTGGTGTACACAACTATAGTGGAAAGTTCTGAAGCACCATCCAGCTGATACCAACCGTTTGATCTGTAACGCGGAGGTAGAACGTTTAGGAAATCACTAATAAACCTTCTGAGTATCTCCAGATATCTAGCCCCGTATAAATTTTCATCGTACACTTGGTATGCCACCAATCTCGGATATTCGATCATTTTTATGCACATGAACTCAGCAAAAGTCAGCTCGTTTTACCTCATCACCAAGACGTAATCCATGCACAATTATCTCAGAAGAGGAACGTATTTTATGTTTTTTTAATATTATATGCATTGATGCTCTTGAAATACCCAAATCCAGCGCTGCTGCTGGAGTAAGCCAAAACATTAATCTCGTTATTTTCATTATCTAATACGGACTTTAGGTAATTTCGTGTTGCCCTTACACTCCCAGTTGCAAAAACATGGTTGGGTATCGTTCGGTTAAAAATCTGCAAGTTTGTCTGACTACTCGTCCACATTCACCATGCGTGTTAAAAAAATTTACCAAATCAGTATTGGAATATTCTTCATTATTCCCCATTATAAACTGTACTTGAAAAAATTATCAAAATCGCTAAAACTGTAAATAGATACCTCACGAATTAACCTTAATACCTCAAGAAGCTAATACTGCTTTGACATAATATCAACATTGTTTCAATTCCTGGAGTTTCTAAATTTGGAGTTTCATCGGTTTTTGATAAAAAATACATATGGATTAACAAGAAAACCATTGGAAATAGGTATAGGGAAAGTTATAGTGAATCGATGCAGAATCAAATTCTGCATCCGACCATCTAATAATATACAGAGTGTCACGTTTGAAAGAACGAACTTTTTTAACTTTGAAAATAATGTAATTGGTCATCAAATTTTAGACAACCTGTATGCGATAAATTAATTATCAATGTGGATTTCGAAAATATCGTTCTAGTGCTTCCGTCTACCCCAGAAGCGCTTAGCAGCAGTCGAAAATGGGTAAAAGGTGCGGTGATGAAAAGAAAGTTATATATTTTAAAACTTTCAGAAGAATCAAGGTATTTAAGAAACAGTTCAAAATATAGGGCAACCTGACTGAACTCATCATTCTCAGGAATCCAAAAATAAAATAAAGTACCAAGTGTCCTATTTAAAATAAGGAAGTTACTGGCGACTTCCGGGATAACCGGGAGTGATATGAGATTGAAAATGTTTTAAAATGAAAGAGAATATTAAATAACCGTGAAGTCCAAAAATTCAGAATTCTAAGTTTTTTCTAACCACTAAAACGTCTAACAAATGGCTACCGTGAGAAACCCAGCATTACTATCGAGCTGAAAAAAGATTATGTTGAAAAATAAACTGCTTTTCCTCAAAAGGAAACAATATTTAATTTAAGAAGTTTCGACTTGCACTTCAAATATAGTGTTAATTTACAAGAATATCTCGAGGAATATTTTATCGGGTAGTGTGACAATTCCTTCGATGTTTTCGTTCGACGATTAACTGGCTAATGATTACATCGCCTCGCAGCGTCGCACATCGAGCCTCCCGTCAATCTTCGATGCGTCTCTCTCTCGACTGCGAAAAAGAGTCGTTTTCATTGTCGTTTGCCGGTTTAAAAATAGCACCGCCCTCGTCCTTGAAACGAAATCGACGAGAATCCGCCGCCAAACATCGCTATAATTATTTATTGCAAATCCGGTTGAGCATTAGCGAACCACCGCTTCGTTCAAACGTTTGTTTTCCCGGCTCGTTGTGCCGCTACCGGCCGCTGTACGCTCGCGCTTTTCTGATTCGTCAGGAAAACAAGCGCCGGTGTCGTGACGACGCGCCAAAATCGTTTTTCAGTCGTTGTGTTGCGCGACTAAACGCTTCGAACAAATACATCAAAACCTCCACTCAGTTGAACGGAGCAGGAAAGGAAACGGATGATTCATAGGAAAACACCCCCTGTTTTATTTAATAAAAGGGTCAGAAATGAACCTCATTCTTAATTACAGTCGGGTATAGTGAACTGATGGTTTAGTTAAAGTGTCACAAAGTGCAGCTTAGTGCAAATAAAATCCTCTACAATCCGAAATCAAAATGGTACAGAAAACTACCCAAAATTGGGACGGTCAGGGTAATGGGGGCACGTACGAGCAAGGGTTGTGGGAATACGTCAGTGATTTGGTGAAGAGTTATCAAAACAGTCGACCAGCTGATCAGTTCGGAGTTCAAGGTCACGTGTTCGGCGGTGACGAGTTCGAGGATGAAGGCTTCGGAGATAATGCCGTATATTATCAGGTTATCTTATTAATTTCATCGCTATGATTATAATTAACTTCACTAAAATATTTTAAGTTCTTGATAAGCTTTTGTTGATTTCATATGGCACATCACTCAATAAGGTCGTAGGATAACTACTAAAACAACAAGGCAAAATTTTATTTGATTAATCTTAACACTTCTGTAACATTTCGATTCATTTTTTGTAGAACGATTTATATTTGTCCTCAAAATAGGCTTCACTTTTTCATTAGAGCTAAAAATCTCTTTCTACGGAGCTTTCTTTCTAAGTCTGCAAACAGGTAGTAGTCGCTGCGAACCAGATCCGGAGAATACGATGGATGGGGAAACAATTCATGCAATTTTGACATTTTTGCCAGTGACTTGTGACACGGTGTAATATCCTGATGAAATAGCACTTTTTTCTTCTTCAATTGGGGTCGTTTTTTCGCAATTTCCTTCAAACGAACCAATAACGCCATATAATATTCGCTATTGATGGCCCTTCCTGTCAATTCTTCTGTTGGAACCATTGGTGTGAAATACTAAACTTGAAGAGATTTACCACTAACACCAAAACGCTTTTTTTGAACTGCTCGACGCACGTTTCGCTAACCATGTTAGCATCATCAGGAGATGATTTAATCTGACGTGTGTCGAGCAGTTCAAAAAAGCGTTTTGGTGTTTAGTGGTAATCTCTTCAATTTTAGATCCTGCCTTTGTCAAGGTAATCAGTGAATAATATACCTTTCGCATCAAATATACGGATACCAAAACCTTATCGGGCGATATTTGTGTTTTTGGTCGCTTTGGGCATCTTTCACCAGTTGCTATACGATTAGCTGACCACTGATTTCACTGTGTAGTGTAGTGATGGATCCATGTTTAATCCATTGTCACATACCGCATGAAAAAATCCTTTTTATTGCACTGAACCAACTCCAAACAGCACGCTAAATAGTCGACGTGTTTCGTTTTTGATCGACTGTAAGCGAATGCGGTATCCACTTCGAACAGAGCTTTCTCATTGATAAATGTTCATGCAAAATGGTGAATTTACTGCCTTCTGATATCTTTAAAGTGTCAGCCATCTCAAGTAAGTTCAATTTACGATTGGCCAAAACTATTTTGTGGATTGTTTTTGTTTTCTGGAATAATTGTCAAATTTGAGCGACCAGAGCGTTCAGCGTAATCGATATTTGTACGGCCGCGTTTAAAATCAGCGAACCACTTCTCTACCATTTGTCTCGATGGAGTAGAGTCCGAATAACACTTGTCAAGGTATTGCTTTGCTTGAACGGTTTTTTCCATTAAAAAGTAATGCTTTATTAACACACCGAACTCAGATATTTCCAGTGATTTCAAAATTACAAGGGTAGCTTCACTAAAACCACTCTTACTTGTGAACTAAACCTCAGATTGTTATGAAATTTTTACACATATCATTTGAAGGTTAGTACTTAGTAAAAATCATGGATTTGTCGATATTGTCTATAGATCATCTTACGAGCTTATTGAGTGTTAATTATCAGGTATTTAAATGAATTCTAGATGTTTCTTAAAATCACCACTCTATTTGTTTTTTGTTTAATGAAACTATTATCTAATAATTTTATGAATCTATTTGCTTTGTTGTCATAAGGGCACTTTCAGAAATATTTGTTTTTTGAATTTGGAATGAAAACAGTAGAATAGAACATCATTTACCAATATAGTAAAAAAAACAAGATGACCTTTTTAAGTAAAACACATGGTATTTATTTATTATTCCAAAATTATTTTGTTTTCTTGAAAGTAATCCCCTCTCGCTGCAATACATTAATTCCAATGTTTTTTCCAATCTTCGAAGTAGTTTTTATATTCTACTACTTTTATTCTCGACCACTAGTATTTGTTTGAAAGCAGCAAACGAAATATATTGATTTACTTCTACGGATTCAAAACGACGTCCAATCGAGTGAATAGGAAAAGTCACATGGTGCCATATCCGATGAATATGGTGCTTATGGAACAGTGTGTATTTGATTATTAATGAAAAATAACACAGGTCTGCAAAATAAAAATAAATTTTGGTGTCGCCGAGGCTTAATTTGAAAGTATAGTGTTTAGCAACACTCTCGGTAACATTAAATTATCAAAAGTACGTACAGTTTTTAATCCACTCACATTGATAATATTTTCTTTTTGTTATTCAATTAAAAAAGTTAGTAAATAAAACCTGGAAGATGCCATCGTCAAAACGTTCGTGTTTAAACGACCTGAGCACTTTCTGATACGTTTGTGGCGAGTATACGGTGAAAAATGTATTTCGAAAATCTCTGAATTTCTGCAAAATGCGTATTTCGCTTACTTTAACTTAAAAATCAAAGTCGTTGATAAGCCATGGATTTCAAACAATGTTTGGAGAATCTGTAGTAAACATTTAAGGCAATGGATGAATGGTAAAAGAATTTAATTGAAGTTTAGTGTGCCTATAATTGGCTGTTATTTTTGCTTAGTCAACTACGTGGTATTAACCGAAAAAAAGTATCTATCCCCATCAGGTATCTGCTAAAAGGCGTGTTTCTCATTCACAAAACGTTCCCATTTCAACTTTTCGTAGTCTCTCTGATCTGTCAGATAATTTTTACTCGAGACGCTGTAAGTGACCTTATCAGAGACCTCGGCATGTTATCGTACTCGAGAAAAAGAAGTGCGTTTTTTGCTCAGAAAATGATGTCCGAGGTCTTTTATCAAAAATAGGTTTCTTGTACTAATGTAAAGCCAAATGAATGGAGACTTTATAGACAGTTCCAAGGGAAGTTTGAAATGTGATACATTACATGTATCACTACATTATAGTGCAATAGCAATAAGCATGCTGCATTTAATATCTTTTGTATTGGCAAAACTTATGTACCATGATCATAGAGCAAAAAGCGAGCATTGGATTAAAACCAACTGGCCTGAAAGAAAAGACTTGACAGTTGGGAAACAAAATATCATAAATACAGAGTTAGTGTTAGTTACTAGAGAGAAAATAATTTTGCTTCCATTGCACATAAAATTCGGACCAATGAAACCGTGTGTCAAAGCATTTGATAAAAATGGTTCCTGTTATAATATATCGAAAAATTTCCTGATTTGACCAAGGAGAAACTTAAGGCTGGCATTTTCGATGGACCGCAAATTAGGCGTTTGATAAAAGAATAATTTCGTGCATTCAATGATATAGAATCATTAGCTTGGTTTTCTTTCGTCAATGTTTAAAAAGAATTCCTAGGGACTTATGTGTTCAATGATGTAACAAAAGGTAAAAAAAATGAAATAATTGTATTTTTTCGACACCTATCAAACCCTCTAATCAATTCTATTACAACTTTTCGCTAACTAGCATCATTAGATGATTCAATCTTGAATTTCAGGTTGCATCATCTCTTAGATCTTAGTGAAATTAGAAAAAACACATTTAATTTAGGAGAAAAATATGAAAAGTCGTGTCTTGTGGCCCATTCTGGTCGCTTTTCGATTAATGCACGGTTCGAATTGAACGTTTGTTGATGGAAGCGAACAGTATTAACTCTTTCACGTGGTTTCAGAAGATCATGGTACACGACACCCTTCTGACCCCACCAAACGCACAGCATTGTCGTCTTTCCAAAGCGATTCGGTCCTGCTAATGGCTCTCCTGGGTCAAGCCATACTTTTCTGCGTTTTGGGTTCTCAAAATATATTAATTTTTCATGTCTAGTGCGTGTCGATGCTAAAAAGTATTACTTTCATACCGAGAAAGCAAAACTACACACTTTTCGCTTTTCCATCTGTATGTCGTTCAGCTGATTTTCCTGCCTTTTGGATTTTTCTCGTGACATGCAGACAATCACAAATGGTTCGACGACCAACATTTAACTCCTTCTGTCATTTGTTTTTCACCACTTTTCGATCGTCTTACCAACGCGTCTTGCGTTGGAACATAGTCGGCGTAAGTTTCCTCAAATATACGACGGCTTTCACTCGCGTTTTTCTTTCGATTGAACAAGTAACGCAGTACGTGCCGCAAATGCTTTTTATTTGGCTCGAAACTCGAAATGTTTACCGCACGAAAAAAATATGACGCTGACTCGAAATTGTGTAAATATCAATAGTGTTTTGAAAGGTACTGTCGTATTAAGAAAATAACATAAGAGATTAGACTGTGAACCGACCCTTGTTTCCAGCGCTATCTCTAAAAAAATTAAAAATTATTAACTTCCACACCTGGTAATATGACAGTCATTTCTGTATAAGAGATAGCATTAGCTTAAAGTACAGAACCTCAGTCAGTTTATAATTAAAGAACAGGTCAGTAGATACACGAACCATTTTCACCAGATTTTTTAATCAATCTTTGCACCACTTTTCGATCGTCTTAACCAACGCGTCTTGCGTTGGAACATTGTCGGCGTAAGTTTCCTCAAATATACGACGGCTTTCACTCGCGTTTTTCTTTCGATTGAACAAGTAACGCAGTACGTGCCGCAAATACTTTTTATTTGGCTCGAAACTCGAAATGTTTACCGCACGAAAAAAATATGACGCTGACTCGAAATTGTGTAAATATCAATAGTGTTTTGAAAGGTACTGTCGTATTAAGAAAATAACATAAGAGATTAGACTGTGAACCGACCCTTGTTTCCAGCGCCATCTCTAAAAAAATTAAAAATTATTAACTTCCACACCTGGTAATATGACAGTCATTTCTGTATAAGAGATAGCATTAGCTTAAAGTACAGAACCTCGAGTCAGTTTATAATTAAAGAACAGGTCAGTAGATACACGAACCATTTTCACCAGATTTTTTAATCAATCTTTGCACTGTTGACTCTGATCCACTTTTTCAACCAAAAATTTCACAAAGCTTTCGAATCGTTTCCGCATTTTTTTTTTTCACCGAATTTATAATGTACTTTAACAATAATAACACTTCATTCGTATAACGTTTGTTCCATAGTTTCTACAGGGTCCGTCACTCGAAGTGTTACCAACTTGACGCTGTTGTAACTGCCGAACAGCTGATCACAGCGCTCTGAAGATTTGGTTAAGGTGAGCCAGCAAGTGTACCAACAAAAGGTGTTTAACGATGCGTTGATCCTTTGGACACACAAACAATTTGGTTCCAACAATTGGGCATTTCTACAGAACTCGGAACCATCCCATCAAGCTAATTTGATACAACAATTTTTACACAATTATTTTTTTTTTCTTTGTTTGCATTTCATCAACAATACTTTCATAATCTTTATGGATTAAGAAAACTAGTGATTTCATGTTAATCATTACCAACTTGCCATGTTGGTTGTCCCTATTTATAATTCAAGTAGGTTTGGGCTCTGAAACGAAGGACCCGTACTTCACTCCTAAGAGGTTTAGTTCGATTTCAATTTGTTTGCTCCAACAAAAAAACATTCATCAGCCAGTCTCATTAATATCAGTGTAAAAGTGATCGTACTGCGAAATATTCAGTCGACAGTTTTTATCAAGAACGTTAAAATAAGTGAAATCTTTCGCGAAATTAGGGCAACTTTAAGACATTATTTTAAAAAAAGGCTTCAAAGCGATGTGAGATTGGCGAAGGGAAAGGTGCCGTATCAATCCGCACAGCTTTGGTTCAAAAAGATTCAGGTCGGAGACATGTCCACAGTCTCTAGATGCCAAAATTTACACACACATTAAATCTAGCGTTCATTTTAGGTTACTCTTTATTTGAGTAAATTTTTCGTCATATTTTCTATTTTTAATTTGTAACAATTTTTTTTGGTCAGATTAGATGATTAAATATAAAAGAAATTAAACAAAATATTTTTTAGTCTTGAAAATAGTGTCACCGCTGGCGCATTACATATCTATTGATTTCGGATTTATTCGTGATTAAATGACGCAGTTAACGTCGCCAATCGATATGTGGCCTCTTTGCAAGACCCAGTTATCTAAAAACGTGCAATATCCTTTTACGGCCAAATTACAGGGGGGATTATTCAAAAAGAAAGCATATCAAAATGCCAGGATTATGTCGATAATTTATATGAATCACTATCGAAGTAATTGGGTTATTTGAAGGATTTATATTTTTGTCCTTGATTGATACTATTCGAGAAGCCATTATGCTTACGCTAAATTGGATTTTTTGTGATCCGAATCCTTAACAGATTAAAAGTATCATTTTCAAGACTACTCGAACTCTCCCATCCTTTCTAGTTTTATACCTAATAAATGTAATATCGCCAATAATAAACGTAATATCGCCTATTCTTTTCTCGGCTGGCCTTGAAGAAGTATTCCGTAAACTGGATTGGGAACAGGATGGTGTAAAGATCAATGGTGTAAACTTAAACCATCTTAGATTTGTAGATGATATCGTTCTCCTTTCACAAGGCCCAGAGGAGCTGCAAAGACGCATACAAGAACTACAAAGGGCTGGCGAACCATTTGGCTTGAAAATAAACCTGAAAAAGAGTCAGGTTATGTTCAATAACTTCACTCAGGACAGAAGAAGTTTTAAGAAGGGATTTAGAGATTGTGGACATGAGAGGATTTCAATGAACGGGAATACCGCCTGGGAGGTGGAACGGCGTGTTAAATTAGGCTGGCAGACTCAACATTGTGTTTAAGAGCAGACTGCCACTTTGCCTGAAAAGAAAAGCCTTCGTTCAGTGCGTTCTATCCGTTATGACATACGGAAGTGAAACCTGGACGCTCACATCCCAATCAATTCAAAAACTTCGGGTAGCACAGAGGGGAATGGAAAGATGTGTGCTTGGTATTACAAGACGAGACAGAAAGTCCTGCGCATGAATCAGGGAACAAACGAAAGTCTGTGATATCATTGAAAGAGTAAAGCGATTGAAATGGACCATCTCCTTTATGGCAGGCCATATAGCGAGGCGATGGGATGACAGATGGACCAAGGCAATCCTGGAGTGGATACCGCTTGATCGCAAACGTCCGCAAAGAAGACCGAAAGCACGATGGATTGATGACATCGTTAAATATATTGGACCAGAGTGGCAGAGAAAAGACCGTGAAAGTTGGAAACATGCTGAAGAGGCCTTCA
Organism: Cosmopolites sordidus; assembly: GCA_031761425.1. Taxonomy (NCBI): domain Eukaryota; kingdom Metazoa; phylum Arthropoda; class Insecta; order Coleoptera; family Curculionidae; genus Cosmopolites; species Cosmopolites sordidus. The sequence continues at coordinate 1,196,706 of JARFXV010000508.1, forward strand.
TCCTGCAGTGGATCGACGGGCTGATGATGATGATGAAATGTAATGTAAAGGGTGATTTTTTTAGTGTGTGCGAATGCTTCCGATAAGGGTCGCTGTCAAACGAAGTGTGAGTTTCTAGCTTCAAGTGTCAAAATTATTCAGTATACTCTGACAAATTATCATGGAACGTTTAACATCAGAGCAAGGCTTGAAAATTGTCGAAGGTTATAATCAAAATCAGTGTTCTGTGCCCCAAATTTATAGAGCACTTCGTGAATTTTTTGGTGCACATAATGGACCCCCCAACCGAGCGATGTTATCGATCGCCGAGTTATCGACATTATATAAAGGAGAAGCAGGTTCTTGAAAATGAGACGTGCTAGGCCATTTCTTTGAAAAGGTATTTTAATAACTACTTAAATGAAATGCAATGCAAAAAGAACATTCTCATCAGTGTTACAAAAAGCATATCGACCTGTGTTATAAACGCCTTGGAAAGTAACCTAACTCGACCCCGATTGCTTGAAAAAGTGGTTGGAAATTGGATTAGCAGGATTCGCTTTGTCAGCAGTAACCGCGGGGGACATTCGTCCGAATATGTTTTCAAACATTAATACCATTGAATGTTATTTCATATAAAATAAGTAATTTCAAGGCATCTAATTTGGTTTGGTTTAATTTGAATTTAAAGTTCGGACGCACTAAAAAAATCATCCTGTATAAGCTAACATTATGAATAATTGAGTTGGAACCACCCTACGATGATAACCACCCTGCGAAATATCAGAAATGTCTTTAAGAACCACATTAGCCTTTTGGTATTAAGCAGCATGCACCGTGGCTCGTCAATAAAATAAAAGTGGGGACCTCATTAATAAATTTTATTTAAACTCATTTTTACTTTGTTACTAAGACAATATTAATTTTCCAGAATGAATTTACCGAGTATTTGAAAGATATTAGTCTGATTATACTTTATTCTGATGAGATATTTTAGAAAACTTGGTCAAAAAAATTAAGTAAAAATTAAGTTAATTAAGAAAAAATAAAAAAATTATTATAAATCATAAAAAAATTAAAAGGTATATAATTCTCTAAAACTGTTCAGTCTATATAATTACCGAAGTTTATTACTTTATACCATTGTCTTAATTTTTAGTTACTGATTGATAACTTTCCTAAAGAAAGACGTTTAGTTTTGCAATTGGGTTTTTGAATAAAAAACATCGATTTTTTACTATATTTTAAAGCTTTATTATAAATAATACTGATAATCGATACGAAAAACTTTTTTTTTTCATTTATAAATGAATTAAAATTTATAAAATTTTTAAAAAATTACGTGTCTACGAATGCGCCCCGATTGGTTGTCATGTTTGTGACGTCATTATGGCAAAATGTTTTCACGTCAGTACTGTCAACGGCTTTTACTAGTATATATATATGTATGTAGGTTGTTCTGTTGTAAACGTCGCCTTTTGGTTCTGGTGCTGATACTTAGGTGAAGATTTTTTTTATAACGACAGAGGTAGCCAAATAATCCTTCAAAGCCAAACGAACAATATGATTATCCACTAAGAAAGTGGATAAGAAACTCGTTTTTACTCGACGGCCGGCCACTTTTCTTGTTGTTTTTGGGTCACATATGAATCTGCCTAAAACTTTAGCAGTTATACATGGTGACCGTTTGATAGCATTCGTAATAAAAGCATAAGTTTTGTTTTGGCTCTCAATTGGAGATTTGAACACTTTTTTGTCATAAATGGAAAGATCATCTATAAGTTTTATAATAAAACTATTTTTATTTTTTCCTTATAATCAAAAAGTTATATCAAATTGAAAATAAATGTTGTAAGCTAGTACCGATGATGCGTCGACAGTTCCCAAAAAAAAACCCGAGCTCATGTGACCTCATAATGGTAAAATGAATGCCAAGAGCGGATCGACTCGAAACACTCCGGAAGTTACACCGAAATTTGTATCCGCACCAGAACCAAAAGGCGACGTTTACAACAGAACAACCTGTAGAGTAGCCAGGAAAGTTTCAAATTGTTGCAAATTGTTTGTGAAAAGACGTATTAATCAAGAGTACAATCAACGTAACACTTTCGGTACAGTGAAGTAGGGTGGTAGTGGTTGTGGTACATTACATTACAACAAACAATTAAATTGTTAGAGTGGCCTTCGCTGTCCCCGGATCTAAATTCGATCGAGAACTGTTGGAGATAGTTCAAACGACATGTGCCAATATTTTAGCTTAATATAACATAATTCATATTCTAACTAACTAAATATATTGAAAACTCTAAAGTAAAAAGAGCTTCAAGAACACCTGTTCTTGAAAAGACAATGGGATATGAAGTGCGTAGAAACAATACCGATTATATTGTGATCAACTGAAATCACCCCAAAGAGCCTAATAAAGAATATTAAAACATTCGGCCTTAACGATCACCTTTCTAGACCCATGCAGAAGGCTGTACTGCTTGCAACAGTTCGAACCTTTCGAAAGTTTTTGGATAATAATAGGAAACCAAAGACATCCACCGCCACCGCTACAACCCTATGGCCCGAAAACATGGAAAGGGCATGCAATGTTCCCCTTAGAGGGTGAGCGAATACCGTTAGGCTAAAATATAACTAATGCCAGTAAATTGCAACTATACAATTTATTTTAATTTGTCAGCCAGATTCATATGTGATCCAAAAACAACAAGAAAAGTGTCCGTCCAATAAAAACGAGTAAAAAAGTCAATAATCATATTGTTCTTTAGGCTTTGAAGGATCATTTGGCTACCTCTGTCGTTATAAAAAAAATCTTCACCTAAGTATCAGCACCAGAACCAAAAGGCGACGTTTGCAACAGAAGAACCTGTAGAGTAGCCAAGAAAGTTTTTTAAATAAATAGACTATAAAGCGGCGATTAAAATTTGCAAAAAGAAATTTGTATGAAGATTTCCAACTTAACTGGAAAAATATTCTTTTTCACAATGAAACTAAAATTATTTTATTTCGTTCTGATTGCAAATTGTTTGTAAAACGACGTATTAATGAAGAGTTCAATCAACGTATCACTTTCGGTACAGTGAAGTAGGGTGGTGGTGGTGGTAACATTACAGTATGGGGGTGCTTTTTCTATAAAGTAGTGGGTCCAATATTTTCTATAAAAGAAAATATGGCAAAAGAAATTTACTTAGGAATCTTAGTACCAAACAATTAAATTGTTAGAGTGGCCTTCGCAGTCCCCGGATCTAAATTCGATCGAGAACTATTGGTCAAACGACACGTGCCAATATTTTAGCTTAATAAAACATAATTCATATTCTAACTAAATATATTGGAAACTCCTAAAGTATAAAGAGCTTCAAGAGCAGGTGTAAAGACAATGGGATATGAAGTGCGTCGAAACAATACCGATTATATTGTGATCAACTGGAATCACCCCAAAGAGCCTGATAAAGAATATTCAAACGTTGGGCCTTAACGATCACCTTTCTAAACCCATGCAGAAGGCTGTACTGCTTGCAACAGCTCGAACCTTTCGAAAGGTTTTGGGTAATAATAGGAAACCAAAGACATCCACCGTCACCGCTACCACCCTATTGTCTGAAAACATGGAAAGGGCATGCAATGCGAATGCCTTTAAGCAAAAACTTAACTAATATCAGTAGATTACAACTATATAATATATTTTAATTGGTGAGTCAAAACTTATAAGGCGAAATGATATAAAACTTCTGAGAGATGTCAAAAACATTTCAACTGAAAAAATAAGGGACTGTATCGATACGTAACGTAGGCGAAATTTTTAGAACAAAAGTCATCTTACTTTTTCATTACAGCACATTTAAATCTTCAAAATCAGAACAATTTCCACAACTTTGAGCCTCTACGCAGTATTTCTGAAATTATTTAGGAAGAAATAACGGATACAGATCTAAATTTTGAAAAAATGTTGCATATTGTTAAAATGTAACAGAATCCAATAGTTTCTCTTCAAAAATTATAAGAATAAGAGATTATTTTTCAATTATTCGATTCCATTAAACTCGAAGATAATTGAAGGGACAAGTGGAAGAAGGGGTTAAGTGGCATTTTCTGAAAAAGTCCTGTTTTGTCGTAGATGAAACAGTTATGTGCATATGTGACTTGCCCCATCAAGATTTGGCTCTATTCTACAGATTTAAGCAAATACTGACTGGTAGAAGGGCATATCTTGCATTAAATATCAACAAATCTATGGAAGTAGTAGCTATGTGCCTATAACCCCTTCATCCACTCTAATATTTGAATTTTTAATATCACATAGCCAAAATGAGATTTAAAGTGGATTTAGACCAAAAGAGCGTAGAACTAGAACAAGAACGTTCTTTCTTGATAATGGGGTGTAAACGATAATTCTTGTTCGCCATTTACATCAAAAGAATACTTAACGAACAAGAACGGGAACAATAGAACTAGAATTCTTGCACATGTTCTAGGGTTGTTTGATTAAAGTGAGCGAACGGTCACTGCTCATTCTACAACAATTCACTAGGGTTCACAACACTATGTGTGACTGAGTCTCATCTCAATCTCAGTTATGTCTCATTTATTTAAAAAAAGGAGATATAGATGTTGGTAGATGATGAAGTTAATACAAAAATGAAGACTAGATACTATGATAGATATGCAACAACAAGAAGAAAGTGGTCAATACAAAAACTTTTGTTGAATAGCATTAAAGAATTTTGCCTCTGATTAATGACAAAATTTGTAAAAGTAACATCAATTATTCAAATTCAATTCCTTTATATGACAGACTAGTAGTGACATTAAGGGTTTTTGGCAAATGGAAATTCTTATGCAAGCCTTATGTTTTTTTACTAAAATGTCTAATGCCACAATATGTAATGCTGTCTCTGCAGCAGCCTGGATACAAACCATCTTGACTTATAAGTAATATCTAAACTGCTGCCCGTTTTTGTACATAGCGATTTTTGCCATTTACGGCGGTAAGATGCAAGAATCGATTCCATTAGCATTTGTGCTCTTTATTTATATAATTTTCAAAAGTCAAATCCCACAGACATCTAAAATGTTGGTAAACTTTTATCATTTGTAGACAGTTTTTATTAGTCCAATCCATAACTATATTTATATGTTCACCAATGAAGTCGTTAGAACATAAGAACATTTTGAAGAAATCGCACTAAGCTACGAGCACATCCGAGGCAGAAAAAACGCTCTATGCCATTGTTCGTAAGCTCCTGCGGCGTTTATATTAAACTTTCAAGCATTCTTAGAACATTCTAGATAATTCCCGTCGAACATAGACGGAGCAGCGAAAGAATACTCTATAACTATTTATACAAAACAAATTTAAAAGAGCACGGATAGAATGAGCAATCGCTCGCTTGGTCTAAATCGGCCATTAAAAAAGACGTACTCCAGAAAAGGGAAACAAGGAAGGGTTCTGTTTCTTATTCGGAGAATGTTGTTGGTTCCAAAAGCATCTGCTCGGAATGCTTATGTACAGAAACGTGCAGATGAAATTGCAGTGCTAAATTTAACGAAGTTACTTGATAATTTTTATAGCCTTGATATAAATTCAAAAAATTAATTATTATTTGCACGTCGACATAAAAACGTTTCTAAACATCAACACATTTATGTATGTAAAAAAGCATTTTGCGCTCTGTACCAAATTAGCCATAAAAAAGGTAAAGTCTGGACAATCAGTTCCATCTCAAGATGCACGTGGACATATATGACAAGGTCACATAAGATGAGCGATGCTGTGGAGCAGTCTATTATAGATCATATTAATCAATTTCCCGCTGAACCAGTCCCATTATTCCAGAAACAGAAATCCACATAAAAGGTATTTGGCCTCATATTTGAATATGTCACACATGTACAGATTATATATTGAAAATGCAAACAATAAAATAAACCAGACAATTTTCTAATAAAAAAATCAAGTTACGTATAAATATTCTCAGCCAAGTTCAAGTTCTGTTACATAACTGTTGATTGTTACATACAGCAGACCATGCCCTTACCCAAAGTTACTACGTCAACGGCATCATTAGGCATTTTACCTAAGGCAAATTTGGTTCTACAACTTAGGCATCAACATGATCACGATTGAACGGCATCGCATGCATTGGTGAAACTGTGAAAAAAATAAAACATCTTACAGTATAGTCCGACGCTTGCTCTGGCCAAAACAAGAATTTTTATGTAATTTGTACCAATTGATGATATTGAAAGGCAACTTTGATCACAAATTTCCAGAGGTAGGACGTACGTCTTTAGAGTCAGATTGAGATTTTGGGCGTATAGAAAATATTCTACGAAAACACAGTATCATACTTACCTCGGAACAATAGATCGGCATCATTAAAACATCATACACAAAACAGTGGACGGTCAACGATATGGAGCAGTACTTTCGTAATGTGGATAGCTTACCAATTAAAATGGGATTCGTGAATAAAAAGAAAAACCTACTGAATGAAAAAGTTCCATTTAGAGATGGCATAAAATGAATACGTATTGAAGAGTTTCATAGTTACCTATATAAAGAAAGATTCGATGAATATACATACCCCTTTCAAAAAAGTTTCCTTTAAAAATAAGCCATCAAAAATGATATGCCCCCGGTATATGTTGAATTCACCAGAATTCATTACAAGGCAGGAAACATACCACACAAAAAATTGACAATATTCGAAATCAGTTACCCTTTATACAAGAAGAACATGGACGATTTTATGAAAGTATTGTTAGACGTACTAAATGATTTCGTTTCATATTCGAGTACAAAATTCTAGGATTTTCTGTTTATTATAATGTTCACTTATCTGCGTTTTTTTATGCTTTATTCATTATTCATGCATTATTATTTTATGCTTAACATTTTTTCCTATATTAAAAAGTCTTATTAACGTACTTGACATTATTTGCATGTTTGTTGAACTTATTATTAATGTTAGTAAATGGAAGAAGGGATTATGTAAATTTAATTTAAAAAAATGACAAACAAAAAATAAATGAATAGATAATATTTATATATTCTTGAAAATAATTCACTAACTAGTCATAATAATTAAATAAACCAAATTTTAAAATTATCTTTAGATAAAAAATGCCAATTAATTTTACTAAAATCTAATAATCTCATTTGCAATAAACATAACCGCTTCTTCCTTGCCCCTTCAATTATCACTAAAGACCAAGTCACTTTTTAAATTTCTCGACGCACGTTTCGCTAACAATCATTAGGGGATGATTCAATCTCTAGTTAATGCTAACATGGTTAGCGAAACGCGCGTCGAAAAATAAAAAAAAAAAAAAAATATATATATATATATATATATATATATATATATATATATATATATATATATATATATATATATATATATATATATATGTTTGTTGTTTAGTGGTAAATCTCTTCGACTCTTTGTTTTGTTTCCCACTTTTTCAACTCGCAAAATAAATCAAAGAAGTTCATCTTCGTAAAATTCTCATTATTATTCAGACTAGCGCGAAATATCTCTTTTAAAAACCAGATTCCGTATCGTACTCGTGATGTCCATTCCTGAATCAGAAACCCAGAAGCACGATTACGTAAATGGTCAGTGTTTTTTTTTCTTTCGTTTCTTCTTGCGATTCGCGGTTCTTGACCAACGACGGGCCGCGAATGTATTTTGGCGGAAAACGAAACGTAACCTTGTACGAAATCGATGACCCGAACCAACGATCGAGAGGGAATTGGTCAAGATGGAAGAAGCGGGAACAGAGAAAAAACCGCCGGTGTTTTTGAGGAACTGGTCGGTTGATGGGTGAACGATCTGGTTTGGTTTGGTAATATTAAATCATACGTGTCTTGTTTTTTTTCTTTGTTAAACGCATAGCATAGAAGCGTTTAATTCTCCCACGTGTTTAGTTTTTTAAGGATTTATTCGCTTTATTTCTTATGAAAAACTTGTTCTCAGTAAGATTGATAATATTACTACTCTATCTCTAAAATATATTACAGGGATTGTTTTAGGAAAAAATATAAAGCACCAGATATGATCGAAAAATTGTAAACTAGGCCCGTGGAGAAAGGTATTAAAAACTAAAGAAGTTCACCCGCCCACATCGTGCTTTGCCATTCCTTCATCCGCCATCCAAAGTGCCAACAAGCGTCTCCCAAGACCGGTTTCTGGCCTTAAGCCGTCATTAGTTGGGCTAAAGCTGGACACCTGAACAGCGGATGAAGGAACGACTAAAGCCATGACTATATAAACCAGCCATGCCGAATGGAGGTTGCAATCAAACGCAGCCACACCATCCTGCGGTAAACGATCGCAGCAGTCAGACTGCGAAACCGTTCGTGACCCGTCCAACCTATATATATATATATATATATATATATATATATATATATATATATATATATATATATATATATATTTATATTTATATTACAGAAATCTTTCACCCTTTCTCCACGTGGTGCCACCGATCGCCTTCGCCGAACTGTCAACCATACGACGTCACGTGTCTCTCGGGACCGGTTTCTAGCCTTTCAGCCGTCATCAGCCGAGCTCTAGACGAACGCAAGGAAAGCAGTTCGGAGAGACGATCGGGGCCAAACCAGATCAACTGGCCATTTTAATATAAATATATATATATATATATATATATATATATATATATATATATATATATATATATTTTATAAATATTTTTATATAATATATATATATATATATATATATATATATATATATATATATATATATATATATAGCGCTAAACATTTCAACGGCTTTTTTAAATGACGATTTTTCTTTGCCTTCAAAATATCATCTAGTTTCGGCAATTATTTCAATTGGAGCGAAATTTATTTCCTTCCAAGCATTTTTTTGAAGCCTGAGAACATGAAATACTCACCAAGGCGAGATCTGGAGAATACGGCGGATGAGGAAGAAATTCGTGCAATTTAGCCATCGAAATTTTATGATTATATTTAAAAATTGAAATATCATGAAACATTTTATCGAGAGGTAAAAAAAGTTTACTTACAAATATTCGAATTTTTCAAAATTGAATCATCACAATGATTATCAGGGGTTAATATACTAGAACATAATTCTAAGAGGACGTTTCATTTTTTAATTTTTATCGGCTTTTTAAGTCAACTGGTTCAACTGCGCTCCGTGGTTCAATTGACCCTCTCTCCCCTGTAATATTTAAGTTAGCAAATTAATTAACATGGTAATTTTCGTCTAGGATTTATGAATGCGCCTTGAATAGATTAATATTTCGGAATAATAAAAAAAGAACCGAAGAAAAAAAAAATGAATCATGGCAAATATTAAGTGGCAAAAAATCTTGAATATATCGACATATTGATGTGCACTTTTAATGATGGTTTGACTAATATTCTTCGATTTGTGAAAGTTTTGGAGAGGAATATTGGCGTCCAATCTTACAATTTTTGTCTAGAAGTCGATGCTAAGACTTAATGAGGAAGAATATTTAAATATAGAAGCTTAGCTTTATGGTCCTGAAATTGCAGATTAATGGTAAAATTTTTTAAACAGTCGGATTTTTATTATTTTTTGTACCTATAAAACATTTCAAAACTTCAAACGCGTTTTTTCCGAAACATGATTTTTCAAAATAGCACGCAACATAACTCCAACAATTTTCATTCTTTTTATGGGCACTTTTAACAATATGTTTAAAATAACATTGTGAAGTGAAATACGGAATGTTAATGAACGATAAGTTAATTTAAACATTATTAACAAGTAATTGTCCTTTTTTTTTGTCGAAAATTTAACGTTTTTAATTTAGATGGTAGCTAATCAACAGAAGTCAATATTTTCAAAATCTTCTACGTATTTCACTAGCTATAAACATGTATAGTGTTTTTTTTTCAGATTGAAATTTGCACCAGTTGCACTGCGTGCCGCAGAGAGCCTTATATTCAACATGTCTCGCGAGTTCTCCAGTGTCGCTATTTTTGAATATTTTTTGATCATAATTTTCTTATTATAAATTATACTTATATTATACTGTCTAATAACTTGATTAAATATTATTATCTTATTACCTTTTCGTCCATTCTAAAACAATTGTCAAAAAAGCCTTTTTTTAACTTTTTACAGTGGTGTTATCCCTTAGATAAAACACTATAGATTATAAGGCGGGTGTGCTATTTTTAACCGGCCAGGTGCGATTATTTCCCACACTCACAGCTATACTGTTGTTCAAAGGAAACTCTGAGGATCCCGACCCTCTATTTATTAACAACTCGGGTAATTCTACATGAATTATAAATATATATTTCCACCTTACTAGTGTCACTACTGTATCCGCGCCAAAAAAAGTCTGCCTTCTTCCTCCGCAAGCTATGGCTCTAACTACGGCTGTAGTATGGTAGTTAGTGTCATTTACAGTAGGCGCCGAACCGCCACAGGATTCCCCCTAGTGAATTCGCTGTTGCGGACACATGATCCCTGCGATGCAATCTGTTGTGTTGTACTGGTGGCCGTGGTATTTTTATGAATAATGGTGGAATAATGGTGGTTTTTATGAATAATGGAATGTTCACCTTGAATGTCTTGCTCGCTAGACAAATACAGGTTTCAATCTATCGATTAATACATTCTCGGTACATTCATTAACGTCGATCTTGAAGAATTTATCTTACCTTGACAGCACTCTGAAAGGATCAGCAAATGGTGGTGATAAGGCTGGCTTACCTTGATGATGTCTCAAAAACGTGAGTCGTTTGTATAAATGCCTTCTATTTGGATTGGTTTCAAATCTCTCCTCACCGTTCGGAGTTTCTTGATAAAATCCATTTCATCTATTAGTTCTGGGAACTGGTAAAGATTTCACCGGGGGACTTCAATATCGTACTATATATTAACTCCATTTAGATACATTGTAAATCTTTAAGTGTATTCCTTAAACTCAATAAGATTAGTGGGATACTTACAGATTTATTAGTATAAATTAACGCGTTCTTTAGTGTACGGTAAAAGCGTTCAACAATTCCATTACTCTGTGCATGATAAGCAGTGGTTTTGATATGATTAATGCCTAATAAGTTGGTAGAGTGTCTACACAGATAAGGTTCAAATTGTCTTCCTCTGCCAGTCGTAATTTTTCTAGATACTCCAAACCTTGCTACCTATTGTTGTATGAATTCTTCAGCTACTATTTCTGCTGTAATATCCTTAATAGGAATAGCTTCAGGCCAACGGGTGAAAGGGTCAGTTGTAAGTAGGTATCTGTAACCATTGGAAGGTGGCAAGGGTCCAACAATATCCATGTGGATATGTGAGATTCTATGTTTTGGCATGTCGATTTTAAGAAAAGGGGATTGTGTGTGCCTAGTGGTTTTGGTTTTCTGGCAGATTAAACATTCTTTTGCCCATTTGTTGATGTCTTGGTTCATGAATGTCCATATAAGTCTGCTTATATAGCTTGTTGCAGATCTTATTTCTGAATGTAACTAGTACGTAGGGTCGGATTTTCTGATCTGTTATATCACAGTACAGTCGTTCATCACTTTCTGGAAGTTTAATTAACTGTAATTTTAAACTAGATTTTGTTTTGTTAATAATATCCTTCAATTGTTGATCTTTCTGTTATAAAGCCATTTTGTGGTAGTTGATTTGTTGTTCGATAGGCCTTGCTTGGTCTTGACAATGCATCAGCTACGATATGTTCTGTACCTTTAATATGTCTAATATTCGTAGTGAATTGACTGATAAAGCTTAATTGTCTGATTTGTAGTGGTGATGGCTTTTCGTGTTTCTGCTTGAAGGCATAGGCCATTGGCTTTTGATCAGTGTAGATTGTGAATCCTCTTCCTTCTAAAAAATGAACCACTGAGTTGTTGTACCCTGATGAACATAGCTAATAGTTCTCGATCATATGTACTGTAGTTCTGCTTTGTTAGTGATAATTTTCTTGAAAAGAAAGACATGTGTTGTACTTGACCTTCGTCCATGATCTTCTGTAAAACTCCACTGATAGCTCTTCCTACTCCGCACGCTCTAGCTCTAACTACGACTGTAGTATGATAGCTAGTGTCATTTACAGTAGGCGCCGAACTGCCATAACACTAATCCCGAAGGTTAGAGAATTAAATAACGGCTCTGTAAAAAGGAATCTATTTTACTTTTCCGAAATGAGAATATGACCGCCATCTACCGAAAAAGCATATAACTTTACACTATTTCCTCGTATCTCTTTCTAAAAGCTTAATCATCATTAACAGATTGAAATTAATATTATTTTACCACTCTTAATCATAGAGTTGTACTTCATATTTTAGTTTTTTTTTAATTCTAAGAAAAAATTAGTTTGATGGTCAACAACTTGCAATTATCCACTCTCAGTTAAATAACATAATTAAGTAGTACTGTTTCAGATGAACAAACAAAAACAAATTTATCTTTGGCATGTCCCTGGTCAGAAAGACATTAAAATTTACGACGTGACAACAGCAAATCTTACGTAAAGTTTTTTGAGTGACAGTTTAATGATCTCTCTTAAATGTTTTTATAAATATGCAAGCCAGTTACCCAAATCAAGAAGCTCTGCTGAATCTATATATATATAGGGGCAGTGTACGTACGATAGGATTAATGTACTAGGCTAATTGAAATGTTCAGGGGGCGGAAATTTTAAAACAAGTTTATAGTTGAAAAAATGATTTCATTCTTCCGTATATTCTCCCTTAAGCTCGATACATTTTTTCCAGCGGTTCCAATCCATTTATTTCATTTTTGAACTGATTTTCTGGAAGTCCTTCAAAATACTCACCTACGGCTGCTGTAACTTCTTCATTTGATGAAAAACGCTTGCCACGTAGGACATTTTTTGACGTTTGGGAACAGGTAAGAGTCAGATGGGGCCAGATCTGGTGAATATGGTGGATGCTCTAACAATTCGTAGTGCAACTCTTTCAATTACAAAAACACCTTTGTCAGCCGGTGCATTGTCTTGTCGAAAAGGTTTGAGTAATGCTGTCGTGTTATTATTTTACTAGTTTGAAGCACGGGCGTAGCCAGGATTTAGTTGGGGGGGGGGGGGGTTAGTTTGAAGTAAATAAAACAACAAAAATATACTACTCGACAAGAGATGGCGTTACTGTGCGCAACGTCCACTAGTTCGGATGTATATTCAATTCAAATGTAATAATTTAACTCTCTTCACTCTTCGTATTTTTTCGGTATAATATTAGGTAATATTTGGCTTATTTCGGGAGGGGGGTGGAACCTCCAAACCCCCCCCCCCCCTGGCTACGCCCGTGGTTTGAAGGTTAATCAATGAACGAAATGGCTTTTGCATCCTAAAAAATTGATGCTGTGACTTTGTTGGTCGATTTTGACCAATTTGGCTGCTTCGGAGCTGAACAACCGAGCTCAGTTCGCTCTGCTGTTTGTTTTTGCAATCTCGCGTTTCAAGAGCTCTCAGACATTCTCTATTGGATTTATGTCTGGTGAGTTTTCAGGCCAACCCAACAAGTGAATAATCTGTCCGTTAATTAATTTTTTCACCGATTTCGCAGTGTCGCAGTGCTCCATCTTGCATGAAAATCATATTTTCTTTATTAGAGCACCATTCTCTTAATTGAGGCATCAATCTATTTTCTAGGACCGAAATGTACTGCTGCTTTCTCATACTCCCTGCAAAGTCTCCCACGATCTTTGCTGATAATCACCGAGCAAATCGTAACTGATCGTGGGTGTTTAACAATTTTTTATCATACAGTCTGAATGATATTTTTCGGAAAGCCTTCGTTGAACGTATTGGGTTTTGTTCATTAATATTTGAACTCTCATCACTAAAGCAAACAAAAAATAAAATAAGATATTCAATTTATTCAAATTTTTAGAATAATAAAATAGCCTTTTATATAGCCTTTTATCCTGCTAACTATTATCACGTACCTTTTCCCGATCGTCCTCAGTAAAACCTTGATATTTTTTAGCCCCTGCTAAACGTTTTTTCTTCATCTGGTCCATAAGTTTTGTCTTATTCACTGGTCGGCGACTGTTCAACTCCAAACCCACCAATCTTCATCGCACTGTACTAATGGATACACCGATTCCAGCCTCGCCCAATATTATGTTTTATGGTCGCATTTGTGACCATTCTATTATTTTTGACCACCTTGACCAAAATACGCAACCCGCTGCTACACAAATCTGCTATGCAAAATACTAATTGTTTTCTGCCACATTTACCCCGACGTTTAGGAGTCAAGGTTATGCACATTTTCACTTCGCGGACTATATTGATCACCTATATCTTGGATATGTTTGCTCTCTTGGCAATTTTTCTTTGTGACAGGGCCAAAAGTTTCCTAGGGCCAAAAGACCCTTAACAACTCCAATTTTGGTTGTGGAATTATTTTTAGATCTATCCATTTCTAAACTCAAAGAGATTTACCACTAAACACCGAATCGCTTTTTTTAAAGTTCTCGACGCACGTTTCGCTAACCATGTTAGCATCATCAGGAGATGATTTAATATAAAGTGATTAAATGATATCGGATATCATCCTTAATGTTTCGCTAACCATGTTACCCAATCAATAATGTAATCAATATTTGTCAATAACTTCACTTAAATGCACGAGAAAATAACACGCTTGAAATAGCAAACGTACCAAATATTAGTACTACAAATATGGTGTTCGCGGTCAGTGTGGCCAATATTAAAAAAATATTGACATTATATTTGAGATAACTGTTAATCTATGGTTTAGTAAACATTTTTAGTTCATACAGTAACTCAAAATGCTTTAGAAATACGCATAACTTGGATGTGGTTACATTAATATGGACTGGGACTGTAGATGAGTACTAGAAATAAAAGAACTAAATTTTTGTTTTTTAGACGGATGTTGCCTTTAATTTTAATGTTGAGTTTGTTATACGAGGGTTGTATGATAAATAACTGGCCTTGACAAGAATAACATTTTTATATGTAAAATTTATTTTATTTCTCAACTGAATTCTTTCAGTTCGATACACTGAGAGCCGGTTTCTACAATACAAGAGTATACCAGGTATATGCTATACTTAGAATAACGCGAAGCTCGGCTCGTTCTGTACAACGGGCGTTTCAAATTTTATTCCAAGTATAGCTTATACCTGGTACATTCTTACATTGTAGAAGCGGCCCTTAGTCCAATGCTTTGCAATCTTTTGTATCCCCTCTAAAAAATACGATCTTTGGCGTGGATTTGCCTCGGAAAACCCACTGTTTGGAATGTTCTTTAGTCTCTGGCGTGCTGTTTCGTCAACATTTATGAACCGATACCAAAAATCATTCCGATTGCATTGTTAAAACGCAATCACCAAATATTTTTTTGAAGTTGACACACGTGTGTGTTTATTATCAATTGTGAGCAGTCTAGGCACCCATCTTGCGGAAAGCTTTTTCATTTCCAAATGAGTTGTTAAAATATTTAGCACCCGTCCAATTGAGATGCCCGCAGTCTCAGCAATATCGTGGATTTTTTCAGTCATTTCTGAAATGGTAACCTCATTTGGATGACCTGGACGATCTTCCTCAAAAATGATTGTACGGCCACGTTTGAATTCAGCTATCCAATATTTTATGAGTGATAACGAAGGTGCAGGGCCCCGATAAACTTCGCTGAGCTCTGTTTTAATCTCACCATTTTTTTTTTATGCGACTTGCGACTTGACAGTTTGACAGTATTGTTGTAAAAGGTTATATTTATGAAAAATATCACCTTTTAAATGCTAGCAGCGCCATCTATGGCCTAGACCAGGTACTTATCATACAGCCCTTGTATTTAGTTTTGTTAAACGTGTGTGTTGTACCCGAGAATATTAATAAAACAATTAATAACAAAATTATGTAATAATTAAAATCAAAGCGGTTTAGGTGTGGACGATATACCCAACACTCCTCAGCTTCACGAGATCGTTTGACGCTTTCGCAATATGTCAATAAACAAACAAACATGTCCAAGATGAAGATAAATAAGCGGCGGGTTTTCTGTTTCTGTCCGAGATTGAGAACGCGCGAAGGTGAATTAGCCACGATAAATGTTTATAAATTTATTACCAACGAGAAACGATTTTTTGCATTTTGAACCACGCGTATTCTAAATGCCAGAAATAATTACCAATACAATAGATCGTGTGTTTATAATTCAGTTTGCTTTCGTGCAAACATCAACGCACCGCTCGCGGAATAATAATTCTGCCTATACTATTCTAATGCGTCTGTGTTGCCACATTTTGTTTAAAATGAAATTACGAGAACAGACTACATTGTAAGTCCTATGGAAAAAGTAACTGATGCTCTTCTTCTTTACAGAAGAGTCGTCGTTACAGTCGGCCTTTACATACTTTTTGGACTACTCGCCAGTCTTCTCTATTTCAGTCTTCCTTGGTTCCATATTAGAGAGATGATTTAAAAAAAAAAGGTCAATTTTAAGAAATTTATTACACCACAAAGTACATGTACCAGGCTAATTTTAAAAGTTCGCGGAGCGCCACCTATAGAGCAGTAAAAGTACTATATAACCTACTACATGTTAAAGTTTCATCCGTCATATGAACATATGTGAAGTGTCAAGTCGATCTGTCAATTAATTGGTACAAAAACAGCAGCTTAAAATATACGTATCAGTGTTATTTTTTTAAATGGAAAATATTGAAAATCGTGCAGTGATTAAATTCTTTGTAAAAAAAAAGGTTTAAAGGCAATGGAAAGTCATAGTTAAATGGTAAATGTATTAGGGGAGTGTATTCATTAAAAAACAATGGTTTGTAAGTGGGCAGGTGAGTTTCAACGTGGTCGTACAAGCCTGGATGATGATCCTCGTTCTGGGAGCCCAATAAGAGCAACTACAGAACAAATAATTAATTCTATATATGATATGGTTATGGATGACAGACTTTGAGTGAAATTGCGAAGAAAAAGTAATGGACATCTCAACCGAACGGATGTTTTACATTTTGCAAAAGGAATTGGGCGTGAGAAAACTACGCGTAAGATGAGTGTCGTATTTGTTAAGTTCTGATCAAAAACGACTTGGAGTAAAACTTTCTAAGATGTGGATCTTTTTCGAAAAAATAAAATAGAATTTAACCATCGTCTTGTATCTATGGATGAGACTTGAGTTTAGCACTATGATCCTGAACTGCGACAACAAACCGCAGAGTTGAATGAGCCCGATTGTTCAGCTCCGAAGCATATGCGAACATATATGAAGTGTTAAGTCGATCTGTCAATTAATTGGTACAAAAACAGCAAGCTTAAAATATACGTATCAGTGTTATGATCCTGAACTGCGACAACTAACCGCAGAGTTGAATGAGCCCGATTGTTCAGTCAGAATGGTCAAAATCGACTAAAAATGTTATGGCATCATTTTTTTAGGATGCAAGAGACATTTTGTTAATTGATTACCTTCAAATCAGTAAGACAACAACAGGACAGTATTACTCAAACCGTTTGAATCAATTGAATGCAAAAATTCGTGAGAAAAGGCCTGGTTTAGTGAGGAAAAAAACGAATTTTTTATCAAGAGAATGCACCGGCTAACAAAGAAGGTGTCCTTGCAATGGCCAAATTGAAGGGGTTACACTACGAATTGTTAGAGCATCCACCACATTCACGAGATCTGGCTCCATCTGACTTTTATTTGTACTCAAACCTCAAAAAAATCCTACGTTGCAAGCGTTTTTCATCAAATGAAGAAGTTATAGTAGCCGTAGATGAGTATTTTGAAAGACTTCCAGAAAAGCATTTCAGCGATAGATTAAATGGATTGGAGAACCGCTGGAAAAAATGTATTGAGCCTAAGGGAGAATATCCGGAAGAATAAAGTCATTGTTTCAACTATAAACTTGTTTTATCACTTCCGCTCCGCGAACTTTTCAATTAGCCTAGTATTAGTTAAAAAGTATCGTCGCCAAGACAGACTGTCTATTATTGAGAGTAGCTATTCGACTCTTTTTTCCATCCAAGTAAACCTCAATCACAACAACTGCGAGTAGAGCGCCCCCCCCCCTGTTCTATTTGAAGTATTCCGTTTACGGTTGGAGCAATACGATTGTATATGAGCTTTTCCAATAATTTTAAGCATATACATACTAAGGAGAGCAATTGTAGAAAAAAGTCCTGACACTTTTATTGGAAAACTCGTTATATATTCTCGATTTACCTTATCAATTTATTCACAAGTCAGGTTCTTTCTTTGATTAATTTTTAAATTCTCTTTCTAAACTCTGCCATTTAATGTTAAAAAATTTTATCGCCTTTGCAAGACTTGATATTAATTAACAATGTTGACAGTAAGATGTTATTCACAAATTAATACTAGATTTTCTATATTGACTAATGTTGGTTTAACCAGCGATACCCCAGGCACGTAAACTTGAAAATATTTTTGTTTAAATTATTCTAATTCTAGGAAAATTCTCCCAGAATTTTGTGATCATTCGCGAATTAAAAGTAAATATGATATTTTTATTGAATGACGCAAAACTGTTGGTATTTTGAAAGGTTCTCGTAATATTGTCGCTTTAAAAGTTTCTTTCGAGAAAAATGTATCATGGCATATTTTGCAGATGATTCATTCAGAACTAAAAAATAATTGAATATATATATATATATATATATATATATATATATATATATATATATATATATATATATATATATATATATATATATATATATATAATCTGTAAAAAAACAAAACGTTCTCTTATTTTATTGGAGTACCAGACAGCAATTGACAGTCGCGCTATGTATACCCCTTCTTTTCGCACACACTTTTGTTGTAGGTTGCTTAGTCAACTAGCCCCGCTCTACTCTACCTGAATCGGGGCCTGGGACGGGTCACGAACGGTTTCACGCTGTAGTTTGTTACGGGTCCATTAAGCAATCTTTCAGTTGCTTTCCAACGTTCAACTCAAGTCTGACTGATAACGACTTAAGGCCAGAAACCGTTCCTGGTAGACGTTTGGTGGCGACTAAAGGATTGGGCACGCAAATATTTTCTTTGTTTTTTGAATAAAATAATTTTATTTAAATTGCATTTCTTTTATTTTGTGAAGCTATAAGAAAAATCCAGGAAAATTCCAGTGTATAGTCCGGTTCAAGATATTTCGTTGCCTTTCCGCAAAATGTTAATTGCCCCAATAAATTTCAATAAAAATATTCCTAGTTTCTTCAAAGGCCGCCATATCATGATAGTTCAAAGATGAATGTTTAATTTAGGAGGCAACCATAAACAATTTGGAGCTCATCCATCCTCGGAACCAGCATGTAAAATTGTAATTATTTTTCCCCTTTTTGCTGGGGCTTAGGTTTGTCATTTTCTTGATGTATCTACCCATCCTTTTGCTGTCGTCTCATGTGTATCGAACCATGTTTCATCAAGGTAGATAATGGGACGATTTTCTAATCTGTATTTTTTTATAGAGTTTAATTAGTCAATCGGCCAATATTTGTCTTTTATTAATGGTCCGATGCAACGCCCATTAGAGATAATATTTTCCGGAGGCTAGTTCTGCTGCAATGAATGCAATGCAGGTACAGTTTGCTCTTCATACATAGCATACATTTTGTCTCGAATTAAGTCTTTGTCGCATTCATCAACACATTTGCTTTTACCAGAATCACTTTGAACTTTTTTGAACATATCTTTAACTGTAGACAACGCCGTTTTCGTTAATGAAGACGTTTCTGCTACGGCTGCATTTACATTAAGCTCCCTATTCAATAAACATACACATTTTTAACAATTTGCTTAGTATCGGGCAATAAATGTTTTCTTTTAAAATTAGCACTACTGGAGAATAAAAATACGATCGAAATTATAGAACTGCACTATTTAAGAAAAGAATGCGGACTAAACTAAAATATTTCGAAACTATTAAACCAGATATAAAATTAATTTTATTTTTTTACCTGTTATTTTATTAAGCCTGGCCCTGTTTACGTTTTTTGCAACTTTGCCGGGTTTCGTTACGACGGGGGTTGTTAACCGTTTCTTGCAGGCATTAGGTCAATGATATATCTAGAACCACTCTATATAATTAAATGTTTATGTTCAAGAAATCGCCCACGTATTTATTTTTTTTTATTTGGATTTTTCGCCACGATCTAAAACTCAAAAAATATCAAAAATATCTGTTCTTGTGTAAATAAAAAAATAATTCAAAATTAATTGTCAATGTAAGTATGATTGACATACACAAAAAATATATTTACTTCCTATCTTTTCATAATTTCTAGAAATTAATATAATTTATTTTTAGATTCTTTTTGAAAACGGGATGAGAACACTTCCCGAAACGTTAACGTTAAAAGTTTGAATATTTTCATATTTTTAAAATTTTATTCGTTAGGCAAATTTGTTACAAAAAAAAAGAATCACTGAGAAATTTATCTCCGTTTGGTTTTTTGTTTTTACCCAGTGATTATTTACATTAGAACAGATATTTTGATATTTTTTGAGTTTTAGATCGTGGCGAAAAACCCAAATAAAAAAAAATAAATGAAGATGCCACAATCATTCAGACATTGCCTACGTATTTATTCGTGATATTTTTGTCATGTAAAACGGCAGCAAAATTATGTACCAACGCAATTTTAAGACGCTTTGAATTTTACTATTTCTAGTAATTAACAAGAGCATTGTTAAAAATAATTTAATTTTTTTTTCTAAAATAGAGAACTATTCCGCTTAAAAAGTCACGTTACAATGCATATTTTATTGATGCATTTCTTGGTATTTTCTCGGCCAGGGCATACCTTTACTTGTAGGTGGAACATAATAAGCAACCTTCCTAGTATTCGATGGTACTTTTGAGACCATTTGTTTCGCTTTCAAAAAAACGACAATTTTCGAACCGGGTCACGATGAATGTTTTGTTGAATTTCAATGTCTAAAATTTCTAGAAAAATGCCTGTGTTTTGTAAAAAAGTTTATCTCGAAAGGGATAAAGGTAATATATATTACACTCAGTGCGAAAATGTTAGATACGCTTGAACAATTACACAGTTCAACAAATTTAAACTTTTTTGAGATAACATTGATGAAAATATGTGTATATGAAGTATTTTGTCGTCCTAAATCCGAAAATGAGAAGATAATTGCTGTAATACGTACAACTTTTTAATTACAGGGGGTCGGTGATGGGAAAAAAACAGACGGAAGCACGATCGGTTCGTGCCTCAATTTTAAACAGGGAACCCTTCTATTCCAGAAGCTGTTCTTAGTAATGATTTAGACAGCGTGTCTTCTTGTTTTTTTGTCGGTGAGATAGACAAAGATGAATCAGTACTCTTATGGTAAACATGCATTTGCACTACTCATGTGGACACATTGGAGTCACACTCCAAAACCACCACATTAGACTCTTGATTTAATAATATTTGCAAATATAAATAAATCTGGCTGCTAACTAACTCCAATGAAGATATTTCCCAAATAAGACAAGACATCCAAACATTTTTTTTTTTTTTTTTTTGAGTGGAAAACTTGTAGTCGAAGTGTGGGACTCCCCTGTTAAAGTCTACCCACTAGAAACCACTGTCAGCCTACCATCAGTCTTCAATGCATATAATAAATTTCTATCTTATGTTTAAACATACCCTATCAAATGAATATGTTCAATCTCTAGATCTCTAGATACCAAAATCCTAAAAAACACGAAATATTTTAACTGTTTTGTTTTTATTTAGAATATAAATATACAATGTTCTTTGCTTTTTGTTTGGATAGTAGGTTTGCTTTTCCATTTTTCTTTTTATTTCATACTCCTTCAGATGTTTTTTTTGATTCTATAGAAAACTGCTTTGCCAGTCCTTAATTTAACTAGTTGGTGTTCATCTAACTGATCACACAAATTTCTCTACTCTTCGACCATCTACAAATTAGATTATCCTGTAAAACTTTTATAAGTATAAGACTGTTCATATACGATTTCCTTCCAAATCGGTAGTCGAATTGTGTTCTTTGCTAATTCTTGAATATTATTCATATCCTACAAATTTGATGATCCTGTAGGGCTTTTTCACTATTACTACCCTCGGTTGTGTTGGCATGTAGATTATTTGCGGATACACAGGAATATTCCTTCTTATAACTTTGGCACGTTAATTTGTAATCCCTACATGAATAAAATAATATAAATAAAACTTATAAAAACGAATGCAAAAAACAAAAAGAACCCTAATCTGATTTCATTCTGAACTTGAGCCTCCATGTCTTATGTAAAGATATATGAGTATAACGCCGAAAACCTAAATAACAATTAAAAGCAAGTATATTTTCAAATCGATCGCAAACCAACAAATTCAGTCAAAGATATAGGTTAAACCTATAGAACAATTACTAAGATCGATAAAATGTTTTATTTTCCCGAAACTTCGATTCTTTCCGAACGTCTGTTCAGAAAGAGCGCGAAAGAAAATTTCGGTATAACTAACCGAATTGCCCCGAGCCGAACCGATTGGCCTCTGGTGCAATTGTGAGGTC
Organism: Cosmopolites sordidus; assembly: GCA_031761425.1. Classification (NCBI taxonomy): domain Eukaryota; kingdom Metazoa; phylum Arthropoda; class Insecta; order Coleoptera; family Curculionidae; genus Cosmopolites; species Cosmopolites sordidus. The sequence goes on from JARFXV010000508.1 coordinate 1,219,240, forward strand.
ACAATTTTTCCGATTTTTTTCAAGAATTGTCGGCGTGTCATCGGTACTAGGTTTAAAGATGTATTTTCAATTTGATATAACTTTTTAATTATAAGGAAAAAATAAAAACAAACATAGTTTTGTTATTAGACTTATATATGATGTTTCCATTTAAGACAAAAAAAAATTGATCAAAAGCCCAATTGTAGCTTTTCCATATATAAAGGCACTTTTCAAATCCTTTTAGTGTTGTGGATCGGTCCACATTTCTTCTTGTTACCCTTCTCATGATTGTTGGCGAATTTTCGCCTTTTCAATTATTTTCCTCCATCTCTTCCTATCTGCGATCTCGTTTCACAATCCTTCTGCATTTACTGCTTTTATATTTTCTTCCACATGCTGTTTCCGCCTGACCCTGGGTCTGCTCTGTGCAAGCCTCTGTCTCTTCTCATTACGTGTCCGTACCATCTTATTCCTTGTGCTTTAATTATTCTAACTATATATTTACCTCCTAACAGCTTGTCGATTTTAAAGTTCTGAACTCGTTGTTTCTCACTTTATTTACTCCAATTATTATTTTATGTTCCAAAATATTTAGTTTGTCTTCCTCTTTTGCTGGGAGTGTTACAGTCTCTGCGGCATATGTTACTTATTGGTCTTATTATTGTGTTGTATATTCCTAATTTATTCCTTGTGCTCAATCTCTTGTCTTTCAGTAATTTCTTGTTGTTATAGTATGCTCTATATCCTTTATGTAAATTTTCTTCTATATCAAGTCCTCATTCTTTCTATTTTTTATTACTCCTACGTATTTAAATATTTTCACTTCTTCAAATTTATAGTTTTAGCACCCTAAATTTCTCAATATTCTATCTTTTCTGCTGCAGTACATATACCAGGCCTGTAAATGTGAAACCGGCATTTGCCCATAGATGGTCCTAGCTGTCCGCGTCATTGGCGTCATTTCCTTGTTGACATCTGACAAAAATTTTCAACTCAACAATACAAATTTTATACAACAGCATTGTTTGTGATAGCGTTGAACATGTCCCATATTTTGCCTGGAATCGAATGCTTATCGAAGCTTAATTAATTAAGCTTAAAAAAAGCAAAAGTGGCCATTTTGACGTGAGAAACGAAGAACGTAGAAGATAAATGAAAAAGTTTGAAGACAGCGAATTGCAAGCATTGTTAGATGATGATGACTCTCAAACGAAACAACTCGCGGATCAATTAAATGTGACATTTGAAGCCGTCTCTATACGTTTGTAAGCCATGGGAAAGATCCAGGAAGATGAGAAAATGGGTTCTACATGAACTGAATGAAAGACAGTAGGAAAACCGAAAAATCACTTGGGAAATGCTACTCGCCAGGTACAAAAGAAAGCTGTTAAAACCTACGAAACCGTTAATACTGAACGCTTCCGACAACAAATGATCGATTTGAATCAAGCTTTGTGTGAAAAACGACCAGATTGTCAAAAAAGGCAACATAAAGTGATTTTGCTTCATGACAATGCATCATCACACACAGCAAAACTGGCCAAGGAAACGATTGAGATCTTTAATTGGGAAATACTTTCGCATGCGGCTTCGACCGATTACTACATATTTGCATCGATGGGACACGCACCTTCACTTCTTACGAAAATGTCCGAAAATTGCTCGATCACTGGTTTGCCTCAAAAGAGCAACAGTTTTTTTGGCGTGGCATGAACAAATTGTCAGACTGGTGGGGAAAATGTATAGCTAGCGATGGACAATATTTCGAATCAAATATTTTTTTCATTTTCAGCTTTTGATAGGCTTGATCACTCCATTTTGGCAAGTAAGATGGATAGTGTGGGCTTCCATGATGAGTTGATAAAGTTCTTCATCTCCTATCTTGCTCAACGCAGGCAGTTTGTTGAGAATAATGGCTTCAAATCTGATGAGTTTGTCGCAACCAGTGGTGCGCCCCAGGGTAGCAACCTGGCTCCACTTATCTTCGCGATTTACATTAATGACATCACTCAGAATATAAGTCACATCACTCAGAATATAAGTCAAACTTTACTCTTTGCTGACGATCTGAAGATCTTCAGACCTATTAATTCGCAGCAAGATTGTGTTGAACTTCAACATGACCTGCACTTGCTGAGCGCCTGGTGTGACCAAAATGGACTCCCACTAAATACTCGGAAGTGTAAGCGCTTAACATTCTGCAGAAGCCGCAACCCGATTCAATTTGACTATATTATTGATGGTGTAGTGTTGGAAAACTGTGACTTGGTGAAGGATCTTGGGGTAATGGTGGATGCAGAGTTAAGTTTTATTCAGCATGTACAGATGGTGACACGGACAGCATTACGAACCCTGGGTTTTATAATCCGCTCTACAGGTGATTTTAGAAGTGTCTCATGTTTAACTACACTTTTCAATTCATTGGTTCGCTCAAAATTGGAGTATGCTTCGTTGATATGGTCGCCAATTTACCGGATTCATGTCAATAAACTAGAGAGTGTGCAGCGTAGATTCCTCAAATACCTAGCATATAGGGTTGATGGTCACTATCCGGCTAGAGGAATTGACCAGCGGATGCTCCTTGACAGATTTCGGATGCAATCCCTCTCACATCGGAGGATTTGTATGTCTCAAATATTCCTCTACAAGTTGATCAACGGGCTTATCGATTGCCCTGAACTATTGGAGCAATTGCCATTTCTTGTACCTCAATTCTTTGCTAGGAGGTCTAACACCTTTAGAGTGCCCCGTGCCCTGACTAATTTTGAGAGCAGGGCGCCACTATTTCGTGCTTGCAGATATTGCAATCTTTTGAGTGTTCATTCTGATGTGGATCTGTACTCAGTTTCCCCTTGTTCACTGGTGCGGGCCCTGCAGGACGCAATACATTTGATAAATGAATGATATTTGTTGTTTTTTAATATTGATGTACTATCTTTTCGACTTCTAATCTTATACTTATGTTATGTACTTGTTATCTTGTCAAATAATATAGATTATCTTGTTCTAACAATAGTGGTTTACATAGATATAGTTATGATTATATATAGACATCAGTTTAATGTATTAGTATAATTTCATGCTTAATTTGTAATCAATTCTCAATTTAATTTTTTCCTTTTTTTTTTTTAGTTTTATAAAACATAATTATTTATTTAATTTGTCTTGTTATTGGGACATGTTACGGTTAGACAATAAACATTATTATTATTATAACCGTGTATTTTCTATAAAAAAAAAATCAGTTTCATATTTACATACCTGGTACTTTGTTTTTTACTCATTTATGTCCAGCCCTTTTTTCTTAGATTCGCGGTCAATTATTTCTACTACGCGTTTTGAATTTTATAAATATAGCACCTATTTTGGCCAATCTAAGTATACGAATTACGTTATCTCCAATAGATCCGCAACTTACAACATCAAAACGTACACCTAACAAGATTAGAAATAAAAAAAATATATATTTATATAATTGCAGTTGCAGCTGCATAATCGATTTCTAAAATTGTTGACCTCGATATCCGTTATTTGTAAAACGTTAAATACAAAGTTATTTTTCGTAAATAAAACTTTGAAAACTAGATTTGGCCGACGGCCAAGTGTTCTCTCACGATAGCAAAGAATGTCGGTAATTTTGGAAACAATCACGGGAAAACCATCGAAATAGTCAAATAGATTTCATAAAACTGGAGCCAAGTTAGTAAGAACATGATGTTAAATGTGGATATTCGTTTTGGAATGTTGATTTAACTTGTGTTTTAATTATCTTTCAAAGTTTTCCTGAAATAAAGTTATGAACTAAATTCGCTGTCCCATATTATGTTTGTATTTTCTTCTACAGGGCCTTCATTTTGATCTTGTAACTTACGTGGCTAGTGATTTATATAAATTTAGTAACTTTCTTTTTTTTGCCTTGAACCATTTAGTGGTATCATTTGTCACCAAAAATATTATTTTTTCCTAGATTGATCATCTAGATTTGTTCACAAGATTTATAATAGGTTTCTATACTTCCCGAACTACAAAAAATGTTTTAACAACACCTCTTAAACATATTTGGTTATTTAAAAGAAATAATTTTCGTTGTTTGCTTTAATCAACAATATTTTCTATAAAAGGTCTAGAAAATGCTATTCCCTTCTTGTTTCCTTCCGTTGCATATGCTCCGATGGAGCTGATTAACATTTTTTTTTACTTTAAGTTCCATAACATATTCATTTTTCTATTAGAACCTTTGGTGTGAAACACTAAACTTGAAGAGATTTACCACTAAACACCAAATCACTTTTTTTGAACTTCTCAACGCAGGTTTATATAACCACGTTAGCATCATCAGGAGATGATTTAATCTAACTCTAAAACTAAACTATGTTCTATTTATATGAAAACCCTACCTAACGAAGCGTGTAAAAATCATGAACCGTGAAGTTTACTAAGCCTTACATTAATAATTGAAAAAGTTGACTTTTAGTGGGTCTTTTATCTCGGTTTTTGATTTTTTTAATTAGTCTTAAATTATTAATATCTATACTGTGGTCATGTTCGATTGCATGTTGAGCAACACAAGATTTTTCATTTCGTCCATATCTAATCTGGGCAATATGTTCTTTGTATCTTGTCAATATGGATCTTTTTGTTTGCCCAATATATCTTCGATCACAGTATTGACAACTAATTTCGTAAATCCTCGACTTTTCATGTTGATCTACTTTATCCATTGGATTACCCAGAACTTCTCTTATTTTATTATAGAGTTTGTACCCAAACTTAATGTCCACTTTTTTCAAAATTTTGTCTTGTTGTTAATTGGGCATCAAATGGTATTACCATGAATTTATATGTGTTCTGATCCTTTTAAAAAGTCGAACATTCTGTTAAAAATTTTCTGAAGTTATGTTTTCTAATTAATTTATCTACAATGTTCTTATTATAACCATTCACTTCAGATACCTCCCTAATTAATTTATCTTAATTTAAAGGAAAATTAATCTATTTACCATAAAATTTAAACTAGCCATCTTATTTTGGAAGCTATTATTTGAATCGTTAGGAATGTATCTCAAAGTGGTGGTGTTTTTCATAAAAATATCAAAATCTAACCTATTTTTATTGTTTCTACTAACTAAAACATCCAGAAATTGTAAACTATCGTTGTTTTCGAGTTCATGCGTGAATATTATATTTTGGGATTTACTATTTAAGTTCTTAATAAAAAGCATTCAAATAGCAAAATGTAAGAAAATCATGAACCGAGATAAAGGACCTATTCCATTCAGTCAACTTTTTCAATTATTAATTCATGGTTCATGATTTTTACACGCTTCATTAGGTAGGGTTTTTATATAAATAGAACATAGTTTAGTTTTAGAATTAGATTAAATCGTCTCCTGATGATGCTAACTTGGTTAGCGAAACGTGCGTTGAGAAGTTCAAAAAAAGTGATTTGGTGTTTAGTTGTAAATCTCTTCAAGTTTCGTCCATAACATAATTCAAGTCGCGAATAATCACAAACTCATTTACCATTCGTAAATCTTCATTCGGTTTTTCATTCGTATATCTTTACTCACTAAATTTAATGTCATAATGGAATTGGGAAAACGAATAAAACAAATACTAAGATTCGTTTATTTTTAACGATTACGGGAAACAACAATTAATAATGACAATTAGACCAGTAGTTTCATTTGTTGCAACTCCTCTAATCAAATTATCAAATAAGCTTATTAAAATCATTTTACAATATTCGAATTTTAGATCAAAATATGTCATTCCAAACACTTATGATATTATCAATAAACTAAAATGTATTAGTTTACTCAAAAAATCCAAACTAATTTCTTTCGGTTTACAAAATTTATTCCAGATTATACCACCAAACGAAGTAATAGAATTAGTTGACAGATTTATTTCTTAAATATAAAACTAATATAATAATAAAACAAGAAATTTTAGTACTGCTATCAATTACTATCAGTGAATTTGATAATTTATTGTATGTTTGGAATGACAGTTTAATAATGGGGAACCCTTTAAGGCCTTTACTGGCGGAAATTTTTATGGACAATTTAGAACAAGAAAACTTCAGTTGTTTAAATCATCAGTTTACTGGCACAGATATGCTGATGATATTCGAATTCGTCTTACAGGCTCTGATAGGCAATTACATTAATTCTTAACTTACATAAATTATTTACGTAAGAACATTAAATTCACAGTTGAAGAAAAGCAACATGATATTATTAACTATTTAAAAACTAAAACAAGTACTAGAAAAGACAAAAATCATGATTTGGAAATTTTTCATAAACTGTTACATACCGATTTAGTTATATAATAAATAGACAATAGTTAGACATAGAATGACAATAAATATTGTCATTCTTATTCACAAATGATGGCAGCAACATTTTAACTCATTTGTACATAGATTATTAAATATCCCTATGTCAACAGATAATTATAATAAAGAATTGAATGTCATCAAACAAATCGCAGTAGATAACGGACACGACCAAAACTGTTACATATATATTTAGTTATATAATAAGTAGACAATAGTTAGACATAGAATGACAACAGTTATAGAATAAATATTGTCATTCTTATTCACAAATGATGGCAACAACATTTTAATTAATTTATACATAGATTATTAAATATCCCTATGTCAATAGATAATTATAATAAAGAATTGAATGTCATCAAACAGATCGCAGTAGATAACGGACACGACCAAAACTGTTACATACATATTTAGTTAAATAATAAATAGACAATAGTTGACATAGAATGAAAATAGTTATAGAATAAATATTGTCATTCTTATTCACAAATGATGGCAGCAACATTTTAATTCATTTATTCATAGATTATTAAATATCCCTATGTCAATAGATAACTATAATAAATAATTGAATGACATCAAACAGATCGCAGTAGATAACGGATACGACCCAAACATTATAAATAAAATAATTAACAAAAAAAGTTATAATAAAACCATTAATTTTATATATCCTGTCAATAATATCAAGAATGCAGCGTACAAAACAAACATATACAGTAAAAGTACCAAATTAATGTCTAAACATCTATCCCAAATAAACGATATAAATATTGCTTTCAAAACCAACAATAGTCTTGGACGCCTCATTAAAAACAATAAAAGTCAAACAAACAAACTCTATAAATAAGGAATTTATTTAATTGAGTGCGGGTCGTGTCCAAAAGTCGATGTTGATCAAACAGGAAGGTTTTTTCTTTATTAAAAACATAATTCATATTATGCTAGCCACCTATTGCTAGAAAATCAGACTTTCAATGATAATTTTAAAATGCTACATAATGAAAATAAAATAATCTTTTAGAGAGCCTTGATATTAATAAAGGGGGGAAATTTGGATTTTTTTCTAAATGACCAGCTAGACCTGAATGGTTCACCTTATATTGCCCTCCTAGACGTTGAAAAAATGGATTTCCCTACTATCATCTTTTATGGTATTATTAGATCGATGGACAGTTTAGGTTGTAATTACTTTTCTTACTGTTAGGCGTTGTGCGTCGAAACAATTGTTTAACCATCTTATCCCAGGAATCTCCGGGTGGCATTGGTATCAGAAAAAATATATTAGTAGATTTTGCATTATATTTCGTATATTAGTAAAGTTTTCTACAACGGTCTGGACTGGCTATCCTTCAATCGAAGATGAGGAAGCTCATCTAACATGGGTACCACGGGGGAGGGAAGCACTCACTGGCCTTCGGCTAGTGTCTCTTAGTCGGCGTTGAACTCGTGGGGCGAGTTAAACATTCGGTAACCGAAAGGTAAATGGGCGTTATCTGGCCTGTCTAAAACGATGGGGAAGAATCCGACTTTTTTTATATATCCGTCGATGTTAAATCCTCTAAAACAAAGTACGAGGGTTATATAATATGTACGTGATATTGAAAAAACCTTTTTATATGTAAAATTTATTTTATTTTTCGACGTAATCACCTTTCAGTTCGATACACAATCCAACTTTGTCTATCTTTTGTATCCCTCTAAAAAATATTATTGCTCCAACTCTTCGAAATAAGTGTTCGTGACTGTTCTTTGGCCTCTGATGCGCTGTGATGAATCCATGTTTCGTCAACAGTTATGAAACGACGCCTAAAATCATTCCCATTGCGTTTTAATATCAGTAAATATACTTTTGAGGTTAATACACGTGTGTGTTTATTGTCAATTATGAGCAATCGTGGCATCCGTCTTGCGGAACTGTTCATATCCAAATGAGTTGTTAAAATAATCTGCATCCGTTCAATTGAGATGTCCACAGTCTCGGCAATCTCACGTACTTTCACTTAAAACCAATTTAAAAGTTTACAGCTACACATGAAATTTGTACAAACAATTGTTTTGGGTGGAAACAAAGATTCAAGTTTCATTTTGTGCACATTACATTAGTGTTTGCGGAACAATCTGGCATTTTGCCCCGATTTCTTTTAGCTTCCCAATTAAGATCGCTGGATCAGTTAGATCCGCTTTATCCTTTCCACTTAAAGGAGGTCTTGGCGTAGCACTTTCTTTTTTTTTTTGGTGGAGTAACATTTTCTAGTAACGTTGACCTTCCTCTCTTGGATGTCTCCCTAGGGCCTATCATAACCAGATATTGTGCAAGTTCAATCCGGATTTTTTTTTTGTTATTGGCTTCTCCGAATTGACTGAACCAAAGAAGCCAAGCTATATATTGGATATATATATATACACACACACATATATATATATATATATATATATATATATATATATATATATATATATATATATATATATATATATATATATATATATATATATATATATATAGTGAATTCTGAGAAGCTGCTGCAGAGGGGCAACGATTTTGAGATTGCTTTGTCGAACCCCTTTGCTGTGTTGCAAGACCCAGAAGAGATGTAAATAACAGATCAGTATGAAAAAATCATCGAAAATGTGGTTGAAACGGCTGCTGCAGTAGCACCAGCAGAAAAAAGTTTCAAAAGTCAAAAATCTCCAATGAGACTATCGATTTAATGAAGAAACGGAGGACAATGTAGAATGCAGACAGTCCCTTTGACAGGGTCCAGTGCGTTGAGCTTTGCAAAACAATAAGAAAACGTATTCGGGAGAAAACGCGCCGGTTCATCGTACAGCTAGTGCAAAAACACTAGAAGAAAACAAAGGAATAAACAAAGCCAAACATAAGCTGATAAATAAAAGGACACAAATGTTTACCTTAATGCGTGAGGATGACACAGTGTGTAGGGAGCATATGGAAATGTTAGAGGTTATCAAAAGATTTTATTCAAAGTTATATGAAAATCAGAACCAGTTGAATCAGAACCAAATGCCAGATATCCTGTTGGAAGAAGTGACAAATGCCATAGAAGCTATGAAGAATGGAAAGACTCCAGGAAATGACAATGTTACGGTTGAAATGTTGAAGGCTGGTGGTCGAACTCTACATAAAATACTGGCAAAATTGTTTTCAAAATGCCTCAAAGACCAAAAATACCCAGTCTATGGAAAAATGCTGAAGTGATTCTTCTTCATAAGAAAGGAGCACAGGAAGATTTAAAAACTACCGCCCAATAAGCCTCCTATCAGTTATGTACAAAGTTTTCACCAAGATAATATCTAGAAGAATATTAGGAACACTGAATGACGCACAACCAAGAGAGCAGGCAGGATTCAGAAGTGGATTCAGTACAATGGACCATATCCAGGTTGTCCAACGACCGTAGAAAGGCACAATGAATACACCATGGTACTGTGCTTGGCTTTTATTGACTATGAAAAGGCATTTGATTCAATATCAACGCAGGCCATAATGTATGCATTGCTTAACCAATGGATAGACAGAGCCTATGTGAACCTACTGAGATCCATGTATGAGGAAGCTACAGCTACAGTTCACATGGATGACTTTGAAGTTAAAATAAACGTAGAACGTGGTGTACGGCAGGGTTTCTGAATGTGCCAATGGCGAAAATTTTTTGTGATTTTATCTAAATAGTTGAATACCAGTTATCAAAATATTTTTTTGGACATTTCATGGTATTTCTTTTGTCAGTTTAATTACTACATTGGTACAACACATATTCCTAGGTTACGCTTCTCGGCATACATGCCGAGGTGACCTGCCCTTGGTCTGAATAGATTTCGAATTTGTGTGAGAATCCTTTATCGTTACATAAAACTAATACGAACGAAACGTGCGTCGAGCAGTTCAAAAAAGTGTTTTGGTGTTTAGTGGTAAATATCTTCAAGTTTAATAAAACAAATTGTTTAAAGCGCCACATATGAGTCTTCCTCGGGACACAATACATTGTGTCATGAAGTGATGGGTCCTTCGTAGCGCATACCTACGGTCTACTGATAAGGTTTCATTCGTTGGTGTTGATAAAACATGAGCATTCAGACTGTCTAGAATTGGACGCAATTTGAACAGCCTGTCGTGTTCCGTCGATCGTCGTCAAAACAACACATCAAACCGACTTTTCATTCAACAGGTCTTCGCAACGAAATAACCTTTTATATTAAATTAGGTTATACTATTGGCAATTTTGATTAGTTGCAAGCTTTTTCTGCGTATTGACACTGCTCAGTTATTTAAATTAGTTTTTAATATACTCAATAAATGTCTCTTGCAGGCCAACACTTGCTATGTAACTCAAGAGTGACTATATGAGTACGAGTGGTCAGAAATGATTATTGTTCTTCAAAATGAGAGGTGCCTTCCAAACTGCTCTAGAGCCTAATTCTCATGTATGTTTATCATTCCAATTTCCATTGTTTAACCAGTAAACATAGCTATTTTATTGACTTTCCATGGTGAATTAACACAATATACTGAACAAACCAGTCTGTGAGTGACAGTTACTTTTCAAACAGTGTTGCCGTTATTACGTTTCAAAGTTATGTCACACTTAATGGAAAACTCTTTATTGTAATTAAGCTATTAAGCAATATTGTGGCTTAAATAAATTTAAGACGAAATTGAGTAAAAAAGTATAATTATTAACAGTGAAAAGAACAATGCTTGCACGTTCATTAAATTGTGTGATGTACAGTGAAATTTAAAAAATGGTATTTAAATCTGATCATTTAGGAGGTTATTACTGTTATATCCAACAAATAATTATTTAATGCGCGCGTCTATTTCTTTTAAAATTATCGCTTTATATATCTGTCGTTCAGTTGGGCTGAATGTTTGTTCGTAAATTTTGCTTTAAAAAAATGTCCAATAAATATATTAAATGTGTGATATTAAAGCCAGATGTTCGTTCGTTCTTGTCACAACTGAATATCTCCCGCGTTAATTCCGATAGTGGCAGTTGAATTGCCAGCTAAAATGATACTATTTGTGTCGTGCTGTTAAATTATCACCGAAAAATTGTATGTTTTGTTGCCCTGAACTTTTAATTTGATGTGATTTTGTGTTGGTATTCTTATTTTTAGAGTTCTCGAGAGCGTGTAAGTAGTTTTCCTTAGAAAAAGTTTCCGAAAGTTTGAAATAATGTGGAGGAAAATTTAACCTACTGTTATTTTTTTATTATTGGATTGACTGTAGAATACACATATACAGGCTGGACATGGTACCCTTTTAATTGTTATCATTTTTAACAGAAACAATACAGAATTTTTTTCTATAATACAAAGTGCGTCTCGCGGAAAACAGGACTTTAAAAAAAACAAACTCTTATTTTTCCGGTAAAAATCATTATTTTCATTCAAAATAGTCTCCTGGCGAGTCAATACAAGGTTTTGCACGATCAATTAGGTTGACGAATGAATTTTTGAGCTCGACCAAAGATATGTCCTTCAAGATGGCGGTTGACGCCTTTTGAATGGCTTCAATGTCGGCATACCGCTGTCCTTTCATCGGCAGTTGAAGTTTTTCGAAGAGCTAGAAGTCGCAGGGAACCAAATCAGGCGAGTATGGTGAATGATTGATGGTTAAAATGCAATTTTGGCAAAAAAATCAGTGATGAGTGTCGAGCGATGGGACGACGCATTATCGAGCAACAAGCGCAGCTGCCCTGTTGACGGTATTGTAACCGCACTCGACAAATACGCGACAACAGTCGCTTCATAATGCCTAGATAAAACACAGCATTGATCGTTTAACCAGGTGGAATGAACTCCTTGTGCACAATTCCCTCCGAATCGTAAGAACAAATCAACATCGTTTTGGTTTTTTGACTTCTCAAGACAGCTTTTCTTCGGACTTGGCTCGCCCGGGTGCTTCCTTTCGGCACTTTGACTCTTGGTTTCTGGATAATATTGAAAAACACCACGTCTCAACACCAGTAATAATGATGTATTGAAGTTTTCGTCCTTTTTCGACTCTTTAATCAAGTCCTTGCAATGTTGAATTTGGATAAATGTTTGGTCGTCAGTCATTTTGTGTGGAACAAAGTGTGCACAAACCTTCCGAAGTCCCAAATGATCGATCAAAATGCGATAAATTGAATCTTTGTACTTATTCACTTCCATTTCCACATATCGCAATAAAGATTGTGGCTGATTTTTTTCAATATTACTTTGAGTAAGCAGGGAATTTTTCGGACCAGGATGTTCGTCGTCCTTGATGTCCACACGACCTTCTTTCAATGGTTTAAACCACTCGTGAACTTTGCCACGTGATAAATAATCCTCACGATACACTTAATTCAATTATTGAAACGTTCTGATTGAAATCGAAAAATTGTTTTACCAAGTTTAAAACAACACTTAATATTCGCTCTTTGTTCGATGTTCATTTTTTGACCGATGGTATAAACACACTGACGACTTAAGCGCGATGACTTCTAATGATCCGAAAGTCATGCAATTTTGTCAGAGCGTCAATGGAGGATACTCCTTTCCAACGCTTCCCCCCTTCAAAATATGACGCCACTAAAAATAGCCGTTTTAAAAAGTGCTTGTATATGTCTTTCGTTTTTGATGAATTTTTGAAAATTACGTAAGTCAACTGGTATGCAACTGGTATATCTAGTATTAATGCAGCGATTTAAGCACGGATGTTCTCCATAAATTTATGTATAACTTGGAGTCTTCAGGTAAACATTTTCCTTCAAAAATCCAAATATAATCCAGAGTCGTCAAATGAGGAGATCTAGGCGGTCACAATAAATCTTCATTTCGAATTTAAACGATTAGGGAAAATGTTCTTCAAAATGTTGATCGTTTCACATGAGGTGTGTGCTGTGGCACCATTTTGCAGGAAACACATATTCTCCAGTCCTTGCTTTTCGAATTCAGGCTCCAAGTTTTGAAAAAGAATCCAGCCTTAACACGAAGATGGCGTTACTCATCAAAAATATTCTGGTGATATAATTACGCATGCGTTGAAAGATAACCTAGAAAGTTTTAACCATATTAGATGTTCAGTTGTTGTTTAACAGGCACTTGCCAATCGATGTCGAATATCGAGCCGTCATTATTAAAAGAATTATCTTGTATTTAAAACATATTACAAAATACATGCTACAAGATTGAAATTTTATATTAGAAAAAATAAGCATTCTAGATGCAAAGGTAAATTCTGTAAGAAAAATAACTTTTTTAACCTCAAATTTTAGCTATAACTATATATTTTTTCCTCAGCTGGTTGAGCGACGTTGCCAGACCTTTGAGTTTTTCGTTATTAGTAATTGAAAGTTGAAAAAAAGTTTGATTTCGATTATTTAAATCATTATATCGCTAACCCCATGTTATTCATATTTGAGGCTATGGGACCAATAGTGACCAAACCCGCATACCTAATGCAGATAAAATAACTTTTTCTTAATAAAATTTTCTTCAAACGAATGAAATTCACACAGCTTTTTGATAGGCCAAGGTGCGTAATATATCGATCTATTAGTAAATCAACACATTGTGGAAATGTTAAACGTTATCATGTCATATTTTTTATTCTATAAAGTTGGAAAATTAACAGTAAAAAAAAAATAGAAAAATTCGTGGCGGAAATTATTCTACGAGAGTTGCTATTTATGTATATAGAATTGGCAACAAAGGTGTTGCTAGGCTGTGCATTTTCCTGCGATGATTTACTACGTTTTTCGGCATGGATTATCTCAACAACAGTGCACCGATCAACTCACTTCGACTTTTTGCAATGAAACACCATCTAAAACTACTGTATATCACCCTTTTAGTGAATTCAATCGTGGCCTTCGTTCGCTCACGGGACGAATTTAAAGAACGTCGTCCAAAATCTATTGTGCCAGAAAAAAAATAATTACTGTGCGCGAACTGTTAAAGCAAGATCGTCAGTGACATTCCGTAAGATTGAGACATCCCTGGATATTAGTATGACAACCACACACACAATTTTACATGAACATTTAGCCGTGAAAATGATTTTTGCGCGTTGGATAATTTGACAACTGATTTGACTGATTTAGCACCCAATAATTTATTTTTGTTTCCGTCCGTGAAGAATCAACTACGCAATCAACGATTTTCGAAGCCAGGAGAAGAGATTGATGCATTCAAAATGCATGTTTTGGATATATCTCGATGGAAAGAGAAAAAGTGCTATGAAAATTGATTCAAACGTATGCAGAATATATCGATCATCTCTGAGAATATTTTGAAAAATAATAAAACTATTTTCAATGATAAATATTTGTTTATAGTTATTATTTCGGATACATAAATGGCAACCCTCACAAATACAAGTTATCGAGCAACATTTTCAGTTCGAATCAACTTAACTAATCGAAGGCAAATCAAAGTGAATCTGAACATACCATTGTAAATTTAAATAAACATCACTAATCCACAATATCATGATAAATGGAAGCTCTTGAGGGAGGTCTGTTGCTCAGCATTGGGCGACAAAGATTTTTGTTTATAAACATTATATACGATTCGAAAAGGGTTTACCATTTTCAATGATATTTGTTTTTATTTATTATTCCAGATACATAAATAGCAACCCTCGTAATATCAACAATGTTTCTAATACTTAATTAACGACTACTCAGTTAGATCGTTGATTTTGGTAATGGTATCTTCATTGGCAAACATGAAAGGTCTTCTTGAACGAGGTTCAACCCAAACTGCTTCTCTACTATCACCTTGTCCCTCTTTGTTTTGTAAACATTTTAACCGACAAAATTTTTCTTGTCACACTTCTATCAAATTTCAAGTATACTCATAAAACTAATAAAAGCAAATGATTTTATCGATACGTAAAGCGCGGGAATGTTTAAAACAAAACTCACCATACGTTTTTATCACAGTAGTATATTAATACTGACACCAACTTTAATCAATAAATAACATAAAATATGACATCAATTTCCTGACGCTTCGCTTCTCCTTATAAAACACATGGTTGTTCCACATACATATTCATTTTTTTCGTTAGGAAGGTCAACTTTTGAACCGAGCATCAATCCCTTTATATAAAAAGAAATAAGATATTGGATTTTGTTGAAAATTTAACTTGCACCTTGCGTTTTATCTAGGTCCGTGTTCTAAGTGAACACCTGGTGGTTATAATAACCCACCCTAAGGTGAAATACAACGTTCGTACCTTTTTACGGTTGGGGAGAGTATTAACTTTGCTTTTTGGATTCGTGAGCAATAAAATGAAGTTCATGCTTTCTTTTCTTTTCCTTTTTCTTTTCTTTTTTTACATTTTTGTTCAAAGGGTTTGGAAATTTTTCAAATTTTTTCAGCAAATCGGCATATTTGTACATAGACCTCTGGTCACATTAAAGACCTCTGCAATTATTTTGAAAAATTTAGGAATGATCGAACTTTAACAGGTCATGGTGGCCATATTTGTCATATCAACAGCCCGTGTCGATCCACTGCAGGATGAAGCTCTCTTCAGCGTGCTTCCAACTTTCACGGTCCCGGACTTTCCTCTGCCACTCGGGTCCAATATACTTAACGATATCATCAGTCCATCGTACTTTCAGTTTTCTTCGCTGACACGTTGGCGGTGAAGCGGTATCCACTCCAGGATTGCCTTGGTCCATCTGTCGTCCCATCGCCTCGCTATATAGCCTGCCCATCTCCATTTCAATTGCTTTACTATTCCAATGATGTCACAGACTTTCGTTTGTTCCCTGATCCATGCGCAGGGCTTTCTGTCTCATCTTGTAATGCCAAGCATACATCTTTTCCTTCCCCTCTGTGCTACCCGAAGTTTTTGAATTGATTGCGATTTGGGTGTCTAGGTTTCACTTCCGTATGTCATAACAGGTAGGACGCACTGTTCGAAGACTTCTTTTCAGGCAAAGTGGGAGTCTGCTCTTAAACACTATATTGAGCCTGCCAAATGCCTGCCAGCCACATTTTACACGTCGTTCCACCTCCTGGGCGGTGTCCCCCTCCATTGAAATCCTCTGCCCAAGATATATAAAGAGGTCCACGGTCTCCAAATCCCTTCTTAAAACTGAAATTATTCTGTCTTGAGCGAATTTATTGAACATAACCTGGCTCTTTTTCAGGTCTATTTTTAAGCCAAATGGTTCGCCAGCCCTTTGCAGCTCTTGTATGCGTCTTTGCACCTCATCTGGATCTTATGAAAGGAGAACAATATCATCTGCAAATCTAAGATGGTTTAAGTTTGCATCATTGATCTTTAACATGCCGTACACCTGATTATACATTAATTCCCATTTCAAGATCATCAAGGTGAATTGTCACTGTGTCTCCATTATATATCGATCCTAATAGATTTACATATGGTTTATCTACTCCCTGACTAAGCAGTGCATCCATTATGGCATGCTTTGAGGTGGAGTCAAATGCTTTTTCGTAGTCGATAAAAGCCAAGCACAGTGGCATGGTGTATTCGTTGTGCCTTTCTATGGCCTGCTGTACAACCTGGATGTCATCCATTGTCCTGAATCCACTTTTGAATCCTGCTTGTTCTCTTGGTTGTGAGTCATTAAGTTTTTTAATATCATTTTAGATATTATCTTAGTGAAAAAGGTCTCCTGATAAGACAAAAATAACATTTTTTCGGTTAAATTTCATGTTAATTCACCTATGATTATTCGTCTCTTTATTCTGCAAAAAGTTGCTTAATATCTCAGAAATAAAATTTTTGGAGATATGAACCAAAAAGCTAACCATTCATCAAGCAAAATTTTCATTTCTTTCTTTACATTCTTAAATGTAAGTGTTGTTTTGAAAGTCAATGCTGCAACGATCGAAATAATTGGTAGTCCGAAGGGGCTAAGTCCGGTGAATACGACTGGTCGAATAGGACGTCCCCTTTAACGTTTTCCAAATAATTTTTTACACATTTTGCAACATAGGTCCGAGTATTGGCATGTTGAAAAATGACTTTATCGTGTCTTTGGGCGTATTCTGGTATTTTTTCCTTCAATGCTCGATTCAGTTTTATCAATTGTTGTCGGTATCGATCACCAGCAATCGTTTCACAAGGTTTCATTAGTTCGTAATACACAGCTCCCTTACTAGCCCACCAAATCCACTGTAAAGCTTCCAGTGGTTGTGATGTTTAAGGCTGGCCTGAGTCTACCCATAATTTTTTTGCATTTTGGGTTATCAAAATAGATCCACTTTTTATCACCTGTCACAATTCGATGCAAGAAACCTTTTCTTGTCAGGCTGGCTCTTTTCTTCAGCTCGCATGGAACTCCTTTTCCTTCGTTCTGGATTTTTCCAATAATCCTTGCAAATCTGCATCTTCAGTTTTTCGGCTGTCGTAGACGCTTCTTGTGGTTTATATCAAAATCGCCAATTTTAAAGCGTTTAAATTGGTTCGCATTTTTTTTTTTTGGTTAAGAGCGATACTCGAAGTATCACCAATTTCACGCTGCTGTAGCTGATCACAGCGCTCCCAAAATTTAACAGACTTTATAATATTAAAATTTCCTCAATAGGAAAATCGCAACCTGCTATTGTCCGTGAGCTACAGCATTTACGTGGTAATAAGATGTTTGTGTATCGAACCATTAAACGTTACAGTGATACGCAAGCCTCAAAAAACATGGCTCGAAAGCCATTTGAAAGCATTTTGAAGCCATTGAAAGAAATCAACGTCAGAGTGCAGCAAAATTGTCTACATAGCTGAACGTGTCCGACTCAAGCGTACGCCGGACACTGAAATATGAACTTAACTTGAAGCCTTACAAGATACAAAAAGTGTAAGATATAACACCGACACAAAAGCCAACAAGACTTTAACGGTCAAAGGCATTGAACAGTATGTACGCAAGTGGCGAACTCGAAAATTTGTGTTTTATGATGGGACAATGTTCACTGTTCGGCAATGCGTAAACAAACAAAACGATCGTGTGTGGTTGAAGGGCAAGCCCAGCGACAATTTGGACAACCGAATTGTTATGCGTAAATAAGCCTCTGCTTCTGTGATGGTTTGGGCTGCTGTACGCAAATAGTCGCTCTCCGCTCGTTTTCATCGATCAGGGCGTTAAGGTGAACCAACAAGTGTACCAACAAAAGGTACATGATGGTACACATGAAGGTACATGGTTAAATGATGGGTTGATTCCTTGGACACACAAATTATATGGTTTCAACCGTTGGACGTTTCTACAGGACTCGGAACGATCCCATAAAGCTAATTTGACACAACAATTTTTTACAAAATCACGTTCCACAGTTCATTTCTTCGAAACAATGGTCTCCATACTTACCAGACTTGAATCCAGTGGACTTCTCCATATGGTCCATTTTTGAAGGCTAAGGTGTAAACAAATATATAAAAGTTTGAACACATTGAAGTCAGTGCTTCGTCAGGACCAGCAACGAATTCCACAGACTCACATTCGTGCGATGCATTCATAGGAAGACTTGATGCCATCATACCGCTCTAAATGATAACCATATTGAAGAGTAAAATATTTTTCATGAAATTTAATGTATTTTCAACATTATCTAAAAATATTTAATAATTTTACAAGGTTTCCAATATTGTTGTTCATTTTTATAGGTATAATTAATAGAAGTCAATTTAATTATTATTATTATTCACGTATGGGCCCTGGTGGTCCACGCGAAGTAGAATTAGAGGCGTTTGTTGTTGTTAGCCTTCCTTTGCGCCCATACCAATTTCATTCTTTCGCTATGAGCCTTTTTCCTTTCGTCAGACCTAGTTGTTCCAGTCTTCCTACATTTTTCTCTCTGGCCAACCTTCCAAACGTCAACCTTGTGTCTGAAACAGCCTCTATCCTGAATTTCACTTTGTGTAATATTTGTTGATCTTACAGCAATCCATTTAATTATTTCTACTTTAGCTCTACTCCTATTTTCATAAAATTCGACTATTTGTCTAGTTAGCCTACTCGGATTCATCCGTTTTATGTGTCCGTAAAACTTAAGTCTTCTTTTTCTCATATTGCTATGTATATCTGTGTATTGTTTGATTTCTTGGTTTTCTCGAAGTCGTTATGTTGTATTTATTTGTTTGGGGCCTAAGATTTTTCTTTCCTTCTTCCTTCTCGTCTATTTAAGGTATAATAATTTTATTATTATAACATTATAGTACAGTGTTTGGAAATTTATTTAGCAAAAATAATACTGTCGAGATGGCAGCCTACATAACTGGTATTTCATGTGCTGAACCAGTACAAGTGAAGCTCCGCGATCAGGACGCCCCTTTGAGTTTACTACTAAGTGATCAATTCTTCTATTGCAACTCTCGCTGTAAAACACTAAACTCGAAGAGATTTACCACTAAACACCAAATCACTTTCTTTAAACTTCTCGACGTGCGTTTCGCTAACCATGTTGACATCATCAGGAGATGATCTGAAACTAAATTATATTCTATTTATATGACAATCGTACTTAATGCAGCATATAAAAATCATTAACCCGAGAAGTTGACTGAGCGTAACGTTAATAGTTGAACAAGTGAACCGAATGGAATAGGTCCTTTATCCCGGTTCATGGTTTTCTTATATTTTTCTATTTGAATGCTTTCATATGCATCCAAAAGCCGTGTTATTATTTACTCTTTTAACAAATTTTAAATTACTAATATCTATATAGATATTAATAATGAGAGAGTGAATGTTGGACAACACAAGACTTTTTATTTCTACTATATATAATATGGGCAATGTGTTCTAAAAGAACTATATTAACTAGATATAAAGAACACATTGCCCATATTAGATATGGTAGAAATCAAAAATCTTGTGTTACACAACATGCACTCGAGCATGACCATAATATTGATATTAGTAATTTAAGACTTGTTAAAAGTGTTAATAATAACAGGGCTATTGATGAGTATGAAACATTCAAATAGAAAACTGCAAGAAAACCATAAAGGACCTATTTCGTTCAGTCAAATTTTGTAATTATTAATGTAACGCTCAGTTAACTTCACGGTTCGTGATTTTAACAGGCTTCATATAAATAGAACATAGCTTAGTTTTCGAATCAGATTAAATCATCTCCTGATGATGCTAACATGGTTAGCGAAACACGCGTCGCAAAGTTTAATAAGGTGGTTTGGTGTTTAGTGGCAAATCTCTTCCAGTTTGTTGAGTAAATGATGGACAACTCGGACCAGCTGGTATGGAACTATGGATGTCATATTTGCCCACTACGGATGAGAAACTAGGATTCATTAATATATACCTGAAAATAAGGAAAAGTCAAAACATTATATTTTGAACATGCCCCGAGGAGGCTTCTGTCGGTCAGAAAAAAGCTTATGCACACTGTTTTCTGGAATTTGCAAGATATTATCTTCATCCATTATTGGGAAAAGAGAATTACGAACATAAGAGAGAACTCTACATTACTGATCATTATTGGTCAAATTTCATGAAGAGTTCATAAATAAAAGTTCGAAGAAAAAAGTGCTGTTTCACCACGACAATCCACCCACCCATTCGTCCGCTGTTGCAACAGCAAAATAGATCAATTTGAGCTACGAATTGATGGAACAACCACCCTCTTATCTGAACTTGGTGCCCTTTGACTTCCTCTCTGCTCTTTCTTCCTCCAAACGTAAAAAAATGGCTGACTGGAAAGAAATTCACATCAAATGAAGAGATAATCAGCGAAACAGAGGACCATTTTCGAACTAAAATGAGACTGTGAAAAATAAACCGATTTTCGGTTAAAAACATAATATTTCATTTAAGTCATATCTGACTTTTCATTCTACCCGCGTAATTAAGTAAATACGATGTCTATTTTTTTTCAACCTCCAATGGGGTATAAAATAATGAAAGTGTAAATCACAAAATAGTTTTATTACCGTAAATCAAATGCAATCAAAATTACTTTCCTACGTAGTCACCGCGAAGATTTGAGACATCTGCCATACCGGTGGAGAGCTTTCCAATACCCTCATTATAGAATGTTTGCTGCCAGCGGATTGAAATAGGCTTTCAATGCGCCTTGATTGGTCTTGAACCTCTGTCCACCCACGTCTTTCTTCAGCTGCCGAAAAAGGCGAAAGTCACACGGCGCGAGATCTGAGCTGTACGCCGGGTTATCGAACATTTTCCAGTCAAACTGAAACTAGTGTTGTGTTGTTTTTCTCTTCTTTTGTTCTGTTCTTTTTGTTTGTGTTTTTGGACAGCGCTTCCGCACCAACGAAGAGCTTCAAAACACCATGAAAGCCTATCTTAATATGCTGACGGCAACCTTCTATGAAGAGGGTATTGGAAAGTTCCTCCACCGGTCCGACAAATGTCTTAATCTTCGCGGTGACTGTTGAAAAGTAACTTTGATTATACTTGACTCCTGGTAAAAGAATAAACTATTTTGTGATTCGCACTCGTGATTCGTAGCTTGAAAAAGCTAACGCTCGTATATGAGGGTACTCTGAAAAATTCCCTGTCCAGTAACACTATTGGTGCATATACACCTTTGTTAGTTGCAATTCAGCCGACGCGGCACTGGCATTCTATCACCCTGCTGCACTAAAATCAGTTTATTTCATTTCCTGCACAATTTGAATTTTATATGGATGAAGATGAAGATCTTTTTTTTTTAATGACATCCAGTGAAGATTTCTTAATGTGTACTTGGTTACTTCGCTTGCGTAGGATTAGGATGAATTTTCTCTAATCGCGCACACACGTTCAGTGTTATTTTCACCTCTGCTTGACCTTGAACAACCGGTATACGGTAAATTTAGGGTTAATCCTGTAGTTTCAATCGTTTTCATCCATCTATTTATCATATTAACACTTGGTGCTTCGTTTATGTCGTGTAAATTACACTCGGTCCTATAAAGACGAGGAGTCGTAATAAGCAAATTGTTGTTTTGATAATATGCGCGAACACATAAAGCACGTTGTTGTCCGGTGAAACGCTCCATGGCTTCGATTGATGGACCCTGTATTAACTCAATCTCTAAATAGTATAAAATGTATTAGTATTAAAAACGGCATTGTTTTTAGGTAAGCTTAATACTAAAAGAAAAACACAGAGTTTTTAGAAATCAATAAGGATAAGAATGTCATCGTAAAAAAAAACAACAAAATTAATGTTATTCTCAGATATTTCACTGATATTTTTATTTTAACTCAAACGGCATTCGTGTAGTATTATTTGTTTTAGTCCTAATGACATAATTGCTTGTTTAAATCTATGTAATAACACTATAAATAGACTTGTTGAAGACTCGTTAACAACGCCTGTGACAGTTTAATTATGGCTTTATTCTATAATGGAACTGATTTTTTTACGCGATAGAATTTAGTACGAATCCGAAATGTTTGTTTTACAAAAAAAAAATGATAGAAAAACTTTTGAATAATACTAACTATACTGTGAACTGGAATGGTTCGAGAATTATTATCCCTAATGTAGTAATCTTTGACCGGCTAAGGCAAACTTTTTTTCTGATTACTGTTCGCGAAGTTTCAAGTATACAGTGGATGAAAAAAGTATTTGAACAAACGTATTTTTCACAATTTTTTTTATTTTAATGGTTTGTTTCATAAGTTTTATAATTCGTTTGTTTTTCCTCCATTCTTATTTTGTTTGGTCGAGTGTACCATATGTATAGCTCGTACAAAATCAAAGCAGTTGCACATCAACAACAGCACGTGATCCACAGTTTAATTGCCCTTTTGCCAGATTGTAATTAAACATTATAACCTTAATTTAGCGAATCATTTTTACAATTTAAACTTTAATAATAATTAAAAAATCAACTCTAAATTATTTTCTAGAGTCTTGCTAGTGTCGTTGATTTAGTACCTCTAGATAGATTCAGCACATGTAAAACGCTTCGTTCAAAAACCATCGACAACATTTATTTAATATTTGAACAGTGATAAAAATAGTGAAAAAAAGGATATATAATTACCAATAACATTTATTTATATATATTTATTTATATATAATATGGAAGAACAAAACAGAAAAACAATGAAGTATGGCATGCACTTATATTTCCATTAATCAAAATCTGAAAAATGCTGGCTGGAATCACTGTTATCATCTGTAGTATTTAACCGTTTCAGTAAACATCAAACCAGAATATACCCATATATGGCCCTAGCTGTCAATGTAGTTACCATCAAACCGCATCATCGCCGCCATTTCCTTGTTGACATCTCACAATGATTTTCAACTCATATCCATACAAGTTTCATACCACAGTATAGTTTGTAATAGTGTTGATAATGTCGAATTTTGTGTCTGGAAACTACGATTTGCGGACACCATAGATTTTCTGTTACCATTTGAAGAAAACTGCTGCAGAATCGCATTAAATGCTTGTTCGAAGCTTACCGTGAGCATGTTCTTAGTTAACACAGTGCTTTGAGCGGTTTAAAAAATGCAAACGTGGCGATTTAGACGTGAGAAACGAAGAACGTGGAAGACCACCGAAAACCTTTGAAGTCAGCGAATTGCTAACATTGTTGGATGAGGATGACGCTCAAACCCAACAACAACTCGCAAATCAATGAAATGTGACATGAGAGTCTTTATACTTGAAAGCCATGAAAAAGATCTAAAAGATGGGGAAATAGGTTCCACATGAACTGAATGAAAGAGAGCAGGAAAACCGAAAAACCACTTGCAAAATGCTGCTTGCCAGGTACAAGAGAGAGTCGTTACTCCATCGAATTGTAACTGGCGATGAAAAGTGGATATATATTTGAGAATCCTAATCCTCTGTGTTTGGTGGCATTAGAAGGTTGTGATCTACTAGGAGCTGCTAAAACCTATCGAAACCGTTAACATTGAACCACAAAGTAATTTTGCTTCATGACAATGCACCATCACACAGCGAAACTGGTTAAGGAAATGAATGATGTATTTATTTGAGAAATACTTTGACATGCGGCTTACTCACCAAACTTGGCTCCGTCCGATTACTACTTATTTACATCGATGGGACACGCACTTACTGAGCAGCCCTGCACTTACGAAAATGACTCGATGACTGTTTTGCTTCAAAAGAGCAACCGTTTTTTTGGCGTGGCATCCACAAATTGTCAGACAGGTGGTAAAAATGTATAGCTAGCGATGGACAATACTCCGAATAAAATATTTTTTATCATTTTCATAGATCAATTCTTCTATTGGAACCTTTGGTGTGAAACACTTAAACTTGATTACCCAGAACTTCTCTTAATTTATTGTATTGTTTGTGGACATGTTAATTGGGCATCAAATGGTATTACCATGAATTTATTTGTGTTCTGATCCTTTTGAGTCGGTCCTGAAAAGTCGGAAGATTTTTCAATAATTTTCTGAGCTTATGTTTTCTAATAATTTATCTACAATGTTCTTATTATAACCATTCAGTTCGGATACCTCTCCAATTAATTTTAATTCTTTGTTATAATTATCTTTATTTAAAGGAAAATTAATTAATCTATTTACCATAAAATTTAAACTAGCCATCTTATTTTGGAAGCTATGATTTGAATCGTTACGAATGTGCAATCGAACGTGACCACAGTATAGATATTAGTAATTTAAGACTATGCTTCGGATGCATATGAAGGCATTAAAATGCTAAAAAATCATGAACCGAAATAAAGGACCTAAGTCAACTTTTTCAATTATTAATGTAAGGCTTAGTAAACTTCACGGTTCATAATTTTTACACGCTTCATTAGGTAGGGTTTTCATATAAATAGAACATAGTTTAGTTTTAGAATTAGATTAAATCATATCCTGATGGTGCTAACGTGGTTAGCGAAACGTGCGTCGAGAAGTTCAAAAAAAATTATTTGGTGTTTAGTGGTAAATCTCTTCCAGTTTAGCATTTTCATAAAATAAACCTAAATTTTCTATACAAAAATTCCGGTCATATTTACACATTATTACACATATTACACATATTACATTTAATTAATGCAAGAACTTCTTTTCGATGAAGTATATGCTCTGTCATGCCATTTCATTTTCTGTACGCTTGATTCTTTTTTTCTTAAGCAAAGCATTTTTTCTTTTCTTCCTTTAACCTCTCAAAAGATCTACACGTTTTATGGCATCATTAGGAATTTCCATAAACCCTCGTCTTGGATCATCTTTTTTCCATTTAAAATATTTTTTCTTTCTTTCCTTTTTTTTGTCTTTGTCCCAACATTAATTTACATATGTTATTGTGTAACTATCAAATATTAATTTTCCTTTATCTTACGCCTTTACTAGTAGCTATATTAATTAGCTATATCCTGCTGACAAAAATGGAGTCAATTCCAAAAACTTTCCATGTCGGTAAATATCGTCAGACGCTGATGTGGCTATACCCTTGTTACATGTTCAGAATGCACTAAAAAATCCGGTCCATAATAAATTTCTACGGACCACCAAGTGACTTCAGTAAGTTCAAACTCGTACTGAAGACGCATCAGGGGTTGGTCTACTCCTAAAAAACGGACCACAACAGTGTTACCACATTAAACGCTACGTCACTAGTCTCATTACTTTATTTACACATCTTGTATCCTCTCTGTTTTCACTTAACAATCTTTTTATAGTACTCGATCCATTCCTTTGGTGATATAAGTTGTACATTTGCACAATTTTTTCATTCGATCACACATTTTTAATAATTTTCCATTATTCTGAACATATTTTCACCATTGATTGAATTAAACGTAATTAGACTAATCCCAATTTTCCCAGTAACCTTATGCTTGTCCCAAAACAAGACGACTTCGTGTGCAATGGAACATAGAAATGCCCAACCCTCCTTTGACGCACTGGCGGTGCAAACGGTCCCCTTCCCGTTCCCCGTCACCCTTTGCTTCCTTTCAGACCCATCCACACAATACACCCCTTATTCTCGCTTACGACACATCGTGCAATGTTTTCTTGTACCACTACGAAAGAACTCATTTTAAAAAAACCGTCTTTCCCAAAGTATAAATATACTATTCGCTATCGGAAAGATAACGCTCGGATAAATCCTTGTTGATTATCATTTTGCCGAAAGTATACCGGATATTTTTGTCAGTGCATGTGTTTTTTCCGATGTGTAGTTGTCGACAATTTTTCCCGCGCATTTTCTCTATTGATGTATAGTTTTCTTAGGTGTTTTTTTATGGTGATTTGTATCGTTGCGTGTGCATGAAGAACTGAAAAGTTTATTACGGTTTTAAAAGTAAAAAATGAAAGGGAACCATTGCGAGTGTTTGATGTTAGGGGACTTGAGAACGTTGACCGTTACATTAGATAAGGTTTGTGTACTATGTGTAACGGTCGATATTTGAATATATTAACGATGCTTAGGAAATATATGCATTTTATAGAACAAAATATAGTAGACATTGTAAGATTTTTTGCTATAATAGAAATATGTCGTAGGTTTGCTTTTTTGATATAAATTAATTTTAACTAATTAAATAAATGGAACTTAATTAACATCTGGAATAATATAACATACCCAAAGAATACTCTTATTTGAATTGTATTGAGTAGCAGTTTTTTTTTAACAAAACACGATATTATTCTATATATGAATATTTGATTTATATAATTTTGCACGTTTCTTCCTTGATAATTATTGCCACGAACAACTATATTGAATATAGCTATCTACATCGCTTTAGTTTTAGTACCCACACATCTAAGAGCACAATCATCTAACCAGTAAATGTTTCAATTTTTTATTTTTTGGAAAGAGTCTTGTTCATATCTCCATATCGTTTTCTTCTCTCTTTGTTTCTTGATATTATCATGTGATTTTCATTGCTTTCTGTAAAGATGCACTTTAAGATCTTGAAATAAAGGGTGTTACAGTAAGAGGGCAAGATTTTAATTGTGCGCTATCTTGGCTGTCATGATTCGATAGGTCAAGAATTGTGACAGATAGGAGTTAATAAATATGAAGTATACACGATACCGCAACGCGTCCTTATTGTTAAACATTACTATCAAAATGGTGAGAGTTTGATTGCTACGATTCGTAAAGTGCGTCCGATTTTCGGTAGAAATAATGTTCCAAAATTATCAAGTGTGAAAAAAAAAATCGAAAAATTCCAAAGTATTGGTGCAGTGCACGACAGGAGCTCGTAGTGGCCGTTCAGAACAAAACTTCACACCAGTTCGTGAGAATGTGGCCGAGAATTCAGGTCGTCGTGCACAAGAATTGAACATTTCAACAGCCACTCCTCGCGTATTCTCGCTAAAAATTTGCATCTCCATGCCCACAAAGTCCAATTGACCCAACAGCTTCTGCCAACAGGCCATGCATAACGAAGAGAGTTCACCAATTGGATCATTGGACAACAAGAAGTGAATCCCGATTTTGTAGACAAAATCATCTTCAGCGCGACGAAGTTCATTTTCACCTCGATAGCTTCGTTAATAGACACAATTGACGCAGTTGGGGCTCAGAAAATTCATGAATGATTCATGAAAAACTACTGCATCCTCAACGTGTCACTGTTTGGTTTGCATTGTGGTCTGAAGGAATCATTGGACCATTTTTCGTTAAAAACATTAACGGTCTTGCAAAAGTCTTTTCCTGGTCGTGTCATCTCCCGTTTTGCTAACCACAATTGGCCGCCACGATCTTTCGATTTAACGCCTATGGACTTTCTGGAGTCTTACGAACAAGCCCACGACCATCCAAGCAATGACGGTCGTAATTGAACGCTGTATCAACGAAATATGGCCACATTTATGCAAAACCGTTATTGAAAATTTCGCCAGAAGAATACGCTTGTGCCACCAAGGACATTTACTGGATGTGTTATTCCATACATAATTTTGTTTGTATAATTTTTTCAGTTCGA
The DNA here is from genome assembly GCA_031761425.1 of Cosmopolites sordidus. NCBI lineage: Eukaryota > Metazoa > Arthropoda > Insecta > Coleoptera > Curculionidae > Cosmopolites > Cosmopolites sordidus. Next base: position 1,247,455 of record JARFXV010000508.1, read on the forward strand.
AGTAATATTAACCATTTTCTGTTACCATATCGCTATTGTACTGATCTGTTACCATATCTGATCATCATATTATACTGATCTATTTTTAAGCGTCACGTTTTCAACCCTGCCTAATATTTACCCATTCCTTCTTCAATATATATGGTAGCATTTACTGCCTTGTTATGTTTGTTAGAACTTTATAAGCTGTACAAAATAACTATAGTTTTTGGTTTTTTTTTTCTTATGAATCGGTCATACTATCACCTTATTCCACTCTTCAGGCATCTGTTCTCTATTCCGGACGTTAACTATTAATTGATAAGTGACGTGAGCTAATTCTTTGCCTCCCAAGTTTCAATAGCTGGGAAGATATATTGTAAAGGGTCTACCAGTAAAGATAATGGATCTTCAAAATTAAATAAAAAACACATTTTTTGCTCAAAATCGGTTCCGATTGCTTTATTTAAGGGATCCAGGCATGCAGCTTATGATTTGAACAAGATTTTGAGCCCAATGGCCACCACGACTCTTTTTGTTGACCCTGGCGCACCTTTCGGGCTGTATGGCGACTATGGCTTGATGACTGTTAGTTTCCAATGCGCCAATAGTCGCGGATTTATTGCTATATGCCTGTTTTCACATATCGCCAAAGAAAATAATCTAAAGGAGTTAAATTGCACGCTCTCGGCGGCCAAGCCATGGGGCCATTTCGTGAAATTAACGAGTTGTCGATCTTAGCTCGCTGAAAGCGCACGTTGACTCGGAGAATATGCGGTGGTTCGCCATCCTGTTGAAAATAAAGGTCATCCGCATCAATTCCAACAAATTCCAGGGAAAAACATCTTCCAGCATTACCTTATAGTGCTCGGTATTAATGGTAACGGTAGCTCCTTTCTCATATTTAAAGAAATAAGGACCGATGACTCCTCCATGCCAAAAATTCACACCAAACTGTGATCTTTTGCGGATGGACTCTCATGTATCACGTGTGGATTAGATTCGCACTAATACCGAAAGCATTCGAAGTTTCGAAAGCATAACAATGTCACTAAATTCATTTTCGAAAGCATAACAATGCTGTTTATCCTGGTGCCCAAGACAGTAGAACACATCAGCATTGGTTTGAGAAATTTAAAAACGGTGATTTGAAGCAAAGTAACTGATCAATTCTCAATTCAAAGAAGCTGATCTCAAACAAACATTTCAGGAATTAGCTACAAAGTGCAAAAAGAAGGAATGTAACTATCTGCAGTGCACTTTGGTTCAGGTTAAACAGAGATTCTTTTAATCAAGAAATTATTACTGGAGATGAAAGGTGGATTTTATATTATAATCCACATAAGAAAAAACAATGGTCAACATCAGGGCAACCACCCCTGTTCATTCCAAAACCAGGTATTCACACTAAAAAAAAAATTACTCTCAATCTGGAGGAATTTTACAAGAGTTATTCATTATGAAGTTCTAAATCCTAATGAAACCAATACGTGCTAAATATTATTCTGTTCAGTTTAATAGACTAAACATGGATTTTATTTAAAAACATACAAGACTGATTAATCAAAAAGATGATGTTCTTTCTGCATCATGACAATGCAAGACCTCATAGTACCACAATCATCAAAGAAAAAATCACAGACTCAGGCTGGGAACTACTTCCTTACCCACCGTATTCTCCCGTTGCTGCACCGTCATAGTACTATCTTTTGCTCTGACCGAGATATGGCATGATATTCGCACGGGAGATATGGCGAAATGAGTTTTAAATGGGGTTTGCAAGAAACATCAGAATCTAATTGTGGAAGTGTTTCACACTCAACTACACATATAATATAAAACTGCCTCTCCATGCTTATGCTGGCCTTTTAAGTGACGCCTACAGTGTATCTCCCGCAGCATTAGACTTGATGAACCAATTGGACTTACGATTATAACTGTGTCCGCAGTGTCATTTTATCTTGGTGTGTTTGTAATTTACATTTATATTTACAATTTTATCTACTTCAATTTTCTTTCTTTTTTGTTTACTATATACATGTACTTTGTGGGTACTCTAAAAAGCACATACGATAAATAAAATAAATAAACAATGAAGATTATATTGTAGATTCAAACTGTCTTAACTCTTAAATAAAAATTTTTTGCACAGTACCAAAAAACGGCATTACTTATGGATTATCCTAATACTTTAATACGAGAAAAATGTATGATAGTCATGTAAAAACAATAAATTTCTAATCAAAAAGTGTGTCAAAATTGATACAATTAACATTATTTAACATGTCTTTTTTTTCAGATGGCATCATTACCTCTTTCTCGAAGTTCAACATACTCCACCTCTGATTCAGATTCATCGGATGATCTGCTGGCGTCATCTTGCAGTTTGCAGGAAATTCGACAGGAAGATTTGGCGGCCATATTACCAGACCAGAACGAATGCAACGATTTTAATGATTTCGATAAAGATAACAAGGTAATCTTGTGGGAATAGTTGCTATTTATAGCTTTAAAAATAATGCCATTGACATTGTGCGGAAAGTTCGTAGGGATTTTTAAGAGAGAGATAGACGTAAATAGTTTATGTAAATCTTTGTTTAGCCTATTACCAGGTGAGGAGGTTAATAATTCTATTTTTTTTAAGAGATGGCGCTGGAAACAATGATCTGTTGACAGTCTACAGACCAGTCAGTACCTTTCAAAACACCATTGATGTTTAAACGATTTCGAGTTAGCGTCATATTTTTTTTCGTGTGGTAACCACGTGAAGTTTTGACCCAAATAAAGAGCATTGGCAGCACGTACTGCTTTTCTTGTTCAATCAAAAGAAACACACTAGTCAAGCCCCCTAGACTTGTGGGAACTTACGGTGACAATATCCTAACGCAACAGGCTTGAGGGCGCTGGTTTAAACCAAAGGTCTCCAAACAACGGCGCGCGGGCCAAATCCGTCCAGCCAGTGTCATTAATCCGGCCCGTGACTAGAGAATTTAGCAAGCATGTGCTCGTTTAGAGCGCGTACTCAGCGACTAGTTTAGAAATTATAGAAAATGGCAGGAAAATTATAACGGTTTTGGCCATTGGATCTTACTGGAGTAATCTATATGGCACTAAGGCTGGAAAGTTTGGTGACCCCTGGTTTACACGGTTCAAAAATGATAACTTCGACTTGAAAGACAAAGAATGCCCAAAGAATCACCCAGAAAAATTCGAAGACGCCGATCTGCAGACTCAACAACAAGTGGTAGAGGGATTGCCTGTTGGTCGCCGAAGACTGGAAAATAGATACTACATCAGCTGAACATAAGACAGATAGAACAGCGAAAAAGTGGTGCGAAGTTTTGCTTTCTCGGCATGAAGGAAATACTTTTTTGCATCGAATCGTGACTGGAGGCGAAAAATGGATATAGTTCGAGAACTCAAAGCACCGAAAATCATGAGTTGCTCCAGGATTACCATCAACATCGACCGCAACACCAAATCGCTTTGGCAAAAAAGACAATGGTCTTCAAGACATTCGGGGTGATCAGAAGGGTATCGTGTACAGTGAGCTTCTGAAACCAGGTGAAACAGTTAATTCCGTTCGCTACTGTCAACAAATGTTTCATTTGAACCATGCATTGATCGAAAAGCGACCAGAATTGGCTATAAGACACGGAAAAATGATTTTGCAGCACGACAATTTCTGCACTTGGATGGGAACTCTTGCCCCACTCGCCGTACGCACCAGACTTCTCCCTTCCGACTACCACTTGTTTTCCTCGATGTCTCACGCATTTTCACCAGGACCAGGACACAACTTTAACAGGACCACCTCAAAATATGTACTGTTTTTTTTTTTCTGGGAGGGCATCCACAATTTGCCAGAGAGATGGGAAAAATGTGCAGCTAGCGAAGGCGCATACTTTAAATAAAGCATTTTTTACCTTTCTCTAAAATTAAACCACTTTTTTTAAACAAAAAATTAAAAGAATTATTAGCCGCCACATCGGGTATGTTAGGGAGGCCGTTTTTCGAAGTTCTTAAACCGCTGATACTGGCAACTCTCATTTTTTTCGATGCGCGAAGAAATTCGGTCCAGCAGATTAAGTTTGTAAGGGACCCACATCAAAAACTTCGATTTTCCAATATTTAACTTATTTGCCTATCTCACGGACTGTAATGCGTGTATCTTCGACTATTATGACCTTTTATCCCCAACATCAACGCTTGAAGGACGACCAGAGCGATGCCGGTCTTCCCGGTTAAAATATCTTTCCCTGAACACACCAAACCACTTTTGCACTGTAGTCCTCCCCTTTCTGTAAACATCACAAAAAAGAAATGTCAACAGCGTTTTGCCATTTTTGAACTTTTAAAAAAATCCAACCTATATTTTCAGTTTGAATCAAATTTACTAACTGAAAACAGATTAAAGCGAATCTTAAATAAAATAAACAATGTAAATACCACAGAAATTAGTAATATATAAATACACATTGCTAATCCAACAATTTTTTATTTACAAACGATAATAGAACTAATGGAAAATCTCGACAAAAATTCCGAATAACCCGATACAATACTAAACCCTGACTTTTATAATATTCCATACTACTGTTTCTCAAATATTAAGATTTAAAATACAGTTTTCTGTTATATATTTAGTTAGACGAAAAGAACTTTAATCAAATCAATCATTGTTAATATAATAACTACTACAAACTGTTACTATAACATAGTCTCCTTCTTACAGGGTTCCCCAACCAACGGTGATATGTCAGGATCAGATATGGAACTTCCCCAACAAGCCATAAACTCGTTAATCCAACGCACCACAGAGTCATCGAGCGACGGCGAAGGACACCAGCTTCCCAATCCGCAAACCCTCTTTGCTAACAGCTTATTGCAGCAATTTGTCGCCACTAATCCTCTTCTGACCACTCCTACGCCACCCAGTCTAAAGAACAGCTCTGCAACGGACTCTAATGTAGTTGCAACAAAAACCACCAACAATAATAACTCCAGCTCCAGTGCAAATAGCGGTAGTTCAAATGCACCGGCAACGCTAAGTAAACATTCAAACGACGAAAGTCACTCTAAAGACGATGTAAGCGTGGATGCTGGTGCTAGAAAACGGAGGGGTAGACCTGGAAGACCCAAGAAAGGTGCTGGAAGAGGAAGACAAAAGGAGAAAATTGAAGATGAAGTGGCGAAAGTGATGGATGGCAGGAATGGTAAACACGTTCAAGATTTTTGTGGTGGACCAAACGTCAGTCCTGATTCAGGTAGATATTGTTATAAAACACTAATAATTATTTTCACTACTCTAAGAATACAAAACTCTAAAGAGATTTGCAGCTAAACACCGCATTTATTTATTTAAGCTTTTTTTATTTATCAGTGCGCCTTTCGCCAACCATGCCGTATCATCAGATTGAAGCATTTCCTAATGATGAAATTTAAAAGAAGTAATTTAGTGTTTAGGGGTAAATCTCTACCAAACATTCCAATAGAACAATTGAGATATAGAATAATTATTAAATGATTTGTTTTTATTAGGGTATAACAAAAGTGTTTACGTTTCTAAAGTACATAATTATTTTAAAAATGTATACCTTGAGGTAATTCTACGATATATAAGCCGTTGTTTTCCGATTAAATCTCTGAGGAGTGAAATACAAGGTGTGTCCCACGAGAAACACGACTTAAAAATATGCACTTAAAAATAACTATTTTTAGTGCTCCATCTTTGGACGATGGTAAGCGTGGGAAAAGTGGATCCTTCATTGACGTTCTGATAAAATTTCATAACATTCAGATCATTAGAAGCCAAGTTATCGCGTTTAAAGTGTGTTAAGCGAATATTAAGTTTTGTTTTAAACTTTAAAACAGTTATCGAAACGTTTCAATTATTGAAGTAAGTGTATAGTGAGGAGGGATTAACTTGGCAAAATATTCATTGAAACGTTTCAATTAACCAAATAACTGTATGGTGAGGATTTGCTTTTAAAAGTAGCAAAGTTCACGAGTGGTTTAAACGATTCAGAGAAGGTGATGAGGACATCAAGGACAACGAACATCCTGGTACGAAAAATTTTGTGGTTACTCAAAGTAACATTGAAATAAAATGTCATGGAAATTAAATTGAAAATGTCCAAAGATTCAATTCATCGCATTTCGACCGATCATTTGGGACTTTTAGTTTTTGCACGCTTTGTTCCATACAAATTGACTGATGACCTAAAATTGCTCCAGTTCCAACATTTCAAGGACTTGATTAAACAGTCGAAAACTTCAAGTACAGCATTGTTACTAGTGATGAGATGTTTCAATATGATTCAGAAATTAAGCGTCAAAGTATCGAATGGAAGCACCTGAGCGAGTCAAATCCGCAGAAAAGCCGTTTCGATAAGTCAAAAATCAAAACAATGTTGATTTGTTTGTACGATTCGAAGGGAACTCTGCACAAGTAGTTCGTTCCGCCTGCTCAAACAATCGGTACTGGTTTTATCTTAATGTTATGAAGTTCCTGTTGTCGCGTATTGGTCGTGTGCGGCCACAATACCGTCAACAAGGCAGCTGGCGCTTGTCGCACGATAATGCGCCGTCCTATCGCTCGACGCTCATCACTGATTGTTTATTTCCAAAAATGGCATTTTAATCATCAATCATTCATCATTGTCACCTGATTTGGCTCTCTGCGACTTCTACCTCTACGAAAAACTTTGCCAATGAAATGACACCGTTATGCAGACTGCAGACATTGAAACCATTCAAAATGCGTTGACCACCATCCTGAAGGACATATCTTTGATCAAGCTCAAAAATGCATTCGTCAAGCTAATTGACCGTGCAAAACGTTGTATTAACATGCAAGTATATTTCGAATAAAAATAATGATTTTTGTCGAAAAATCAATATTTGTATTTTTTTTGTCCTGTTTTTCATGAGACGCACCTTGTAAAATCCTTTATTTTTAAACAAACCAAAAAAATGCAAATACGTTTGTTACTCGTACATTTATTTTCAAACAACAATCAATATGACCTAATATAACTAAAGCAATTTTCAGTGAGAACTAACAAATTGATTGAACTGTTATGTATTTCAGGAATTCAGAACAGTCCAGATCATGTTTCAAGCCCAGAACCATGTTTTTCACCGAACATTAAACCTAAATCATCGTCGATGTCTCCAAACAAAGAAGAAACCAAAAAAAAAGCACCAACCATGTCGGAAACGAAAGTTCAATCCAAAGTGTCCAAACCAGAAAAACCATCACATTCCAGTCGCAATTCATCACAGGAAAAAATCAAAGAATCGACACATGTTCATCATAATCAATCAGATCGCGTGCGTCATGCTAATCTAGACAGAGTTCTTTATCCACCAAGACGGAAAGCCGGCAGACCACCAATGTCCAGACGTCCCGGTAGACCGCCAAAACACAAATTTGAACTTCCCGAAGGGCGCATTAGCGAAAAATCTAATCACAACATCAAAACAAAAGGCAAAATTAAAACGGGATTATCTAACAACGTTTCAAAACAAACCAGCTCGAAAAACAAAAACGTAACACTGAAGGTACCGAAGATATTCCACTCGAAGCACAAGCTCAAACACAAGAAACGGAAAATTAAAATTCTGAAGCCTTTGGTTTCGTGCGACCCCAAAATCAATCAGGAAATCGAGAAACTAATCGGCGACTTCGTGAGATTCTGCGTAATCGCGACAAAACAACCCAAAGAAAACGTGCCTGAACAGATACTGAAGACGTTGAAAAAAGTGACGAAGAAACGGAGGACGACAGATCACATGGAGAAGAAAAAGAAAAAGCAGAACGTCAGCACCACAGTGAACAAAGTGAACAATTCCAATGAGCAAAGACTTCCACTGAAAAAGCGTCATTATCATCTGGTGAGCAACAGCAACGAGAATCAGAAAACGGAAGTGGAAGATGCAAAAGACAAAGTACCTGAAAAAACTGAAGAATTGAAGAGCGAAACTAAGGATGCCAAACCGAAGGTGGAGAAAAAGGAAAAAGCCAAAGAAGGAAAAATAACACCCAAATACGTACCCGTTATCAAAAGTCATATCAATAATAACGACTATGAAGTAAAGGTAAATATTCAGCATAAAATAATTTCCAGTGGGTATAATCCAATGTGAAACTCCAACTTGTCGCGCAACACTTCGACTACTGATAAAATCCTCTTCAACAACAACAATCCTCATTCTTGAAATGCTGAAATCACACTACCCATATCTAAAAGTCTTTCTGGGTATCGTTACCCATAACTACTCCTAGCCTAGCCCCTTTGGAATTTTTATAAAATCTTTAGGAATCGCATATTATTTTTTGAGTCGAACTTAAATGCATGCACTGACATATTTTTGTCGTTATTTTAAAATAACATTATCTAAGCGATATTCCGACATTGCCACATCGCTATTGACTGATGTGGGTTATGATTCTTAATTAAAAAAATGTTTACACACACACAGTTGCAATAATTTTACAGTTTTGAGCTATCAATATACCAAGCTACCAATATAATTCACACCACACTAAAAATTGTTTTAAATGGATTCAAATATTGTACACGGTCGATGATATAAATTTAATTTCAATTTTCAAAAATAAACATTATTTTTAGACTACTTGTGGTGTATTTTACTAGGTAGAGTTAAACATCAACTTCTTCTGTAAGTCTAAACCTTTCTATATCTCCTTCTTGATCTTGGCCTGCTCTTCTCTTGTCTCCTATACTACTCTAGCATTTTTTTTTGGATTCAGTCCTACATTCTAAAAATATGCCTCATCCATCTCAATCTTTGAAATTTCACAATTCCTTTAAAATCTGATGCATTATGAAGCTGACTCGACATATGGTTGGTTTTTGCCTTTTATTCCTTTACCTCCACGTAACTTTCTTAGTACTTGTTCCTCCAGGTTCCCAACACACTCTCCTCTGTCGCTCCCAACGCGCATGTACTCGAGAGACGAAACACATGTCATCTAGTTGAAGGGATAGGTGGGGCTCCTTCCCGGTCAAGCAAAAGTTGTTACAATTAATTATGAATTAATTAAAATTTATAAAATAAAAAAATCACTTTACTACGGACGCGCCGCGATAGGCTACCATATATATATATATATATATATATATATATATATATATATATATATATATATATATATATATATATATATATATATATATATATATATATATATTTTTTTTTTTTTTTTTCCTCTCCCCATCCTCTATATACACTATGTATTTAATTTATCTTGTAGTTTTCTCCTAAAAGTTTATCCAATAAGAGGGTCAGAACTTTAAATTGAGGCACAGTAACAGTAAAACGATTTCCGTCATCGACTTCAAAAAAAAAGGTGAAATGAAGGTGACGGATGAAGATGTAACTCCTGAATCACGTGAGGGTTTTTATCGCCCCAAAAAGATAATTTTTCCCAAAGTACCTTCCAATTGTATTTTTTCACAAATACTGAACACAGCAGTTTATGAGTGACATTTACATGTTAAACATTGTTGACACTATTACGTTTCAAAGTTCTGATACTCTTATTGAAAAACTCTTTTTTTCTCCCATAATTTTGTCACTACATTTTCATTTCGTTTCCCTGAATAGATTTTTTCCATTTTCTTCTTTGTTCTCTATGTAGTATTTTTCCTTATTCTGACTCCTTCACTAATATTGATTATCTCAACTGGTTCCGTTTAACTTCCTTCTGACAGTTTTTATCATACCATGAATTTTCCTCTATCTTCTCCTCTTACACTCAATCAACAATTATCATTTCTGCACTAAAACTTTTGTGTTAATAATTTGATTCTACATTCCAGACAGAAAAAAATGAAAAAGACGGATCACACATCGACGAGGCCATAGAAGCTTGCATAAACAAATTCGCCGACAAGAAACAACCACAAAAAGAAGAAAAGCAATCTGATGAGAAGATAGTTCCAGCTACGACACCGAAAAAACGTCACAGATTAGAAAATTTGAACATTAGTTCGGAAAATGGTCATTTCAGTTCAGAAAACACTCCCGAAATAAAGGTTGAATCGGTCTGCAACAATCTGGATGAGAAAACTGAAAAACCTAAACAGAAAATATCTGTTGAAGCATACATCAGCGAGCTGAAAATGAAGAGAACGATCCAGAGTGTAAAGAATGTTAATGGTAGCCCAGAAGATGGGAAAAAGGTTGTGAAGGAATTTCCTGATGTTGAAGTTAAGAAAGAAACTTCTAATGCTTTACAGGTATGTATCACAAGTAGCTGAAATATGAAATTAATATTTTCCACCATTTCTTTTGTCCATGAATGTTCATTTTGTCCATGAACCATGAAACCTAAAATAAGAAACGAGAAAGAATATTGTAACTGCATTTATTAATTTACTAAAAAAAAAAGTTTAACCCTTTCAGTAATGAAGTGAAACATCAAATGATTACCTCAAACTTCACTTTACCAAATAAAATTATTTCAGGTCGAAAAAAATGTTCAAGTTTCTCCAGAAAGTACCAAAAAGAAAGTTCGAAAAAGACGAGCTTACAATCGAACTGGCTTCCCAACGGTGAAAAAGAAGAAGAAAAGGATCTTCGCTCTTGATGAAGCAACACCAAGTGAAGAAATCGATAAGACTTTGCCATCAGTTTGTGATAGAGTGCCTAAAGAAGGTTTGTCTTTGAAACACCACTGGTTCTTTTATACTGAAACATTGCATTTTTTTATTAGGAGAAGAATACACTAAATTTATGCAACGTAGCAATCATAGTTCTTTGAATGACTTGACTACAATAGATGAGAAATCACCCGCAGATGACCTTATGAGCGAATGCGAGAGTCTTCCTCAAGATGAAAGAACTTACTTTGACTTAGAAGATAGTAGCAGGTAGTAGAATCTTATTTTTGAAGTATTTCAGCATTTATGACTGCATTTTAGTCGTAGCGACAGTATTAACGAAAGTTTATCGGAAACGAGAAGTAAAAAATCAGATATTGACGGCGAATCAATGTCTTTGCTGGAATCATCAATAGAAAGGCTTAAATCTCGATTGGACCAAAAGAAACGGAAGCGATGTAAAGATCTGAAAATTAAACCTGGTAAATATCACTATCCTTAATTAAAACTTTTATTTATCACCAACATTTATTTTAATAGTTGAAATAAATATATATCCAAAAAGAAGAAAAAGAGAAGATTCTCCAGCCAGTAGTATAGAACCTTCTGTGGAAAGTAGATTAAGAGATAGTACCAGTGCCTCTGGAGATGAATATCACAAGAAGAGTAAAAAAGCTCCGAGAAACAGGAAAAAGTACTTGGTGGCTGGGTTGTTTTCGGATTATTACAAAGAAGACGAGTGAGTATGAATTGATTATTTTTAAATTTAAGTTTTTCTACATGATCTCGAAAAAACTATGCCAAATCGTTATAATTCCAACGCTGTATAAAATGGATAATCTCCTTGAGAGCGAACAGTGAGTTTTTCGTCATATCACTCGTAGAGCGGTCTTGCGTCATCATACAACGACCTTTGCCTAATCCTGAGGCTGACAATAATAGAATTCGACGGATACGAAAATCCGTCTCGTAGGACCCATTGACAAACTTTCAGGAACATGTCAAATAAGCTTCCTTCAACTCCTTCCTCTCTATTCGAATCGTTCTCCTGGTACCATGTATTTGGTCACCTCTCTTTTAGTCTTTTTGTTTTGTTCACCTCAGTTTTAGTTGTTTTGTCATCACCTGACTATACAGCACTTGTTTGCACGCAAATTGTTTTTAAATGCCGCGCTCGGACTTTTCGGCATATGCGCATCAGTGTTTAAGCTTTCAATAAGCTTACATTTACTGCTTTTCCAGATCAAAACGCCAAGAAAACTCCAAACCATCCAGAAACCCCGTCTACAACGCTGTAGAGCACCCTTACGGATTGTTGCCACCTCCATATCATTGTGGCAAGTATCTACGATGTCGAAGGGTGGATTTCCAGCTACCCTACGATCTCTGGTGGCAGCACGTTCACGCACAATTACCCGGCAGAGATGTAGTACCATCGTGGAATTACAAGTACGTAATGTTCGCAGCGAAAGAAGGATGAAATGGTTAAAATAATCGTTGGGTTGCAGGAAAATTCGTACGAACGTTTACAATGTGAAAAGCAACGGGGGTGCATGTGAACCTCAACCCTGCAATTGTAAACCGTCAGCGAATTGTGATGACGATTGCATCAACCGGTTGGTGTTGGCTGAGTGTCCTGCGACGCATCGGTGCAACAACCAAAGAATCCAAAAACATGAATGGGCTCATGGCATTGAGAAATTCATGACTGAAAATAAGGGTGAGCCTTTCCTCTTTTTTTTTAACTGTAGCAGCAAAAAAAAATATCATTACAGGTTGGGGTGTTCAAACTAAAGAACCCATAAAACAAGGTGAATTCATTCTGGAATACGTTGGAGAAGTGGTCGCCGACCAAGAATTCAAAGAAAGAATGAACACGATATATGTTAACGACACCCATCACTACTGCCTTCATTTGGACGGTGGATTGGTCATTGACGGTCACCGTATGGGAGGTGACGGGCGATTCGTAAACCATTCTTGTCAACCAAACTGTGAAATGCAAAAGGTATGTGGTCTGAATTGAATAATGCATAGAAAAAAGTAAGGAAAGTTTTTCTTTTAAAGTGGAGTGTTAATGGTCAGTTTAGAATGGCGTTATTCGCGTTGAGGGATATAGAACCTTTTGAAGAAATTACTTACGACTACAATTTCTCGTTGTTCGATCCAGCCGAAGGACAAGAATGCAAGTGTGGTAGCGATAATTGTCGTGGTGTAATAGGTAAGCCATTATATTTATACAGTATTTTTTTGTCATTTTCTGTAAATATACATTTTAACAAGGATTTTTTTTCGCGGTTGATCTAGTATGTAGTACTGTTATTAATTATGTGCCTTGTCCAGAAGTATGTCATTTATACCAGGTCTTCTAAATTGAGCGGTTTTTTTCATTCTTGCATAAAACTCAGGCAATGTAAATTTGATTAGTTCTACTTTAATTTCAGAATTGTAATCTATGATATAAAAATGGAGTTGTACACAATACAACAACGCGTTAAAATTATTGAATTATTTTATGAAAATGTTGAAGATATAAGAAGAGTGATATATAGTCGTAATGGTCGTTCACAAGAGCATATTGAATTTGGTACATGAAAGTGTTGGTGAAATATTTTATGAAAGGATTTAGCTCTGAAGACATTCAGAAGGGTTCAAATAACACGGGAGCTACAACCACTGGATCATTCAAAACGTCGTGCATTTGTCAATTGGATCAGACTTGCTAATAAACAGAATTCTAGGATATGGGTTGAGGAAAATCCACGATTGATTCATGAGACACCTTTACATCCTAAACGAGTCGCTGTTTGGTGTGCACTACGGCCAGGAGGTGTAATTGGGCCATATTTATTTCAGAATGTTACTGGTGAAGCTGTAACTATGTTAGGTTGCGATATCGTCATATAATAACTGGATTTTTAAATAATTTTGATCTGGAGCATATGTGATTCCAACAACACTCTGCTAATAAAACAATTGATTTATTGAGAGAAAAGTTTCCTGAACGAGTTATTGCGAGATATTTGGTCAAGATCGTGTGATTTGACACCTTTGAACTATTTTCTTTGAGGTTATGTAAAAAGGCATGTCTATCAAAACACACCACAATCGATTCCTGAACTAAGAGATGACATTATTCGAATCATTGAGGATATAAAGCCACGGTTATGCCTAAATGTCATCCAAAATTTGAACAAAAAAATGGACGACTGTGAAGCTGCGAGAGGTCATTTGGCAGATATTGTCATTAAATATCAATAAAAAGTTTACAACAATTTTAGAATCAACGCAAATTATGTGTTTTATTTAAGGATTAAAAAAACCATTCAATTTCAAAGATCCTTTAGAAAAACAAAGAGTTTCTTGAAGAGATTTACCACTAAACACCAAAACACTTTTTTTGAACTGCTCGACGCACGTTTCGCTAACCTGTTTTGGTGTTTAGTGGTAAATCTCTTCAAGTTTAGTGTTTCACACCAAAGGCTCCAATAGAAGAATTGAAAGAGTTTCTTACTTAGGAAAGAATTAAAAAATAGAAAAACCATTTGTTTTCACATAGTTCTTCAAACGATCCAGCCGCACGTACCACTTGAGCTATGCTTTGCTATATATGCTATAATGCTATCAACAATAATGCTAATTTTACAATATGCTAATTTTACCAAACAGTTTTTAGGCCTTCTCTAAGACTTTCTACAGCCGATAATCCAGCAGATGCAGTCCGGATTTCTTGTCAGTCAATCTTTAGCAGCGATTCTCTCAGGCAAAGTGGCCTCCAACCAACGCTGTGTGAACTGGCGCTGAATCTTGTAGGAAGGTCCAATGTTTTCCTGCACACAATGTGTTATTAAGCGACATTACTTCCTTAGCTAAAATATCGCTTTGATAGTTTATTGCACTCGTTTTGGTCCCGTTTCGCAGAAAAGCAAATGCAATATATTTTCATCTGTGAAAGAGGTATTTCTGCGCCCTGCGTTCGCATACTACTCAAGTAGCGCCTTTGTTCTCACGGCTCTTATGTTACGTGGCCCTGCCATCAGTCATTGTACGCTAGACCTTCGGTAAGCCCCAATCCTAGATCATATTGAAGGATGCGCGATGTGTTTATCGGCGGCTTTCATTTCTCGGACCATGATTTTCTATTTTCGGAGCGAATTGCTTCGAATTCTTTTAATGACCGCTTTAATAACTGCTGAGGTCCGGTATCTTGGTGTCTTGTAGAGCAGAGATCACCGCATTGATTCACAGTGCGATAAGCAAATGTTTTCAATACCGTTAACGATTTTACCAAATTAAAAATCTCCGGTGCAGATTTATTGCACTTGTATAACGCTATAACAGCGATACGATTCTCTTTGTTCCATGTTTACTGCTTGATGTAAAATGAGACCAACTGAATTATTTATATTATTAAACGCTAAACCAGCATTTTTACCTTGAAGGATTTCGAAAAAGGGTCATTCATGAGAGACCGAAAATTAAGAAAACCGGAGAGCAGATTTTATTTAACGATTTTCTGGCAAATAAAAACATCACTGTGGCTCCGAAGTCGCCTTATTAAGCAGACTTCTTCCTTTTCCCATAACTAAAAATTCATTTCAAAAGACACCATTGTCGAATTTTGGAGAAAATTGAAAAGGCCGTAACTGACAAACTGAAGGCGATTCCAATATCTGAATTCTAGCACTGCTTCCCAAGGCTACTGCTTTGACAGAGACAATGTAAAATTGTACTTTGAATTGAATAAATATAAATATATATATATATATATATATATATATATATATATATATATATATATATATATATATATATATATATATATATATATATTCCAGTCAGAAAATATAAATAAGTCAGTCCCATTACTCTATTTACTCATCTCGCATCAGGTTTCGTAGCAGCAATTGTTTTCCGGCTCGGATATTCATTAGAAATCTAGTTAAAAGGTATACAACTTTGCTCCCGCCGTTTTCCTATAGATAGCGTTAGCGGTAAGTAGTCGTCGAAATAAATACATCATAGACGGCATGCAATACCTTTGGGCATCTTGTAAACATAAGCCCATAGCACCAGTAGTCCAATTGTGTTTACATCATAAAGTTATTTGCGATTAAAAATATCAGTTTATGAGCCAAATTTTCGTCATTTGCGGGACGTGTTAATTTATTTATTTAATATGACGAAATCTGCTGCTGAGGGTCGGCGAATGCTCTCAGACACTTATAGTGCGGCCGCTAGGAGCGAAAGAACATGTCGTGAGTAGTTTCAATGCTTCAAGAACGGTGATTTTCATGTCGAAGACCGGCATAGCGGTGGAAAAGCGAAATTTTTTGAAGATGAAGAATTAGAGGCATTGCTTAATGAAGACTCGTGTCAAAGTGTAGGAGAGTTGGCAACATCATTGGGAGTGACTCAACAAGTAATTTCAAAACGCCTTAAAGACCTGGAAATGACCCAGGAACGCCGTTTGTTTGCTTGTGAACAGTTTTGCTTAAAAGGCAAAAACGGAACTAATTACTGCATCGCATTATGACTGTGGACGAAAAATGAGTTTATTGGTATAACAATAAGCACATAACCCTTAGTAACATTGAAATGGGAAGTCCTACCCCACCCGCCGTATTCTCCAGACATTGCTCCCTCTGTCCATCACATGCTTCGATCGATGGCTCACGGCCGAACTGACCAGCACTTCCGGTCTTAGAAGAAGTCAAAAATTGGATCGATTCATGGATCGCTTCAAAAGATGACCAGTTTTTTCAAAGCGTGATTCGAATGCTGGGAGAAAGTAGTGGCCAATGATGGACAATACTTTGAATCATAAATGTATAACCAATTTTTACAATAAGGCCTTGAATTTTGAAAAAAAACGAAGGGAGTAAAGTTGTATACCTTTTAGCTTTGTTAAAAAATAAATGCACGAGCGAATCTTGAAAACATTCTAGTGCGCTCAGGATTTATGGCATGATTACATACACATTTATCAGCTGATTTTTTTAACATTTGGGGAACAACTTTGACCGATGAGTTTTTAATTCGGGGCGTTAAATGTAATAAATTCTGAAAAATTGTAATTCAGATAACGGTTCATTTTTAAGCCTTTGCATGTCATTAATTCTTGAATTACTCGTCTTCAGGTGGTAAAAGTCAAAGAATACGTCAACTTCCTGATACCACCGTCATGAAACACCCAGGTAGAGTGGGCAGGCCGCGAAAGACTGAAGCCAAAAAGAAACCGAACGCTGCCAAAGACAGCGTTCCCAACAATCCAGCGCCGCCTCAACAGATTATTCCCCAAATCCAAGTGAAACCTATGAGCCATCAACAGAAGTGCTTCATCCTGCAACATCACTGTTTCTTATTAAGGAATCTCACCAAGGTTAGTTTTACTACAGAATTTCCTGTTTATATTTGATCAACATATCTGTAACAGGTGCGTAAAGTGAGAGATAGATCTCAGAGTTTGTCATCGAGTACTGCATCACGTCAGCAAACGGCTACTCCAACTGATACAAGTGCTTTCATGAATCAGTTGAACGCATTGCAGAAACCTCGAAATATGAAAACTAGGAGAATAGCTCAAGCAGAAGATGATCCGGAATTGAGCAAAACCATCAAACTTGCAGCTATTCTCAAAGATATATTGTCAGCTATTAAGAGCGCTACAGGTAAGTTGTGTATGGTATTAACATATTTTTTTTCAATTGTCAATTGGATAAAATTGTGATCAGTAAGACCTAATGCTTTAGTGCGTGAGTGAACAACACAAGCTTTTTTTGTGCATTTCAATCAAATGCTGCGGAATCCCGGGGAAATCTTTGAAAAACTTTGCAACAATTTTGGTCTTACATAACCAAAAGTTCAAAAGACATTCGATGAATTGTTAAGTTTCACCACATTTAACATCATAAAAAATTACAAGATATTTTATAAACATATTTTTAAGCACTACGGAAACAAAGCCTTTTGACTTATTTTTAATCTAAACTTAAACACTAAACTTGAAGAGATCTACTACTAAACACCAAATAACTTTTTTTGAACTGCTCGACGCACGTTTCGCTTACCATGTTAGCATCATCAGGAGATGATTTAATCTCAAAGAATTGAATGACCTTTGGTACTACCAAAAGTTGCAATAGAAGAATTGATAAACTTAAATAGCCAAATACCACTAACTCACTTTTTTTAACTCGCCGCGCTTTTCGCTAACCATATTGGCATCATCAGCAGATGATCCATTCTGTTTCAAAAAGTAAACTATGTTCTTATATGAATAGCATCAGATCATCCCAAAATTTCGTAGGGATTTTTTTAAGAAGAAGAGAAACAAATAGTTCATGTCACTATGTATATAGTCCATTCTCTAACTACCATTATGATCTATATTGCCAGAAAATTTCAACGGATTATTTTTCAACTTCCGCGTTAAGAGACTTTCTATTTTAACAAATGTTGAAGGAACGACATAAACGGTATTCCGAGGGTGCCAAGTCGGGTGAATAAGGTGGATGAGGCAAAACCTCCCATTTGAACCTCTAGAGTTTTTGCCGGGTGATTGAAACGTGTGGTTGTGCATTGTCTTGATGAAACACGACGCCTTTCCTGTTTGCTAATTCTGCCGATCTAATTACACATGTCAACATGATTTTTGTAGAATTGATGAGAATGCTGTTTTTGCGTTTCATTTAGTTAGTTACTAAAACACTTTTCCACAAAAATGTGGAAAAATGTGTCTAGCACGTCCCATTTTCAAGTACATTCTTCTCTTTTATATCATGGGTCATTGAAATTGTTTGTAAGATTTATCACAAGACCATAGAGTATTTCCACAGTATTCCACAAACCTTTAACCTACAAACACTAAGGTTACGGTCGGTAAGGTGGGGTCGGATGCGACCCCAGCGTAACTAATTCGTTTACTTGTCTTCACCACTCCTTTCAATAGCCGCGAGAGGGCAAGTGAGCCTACCAGGCAATATCCAGGAGACCGTCAGAGGAGTTGCATGTTCCTGGTAACTGGCCTTAAACTAGAGTGTTTATTTTTAATCAGCCTTACTCAGGGCAGGGTCGTATCCGACCCCACCCTAATGGTTACGTTACAATTTTGCTATTAAACATGATGTATGTTTCACACTTCCAAAAAGGGGTTGGCTGAATTACGAAGGCAACAACAAGAATCAGATGATGAAAAAAATGATGTGGGGAGAACAGAAGTTGAATCGGAAAGGGACGATAACGTATTATCGAATAGTGAAGATTATTTGCGTTGCAGATGATGAAACTTTCGATATGGAAATAAATGAAAATGATGATGAGAATTACAAACTGGGCAAAGATTTGAAAACTGTGTGGAGTAACATGCCGGTTCTTTCAAAATTTTCCAGAACAAGAATCTCTAATATAATAACTCTTGTTTCAGGACCTAGAAAGGAAGCACGAGGGGTTATTGAGGAATGTAAAATATTTTCATTATTTATAAATGATGAGATAATAAATAAAATTGTTGCTCATACAAATATTGAAATTGATAAATCTAGACTTCAATACCAAACTGTCCGAATCAACAACATATGCAATTGAGATTAAAGCTCTGATTGGACTCTGATACCTGAGTGCTGTACTAAAAAGCTCAACGCTAAGCCTTGAGGCTATGTTCTCTGCATCATACGGGTCGCCTGTATTTCGCTATTAAAGATGATAATAAATATTCGAAAAAGTCTGCCGTGAATAAAAGTTGTCACAGTGTATCTATGATGAAAGAAGCAATCAGTGTGAAATCAGATTTGATCTTTAAAAAGATCGTTGTATGTCGTTCATCTATGAAGACTTGGCTAAAATTGTTGCACGTTGATTCTGTGTTTCTGCATCCAGCATATTAACCATACCTTACACTCCCAGACTATCATCTGCTTAGAGCTATATAAAAATGTCTAAACCATCTAAATTTATTAGATATAAAACTAACTGGTTCAATTTCTAGTTAAAAAAAATCTAAAATTTTTAAATCGTGAAATCGTGAAGATCAAATAAATTTTTAAATTTACCAATAAATTGTTTAAAAATAAAAAATGGGGGAATATACGTTACTACTTAATTTTGATTTCCTTTTTTTTATAGGTGACAAATCGCAAGTTCTTAGCACCAATTTAATGCAACTTCCGTCCAAACGAAAAGTACCGGATTTTTATCAGCGTGTTAATGATCCAATAGATATATCTACTATTGAACAGAATATTGCTACAGGAGTCTACAAGAATCCGCAATCGTTTGATGAAGATATGAATAAATTATTCACAGGTAAATATACAAATATGTTCTATATTTTGACAACAAACAACGCGTTAGAATAGTTCAAAGTTTTTACAAAAATATTGATTCTGGCGTAGCCAATCGTCCTTCTAAGCGTACAATTCCCAACATAGTCAAGAAATTTGAAAATACTGGGCGAAACAGCCCCAGTATTTTCAAATTTCTTGACTGTGTTGGAAATTGTACGCTCAGAAGGACGATTGGCTACGCCAGAATCGCCATTTTTGTAAAAACTTTGATGTGTAAGACGTGTGTGGGCTTGTTTTACTTGAAATCTTCTTGATCTCTTCTGGGGGAAACCCACAAGTGATTGTGGAGAGTCCATTGTATCTGCAAAAGGTAACTATTTGGTACGCGGTATGGTCTGGGACACCACCAGACCATAAAGCGCATCATTGGTCCGCACTTCTTTGAAAACAAAGAAGGAATGACTCGTTAACGTCAATTCTCAGCGCCATGGCCGGTAAGATTTCGATCTGAGCGATATGTGGTTCCAACAAGACGTCGCCACAAGCCACACAATACGACCAATTTTGGCCTTATTGTAATAAAGTTCCCAGGCGGCGTAATTTCGAGATTTGATAATGTCAATTGGCCGCCGAGATCATGCGATTTGACGCCGTTGGACTTTATTTGTGGGTCTACGCGAAAGATCGTGTTTACGTAGACAATCTTTAAAGTCTTGAGCAGTTGAAAACCAACATTCGTCAAGTCATGGGCGAGTTACCAGCCGAAATGTGCGAAAAAATCGTCGAAAATTACCTCAAAAGATTGAGGCGTGCGAGTGGTCACGTGCTGGATATTTATATGATGTATTCCACACTTAATGCCAAAGTCCAAGCAAAAAAATCAATATCTCAATTCTTTGTGTGCTTTTTTTCATTAGACTTTCTGAAGAACACAAGCATTTCCAAATGGATAACCCTTTAATATACCTATTTATCATTCAATAACATCTAATAGTAGTGTTATCTGTAAGTGTAATCCATCATCTCCTCATTGCTGGATATAGATTTCCAATAGTTTCTATGAGAATAAATAAAAGTTCCTGTTTTTTTAAGGATTTGCCTACAGGAGTCATTCGAAAAGTTCTCAGCCTATGACGGGACATACATTTAAACCAACGACGTTCCAAATTTTAAGTTTTAATTCCCAATTGAGTTGAGCAAATCGCAGTATACTGAATGCTATTTGTCCAAAACAATTGTCTTTGCTTGGAGATCATCATCTAAAGTCTATTTTTGTTCAGCGACCTACTTATTCAGATTTGGGATGAGGAAGTAATCGTTGAGAACCAAATCCTATGAATAGGGTGCGTGTAGAAGCACTTCGAAGCTTATGGAATTGTTTTCCTTTGGCGCATCTTCACCTACTGTCTGGACTGCTGCTTCATATCTGGCGTGTAATGATGAATCCATTGAAACTCTTGAGGATGGCCTTTAAATAAGTCTAAACACTCTTACAACTAGTTATTTGAATGAGTCTTTGATCCACTGTTAACAAACGCAATGCCCATCGAAAGGAAAGCTTTTTCTATTACCCAAAACATCATGTAAAAGGTGGTCATGGTCTTCAAGATGTTTGCAATATCGGCAAACTCTCATACGCTTTTGTTGGCTATCATTTAATATGACATTGTAGATTTTTGTATTGAATTAGATTTTGTTTATCACTTTCAATGGACGTAAAACGTGTCTAACTCATTTTGTCTATAGCTTGTGATTTAACCCCGCAAAACAAAGTACTTTATTGCAGCTCGAACTATAGATTTACCCATTTTTCAGAAAATATCAAAATATGTTGGCTTTACTCAGTCATCACAAACAACATATCACTTCACATTTGCTCAAACTTATGCTATCTTTGTGTCAGTCAAGCCGAAAACTTTTTGAACGACTCTCGTATTGTGAGGACCATTAACTTCTCTTTTTTGACCATTAACTTTTTTTTTGCCGAAAATTACGTAGTTACGTGTTACGAAAGTTACGTCTACAAAACGTAGGAATGTTATTTATGTTTTGAGAATATTTCATATGTGAGCTGAAGAATATTTAAATATATTGGATTAGTTTTGTCATTATATTAGGTATCAAACATAAGTTTGGTACCTAGAAATGGACGAATATGTAATCTAATCACTACTACTTTGAATGAGCAGTTAGTAGGGCATGTAAAGATTTTTCCACGGGTATCAAAGGCCTCCACTATTGATCTACCAAATGCATAAAATATTTAGGAAATTTAAGATAAAATTAGGGACAATAATTCAAAAACTCTTTTCCCCTATTTTGTAACTTTTCATTATTTATTTAATCGTGACTTTTAACTTTTACTACCTTTGAGGAATGTTTGCAGGAAAAAAACGACAAACAGAAAAAAAAGGTTTCAAAACTCTTGTACTAATTTACATTTCTTTTACAAAATTACTTTGATTAAAAATGTTTACTGCAGTGTGACAAATAAAAGAAGTTAAAAACATTCGGCAATAGGCTGATGTACTTTTTTAAATCATAAATTTTGCGATAGGGCGTTCGCGTTGGAAATACGATGGCCCGATATTGAGAAAATTGAAAATCGATGAGCTCGATGAGTTTGTTATTTGAAGTAGAGTATATAGTGATAGCTAATAGTGTTGCTATAGGCTGTGATTTATATTAGAGATAAGAATGATGAAATAATTATAAATAAAAAGGATATTCTCCAAATTTTGAAATATAACAAGGTGTTTATTTTTAGTTTATTTTTACCTTTATTAATAATTGAAATAAACATTTTAGGAAATTACTTTTTAAAAATAATGTCATAAAAATGCAAACCTTCACGCTCACGGTGCTCATCTAACTACACATAATCTCTAGAATGTCTGCCATTTGGTTTCGGATATTTTCTATTAACTGCACCCGCATTAAGAACCGGGTTTATTGAAGTAAACTTTCGATTTTCGATAGCCCCAGGTTGCCCTACGTAGCCAATTAAAATAGTACTACGTGGAGATCAATTTATGTCACCTCTCCTGGAGATCAATTTGTTTAGGAAAATTTTAAGAACTCGTGGCAGCGATCTATTGAAGTGTGTGACGTTGCTCCATCCTGCTGAAACCATGTTCTTTGATTATAATCAGCAAAGTTTTGCAGTTCAGGTGCAAAAAAAAAAATTGCCCATCATTTCCACATAACGCACTGAATTAACGCTAACAGGATAAGTGCTCCTGTCTTCAAAAAAAATAAGGGTTTTTGTGTAAAAAAAATATATTCCGGATTTGATTTTAACAGTTCGGACAATTTGAGGCTATGCCTCTTCAGTAGGTGCATCTGGCCTACGAGAATAATTAAAGTCACCTATCGCTAAGGAATAATAATGTAGGAAATCCAAATTTAATTGAATTGAATGGAAATTCAAATTGTGCAGATGTTGGAGACGCACTCTATACGTCAAAGGCGAAAGTTAATATGCGACAAGAGAAAACGGTAAATCGTGTACAAAAAAATAATTAAAAAGGACATCATGGGATACATCGATCAATCACTTCAAACAAGCCTGCAAGCACAATTGCATCAACGAAAAGTAATAACTTTAGCGTGAGGTGGGGCTACAAAGGTGTACTCTATTACAAGTTAATACTACAGAGTAAATAATCAGTTTTGATGTACTAGGGTGTAACAAAAGAATTTGCGTTTTTAAGACACTTGGTTACTCACTGTTTAAAAAATGTATATCAGGAGATTATTCCTGAAAATATTAGCCGTTGTTGTCGATGATCTCAAGCTATCTTTGAGCCAGTTCCTCTTCGGTGCAACAGTGGGCCTTTGGAGAAGCCAAACTCGACGCAGCCAGTTTTAATCTCTTCTTCTGTCTTGAATTTTTTTCCTAGCCAAAAGTAACTCATAGATATGCGAGGTGAGGGAAAGTTCAAAGACCAATTCGATAATTTTTGAGGGGGTCATATGAGAAGTGTGTGGTCTTGCAGCAGAAGGGCTTTTTTTACTGTTTAACAAAGGTGGATATTTTTCGACCAAAACAGCGTCTACCTTCTCAAGTTAAGTTCAGTAGAGTTCTGAATTTAGCGCCCTACAATTAGGAACCAACTCAAAGTGAATTATTATGACCTGATCTTCCTCTATCTTCAAGGCTCATGTCTCCCTCCCGGAACTTTTTGAACCAAGGACGATCGGTGCGGAATCAGCGTATCAGCGAAGTGACGTATCAGCTTCTTCACTCTATTTCTCAAATCTCGCAAGCAGCGTCAATCGCTTTGAAGCCTTTTTAAAAATAATGTCTGATAATTGGCCTAACTTCGCAGCTTATTTTAAGGTTTTTGTTAACAACCGTCGACTGAATATTTCACAATGGAATAACTTTAATACTGAAAGAAATGTTTATTTATAGGAGAAAAAAGTTAAAATCGGGTTAAACCCCCGAGGTGTAAAGTATCGTCCTTTATAAACTAAACTAAAACCGCCAATACTTTTGTTACACCTCAGTATATTATCTGCAGTTAACAGTTATTAGCTTAACAAATCTCAACATGTCATTTGACCATCATGACAATGTTAGTCCGTACACACCTGGTTATAACCAGATTCTGATTTGGAAAGTATTGCCCTATCCAGCATAACCATCTGACGCTCTAAAGTAGTACTACAAAACTGGTAAAAAAATATGACAAGATATCTATCAAAAGCTAAAAGCTAAAATAACTTAACCCATACACCATCAATAATCATTTTCAATACTTAAAATTTGTTGCTTTTACAGGTTTTTCTAAATATTATGACCGAACCACTGACACCGGTATCGCTACAGCCAAACTCAAGAAAATCTACATTGAAACAAAACATCAAAGCCTGGTCAAATTTGAAGGCATATTAGGCGTAAAACCACCACCAACATTCGTCAACAATAAAAAGAAAAGTGAGCATTACCCATTTTTAACTGAGCACTTAACGATTTTGATTGTTGTATTTCAGATGAAGAAGAGGATATAATACGTTGTATTTGCGGCATTCCGCGAGATGAAGGTTTGATGATCCAATGCGAAAGATGCATGGTGTGGCAACATATTGAATGCGTCAAAGCGGATGCGTCCATTGCCAGTTATCACTGTGAAATTTGCGTGCCAAGAGAAGTGGATTATGAAATACCCATGGATGAGTATACTGAGCATGGACATAGGTAAAATATGTTTTCCTTGAGAAAGAAGAGTACTAAAGGAATGTTTTCTAGGTATTACATGACATTAATGCGCGGGAGTCTACAAGTACGACAAGGTGACACAGTATATGTGCTAAGAGACATCCCAATCGAAGGCACTGACAAAAAGCACACTTACGACACAATTGGTAAGATAGAATATTCAGAACTGGACATTTTCCGGGTCGAAAGGTTGTGGAAAGACAAGGATACAGGGAAGAGGTTTGCCTATGGACACCATTTTCTTAGACCGCATGAAACATTCCACGAACCCACCAGAAAGTAAGTGTGCATCATTATTTACCTACAACTATACTTTGATACCTAAATGATATTTCTTAACTGTTTACCAACAGATTTTACGATTTCTAACAAAAACATATTCTTTTTCTTTATTTTTAATTGTTTGCTAAAAAAAGTAGGTAGCCCATTTAATCTAATTGTAGCTGGAAGTCGTGAGAGTTATGCTGTTGGCACTAGCTGGATTTTGTACGGATCCGCACAGATATCTTGTTTTAAAATACGCTTAAGGATTGGCGTTTGTGATCTGACTTGCCTTCACGGGTATTTGCAATCACACTTCAACATGTGTTTGTAAATATACTAATGAGTGTAGTTGTAGTATTTCACTATTATTAGGCTGATGCATAATTATTCGTGGTTTTTTAGATAATATTCATTATCAAAAACGAAACAGAAACATGTTTAAATTATTCTTCTTCCTGTGCTGGTACAGCCCATCAGTAAGCCTCGACTTCCTTCAACTTCCGCCTCCAACAGGATCAATTCCCAGTAGCTCCTTTCCAATTCTTGACGTGTAGTAGTTCTTCAACATATCTGCTTACTGTCACCATATCTTTGTTTTACCTTTCTTTCTGTTAGCCCCTATTTGTCCATCCATGATTCTCCTTGGTATTCGACCTTCTGGCATTCTCGCCACGTGTACCGCCCATCTCAGTCTAAAGTTATACCTGATCCTCCAAATTCCATTTTCATTCATAGTATCAATAATTCTTCTGAGAACTCTTCTTTCAAATACTGCATGCATCTTTTCCGTTTTCTTTATGAGGGTCCACGTCTCGTAGCCATAAATGACATAATGTTGTGAGTTTTATATTTAGATGATTAATCGGGAGCATATTCACCCTCTACTACCCTCTACTACTCTCACTACTACCCTCACCCTCTAGTGATTCTTGAAGATCCTATCCCCTATTGGCAATGAATTAGACTAGGCAGGCGACTCTCGACATATATATATATATATATATATATATATATATATATATATATATATATATATATATATATATATATATATATATATATATATATATATATATAGTAAACACCTCGACAACGTGCATTATCGTGATAGAAGACAATTTGATTCTTTTTACGCCGTCTAGTGATAATGATCGCTTCATGAAGCTGGTTGAGCTGGACAAGATAGACGTCGCTGGTGTTATTTCTTACCATTCTCGACCCAAAGTCACCACACGGCTGACACTCATCTGGAGAAAAAATCAATGAAAATTTTGGGGGGAAGTGAGCCGGTTGAGCTCACGCTGATGGCAGTTATGACAATGTGCTAAACGGCCTCTTTAAATGTTCATTGTTCGTGGTATTGTTAGAATTTTTGAGAGAAATTTAAAATAAACATGTTTAAACAATTATTTATAGTAACTGTTCCAAAACTTCAGTTTCTCTCTTTTTTAATAGCCTGTACCAGGTGTGGCGGTTAATAGTTTTTTTTTTAAAAGATGGCGTTGGAAACAAGAGGGTTGTTTTACGGTCTAATATGTTGTCATTTTGTTGCTACGACAGTATCTTTCAAAACGCCATTAAACTTCAATGCCGATTGACGATCGCTTGGCGACGAACGATTTTGAGTGAGCGTCATATTTTTTCCTGTGGTAAACATGTCGAGTTTCAAGCCAAATAAAGAGCATTTGCGGCAGGTATTGATCTTGTTCAGTTAAAAGAAAAACGCGAGTAAAAGGCGTAGTATACTTGTGGAAACTTACGGTGACAATGTCCCGACGCAAGACGCTTGTAGACGTTGGTTTAGACGATTCAAAAGTGGTGATTTCAACTTGAAAGAGAAAGAACTCTCAGATTAACCGAAAAAATGTGAAGATGCCGAATTGCAAGCATTATTGGAAGACGATGATGTGCAAACTCAATATCAAATGGCAGAGAAGTTAAATGTTGTACCCGCATCATTTATGAACGTCAGCATGCCAGCCATGGGAAAGATCCAGAACGCATACAAACAGATGGAAAAGCGAAAACGGTGTAAGGTGTACGAAGTTTTGCTTTCTCGGCATGAAAGAAAAACTTTCTTGCATCAGATCGTGTCTGGAGACGAAAAATTAATATATTTCGATAAACCAAAACACAGAAAATAAGCAACCTTCAACATGAGCAGATGAAACAATTAGTACCGTTTACTACCATCAACTAATGATCAATTTGAACCATGCATTGAGAATTTTTACCCCACTCGCAGACCTCACCAGACCCCTTCCGACTACCACTTGTTTTCATCGATGTCTAGCGCAAATTACATAAACCATTAGAAATAAAACCATAAGAATTATTATCCGTCACACCTAAATATAAATATTACATACTGACACTTATCATATTTCGACTTCACCTTTATTCAGGTTCTTTCCAAACGAGGTAATGCGTGTACCTCTTTACGAAGCAGTACCAGTGGAACTGGTCATGGAACACTGTTGGGTAATGGACATAAATACGTTCTGTAAAGGACGGCCCATCGGTTGTCAGGAACAACATATTTATATATGCGAATACAGAGTGGATAAAGGAGCAAAAATGTTCAGTAAAACATCAAAGAGCAAGGTAAGTCAAGAATTTAATTATTGATTATGATAATTAGTTCATATATTATATAATTTCTAGTTTCCAATTTGCACTAAAAGTTTCACCTTTGAACGTTTTGAAACTCGCTTGAAGATATCGAGAACTTACTGTCCACATGATGTTGATACTACTCTCATAAAGAACACCGCTGGACGGAAAAAAGAAGATAAAGAAAAGGACAAGACGTTAACTAAAGAATCGTCAAATGTTGGTGCTATTCATTCACAATCAAATCCACCTATTCAACGGGTAAGTACAGTGATTGTATGATGTAGTGCCGTACCAAAAATATGTGACGTACGAAGAAAAAGAGTTCAGACTCAGAAGATAAAGAGTTTTCCAATAAGAGTGTCAGAACTTTGAAACGTAATAGCGGCAACATTGTATAAAATTAAAATTACTCTAATAGGCTACTGTGTTCTGTACACGATTTAACGTAGCTTAGAAAATATTCATATCTACCATTAAAATGCGTGTTCAGGTCGGCAAACTTCAAAGAGTTGCATGAAATTTAAGGTCAATATAATCGACCAACGGTCTGTTTATCGTCTCTTTGAAAAATTTGAACGAACTGGCTCAATTATAGATGAGTCAGTAGCTGTGCATCATGGAACCACTCTCCAAATCATTGAAGAATATCGCTGCGGTAAGACTGCGGAATTTATCTATTCCACGTCGTTCTTGGGAACTCAACCTTTCTTAAATGAGTATGTGGAGAATTTTGTATCATGATCTTTATTGCTGATCATCTGCGTCGAACATTACGCACTACATCTTTGACCTGAACTGATAAATGTGGATATAAATAATGTTTTCTTCCAACAAGAGTGTACGACTTATCACACATCTCGCCAAGACAACCGATTTATTACAAGAAAAGTTTCCTGGACGCATTACTACTCGAAATGGTTGTCAACTGGCCACCAAGATCATACGATCTTACGCCTTTGGATTATTTTTTGTGCAGTTATCTCTGGCTTACAGAAATAAACCCCAAACATTTCTTGATCCCAAATGAAACATTCAGGCCACTATTGGACATACACCACCAATATGTGTGAAAACATATGGGTGGTAAGCGAATTTTGGGTCTCAGACTGCCTAGTACCAGACGCAGCCGAAAGGGACATTTGAACTACAATATTTTCAAAACGTAATGCCCTTATTTGTTCCTCAAGATAAAACAAATTACAAGATATACAAATTACCAGACTATCACTTAAAAATGATCAATGTATTTCATTTTAAAGGTCTAACACTCTTATTGGACAACCCTTTATAATGTGTCCATCAAGGCAGTCGTAATGTCTTGCTGTTATCTGAACAGCAGTAACATTATGGTTTTATGTTGCTTATTTTTATAGCGTGGCATCGCCCTCCAGTTGTCAAGTTTAACATTTCTCATACATTAATGCTCAACGCCCTTTACCAATTTATTAAATGTTTTCTTGATCAAAATATTAAGTTTACCCGTGAGTTATGTAGTTTTTTGATAAAATTTTATTGTATTTAAAAGTTGATACAGTTTCTAATCTACAATATAATCTTCATCATTATTGACAATTTTTGTTCATCTCTCTGGCAAGCTTCTCTTTCATTCTCCCTTTCTTCTTTCCTTTTCATAAAATGGAGGTGATTTTGAAGTAAATATTCTTCAGGTGCAATTTTGATAGCTGTCGCAGAAGGAAATTTTTTTACACAAAAAAAAATTCTCAGATTTGAAAAGATAGTAATATGAGGAGGCATCAGAATAATATGGTGGGCAAGGAAATAGTTCCCCTCTTTGATTTTTTCTTAGGTTTTTCTGGTACTATGAGGTTTTGTATTGGTTCTATCCTGTTTGCAGAATAACACCTTTATGATTAATTAGTCTGCGACGTTTTTGAATCAAACCCATGTTTAGTGTATCAATTGAGCACAATAATATTCAGCACATATGGTTTCATCAGGATTTAGAACTGTATAGTGAATAATTTCTGTAAATGCGGATTCAAATAGTGAGATCACCATTTGACTGACAGTAGTACTCTTTTAAAATGAAGAGTGGTTTTGGAGTAGGCAGAGGTGGTTGTCCTGATGTTAACCATTATTTTTCCTTGTGCGGGAATTGATGTATGGAATCCAGTTTTCATCTCCAGCAAATATTTGTTCAAGAAAAGCATCTCTGACTAACCTATACAAAATGACACTGCAAACTTTCTTAACTTGTTTAAACATTGTTGTATTGTGGATCATGGAGTTTTAAGCTTTGTGGCTGTTTTTTAATGGTTTGTTTAAAAAACTGTAGAACGCACCCGTGTCACAATTGTATTAGGGTACCTACAATAAAAATGAATAAAAGTCCCTAGGTTTATTTATTGAGACTTATTTAATCAACATAAATGGAATAAATTACTGAATGAGACAAATGAGCTTGCATATTTTTAACAAGATTCCCAATTCTTTTTGGTATAAAATAAATTGCCCAACGTAAATCACTGCCAATATCGAGTTTGCTTCTATACTTCGTTTTTATGGCTACTACTGCTGAAAACGCCTTTTCACACACTTTTAAATGTTTTGTCAATCTTCTCAAAGTCTTATTTCACAGCAGAATCTTTTTTTTATTTCTAACGCCTGCTCTTAAAGGTTTTTTGATAACAAGCCTATATAAATATGTAAACGATCCGTTGCAAATCTATAAATATTATTATTGCACGAGTTAGGAAAGTAATGCTTGAATTCATTACCCAGGTGCTGCAAATGGTTTCATATTTTTTGTTTTAATAACAGTGTCCTCAAAAGCCTTTTTAAATCGGACTTCTTCCGAGATTGTATACAATTTTGAAAAACAGGAGTAATTGCATGACTCTGTTAAAATTTTGTGATTTCAAAATTGCAAGTCCTCAACATATGCTGTGGTGGCATCACGACAAATTATATTGAAGTTTCCACCTTGTAATGTGAAGTTAAGGTGATTCAATGAATCAAATATATCTGATAAATAAACCAAAAATATCTGGACACACCTGGCTTGCTAAATTTCCTAAACAATTTATCCTGTTTCTGTTTTTCCAAAAACAAAATTACTTCATCTTGAACTTCATATAATCTTGCCAGCATATTTCCTTTTGAGAGCTAGCTGACTTCCATATGGAATAACACCATCTTGTGTTCAGTTCCTAAATCTTCACAAAGAACCGTTAAAAGTCGAGTACCTAACGCACTTTTTTTGATATAGTTAACAACATTGAAGCGCAACTTTAAAACATCATTAAGGTTATTCATCATTAAGGTTATTTGGAAGAATCTTAGCCGCCAAAGCTTGAGGGGGATTCTTTTCTTTGACTAATTGTACTAACCCAGAGCGAGATTCAAGCATTGAGGGAGCGCTATCTGTGTACACGCCTATCAAGTTTTGCCATGAAACATCATGTTTGCGAAAAAAATCTGACACTGACATAACATCAACAGCTTTTGTAGATGTCGTTAAC
Organism: Cosmopolites sordidus; assembly: GCA_031761425.1. Lineage (NCBI taxonomy): Eukaryota > Metazoa > Arthropoda > Insecta > Coleoptera > Curculionidae > Cosmopolites > Cosmopolites sordidus. The sequence goes on from JARFXV010000508.1 coordinate 1,278,938, forward strand.
TCTGTAGAAAATAGAATCTTCTCTTTTATTGTATGATTTTGAATGTATCTAACGTAAACTAACAATTGAGAACATTGTGCAACATCCAATTGTATGACAAAAAAAGGTGATTGTTTCATTATGTCTACTACCTGATTTTTATATCTTCCGTATAATCAATGCATCGTTTCACAGTGCCTTACGTTACATGAACGCAACAAGTCACCGTAAGAGTGCCGATTTGACATGCTCCTTATGTCCACTAAATAAAGTTCATTTTCGATATGTATGAGATTGACTTATGTCGAATCGACATTCTTAAGGTAGCCTGACATTAGCTATTACCTCTGTCTTGGTACCCGACTCGTCGTGTGAGCCACCCTTTGCATATCGTCACGCCTCCCACTTTGAAAATCAGAAAATCAGTGGTTTAGGATCCCATTTAATTTCAGCCAACAACAGATCTTTATCTAACCCAACAAGACTTCCTGATTTTATATTGACGAAAAGATTGAAATCGAAATTTCTATTCCTTTGTTGCACATTAGAGAGATGAACTAGTTTGTGTTTAATTTGGTTTGGAAGAAATCGAAATCGAAATTCCTTGGATGCATGTCTGGGAAATAAACCAGATAGGTTTGGTTTGTCCATCTTTTTGTTTAAATGTTGCTGAAGAATCTTAGTAATCACAAGGCACTAGTATAACCAGCATTAATGATAAGTGTGGTATTAATATGCTTTTGAAACTCGAAAAAAAGCATCGAATATCTAACATGGAACTTGTCCACACTTTGGTCTTCCATTCTTATAGGGTTCACTTTTATTTTCAAAATTCAATAATAATCACACTAATGGCCGGTTTTACAATGCAAGAATGATACTTTGATTTGATACTTAAAAGATAAAACTCCACGGTGGCCAGCTGATGTCCCCTCGGTGACTAATCACTTTTTCGGGGAATAAATCATGAAGAGCTGCCTAAGAATCATTCGTGACTTCGGAAGTTGCTTCACCTTTTTGGAAAAATGTGTTTCGGCTGTAGCCAATCGAGTTTTGCATTTCTGAAGCCAAAAAAGTCCGGATCACATGGTAATAACTATTGGAATTAACAGTCTGAGCACGAGCACGGTTATCTTGAAGAAAGTAGGGGCCGATAATTCCTTCGCTTGATATGGTAGCCCAAACGACAATCTTAAGCGAGTGTAATAGTGCAGTTTCAGCGGATTGTGCTGAGCCTAATATCTGCAATTTTTGTTTATTCACGTGGTCTTTGATGTGCAAATTCGATTGATCAGAAAACCATGTTATTTTTTTTTTCGGTTACGATTTTTCACTGTCCTGCAGAATTCGACTCTTTTAGGCGGATTATCAAGCTTCATCTCTTGCACAATAACAATTTTGTAGGGGTGTAAATGTAAATCTGCGAATAATGCGATGAATCGTGGATCTGTGCAAATGTAGAGAAGCTGCGCGGAGTTGCAGGAACTGTCGTGGATCGTCTTTATCAAACTGGCGAACGCGCTCAACATTCGTGCTCGTTCTTGATGTCCTATTACGTCCAGTTGATTTACCCGTCATTGTGATTCCAGTCGCTTCAAATTTGCGCACCCAATGCTTGATTAAATTCGCTCTTGGTACATTTCTCATGGTCCCTTAATTAAAATGTGTCCTGTACAGATATCAAACAATAGTGTAGGAATCGTTTTTATAAAACGCTCGCACGCAAAATGCGCGCTGTGGTTTCATGAAACGATCCATCGCTACTAAACTTAAAAAGTCCCCCATCAGTATTTGGCGCGTTGTTACGAACGAAAACAAAAAAGACATTCTGAGAGACCGTTAAATATCGCAATATTTAATTAGAATGTAAGTTATGTTATATTAAGGTAAATTATTGTCCGCTGATTTTAAAATTTGTGACGTTACATATGGGTACAACTGTTTATATCGATTTTCAGACTCCAGCTCAACAAAAAGCAAGATTAAACAAAATATTACTCAACCTGTTGAGTAAAATGCCTACTAAACAAATCCTCGATGTATCTTATCTTCTGGAAGGAGGCAGGAGACGAAAGAAGCAGGATGCGAAGCAGTGATATATCTGACATGAAAATAGAGTCGTCATTTTACACATATTCTAAATCTGTATTGGATAAAGTTTGTTGCATTTTCTCACAGAAAAAAGATCTCTCGATCTCGTACTGCTGCAACAATTTGATATTTGGGTGATATTTTCAAGATATTTCTGATAAATAAAAATAGTATTTTTATGAAGATTGTTAAAAGCCGAAAGTGAGGTGATGTTAGGAAAGTTATTTCTGTTCAGATTTAATTGTTTTACTGTAAAGGCTATGGACGCTAGTTTTCAAAAAATAGTTTTGAAAAAATCGATCCTTCTTACTGCAAGTTTTTCTCTCCAGCTCCCCCAACATAGAGTCGCAGTAAGAAAGACGTTGTTTTTCTCTATTAAAATAACTAGTCAGTATTGTTAATTATGATGCTTTTCAAGCGATTTTTTTTTTAATTTATTTGTAAATAGGTAAGAAAGAGAATTGTTGGGAGTTTTAAAAAGTATTGGTTCAGGTTTTTAATCAATTTGTTGCAACTATGTTACACTGTATTTTTACAAAGCAGAGGTACAAAACTTATTAAATTTGTCTTTTTAATGCTATTTATTGAACACGTTAACTTTTATTTCTTCACTAACACCCTGTATATATTATATTTTTGCATAGGCTTTTTTTTATTTATTTCTTTTTTTGTAAATTATTAATTATTATCAATAAAGAAGTTATCTTGCCTGTTAGGAAGTAAGGTTAGATTATCTTTCACATTAATTGTATTGATAATATTATTAATGTTTATATCTCACATTAAAGAATAAATTGTTATATTTTATAGAAAATGGTTATTTATTTTTCCATTTCCTTTATCCTTCAAAACAAATTTTAAACAAAAAAAAAACATTTTAATATTTTGTCATCATTCTATTGGTATCAATTATTGCTTGAAATATTTGCATTGAAAAGATTGTGAGTTGCCTGGAAAATTGGGTGGTACTATTCACCTAACACTATCACAATATCATGCAGCTTTTTGTCTGTTTTCCGCGCTCGAAAATTTTTATCAAATAGACTATATTCTGAAGTTTTTATTGCATTATTAAAATTAGAAAGCTAGTGCTAATATCTAAATCAACATTTCCTATTTTATCTCTATTTTGCTACAAGTTATACTTTGCCAGCCGTCTTTAGTTGGTCTCGAGCAAGACGTAGCACGAAATGCAACTGAAGGAATAGTCAAAGACTAATATCGTACCGAAATATACGAAATATTTGCTTCCAAAACTTATTTTCAAAAGACCCCCGTGTTTCTGAAACATAATAGCCAACGAATTTACAGTTCGAATTTTAGATCACGATCACCAATTTCCTTGATGAGTACAGGGATATTAACATGGTTGTTCGCGGCGTGGATCATCATATATCCCATGTCGACGTAAAGGAATCCGTAATATCCCAGATATTTATTCCAAAAAAATTCGTATCAGGGTGAAAAATGCCCCTTAACAAAGTTCGTGTTCCTCGGACAGAAAACTACATTTTAAATCTCACGCATGTGTCTGTCACCTCAAAAATCATTGTTGAGATATGGAAACCTTATCATTTCCTGACTCAGGATACAAACTGCCTCCAACTAGGTTATTTGTGCGTAAACTGTCACACAAAATCGAAGTGTTTAAAATGCTTCGTGCCAAAATGAATTTGTTGTTCAAAATAAATCCAAGAATAGCGCGAAACTTCTAGTGGTCTCTGCCAAATGTCTCAACTGCGAATGAGATCATCCCTTCTCGAGATTCGCAAAGCATCCCAAAAACACAGGTACTATCCCTAAATCTTACTTACTTTACTTAATCCTATACCTTTATACCGTTCGGTGTCAGGCGTGTGGAGTTGAGGTTGTTTTCTATTAATCTCTCTCCATTTCTGCCCATTATGTGACAGTTCCTTAATTTCATCCCATATTATGCCTCTTTTTCCAGCCTCCTCTCTTATCCCATCGATCCATGTTCTGGGTCTTCCTTTACAGTTCTTCATTGCACTCGCCCTTCGTACGCTCGTTTTGTCAGTGTTTTCCAGCAAGCAAAAGCTTTTTCTAAGTCTATGAAACAAATATGTATATCTCTGTTCTTTTTTGTTAGTTTTTCGCTTATTTGTCTTATCGTGAACGGTAGATTTTGCGTACTCCTTCCCTCCTAACGCACATTGCGTTTCCTCCATTGCCATTTCGATTTTGCTCTTTATCCTTTTCTCTAATATTCTGGTCATAAACTCTCCTGATATGATGGTCAATGTTATTCCCCTATAATTATTGCAATCTTTCTTGTCACCCCCTTTATGTACTGGCAATATGATTCCAGAGTTCCATTCCTTTGGAACTTTTACCTTTCGCATAATGTCATTCAACAATTCTGTCAGGCCTCTTCTTGTATCATCTAATTTTTTGAATATCTTCTATATGATTTTCTTGTTCTTCTAGTATACTTGTTCCCGTGTCAGTCAGTTCTCCAAAATATTTTCTTCATCTTTCCATTGTTTCATTTTCCTCCGTAACTACTTTTCCGTTCGTCTTTTATATTCATCATATTGTACTCATTTTTGTCTAAGGTGCTTTAGAGTTCTGTAAACTTTTGGTTTTCTCTATAGTGTTCAGTCATCTTTTCTCCAAATCTTATCCGTGAAGCTTCGCTTTCTTCACTTTTGTCTTTCTTTCTTTTCGTTCTCTTTATATATTTCGTGATCTTTATCTTTTTTTTGTATCTTCTTTTGCGGCCTCCAGTATTATATCTTTGAAAAACTCCCATTTTTCTTCCACTCCTCTCTTTCTTCTTGCTTTTCAAATTTCCTGTTTACTATTTCTTGGAATTTCCTCTGGTAATTCGTTTCTTTGAATCTATAGCTTTTTATTTTCTCTCTATACCCCTAAATCTGAAGCTGCTAAATCCAATCACCTTGCACCCTCTATCAACCCCAGTCGCAGCCTGTTTCTCTAATTTTTTTTTTCTGTGGTGCTACAACCTGTTAGTGAACCTTGACCGCCTTCAATCTTCACCAAACCTTCCAACCAGATCGATATATTGGATCAATTCAATCTGACACTGTGTACGAGGCATCCCAATAAAGCAATGAAACTAGTAGCGTAAGGAGTGGTACCAGTGGAAGAGTGATAGGTCAACATGTGGGGTAGTAGGTACCTCTTCTTCTATACGAGAGAGCTAAAATTTAGATATAAGGCCGACCCGACATCTAAGGTCATTTCGCGGCCGTTCTCGTTAAATGTATGTTAGGGAACATACAAGAGCCATATAAACAGGATAGTCAATTAGGACTAATGATTAGAATAGTACGAGTGTGCACAGAACATACACTGACGGACAAAACATATCAGGTAATTGTATAAATAAAACGGGAGTGTGTGTATAAAGACGAAACATGGGTTAGGAAGTGGGAGTAGTATAAACAGAGGTTGTATATGAAAAGACGAAGTAGAAACAAACAGTAACGCTCAGAAACGAATAGTAAACAAAATAGTAATGACCAGCCTAGACATTGCGGTATGCTATCAGTGTCAAATTTTGTGGAAAATGTTCAAGGATATAAGGAAATTTTTCAGCAGTCCAAAACTGTTTACCGACAGAATTTGCTCTGGACTCCCACCAAGACGATAGAGGGGGAGTGGCTAAAGCTTCGAAATTGGGAAGATGGAAATGGTAGTTTGTAGCTAAACGAGCGAAACGGTGACTGGCGCCGCAGTTTCGGTTATGTGTTTCCATGTTGCATGGATTAATATATATTGGGAATTTGTCGCGTAGATGAAGGTTTTGTCTGAACTTTAGTGACTACACGTATTTAAAGAGGGTACTATGGCGCCAGTGTTCCAGTGGTTCTATCTCAGCAAGACAATGCAAGCTGGTGGTAGGACTCGATCTGAAGGAGCCTAGTGAGAGTCTGATGGCCGAATTTTGAACGACGTCCTACTGCCTAATGTAGGATGCTGAAGCAGAGGAATATGCAACGCATCCGTAATCTAGGTTGAATCTTATAAGTGATTTGTATAAATGTAAAAGGGTGGGCATGGATGATCCCCATCTTGGATATGAAGCCCATTTGAGAATTCTTAGTGATCGGTCACACTCTGTCCTAAGTCGAGTGATGTGATCTCTCCATGTAAGTCTGGCATCAAAGGTGAGACCTAGAAAGCGAAGGGACGGTGTTGATACAATAATAGGAGTTCCAGTCATGGACAGGGTATGTAAGCGAAGACAATGCATTCTTCTGCAGAAGTGGACTGACTTGGATTTCTGAGGAGAGAAAATGAAGCCGGTAAAACGGGACCATTCTTTGAGTGTTCTTAGGCAGCCTTGTATCTTCCTTTCCGCAACCCTTGGTGTTGAGGAAGAAAAGTATATTGAGAGATCATCAGCATATAGTTTGTATTTCACGTCAGTTTCTATATATTGCCCTATTCCGTTAATGGCGATGTTAAAAAGTAAGGGGCTTAATACGCAACCTTGAGGAACCGCATTGGTCAGTGGAAATCGCCTGGAGACCGTGTCGCCAAGTCATACGCAAAAGAATCTGATAAGAAATTTTTGATGAAGTGTAGGAAGTTTCCTCTGAAGCCCAGGTTATGCCCATGTTGTATCGCCAGACAGTGTCTTCTATACGAGTCCGAGTGCCTTCTATACGAGTCTGAACTCTCTAAAGCCACTTTGTGGTCCATAACAATTGCTTTTCAAAACCGGTTTTTCTAGTGCATTCTAAAAATGAGTGACAATTTAGAGCAACGGTGTGCTATCAAGTTTGTTTCAGACTTGGGCATAGTTTGATGGAAACAATGTATTGTCAAGGGGGTAGGTGTTCAGGTGGTTTAATGTGACTCGATTGAAAATGAACCTCGCAGCGGGAGGCCTTCAATTGCAGGAAGTGCTGAAAATATCCACTTAATCTAAGATCTTGTACATTGTGATCGTAGATTGACGGTGAGAATGATCGGGGAAAAGTTGAGTTTGACACGCACAACCGTTCATCTGATTTTGACACGCACAACCGTTCATCTGATTTTGACACGCACAACCGTTCATCTGATTTTGACACGCACAACCGTTCATCTGATTTTGACCAATGATTCGGATATGAACAAAATCTGCGCGAAAGTGGTTCCAAAAAACACGTTTCGCATGATCAAAAAAACAGCCCCTCCTATTCTTTTGATCATTTTTAGGGCCGATTGAAAATGACCTTCATTTAATAGAACGTGTCATTATTAGTGACGAGTACTGAAATTTTGGAATACGACCCGGAAACGAAGCGCCAGAGCCAGGAATGATACATAGCCAAAAAAAAAAAAAAAACAGAATGAGCAAATCAAAGATCAAAAACATACTGATTTGCTTTTTTGATATCCAGGGATCGTTCGTAAGGAATTTGTGCTTTAAGGCCAAAAGGTAAATCAGCATTATTATCCAGAAGTTCTTGGAAAACTTCGAAAAAAGGTCATTCATGTGAGCTCGAACACCAAGAACACTTGTGTACTGAATCATGGTAATGCGCCTTGCCACACAGCGATTTCAATTATCAACTTTTTGCCAAGAAAAAACATCACTGTGACTCCGCAGCCTTCTTATTTACCCGACCCCAAATCGAACATTCACCTCAAATGACACCATTTTGGGACATTGGAGAACATTGGGTTCCAGCACTGCTTCACAAGGCAACTAAACAATATAGAATTATCTTCTTAATCTTTTATTAGATCATCTGATCTGTTTATTTCCCGAAATTTTCTTTCTGCTCTGCAGCAGTTCTTATAATCTAGACTGGCAGCTGTCTCTCCATCCCTTTGGAGGTCTCCCTATTGGTTTTCGGCCCTCTGCTGGTTTGCCTTCGAATATGCCTCGTATGAACCTGTTCCTATGTCTAATTATATTATAATTTATATTTATCTACATTGGTTAATCTTCATCATAGTATTATTAGGTTTAGATTAATTATTTATGTTTTGCACACAAAGTATCTGACGCTTCAGAGTAACAGTCATTAGTGTCATTAGTTTCCCCCTTTAGCTTTCTCTTTTTTCTGGCCTCTCTTAGATATTTATTTCTTTGATGCCTTCTAAAAATTCGTGGGATGTTGCCACTTTAGCTTTGAAATCTATCTTTCCACGGGCAGTAGAGGGTGCGCTAGTTTTTTTTCAGCTTCCTTAACATGATACCTTCAAATGAGCAGTGAACCATAATTTCAGGATGCTGAATGCAAACCTAACCTAACCTACATCTCTCTCATTACTCTGCACAGGTCAAAAAATAACACACACGTGTGTCTCACTTTTACCTTACACGATGTCTCATAATTTGCCTTTGGAGGTATCTTAAATTTGCCCTCTGCATTCATTTACTGATTACATGTTTATACTTATGAATTAAAGTAAAAACAGACAGAGTTTAATAGAGGTCGCCACAGTTACCGGCTGGATAGTAATAAACGTATTCTATCTTTATGGCATTCCACGATAATTTGCCAGCCTAGACTGAATAATTTTGATACTAGAGACACGCAAACTCACATTCGTTTGACAGCGATCCCCATTGAAAGTTTGAACAAACTAAAAAAATGGACGCTTTAGAACGTAGAATTGTAATTTCAATTAGATTTAAAAAAAGTTCAGTCTCATTACTCTATCTACACACCTCCATCAGGTATTATCTAGACACCTAATGTACCTTGCAATCGTAGCAACTGTTTTCCGGCATGGGACTGCAGGCCCACGTCCAACTGTTTCTCTAATATCTCGTCAATAGATTGTTTTCTTTTTCGCGGGTATCATGCCTCCCCCAATTTACCGTGTGTCGTCGCATGTCGATCTTGCTCCCCCCATGAAAAACATGGGCCAAAATCGCCCAGCATCTATAAAAATATCACAAAATATCTAAAGAAATATATAAAGCAGTCTTCTAGTTCTTCAAACAGCAAAACTTGTGCTAGAGTTACAATGAGTAATTTTAAACCAGGTAAAATCTACATAAATCAATAATTTATTGATGGAACAGTTAAAACAAAACAACATGTGAGTTCTTAACAATATATTTCAGTCAAACACTTAATATATCTTTCATTAAATCATTTCCATTTAACACTCTATCACTCATAACACATATTCTGGCTCCTGTAAGAGTTTCTAAAAGATTACAGGCCGCTATTTCCGCGTATGTTACCCCACCCACCACATACAATAAAATAGTTCTACACAACAGTGGATAACCATTGTCATTTCGTACAGCCACTGGTCCCAAAACATCCAACTTGGTTTTAATATCCTCCAAAGGTACAGAATTCAAAATCATACCGGCAACTTGAGTCACCAGTGGTATATAAGCACCACCATAAACATAACTGGGACAAGTGGGGTTTTTTAAATTTACTTTGTCAGGTTCATTTGGTATCTGACGGAAATTTTTGGTGTTTGTATAAAAATTGCTAGAATTAAATTTTGGTAACTTCAAATTAATTTTACCAGGAATGTTGATGGTGGTTAAGTTCTGACTAAATTCCTCGATAAATCCCGCGTTTATAAGATTGATAAATGCAAAACCGTAATGGAAACCAAAATGAAACAAGAATTTTCTCCAAAAAGAATGAATCTCACTTTCTGAGAGTTTTTGTGTGATGGAAATAAAACAGAATAATCTCAATGATAAAAACATGTCATTCTCCTTAGCCAAACTCTCCTCTAGGTAACTCAAATTGGCAGATTTGTTACTATTTTTTAATATATCTATCTCCACTTTTTTCTGCTTTTCATACCTGTGCCCCAAACCATTTATTATACTTTCAGCTGCCAGTAAATGATTGCTTATAAATTGTTTCCTGGATTTTGTTGTTTGCAATTGGGTTTGAACATACCTTTTAATCTCATCCAGAGCCATTTCTTTAGAATTGATTTTTTCAGATTTCAACTGCTTGGTTAATGTGCTCAATACTGAAGTAACCTCGGTAAAGAACCTATTTTTGATGTCTGCATAAATCATATCAACATTACTATTCAAAGCAATGGAAACATGATGTTTCTTTGGTATTGGATTGCATTTATCATCTAATACTATCTCACCTTCGTTTATCTCTTTGTCTGCCTTTACACTCTCACAAATACCTGCTTTAACTGGATAAACTTCACTTAGAAGTCCAGAATATACACCTGGAGTTAACAATGCACTGGTATAATCAATATTTCTGTCAATTATGATAACAGCTCCAAAATCTGAATCAACTTTATCTGTTTCCCCTCTATCTTGACACAAATTCTCATACTGTTTTAAGAGATTATGTGAATGTGATCCTAAGGTTAATATTACCCTTGGTTTACCTGTTAGTACAAATTTGGTATAACAAAACCATTCACTTTACTATGCATTACTATGCAATCATTGTTACTAACCTGTTACAAAGCCAAGTTGCCATAAACTTTTGGATAAAACTGGAAGGAAAGTTAAATTTTCATGAACATAAAGGCTCTTGTACAAAAGTGGCAATTCCAAACTCAAAATGCCAGTGTCAAGATGTATGGGCATCCACTGAAAGGAATGAAGTTTCACTACACTATCCATCAATCCATATTCTTCCAGTTCTTCCTCAAACAATTGTGAAACTTGTGGTATAGTTACAATGTGAAATTTATTATTTGGAGGGTTTTCTATATCAACTTGAGCTCGGATTTGACTGACAACTTGATTAAACATCTTAAAATCCGGATATATCAGATAAAAAATAACATTATCGTTGAACGTCGGAGCAACTGACTCAATTTTGAATATTTTTTCAATCCCATTTATCCTAAACAGTTTTACAATATTACAGGAAATTATTTTCATTTTTAACACTTACTTTAGCCATTGCACGCCACAAACTCTCTCTAAAGGTTTTATAAGGCTTGGCTCTATAATTAAGTATTTTCTATTTGGATTTACACTTAGGATTTTTGATAACAGAGCCTTAGATATTTCTTGTAATGACGATAATTTCTTAAATACATCCATTCTAAAGTACTGTTAATTCAAAATGTTTTCATTATGCATACATATATATTTGGATTGCGCTGGCAGACAGCTGATTTACATCAGACCTACAAAAATGACAGTGAGCAACCAATAACTCTTCTTTAATTTTATTTAGAATTTCTCCAAGAGGGAAAATAATTTGTAAAAAAATAAGAACTAACATTTTAAATATAAAACTGTGTTATCATCTTAATTTCATTCATTTTATGTATTTAAAATTGAAATAATTTTAATTTGGAACTTTATTCTCATTCATAAAAACAATTTTGTATGACAAAAATAAGTTTAATACGGTAGAAGTACGGTATAAATTATAATTTTCATTTCGGTGATTAAGGTTAGGTTGTCATTATCCAGAAAGTTTTCGAATCTGACGTTCCAGTGGTTTTGAAATTATTTTCTTTTCAGATTAAATGCTATAGTGTGTGCGTACTGGAAAAATCCGTAATGAATTTTCTCAAGATTGCGAGAAATACGAGGCTAACCAACACAACAAGAAATCTTGTGCGTTTAGCTACCGAGGGGAAGAGAGACCTTTGTAACATAACCTCAAGAAATGTGAAAAATAAGGATTTATATGCAATAACATTTAGAAATAAAAGAGGATCATATTTAGGTTGTAAAAACAGGTTTTTACAGTCAGTTCAGAACAGTAGACCAGTGGCATCATTGCGATACTATACCACAAAAGATACTGGTGGTACTGATGACTTACCTCCAGAAGATGAACCTTACAATCCACAATTGCCAGCCACTGTAGCAGTTCCCGAGGTAATCTAAAACAAATATGTACTTTTTAAACACTTGGATATACGTTGAATTTGATTTTTTGATGAATTTATTTAATTATTTTCTATCCTGTCACCCTTTTTTTTATACTATTTTACTAACTAGTTTTACTATTTAGTTCAAGCAGCATTCATTATCCCAGGTTTTCAGATATTTTTATATTCATAAAAATATCCACTTAAAACCAAAACATATTCAATCTATAATACATACTGAGGTCATATTTCTCTAAGACAAAAACATTTTAAGGCAAAAAATGCCCTTATATGGAGTTAAGGTAATAACTTTTGTAAATTTAACCAATGATTAATAATTGTAGAGCAACATTTTTATTACTCTTTTGCAAAATTTGAAAATTATAAGAATTAAAATTTTAAGCAAATATGTAAAAAAGTATAAGTGGCAAGCATTAATTAATTATTACTAAATGAATAAACTGCAAATAAATTATTGAACAATGTTAAAGAATTGTAATAAATTAAGAATCGCGACATACATAGCTAAAATCGATGAAATAATGACACCTGAGTTAACTAACCTTTTTTAGATGATCGGTCATGATAAAGAATGTTTAAAATTATTTCACTTTCATAGTACAAGTATTAATGTTTAGTTCTTCAATTTAAAAGCAAAATTGTATTCTGTACGCGAGTATTATGATATGCTTATGTATGGAGAAGCTCTCCAAAATTCCAAGCGATAAGGCCGCTTCCACCTCAGCTAGCATTCGTAAAAGTTTCTCAAGGACGTTTGGATATGGACAATGTGGTTCCAAAATGCCACTAACGTCGTGGTGAAACATCAGTCCTGAAGTTGACGAACAAATTTTACATCTTGTTAAAGAGGAAATTACTAGAACTATTCGAAGCTTTCCGTGACATGTTGGATTTTGCCATAAATTGTACATAGAAGACTAAATGAGCAATTAGTGTACCGCAATCAATGTACTGTACTGTTATTATGTACAAGGGGTACAACCACTCTTATCTGTTGATTTTTCACCTGAGCAAAAATATGAATGGTTTATTGGCCAAAATCAAAGAAATTAAAATTTTTGGTTTGATATTTTATCAAGCGACGAAACTTCATTCACGAGAAATGGGAATTTGGAATTTTCACAGCTGGGTAGATGAAAATCCCTATGCAATTACCGCAAAAAAAATGTTCAATATTTGAGCGAGAATAGTGGAAGAGAGTGTCCGATATAGGGTTACTTCAATTCTTCTATTGGAACCTTTGGTGTGAAACACTAAACTTGAAGAGATTTACCACTAAACACCAAAACACTTTTTGAACTGCTAGACGCACGTTTCGCAAACCATGTTAGCATCATCAGGAGATGATTTAATCTAATTCTAAAATTAAACTATGTTCTATTTATATGAAAATCATACCTAACGAAGCGTGTAAAAATCATGAACCGTGAAATGTACTAAGCCTTACATTAATAATTGAAAAAGTAGACTGAAAGGAATCGGTCCGTTATCTCGGTTCATGATTTTCTTACATTTTTCTATTTGAATGCTTTCATATGCATCCAAAGCCCTATTATTATTAACACTTTTAATTAGTCTTAAGATTAATTAAGAGGTCGTTAGGTATGGTTTTCATATAAATAGAACATAGTTTAGTGTGAGAATTAGATTAAATCATCTCCTGATGATGCTAACATGGTTAGCGAAACGTGCGTCGAGCAGTTCAAAAGTGTTTTGGTGTTTAGTGGTAAATCTCTTCAAGTATAGGGTTATTTGTTTTACTCCAAATAATAGACAGGATTATTTCAATTCTTTAAAAATCGGTTGCCAAATTCTTTTGGAAAATGTACCCCTTAAATTGCGTTTGAATATGTGCTATTTACGTGATATCTGCTGCTCTTTGCTTTATTTTTATTTCCTCTATGGTCTTATGTATATGTTCTGAATTCTTGACATTGTTTGAATAAACGACAAATTACTTGTATATGAGCCTCCAGACGATTGCAATAATTGATTTTTTTAATGAAAATATGAAACGAAAAAAACAATTTATATTATATTGTTCATAAAAAAATTGCGCCAAAACAACATGGTAGTGTGATTGACTTGCCTCACCCTTTAGAAAAGCATTAAATAAAGTGGTTTCTTAGGTATGGCCTCATGTACCAGTAATAGCCATCAGCAGAAACATAGTGTTTCCAAGATTTATAAAACTCATAGAGTTAACAAATCCGCAATTAATTGAATTGATCAGGAGGAAAGTCAAACTAAATCAACCTTACTGTGGAATTTTCCTTAAAAGAAATGAAGAAAATGAGTCAGAGGTAAAACAGACTTATAAAGATCTGGACTAATAGAATTAAGTTCCCGTGTTTTAGGTAGTAAATAATACAAATGAAGTGTTTGATGTAGGGGTTTTTGCACAAATTCATGAGATGCAGGACTTAGGTGACAGACTCAGATTGGTAGTGATGGCTCATAGAAGAATTAAAATAACTGGACAGATTTTTGACACATTAGATGATGAGCCTAAAGGTAATATCTTAAATAATTATTATAACTGTCATGTCTTTCTAACAGTAAATGTCTTGTTCTTATACTTCGACTGAAATTTAGTAACAGTCAACAAATATTTAATAACTACAATTAGTTGTCAGTTCTCAGCATTGTTACTTGATAAAATACATCATTTGACCTTCATCAGGTGTGATTCTTCATTAATATATTTTTTGTTGAGAGATGGCGCTGGAAACAAGAGTCGGTTCACAGTCGAATCTTTTTTAGAAATTCATTAACCGAAAATAACTTCAAGTGTTCAATAATATTAGTGCATGATGCATGATTGCCATTAATAAATCTAGGATTGCATGACCATTTGAACAATACTTGAGAAAAAATAAGTGTGTATAAATTCCGTTAACTCGAGAAGATTTGAACCCGATCTGATGATGCTAACGTGATCAGCGAAACGACTCTTTAGAAACTAGAAACAAGTTATTTGGTGTATTGTAGAAAATCTCCGCAAAACCAAATATCCGCGCCAAAAAGATTTTATTCTGTATATGGTGGGATCAGCTGAGAGTTGTGCATTATCCTCCAGTGAATCATGTATTGTTAAATGATTCTGGCGCGATCTTCATCCTGCATCCTTCAAGCATATTATATTACTACAATCTCATCACTGCTTTACAATCATACAAATCATGTTTACTAAAAAATGAAATATCTTACCTGATCCAAGTAATGAAAGAATACGTCTGTTTACTCGATTTCTGTTCATAGCAGAACCGATCCCGCTGAAACTACATTTTCCCGCGTTCAACACTGCCATTAACGTCCCCAAAATTTCAGAAGAAACCGACACAAGAGGGCGCAGAAAAGGGCGCAATAATCGACTGAAAAAAACCTTCCCTGAAATCAAAACGGTCGAAGACAAAGCCCAACCTCGACAAAGCGGGGAAAGCCCAAAAGAAACAAAGCCCGAACCTTTGCTGATGGCTGAGGTAGAAAACGTAGTTCACAACAAGTTCAGACAGACGGAAGAGGTGAAGGCTTTGACTCAAGAAGTTATAAAGACGATTAGAGATATCATCAGCTTGAATCCTCTTTACAGGTGAGTTTCCTCTTTTTGTTTTTGTGTTGGAGATACATTTATATTCTTGCTCTGCAGGGATAGCTTACAACAGATGATGCATCAAGGACAAAGAGTGGTGGACAATCCTGTTTATCTTTCAGATCTAGGAGCTGCCCTTACTGCTGCTGAAAGCAAGGAATTGCAAGAAGTTTTGGAAGAAATGGATGTAAGTATTGTACTATATTGTTACCAAAGTGTTAAATAGCACTCTGATGTTGTTAACATAATTAGCGAAACGCGCGAGGAATGAGTTCAGTGATTAAGTTTCCGGTTTGCGATTTATTTAAGCAAAGCCTAAAACATTTTTATTTTAGATACCAAAACGTCTGATGCTTTCTCTGTCGCTGTTGAAAAAAGAATATGAACTGTCGAAGTTGCAACAAAAGATCGGCAGAGAAGTGGAGGAAAAAGTAAAACAACACCATAGGAAGTACATTTTGCAGGAACAGCTCAAAGTTATAAAGAAGGAACTCGGTTTGGAAAAAGAGGATAAGGACGCTATAGGCGACAAATTCAGAGAACGCATCAAAGACAAAGTTCTACCTCAGGCTGTCAGTGTCGTAATAGATGAAGAGTTAAACAAATTAAACTTTCTGGAAAGTCATAGTTCAGAATTTAAGTAATTGGTCTCAAAATAATAATGTAAACACCTCTAATTGTTATTTTCTTGCAGTGTCACCCGAAATTACTTAGATTGGTTGACCTCATTGCCTTGGGGCATTCAAAGTGAGGAAAATTTGAATCTTCAAAGAGCATCAGAGATATTAGACCAAGATCATTACGGTATGGAGGATATAAAAAGAAGAATTTTGGAGTTTATTGCAGTAAGCCAGTTGAAGGGAAGTACCCAAGGAAAAATTTTATGTTTCTATGGACCTCCTGGTGTAGGAAAGACGAGTATAGGTAAATGAAGATAATGATAATATACAAAAATGAAGTTATATTCCATGTGTTTTCAGCTAGATCAATTGCCAGAGCTTTAAATCGAGAATACTTTAGATTTTCTGTGGGAGGTATGACTGATGTAGCTGAAATTAAGGGGCACAGGCGTACATACGTAGGAGCAATGCCCGGAAAAGTGATACAATGTTTAAAGAAAACAAGGACGGAAAATCCTCTTGTCTTGATCGACGAAGTTGATAAAATCGGAAAGTAAATTATTGAATTTCAGTGAGATTCGACAGAAATATATATTTTTATGTATTTATAGAGGATATTCCGGCGATCCAAGTTCCGCATTGTTAGAACTCCTTGATCCAGAGCAAAACTCAAATTTCCTTGACCATTATTTGGATGTACCAGTGGATTTGTCCAAAGTTCTTTTCATTTGCACGGCAAATGTAGTCGATACAATACCCGAACCTCTCAGGTAGGAAAGAAAATCAACAACATTCACAGTGGAATAATAACTTTTGAAATTAAAAAAATCAATTGGTCACTTTGTCAACATTATTTATTTTTATTCAAAATACATCCCTTCTGCATCAGTACACTGCTAGGTATGTTCAATCAATGCTTGCATAGATTTTTTTATGTCGATTTTCGAAATCGCCTCTGCTACATATCTTCCCACGTCCTTTTGGACTTGTGTAACACTGGCAAAACGTTCCTTTCATGGCCAGTTTGAGTTTCGAGACCAAGAAATAGTCACACGCGTATAAATCAAGGAAATGCGGAAGATGTTGAAGCATATAGACTTGTTTTTTTCGCCAAAAATGCAAGAAACAGCGACCTGAACGATAATTCAGTCCTCACTTAAACGATTCTCTTCCACAAGCGGTCTATAGCATCCAGATAATATTTACCAGTGACATTTTGACCCTGCGGATCGAATTCCCGAAGTATAATATCTTTAGAGTCGTGAAAACAAATCAACATTGTCTTCTCTCGTGACTTCTGGAAACGCAATTGATGATTTCGGATAGTCTGGGGACTTATCATTTTGGCTTTTTGTTTGTATTTCGTACTTGAAGCACCAAATATCATCTTAAAGCACGCAATCTCACCAGTTACAATCGATTCCAAGAATGTGAAGTTCTGTTTGGCTGTTTTAGTAAGGTCCTTGCGATGTTCAACGCATGTTCAAACAAGGAATTTCTTGGTCCTCATTTAAGGCGTGAGGAACAAATCGGGCACAGACTTTTCATTTATTTCTATCTTTTGTCATATTTAATTCCTCCGCTATCCATCTCACAGTCGAATTCGTATCGTAGCTCTTCGCAGTTTTTGTTTCCTGGAATCGCTTATACCACTCAAACACACGTGTACCGAATAATCAATCATCACCATAAACTTTTTTCATCAATTCAAATGTTTCTGTGAAAGTTTTACTGAGCTTGAAACAAAATTTAACATTAGCTCTTTGTTTCATCATATTTTGTGACGAAGTGACAAAAGGTACTGTCACCCTAAGCAGTGTAACTTGAAAATCCGTTGATCGATTCTAATGATGACGGTTTTGTTTTATACAGGAGATGTACATCTTTCAGATTATAGGTTGTTTCAATAGATGGCTCTAGTAGTTTTCTTTAAATTAAAAATGTTCCCGATATTTTTCTGAACATATACGTGATGTGGCTATTAAATAACGAGACTACGCTGCTACACATGAAGTACGCATGCGCCAAACGCTAGCGACCAACAGCTTTTTAGCGTGAAGCTTTCTTTTGCAGTTCCTCTCGCTTCTGTAAACAAATCCGTATAACCGTAGCTTTCATTCGCATTAGAGTTATTTTTTTGTTTCGCCCGAAAGATTTTAAGTCTAACAATAGAGCAACGAATTGTTGTGAAATTTCACTTGAAACTTGGAAAAACCGCTACTGAATCTTATAATTTATTGAAAGAAGTGTATGGCAATGAATGTTTATCGCGTACACGTGCTTTTCAGTGGTTTAAGCGTATTCAAGATGGCCAAGAAGACGTTGAAGATGATCCACGACCGGGTCGACCTTCCACGTCAAAAACGGACAACAATATCGGAAAAATCGGTTATCTGGTTCGATCTAATCATCAGTTAAGTATTCGTGCGATAGTTAAAACTGTAGGAATTGACAAAGAATGCGTATAGAGTATATTTTACATAACATTTTTAACATGCAAAAAGTGTGTGCCAAAATGGTGCCTAAAATTCTCACATTTGAACAAGAAGCTCGCAAAAATGTTTGTACTGATTGCCATTGAAAATGATTCAAACTTATTTGAAAGGATATTTAGCATGTGACGAATCGTGGTTTTTTACTTATGATCTTGAAACGAAGCGCCAATCCATGCACTGGAAGAGCCCAAATTCACCCTGAGGCAAAAAAGCTTGAATGAGAAAATCAAAATTTAAAGCAATGATGATTGTTTTTTTCGATATTTATGGGATTATATACCTTCACTGGATTCCTAAAGGACAAACAATTAATCAACATTACTACAGTCACGTTCTTGATGAACTCCTTGACAGAATAAGGAAAAAAAGACCCGAATTGTGGAAGGATAAGTCATGGGTTATCCACCAAGACAACGCGCCGGCTCATTCCGCATTGTCTGTCAAGAGGTTTCTAGCCAAGTACAGTATCCCAGCGTTAGACTATCCGCCTTATTTGCCGGATCTTGCGCCGTGCGACTTCTGTTTGTTTCATAAGGTGAAATCTGCATTAAAAGAAACAATATTTGAGTTCGTTGAAGCTGTGAAAGAGAAAATGGCACGCGTTCTGAAGGAGATGACAAAAGAAGACTTCCAACACGGTTTTGAATAATGGAAGATTCGCATGGAGCGTTGAGGGATAGAGAAGGGGGTGTATATTGAAGGTGATAATAAGTAAATATGTATGAAATCAAAATAAATTGTTTTACAGCGTCAGTCTCGTTATTTAATAGTCACACCTCGTAACTGTTCCCGTATACAAATCATGTGCTTCTGATTATTATAACTAAAATGTGAAACATGTTTATGAGGAAAAACCTATCCTACTATTTTTTGCCTTCCAAAAAGTATCTTCCAATTCTCCAAGATAGTTCGCTGTTTCGGCAATGATTTCTTCATTTGATGTGATTTTTTTTTCCAGGCAGCTATTTTTCATGTTTATAAATAAAAGAGGAAGAAGTGGTAGGAGCCAAATTCTGAGAATAGGGTGGATGGGGTATCAATTCGTCGCGCATTTTAAACAATTTCACTGTAACGGCGAACGAATGGGCATATTTGCGTTCGAAGACTATGGAAACAAAACTAAATGCCATATGATAATGAGAGTTGATATTCAGAAATTCAAGAACCTTTGTGATCGGACTGCCACCTATCGTAAAAGTATCTGACATTTCACTCTGTTCTCGCATATTTGCTTTAAGGCGATTACACTTTCAACATTTAAAACAACTCTTTGTGTAACGTGAATTGTAACGACTCTAATGTAATGTTCATCGGGAAACTACAATTGACCGATGCACCGACGTTAAACTCCGTGTACTAATAAAACTCGAAAACGTCAATTATAAGCGATAACGTTGATCACTTTTGTGAATTGTTTGGTAAGGATCTGATCAAACCCTCAATAAGGCGAGAATTCCTACCAGTTTTCGATATAAAATGAATATTGACGTCTCAATGACTCACCCTCCGCATTTTCCAGATTTAACGCCTGTTGATTATTTGTTGTTCTCAAGAGTAAAATCTCAGTTTAAAGGGTATATTACTGTTAAAAGAAAGAAAACTATTTTTTTTTCAAATACTTCTCCCCCGTTGTATGCCACAATTTCAATGATAAAAGTAATGACATTAAGTGGTGTAATAATTAAAATTTGTCTTTTTGATAGAGATCGTATGGAGATGATTGATATGTCAGGTTATGTTGCTGAAGAAAAATTAGCGATAGCCAAACAGTATCTGTTGCCTCAAGCGATGAGAGATAGCGGCTTGAAAGATAATCAAATTAAAGTGGAAGATGAGGCCCTGAATATTTTAATAAGGAATTATTGTCGAGAATCAGGAGTGAGAAATCTGCAGAAGCATATTGAAAAGGTAATTATATGTATATATACAAAGGGACTAAATGTTTTTAATCTCATAATAGTGTAAATGTATTATACAACACTTATTATATATGATTTCAGGTTGTAAGAAAAGTGGCGTACAAAGTAGTCAAAGAAGAAACGCAATTTATTGATGTGGGTTCGCAAAATCTACAAGAATTCGTCGGCAAACCGGTGTTTACCCACGACCGGATGTATGAATTAACACCACCTGGAGTTGTTATGGGTCTAGCATGGACTGCTATGGGTTAGTATAATTTAGCACTGAACTAGGCATGTTTTAAAATGAACATTGTTTTAATCCGTACAGGAGGATCAACGCTTTACGTTGAAACTACAACAAGAAGAGATTCTTCTCCGGATAAAGATTCAGAAGGTTCCTTAGAATTGACAGGACATTTGGGAGAGGTGATGAAAGAATCGGCCAAAATTGCTCTCACAGTTGCTAGGAACTATATGTCCCGGCATGATCCATCAAATAAATTTTTATTGTCTAGGTAAGTACAGAAAATCTAATAAACCTTTTGCGTTAACTGAGTTAAAGGGTCTTTCAAATTAAACATTTTTTTAAATTTTTGTATAAAACACAGATGGCGTTATGAATTTGCCTAGGTCTAGGCTCATTTCAGATGTCTAATGTATGACATTTATAGAAATGAAGTTGGATATATAGAAATGGAGTAACACAATACAACGCGTTAAAATTGTTGAATTGTTTTATGAAAATGGGCGTTCAGTGAAAAATGTTTTGAGATAATTACGTCGCTGCATGTCCATCTGATGTCATTTTGAATTGAATTGTTCAAAAATTTCAAGAAACTTGTTCTGTAGAAGATAAAAGAAGAACATTATATAGTCATGGTGGTCATTCACAAGAGCATATTGAATTGGTATGTGAAGGTGGTGTTGCTGAAGACCCAGAAGTTTCCATTAGTCGACGTTCACAACAATTTGGACTTTCTGAATCCACAACATGGCATATAAGGTTCATATAACACAGAAACTAAAACCATTGGATCATTCAAAACATCGTCCGTGATTTTTTTAAATTAAAAATAAATTGTGTTAGATCGGCGCGCGCAATTTCGTCCCATACTAAAAATACACTCTGATCTGTTTCCCCAGCAATATTCACGATTAATTCATGAGAAACCTTTACATCCTAAACGAGTCACTGGTTGATGTGAATTATGGTCAGGAGGTGTAATTGGACCGTATTTCTTTCAGAATGCTGAGGGTCAAGCTGTAACTGTGAATGGTGTTCGATACCGTTAAATGATATCAGAATTTTTGTGGGCTGAATTGAATAATATTTATCTGAAGGTTATGTGGTTCCAATAGGATCACCTCACCTGCTAATGAAACAACTGATTTATTGAGAGAAAAATTTCCTGGCCAAGTTATTGCAAGAAACAGTGATGCTACTTGGCCTCCAAGATCATGAGTTCTGATACTGTTGGACTATTTTATTTGAGGTTATGTGATGAGCCAGGACTATAAAAACAATCCACAATCGATTCCTGAACTAAAGGAGGAAATTATTTGAGTCATTGGTGAGGTAGAGCCAAGGTTATGCCAAAATGTCATCCAAAATTTTCACAAGACAGTGGATATCGGTGGAGTAGCAAGAGGTGCTCATTTGGCAGATATTGTCTTTAAATATGTTTAAATATGCACTATCCTTCAATTATCAATAAAAAGTTTTTTGAAACCAACCCAAATTCTGTGTTTTATTCAAGAATTTAAAAAACCGCTCAATTTGAAAGGCTCCATTATTAAATTTAGGAAATTATTTGGCTAAGTAGTGTTTTTTTTCTAGTCATCTTCACCTGCATGTGCCAGAGGGAGCGACACCTAAAGATGGGCCCAGCGCAGGTTGTACAATAGTGACAGCTCTTTTATCATTAGCCAAAAATAAACCAATCAGACAGGATTTGGCAATGACAGGCGAGGTGTCTCTCATGGGTAAAGTACTGCCGGTTGGCGGTATCAAAGAAAAAACCATCGCAGTAAGTACATTTTCTTACATAGTATGTCTAGAAAGTTCCCAGATTGACTAGGGTAATAATATATATATATATATATATATATATATATATATATATATATATATATATATATATATATATATATATATATATATATATATATATATATATATATATATATATATATATATTACAGATTTTAGCGTTATCTTTCTGAAAATTGTGAGAGAAGTGCTTTTTTTGTAATTACGTCCAATTCACGCGTTGCATGATTCAAGATCGCTGAAATATCTTAAAAAAATTGCTCCCTCAAGCCAGTTCAGAAGAATAATGAGGATGGTATTACTAGATGTACCAGCTACTAGATGGTACCACTAGAAACAAGAAAGTGCGAAATAATTCTCGTAGTTATTATAGATGAAACTAAAAAATCGGCTCATACAAACTATTTCAGCTGTCGTCTAACGGATGACACCTCCTATTTTTCCCGAAACAAAAATAAGGACATTTTAGGCCTACGACGCTTATTCAAAATGTTCTCGGTTTGACAAAGATTTTTTGGATTGTTTTTCGGATTTTCCAATGTAGTCACTTTCAAGCTTTTTAAGACGACCACTTCAAATAAACCTCTCCACTTTCGGCGAACCATTTCTTCGGATTTCGGAAAATGAAATAATCACTGGGAGTAATATTCAAAGAATATGGTGCATGTGGAAGCGCACGCACCTGTTTGGACTGCTGCTTCGTTTCTGGAGTGTAACAATGAATCCATGTTTATATAACATAGAAGAACCTCAGAAGCGCATTTAAATTAGAGTAAACACCAGAAGAGAACTGTTCATTTGTATGTGTTTTTGGTCGATTCAAAAAATAAAAAACAAACAAAAACCAAAAAAAAAACACCCATTGATTAGGTAGCTTTTTTACATTGAAATTCGCAATCTAATGGACACGTACTGCCGAAATGTTGGCAATGTCATTTAATAAGAGTGTCACGACCCCTTTTAAATTGAGCAGTCCACTTTTACCATCGAAAACGAAGGGGATTAAAGGGGGATGTAACTCTCTTTGTAGGCCCATCAGGCAGAAATCCTTTAAAACAAAGATCAGCTCGAACTTGTTTGCACTGTACCCAATCATCACAAACAATTAACTAAACGCACGTGTCTGAAACTTCGCAGCACGCCATCGAAAAAGAAAAACGAAAAATACTTGACAAATCATCCAAACTATCTCTGGGTCAGGCTGGGATCTTTATATTGTGTACTTTATATGATAACATTTGTTCATATTTGTTTCAGGCTAAAAGATCTGGTGTGAAATGCATAATTCTTCCTGAAGAAAACAAGAAAGACTTTAACGATCTACAAACATTCATTACAGAAGGTTTAGAAGTCCACTTCGTCAGCCACATAGATCAAATCTATCACATAGCATTTCAAGAATAGTGTTTAATATTAAAAAATAAATATTTTTGAAAGAATAAATGCTGTCAAACAGTTGTTTATTGAAATTACTTGTCTTTGAAAAAGCCAAGTGTTCTTCTTTGGCTGTGTATTTTTTTAGGAAGAACTCATTCGGAAAAAACAGTTGTTATTAGAGTGTTTTTGTCCGTACAGGCTTGGGATATTTATAGCGTCTTGAATATATAAGACATTCTAAAGAGAAACCATGAAGATTTGCTGTATGTATAAGTCAAGGTTTAGTATACTTAGTTGACACTGCAAAAAAGACTGTTATTGAATAAAAAGGGTGTTTGATATCATTTTTACTCATTTTTGTTCTGTATAAAAAAATGTTTTCTATTGTACAAAACTGTGAAAAATACATAATTTTGATATTTTTTTTTGTATTTACTTCTTTGTTATCCAGTTTGGTCCCTTCATTTATTCATTTGGTTAGTTCCATACCAGGAATTGTCTATTCATAAACAAGTTTTTTGTTGCAAGTTGGTATCAATCAAACCAAACCTAATTATCACGTAGAGTTTTGGCGCCATCTGTCGACAAGTTTGTTTACCCTGTGTTGCTTGTGTTGGCCGAAAGTCGTTTTTAACCAGTATAAGCGGATAATTTGAAAAAACACATCGCTCAATAAGTCCCCCCGTCTGACAAATAAGGCACACTTTTTTGCAAATTTAGACTTTATTCATCAATATATTCTCCTTGAAGAGCAGTACTCATTCCAACGCTTTTCCGATATTTCCACACCTTTTTTATAGAACGATTTCTCTTTGCCTTCAAAATATCCTTCAGTTTCGACAATTACCTCTTTATTGGAGCGAAATTTCTTTCCAGTGAGCATTTTTTCAGGTCTGAGAATAGGAAAGAGTCGCTGGGGGACCAGATCTGGAGAGTACGGTGGATGAGTTGCCAACGATTTGTGACACGGTGCATCGTCTTGGTGACACAACACTTGTTTTGTTCATTTCGAGCCTTTTTTGCGAACTCGTCCTTCAAATGCACCAATAATGCTATATAATACTTATTATTAATGGTTTTATCTTTTCGAGATCATCGATGAACAATATCCCATACGCATCTCAAAATACAGAGGCCATAATACCGTGCCTGCCGATGGTTGTGTTTTTGGTCGTTTTGGATGGATTTCACCAGTTGCCGATTTGACTCCGGAGTGTAGTGATCCATGTTTCATTCATTATCATATACAGCATGAAAAAAATCTTTTTATTTCCTTTTAACAGCTCCAAACATTGCTTAGAATCACCAATCCGTTGTTGTTTTTGGTTTGCTGTGAGCAAACGCGGTACCCATTTCGAATAGCAATTTACGCATTCCCAAATGTTCATGCAAAATGATGTAAAAACTTCCTTTCGTTATCTTCATCATATCAGATCTCCTGTAGCTCTATTTTACAGTTTTGCGAGATAATTTTATGAAGTTTTTTGTCCGGTGTAACCACTTCATTCGTCGAGAGCGGTCAATATCATCGGTGCTTGTATGGACGCGTTTGAATTCAGAGTACCAATCAGTTATGCTTGATTTTCCCCGGGCAGACTCCGGGTAATGTTTTTCAAGCCATTGTTTTGCTTCAACGGTATTTTTTTCATCAAAAAGCAATTGTTTTGAAAATAACAAAAGTAGCATCACATAAAGCACACCTCAGAAACTAGTAGACAGATTGTCGTGAAATTTTGACACATAACGTTTGAAGGTTGACACAATCGACCCCAGGTAAGGAATTTTCGTAAGTGACACCATCTTTATGTCAGACCGGGGATTTACTGACCGATGTGTTCGACCGAAACGAAAGTCGAACAATTTGACCAGAATTTATTAATCTAAATTCTGGTCGAACTTCAAAGTCTTCGACTAACAAAAACATCAACAAAATGAGGCAAATGGTGATAAAATATGATGGTGATGGTGATAAAAAACTGGTGATAAATCGTCGTCGAGCTTAAGAAAGATAACTCACGGTTTGGACATGTCTCACTAATCCGTTCGTACCATTTCAGTTCAGCTTCAGCATAAAAGTTGCTGAAAATTTACTTAAACGAGTCAATTTGAGTTTATTAATTTGATATGAATACCAGCCAACAAGTTTCGGAATAGCAAAAAAACAATGTAAAATCGCATGAAAATCAAAGTCATTTTGATCATACTCTTTGATTATGGTGGTTTTAAACTCAAAGAGATGGGCAGATTAGAACAGTCAGTCAGGAGAGATGAAACTTACAATATCTAAAGTATTTCAAAAATAAGAATAGAAACAAGAATAAAATAAAGAAGACTTCTGTAGTGAACAAAAACAAATATGGAAGCTTATAAAGAAGCAGAAAAGCGAAAAGAAATCTATGCATGCAAAACCATGGCACCCTATTTTACGCAATTTTTTATTATTGTATATAATATACACAGATATAATAGTAAATAAAAAAATAACGATAAAGAGAGAAGACAAAAGCACCAGAAAACTAAAAAACAGTGGCGGCTCATGAAGGAGGGCGTTGGAGCGCCGTCCCTCCTGCATTTATCACAGTAAACAATTTTTCAGAGCAAAACGCCATATTTTATTTCCGTTCAGTTTCTTTCCTTTAACTTTAAGATATTATTAAAAGTTAAAATCTGTAAGTGTAGAAGAACGTCTGTCGACCCATCACATCAAATAATGCCGATAAAAATTCCATCCTCTCGCCACAATCTCGTGGTTGGCGTTACATATTTTGTTGGTTGCCAGGATTTGGGGGTTTAACTAAAACATTCTATTTGGACGTAGATTCCCTGC
This sequence comes from Cosmopolites sordidus, assembly GCA_031761425.1. Lineage (NCBI taxonomy): Eukaryota > Metazoa > Arthropoda > Insecta > Coleoptera > Curculionidae > Cosmopolites > Cosmopolites sordidus. The sequence continues at coordinate 1,305,677 of JARFXV010000508.1, forward strand.
GACCGAACGTGTCGGTAATTAGTTTTAAACGCTGATTTGACGGATACTGAGCGTTTGATGTTTCGCCTCGCGTATTTCGTTCGCCTCGTGAATACTTGTTTTGATTTGGGATTTGCTGTGTGTACACACTAAGTAGTACTTTTTAAATAAAAATAATCAACTTTCAATTGCAAACATGAAGAGGTCATTTTAAATAGTTAATAATGACTAATTTAAGTTTAGAGGAGGAAGTTGAATTAAAAACTAACGGTCGTCTCCGTGTCGAATTTGAGTCAAGTTTAAAAACAATGTAAAAATAGTTTTGCGCAAAAATTTGACAGTAAACTATACAATAGTATTTTGTGGCTATGTGGTTGAGAAGACACTAATTCTTTGTTTTGTTTCGTGTGTTTATTGTTTAGTGGTGAGCAGCAATGGTTTAGTAAAGGAGTGAGGGATCTAAAACATTTGTTAGCAAAATTAAAAAGCACGAGAAATCACCTACACATAAAAGTAACCTAATGAGCTTCCAGTTGGATAAAGTAAATATTGGTTCATCATTAAGTTCTGCATATGCGAAAACAATAAGCGAGCATAATGAAAGTGTAAGAAAAACGGTTTGGTTTGGTACAGTACTAAAATTGATTCCATTTTAGAAAAACATATGAATGACTCGACTCATATGACCCGTCCTCAAATGTACTTGTTGTTTTTCTGGTTCACCTCCTGTATAGGGTTTCAATAGTACGAAAAGTTAAAAAGGAGCAAGGAGAAAGAAAAAAAAAATCTTCAGCATCACTATTTTCTTCTACGCCCTCGCACTATAAAAACCCACGAGCGGCCACTGGTAAAAAAATCATCAAACTTCTGCATACAGACCAGATAGCGAATTATCTACTGAAACACGGAAATCAGTATCTGGTTCAACAATTGCAAATACTCATACAAAAGATTATAAGATGGAATTGAATTGCAGATGAATAGAGAACAGGGATATTTTACAGATTTACAAGAAACAACAAAAATGAACGATAAAAAGCAATTAGAGGAAGTACATCAAGGATTCATTGTAAGGCGAATGAAAGAAACATTTCTCGAATAGAACATCCCAACTCCCCAATGCCTGATAGGTTTGAAGAAAGCGTTCTATAAAGTGCAAATAGATAGTAATTTATTTACTACACAATAAGAATGTTTCATTGATCTGATTGGGATCATTGACTTGATCAAAATTATTGTAAACGTATACAAAGGCAATGAAGTGTTATTAGACGAAATTACAAACTCAATTAAATATGAATCGAGAATTAAGCAGAAGGACTCTTTAAACTCTACTTCAATTATTCTGTTGGAACTTTCGATGTGAAATACTACATTCGAATAGATTTACCACTAAACATCAAAGCATCTTTTTCTTCTCGACGCGTATTTTGCTAATCATGTTAACATCATCAGACATGATTTAATCTCCAGATGATGCCAACATTGAATTAACGTAGACTAAAACATCTCCTGATAACGCTGACGTGGTTAGCAAAATGTGGTTGAAAAGTATTAAAAAAAATATTTGGTGTTTAGTGGTAAATCTCTTCGTCAGTTAATAAAATCCTTTTTTATAAACTCTCCAGATGGCTTAGTTTTTTGCTTTTATTTTGTACATGTAGTATTTTGATACCACTGTTAAAACGATGATTTTCGTTTAACAAATGTGAGGCATAATTAGAATTATGTTTCTGATTGAGAAAACTTCTTTCATGTGGTTTAGTTCTTTTCTTGGAAGATCAGCCTGTTTGCCCTATAAACGTTTTCGAACGTTACCGACAATAATAGATTAACTAAAAAGTTCGTGGAGCGACACCTATAGAGTAGTTAAGGAACTATATAATCTACTGCATTTTGAAGTGTCATCCTTCATATGAACATATGTGACGTTTCTAGTCGATCTGTCAATTCATTCGTACAAAAATAGCAGCTTAAAGTAAATGTGTGTTATTTTTTAAAATGGAAAATATTAAAAATCGTGCAGTGATTAAAACCTTTTTAAAAAAAGGTTAAGGGCAATGGAAATTCATAGTGCAATGGTAAATGCATTAGAGGAGTCTGCTCTTACAAAAACAATAGTTTGTATGATGATCCTCGTTGTGGACGTCAAATAAGTGCGACTACCCAACAAATAACACTGGGGAACAGCAATTTTGTTGACTTGGATATATGACTTGTTTTTGACTAATTTTTCATCTCTGAATTCAAAAATATTCAGAGTTTTTCTCTATCACGACAAGTTCTTAAGCTACAGCATACCCCTCATTTTACCTTAAAAGTGTACATACGAAAGGAAATATGGTGACATCTGACCAAATAGATTAGAATATTTTATTCATACAGAGGTTAACATATTAAAAGTTAAATTGTGTTTATACAAAAAATAAATAAAATATATTATGGTAAAAATTACTTCTTATAGCTTTTCCTGGAGTGTTCAGTTTGTGGACATTCTCGCTTGATGCTCCAACAGTAGTCAGTCATCATACTGACATCCCATCTACCTTGATACCGCGCTTTCAAACCTTTAGATCTTGGTGGAATCGCTTGCCCTGTTCATCACTAACAGCACCAAGATTTTCTGGGAAGTTAGCAAAATGACTATACAAGAAATGCAGTTTGATGCTCATGTTGCAACCAAGCTTTTTAAAGCTCTCCAAGAGTTGTTGAACAATTTCGATGTAATTCGGGGCTCGAGTATTTCCAAGAAATTCTTTAACAATATTTTTAAAAGCCAACCAAGCATTCCTTTCAAGTTCGGTCATTGTTTCAGTGAAATTTTCATCTTTAACGAGTTGCCGAATCTGTGGACCATCAAACATACCAGCCTTTATCTTTTCATATGACAGGCTAGGAAATGCCGAAATGATATACTTAAAGCAGTCTCCTTCAATTGACAAAGCCTTAATAAATTGCTTCACGAGACCTAGTTTTATATGCAAAGGGGGAAATACAATGTTTTTTCTGTCGACAAGTGGCTGATTTAAAATGTTTGGATCACCAGGTCTTAGGTCAGATCTTGACGGCCAGTTCGATTGCACCCAATGCTTCTCACGAGCTCTGCTGTCCCACATGCACAAAAACAGGGATACTTGGTATACCCGTGTTGCTGGCCAAGAAGGAATCAGACCATTTCAAGGTCAACACAGATGATCCATTGGTGCATGTTATATTGCAACAAGTCAATGACTTTCTTTATGTTGCCATATTCTTCACACAAAGAAACTGAATGACCTATTGGGACTGAACAGTATACATTTCCATTATGTAGGAGAACACACTTCAAGCTACGCTTTGGGCTATCTATCGCCATTCATCTAATCGCCATTCAGTTGCGTTATAGTTAGAAATGGCCAATTCTTTCATTAAACCTTCTACGTTCTGGCAATATACAAATCCGTCATTATTTCTGAAGTACTACCTAAATTCACTTTCTCTGGATCGATAGTAAGTGACTTCAGCTCCTTTGTCAAGCAAATTTTTTTCGTACAATCTTGATGCTAATAATTCCGATGCTTTTTTAGATAGTCCCAAATCTCGTGCTAAATCATTTAATTCATGTTGATTGAATCCTTTACGAACAGAATCATGAAAACTTTGAATTCTTCGTCGGTGGAGTCACTTCGATCTTCACTTGATTCACATTCCTGTATTTCTAAAGAAGGTAATTCTTGAAAAACTGGCACTGGAATTTCAGCTGAATGAGGTACAGGGCGTATAGCTGACGGTAAACTAGGGTACTCAATTTTATGTTTGTTTTTCTTGTTGAATCCTGATGTTTTCACTATGCAAAAGTAGCTATCACTTAAGTGATCTTTGGGCTCTCGCCAAACCATTGGTATACCAAACGAAAGTTTATTACGTGTTCTCTTCGTCCACATTCGTAAACTCTCTAGGCTTGCCTGACAAATGTACTAATATTAGTCTATTGAATGGGGATGGTAAAACTGCCACATATATAACAAAATGAATCAGGGCTGTTTAAGCACTTTCGACGAGAACTACAGGGCAGACATAACGAAAATCTGTAGTTGTATATGTATACTTTGACTTCACTATATCAGAGCGACACAGACCCGCGTACTTTAGCATCTCATGCGTAACTGACCGAACTAGTTTTGGATGACGCAACGTCACTCACGGCCCCACTCCTAGGCCGAAGAAGGTTCGCCGGTAGGAGAGGTAGGAGTAGTGATTTCTGTGATTCGCCAAGCTTAGTCGGATGTGCACAGCTGTAGAGAAAAAACTTGACGTGATAGAAAAACACCAAATAAAGTTTTGGAATTAGCATGTCAATTTACGTATCAAACAGACTTTGAGTGAAATTGCTAAGGCCATTGACATCTCAACTGAACGGGTGTTTCATATTTTGAAAAATGAATGGGGCTTGAGAAAGCTATGGGCAAGGCGGATGTCGCATTTGTTCTGAAATTCTGATCAAAAACGACTTCGAGTAAAACATTCTAACCAATATTTGTATATTTTTCGAAAGAATAAAATATATTTTAGACGTCGTTTTGTAACTATGGATGAGACTTGGATTTACTATGAGGATGATTATGAACTGCGACAACAAGACGCAGAGTGGACTGAGCCCGATTGTTCAGCTCTGAAGCCGCCAAAGTGGTCAAAATCAACCAAAAAGGCTATGGCATCAATTTTTTGGGATGCAAAAGGCATTTTGTTAATTGATTATCTTCAAACCAGTAAAACAATAACAGGACAGTATTACTTAAACCTTTTGAATCAATTTGGTGCTAAAATTCGTGAGAAAAGACCTGGTTTAATAAAGACAAAAATCATTTTCCATCCAGACAATGCATCTGCTCACAGTGTTCTTGCAATGGTCAAATTGAAGGAGTTACGCTACGAATTGTTAGAGCATCCTCCAGATTTGGCCCCCTCTGACTTTCATCTGTTTCCAAAGCTCAAAAAATTCCTACGTGGTAAGCGATTTTCATCAAGTGAAGAAGTTATAGCAGCCGTAGATAAGAATTTTGAAAGACTTCCAGAAAATCACTTGAGAGATGGAATAAATGAATTTAGTGGAGAACCGCTGGAAAAAATGTATCGAGCTTAAAGGAGCATATACGGAAGAATAAAGTAATTTTTTTCAAGTTCTCCGCGAACTTCTCAACTTCAATACGTTGAAACAATAGACAAAAGTATTGAATGTTCCCCAATCCACCATTTCCAAACGTCTACTCGAATTGGGAAAGAACCAGAAGGAAGGAAAATGGGTTCTATATTAATTAGAGGAAAGAGACATTGAAAGGAAAAAAAACACTTTTGAAATTTTGCTTGCCAGGCAGAAAAGAAGAGGTTTTTTGCATCGAACGATGACAGGTTATGAAATGTGGATCTATTTTAACAACCCAAAGCGCAAAAAAGCATGGGTAGACCCAGAGCAGCCTTCAACATCACAACCATTGCGCAATATACATGGAAAGAAGACTTTGCTGTGTATTTGGTGGGATACTAGGGGAGGTGTGTATTACGAATTGCTGAAACGATTTTTGGCGATCGATACAGACAACGACCAGAATTCGCCCAAAGACACGATAAACACAAAATGTGTAAATTTACACAAAATGTGTAAAAAACGATTTGGAAAACGTTAAATGGGACGTCCTACCCCACCGTATTCACCAGACATAGCCCCTCTGGACTACCACTCACTTCGGTCGATGCAGAACGCACTTTCAGAACAACGCTTGCGTTCTGACGAAGAAATGAAAATTTGGCTTGATGAATGGTCGGTCTCAAAAATCAAATGTTCTTTTGGTGCGGAATTCATTCTTTGAAGAAAGATGTGTAAAAGTAATAGCTAACGATGGCCAATACTTTTATTATTAAGGTAATTTATTTTGTTATGGAAACAAACGCTCGAACTTTGTGAAAAAATCGACGTTATTAACCGAAACGCCTATTATAATATCACAATCTCTACCGGAAACATGTAAACAATAGTTATGGTTAAAGAACCAATTAGATATAAGCTAATAGTCGAAGATAAACTAGTGGAGCAAATAAATATAGGCATTAAGATATCAAATGATGTAAAGATAAAGGAGGAAGTAAAAGACCAGGTCAAGAAATAACGGGATGCCTCAATGTTATACACAGGTAAAAATGTGTCTGTGTAGAAACGAAGACAAGAATATACAAAAGTATAGTACGACCAGTAATGATATATACATCTGAAACAACGCCCGATACAATCGAAACTACTTAGATCCTACTTAGTAAGGATCGCAAGAGGTAAGTTGCTTTTTTTTTTTTACTTCTCGGCCCACGTTTCGCTAACCATGTTAGTATCATCAGGATATGACTGAATCTGATCATCTCCTGATAATCGACACACATTTAGTGTTTCACACTAAAGGTAAAAATTAAAGAATTAATTAAATCGAATAAAACAATTTTATACTTTGTTATCTATTACTTTTATGTTTCAATTTATGTGACTATAGTTTCGTAAAACGATTCTACATTCTCAAACACTACTTTAAGGTATACAGCTGTTTATAATAGGTATCTAGTGCTACACTTTTATTGGGGTTAATTTTTTACAATATTTTAAATAGTGGGGAATTTCGGAGATATGTCTGATCGTTTAATAGCTGGTTAGACCAGGGGTCTCCAAACTTCTTAGCCCTAGGGCCATACTGATTACTCCAGTAAGTCCCAAGGGTCAAAACCGTTTTAATTTTCCTGCCATTATCTATAATTTCTAAACTAGTCGTCGAGTACGCGCCCTAAACAAGCAAACGCTTGCTAAATTCACTAGTCGCGGGCCGAACTGATGACACTGGCGGGCCTGATTTGGCCCGCGGGCCGTAGTTTCGGGACTTTTGGTGTAGACGGGTATTTAGTGAAGTTATACTTCTTTTGGCGCGTTTGGGAAAACAGATCAGTGTATTTTTAGCGGGGGACGAGGTTGCGCGCGCCGATGTAACACATAATTTATGCTTTTCTTTTTAAAATTATGACACCTTCGCCATCTGTCAAGACTTGTTTAGTATACAAACGGTTTTTTTTTGCTTTTTGGCGTTGTATGTAATCTATGAAATGGTTCACAAAATTAGAATTTTGTTTATTTAATATATATGTAGATGTGTGTTTTGAATCTGGTCTGAAAATTTCGGCCGGTTTGTCCTCGTTGCGAGTTAAATGTAATTTTAAATTGTTCATCATAGACTATGATCCACATAAAATGTGGATCATAGACTTATATGCTGCATATTTATGTGTATTGGGGTGGATTGATTGTTTTGTAATTGTTATATCTGAGTATGTGGGTTTTCTATAGATATTAAATTCTGGTTTATTATTTTGTTTGGATATTGGAAGATGCAGAAAATTTATGGTTTGATTTTGTTCTGTTTCAATGGTAAATTTAATTTTTGGATAGATACTATTTAAATGCTTTAATGTTTCTTCTATCTGTCTGTCATTTCCAGTATAATAAACCAAAATATCGTCTACATATCTACTAAGTTTGACATAAACAGTTCTGATAATAAAGGGCTTAGTGGGGAATCCATTGCTAGACCATCCGTTTTTGTAAAAAAATGTTATTAAACTGAAAATAATTTTCATTAATGCATAAGTTAAAGAGTTTTAAAATATCTTGCTTAATAATTAGATTGATGTTATGAGTAAATTATCTATTAATTGTAGACAGTCTTTATTCGAATTATTCGGGAACATGTTTCTAACGTCAAAGGATGCTAGAAAACCGTTTTTTGGTATAAATAGTTTTCTAAGCTTTTTTGTAAGGTCCACCGAGTTTTTTATTGAGTATTTTGGCGAGAAATTCGTTGTTTTTAAAAATATTATTTAAGTAAAAAGCAGGGTTTCTTAAAGGGCTATTTATATACGAAACTACCGGTCTTATTGGAAAGTTCTCTGTCATGAATTTTAATTAAACCGTACGGTTTTGGAGCAGTAGGATTTATAATGACTATTTTATATTTATCTTCGTTTGACAAAATTGTTTTTATATTTGTTATTGTTGATTTTAACTTGTTCTGAGTTTTTGTAGTAGGGTTTTCTATTTTTTATTTTGACGAGGTCTTCATTATCTAGAAAGAAATATCTATATTTTTCAAAAGTTTACTTTGCTTAATATTTGGGTTATATTTCGGGCCATTTTCAATCAAATTACCCTCTTTATTTGTGAAAACCGTATTTCATAAGTTAATGGATCTTTTAAAGAAGGTGATGGTTTTAAAGATTTTGGTGAAGATTCTGGTTGTTTGTCATTTAATAGCTTATGTGATTGTCTAATATATTTTTTATGAATAATTTGTGAAAGTGTTTGTTTGGTTTTATCATCTAGTATATCAAATCAGATACATAGCTAGGATAAACAGCTGTAATACCTTAGTTTTAAAGTAGTGTTTGAGAATAACGAAATTATTGTTACATAAATTATAAATAAAATGATAGACAACAAAATACAACATTGTTTTATTCGATTTAAAAAATAAACTACAACAAAGTAACGGACAAATCAATCAATAATTTAGTGAATTGTTTAAAATTAGTATCCGGTTGCATTTCAGATCATCAGATGATGATGATTTGCAGATGATCAAAAACGACAGTCGATTTGTCAATATGTAACTTACCTGCTATCTCCCGGACCGTAGTACCGTAGAACCGTAGTACCTTCGGCTATCATGGCCTTTATTCCGACTTTGAAGGTCGGCCAGAGCGATGCCGGTCTTCCGGGACAAAATCTCCGCTCCTGAATCGAAAAAACCAATTTTATATTGTAGTGCTCTTCCGGTTTTTGAAGTAAAAAAGGACAATGTGGCGTAAATGTAAGTTACCGACCTTCATTTTTCATTTAAATCAGCTTAGCTAATTTCAATCAAAACGAATCTGATGTAAAAACCACAGAAATTAATAATATGTATATAAATATAATTAATCCAACACATAATTTTGTTTACAAACGTCAAAAGAGCAACGAATGGAAAATCCCTACCAACATTCCGGATAATTCCCTATATATCACATGTCATAATTCGCCTAATCTGTATTTTCTGTTTATTTTGACTTTTAATTTCGATCTTCTCATTGAGAATTCTGAATAATATACATATTAATCTATAGATTTCTGTAACAGAAAACATAAATGATAATATGACATGTAAACAACACATATTCATTATCTTATTTTCAAATTACATCGATAATTTCTATAAATGAGGTAGATTTCATTCTTGAACATTCCACACAACAAAACAGACATTGCCGAAATTAAATCATTGATATTCTATCAAAGTCAGTCTGATGGTCTTCCTTACTCCGCTTGATGTAGCAGTTTCACTATTTATTTATAACGCTCGCAAGTAAAATTAATGAAATTAACAAGTGCTTTATTAAATTCCCGAGGCAGTATTAAAGGAAGTTATTATCTTATTATAAAATAGACTATTTTTCGAGAGAAATATACTTTCAAGTGTGTAACTCGGTTTCTTATGCATTTTTTATATTCATAATATAGTGTTGTTTTTAAAACAATATTTGAATATTTGAGGTGAGTTAAAATGCTTTTCCTTCTTATAATTATCTTACATTAGGTTAATTCATAATATCGTATGCATTCCTCGTAAAAACTGAAACAAAAAAATATGCCATTTTTTTTCAAATTACACTAGTTTACATGGTTTTGTACCCCAGGTGAAAGTTGTTAATTATTGATTATTTGGGTAAGGGTTATCCAAAAAAAAAAAAAAATAAAATCTTGTCACGTCTGCTTTTAAAAATATTTATTTATTTAGAAATGGGAACATATCTTACTATGAATAATAAAAAAAATAAAAATGGCTTATTTTCGCCTTCTTTTTATAGTTTTTTTGGATCAGTTCCTCTTACAATGGACCAACAGTAAACCCCTAACATGTTTTCATCCCAAAATACTTGATGTCGTTCTTCGAAAATCTATAAATCTTGGTGAAAACGTTTCTCCTATTCGTCACTCATACTTCCTAAGTCCATAAGTTTTCAGGGAAAAAACTCAAAAGCAGGAAATTAATGACATTTTGAACGACTTTCAATCAACTTTTTCATTAACAGATAAAAGGCTTTCAAACTGAGGATCTTTTGATTATTGTAAATCTATATAAAATCATTTAATTTGGCTTGGTTATTAATAAAGATCGGATTTTATGCATTTTACATATATATGCAAATTCTGCATATTTTGTGATTTTAAAGGAAAAATGCATATTTTAGGAACTATTGCATATCTAAGCATGTTTTGTGATTTCTGTATTCTTTTCTTACGTTTTATGGTCGCACGGCGCCGTGTCTGGGCGGTCCCGGTCTGCAGATTGGGTTTTCCCTAATGGGGCAATAAAATAAAATAAGTACAAAGGGGGGGTATTTCTGACCAGATGTTTTAACTTGGATATCTTTACATGCAACTTCTATTTTTATTTATTTTCTCATATTTGTTACTGTTTGCAAAGTTTACAGACTGGTGCCAGTCTAAATTCGTTGCTCGAAGTACCGACGCCTAGTGACTTAACTTATATTTATTCTGTAAACTTTGCTGTTTGTCAGTATTATTCAGGTTGTTGTTTGTTGTAGTCGCAGTTATTATTGTGCAGTTAGTAAGTGCAAACAAAGTGAAAGTGAAAGCAGTGATTATGTCGAAAATACTATGTACTTCTTGGATTAAGCCTTACCCAGAACTTGCTTTGGACGGCGACCAGGTTTTTTGCAAATCTTGTTCAAAAATTGTTTCCTGCTCAAAGAAATTTCAAATAGACCAACATATTAAGACGCCGTCTCACGTAGCTAAGGTTAGAAACATGAAGAAGTCTGGGCCCATACAGTCAACGCTGAAGCAGTCATTTGAGATTTTTAAAAACGGAAACCATGGCCAGTCAGAATTTAACGTAGATCTATGTAAAACGTTCTTGGCTGCTAATATTCCTTTAAACAAGTTATCCAACCCGCAAGTTAAGGCCTTTCCGCAAAAATATACAAAATTTAATGCTCCAGATGAATCAACATTAAGAAAAAACGTCGTTGGAAAGGTATTTGGTACCGTGATAGATGAAATAAAAAAAGAAATTGGAGGTACACAATTGTCTAGTTCAGAAACTTGAAGCACACATTATAACTAGTGCGTTTTATAATTTTTCGAGTTAATATTAATATTTAGTATAAGTTTCATATAAAACATTGTATTAGGTGTTAACTTAATTAATAAAGTATATTATATTATAACTTGAATTTATCTTTATTCAATACTCAATCACCTAATTAAATGAAAATGTAATTTAGGAAATCAAAATTTATTTGCACATTGCACATTTTTTGCATATATCCTGCATAAATTAAAAAAAATATGTGCATATATATGCGCATATTCTTAAGGTTTTTGGTTGCATATAATCTGGTCTTTAGTTATTAAAATGTGGAGTGTTTCCTTGAAGGGAGAAATCGTCAGAATCACTATAAATCAATATAACTCATCACTCAATCACTTTCATTGTCATCTAGTATATTTTGACTGGAATTACTGGGATAAAATGGATATGGAAGATCCTTCGAATGTAAACACTTCGTAAAACACAAGTAATAGTCATTTTCATGATTACTAGGTTCTCTCGATAACATTGTGGAACCACATGGAAGGTATAAGAGAGTAAAACGATTCTACAGCTTTCACAGAACACATGAGGCACCCACTTTTTATCTTGCTTCGAACAGGAAATCCAGAATAATGAAGATATGCATTTTTTAACGAATCTACAATGGGTCTTCTTTTTTTTTGAAAATATAAACTGTCAACAAACGTAGCAAAAACGATCAGAACTTTTTTTACACTTTCTATTCGATATTTTAATTCAATTTGAAAGAAGGTATTTGTTGTTTGAATCGAATAAATAAATATTAAACTAAAGTCACCACATAGGGAAGTTGAAAAAAATGATTTGATGTGACGCGATAGAATATTTCTGCTGATTTCTTTCGGGGTATATAGAAAAAGTTAAAATTTGTAAACTAGTATTATATTAAAACGTCCAGGCTTCATTAATTTCTTTCTCTTCAAATGTATTACTCTAGTTCTCTTTCCCCCCATTTCTCTCTTAATTTCCTTCTAGTTTTTTTCTTGTGTTTTCGCTCTTTTTCGTTACTGATGACGTGAACGTATTGGGTTGACTTGCATTTTATAGAGAATTAGTTTGTTCAACCTTTACATGAATATATGTGAAGTTTCAAACGATCTATCAATTTATTATGAACAAATAATTAATCTATACATTATATAGTTATGGATGATCGACAATTGATTTTGAGTGAAATTGCTAAGGTAATGGACATCTCAATTGAACGCATGTTTCATATTTTGAAGATGAATTGGGCTTGAGAAAGCTATGTGTAAGATGGGTGATGCGTTTGTTAAATTCTGATTAAAAACGACTTCCAGCAAAACTTTCCAACCAACATTTGGATCTTTTTCGAAAGAATAAAATACATTTTAAACGTCCTTTTGAATTATGGATAAGACTTGGGTTTACCACTATGATTCTGGACTGCGATAACAAACCGCAGAGTGAACTGAACCCGGTTGTTCAGCGCCAAAGTGATAAAAATCGACCAAAAAAGTTATGGTATCAATTTTTTGGGATGCAAAAGGCATTTTGTTAACCGATTACCTTCAAACGGGTAAAGCAATAACAGAACAGTATTACTCACCCCTTTTGGATCAATTGTTTAGCGAAGAAAAAAATAATTTTGCACCAAGACAATGCACCGATTCACAGAGCTGTTCTTATTGAATTGTTTGAGTATCCACCATATTCACCAGATCTGGCCCCCTTTGGGCCTTTATTGAGCTTAATGGGGAATATACGGAAGAATGAAGTCATTTTGTCAACTATAATCTTGTTTTATCATTTCCGCTTTTCGAACTTTTCAATTACCCTAGTATTTGATTAGTATGTAATTTCTAGTATTATTTATAACTTTTTGCCAACGTAGTGATAGCTTTTTACCAATAATTAGCATGTTTGTCGCCAAACATATATAAAATTCGTCGTGCATTGACATGGTGAAACACAGCGCCTGCCCTGTTTGTTATTTCGGGCCGTTTTTCTTCAGTAGCACCTTTCGAGCGATCTAATTGTGAACAGTAGAGGTCAGTATTGTTGGGTTGGTTGCGGGGAGGAAACTTAAAGTGTGTAGGTTCCTTCCATTCTCACCAAATGCAAAGCATTTTTTCCATAGATGAAGGAAGTCTATCACCGTACTTAAGCCGCAGGCCCTGGCACCTCCATAATTTTTTCGCTGCCACTTTTCATCATCAGTTACAATCAACACATCGTATCAGATCGTCTCACACATCTCACAGACCGTGGTACGTGAATCCTCGGCTATTATGGCCTTTATTTCCTCGAGATTAGTGCTGCCAGAGCGATGTCGGCCTTCGAGGTCAAAATATCCGTTCTTGAACCAACCAAACAACATTTGCACCGTGGTCGTCCCAACAAAAACCTCCCCTTAAATGACACAAATCTTGTTTTTTATTTGGACAGCGTTCTTACCCTTCTTGAAATAATAAAGCACGAGGTGTTTAATGTTTAATAGCAACCCTCGTGTTATGCATCCGGAATTGGCCACAATGTTGTGTCTAGGCGTGATCTGACATATATGGTACATAGTAAAGTTTGACATTGTTGACTGTATATTAATGTTGTTTGGTGACTTGAAAATTTCATCTCCATCAAAAAATTGAATTCGTGATAATTTTCCTGTTATGATTTTCTACTTTCGACGTAGATTATCTCAACAACAGTGCATCGAGCAACTCACGTCGACTTTTGGTGATGAAGCACCATCAAAAACCACTATATAGCACTAGCTTAATTAATTCAATCATTGTCGTCGTTCGCTTACGAACAAATTTAAAGAAAGACATCCAAAATCGATTGTGGTGCCAAAAAACATCGATGCTGTGCGCGAGTAATGACCCAAAACCGACGTATGTCCATTGCTTAACGCTGAATAAGCTATAAGTTTATATTTAAATGCCCATTGCTTATCGCTGAATAAGCTATAAGTGTATATTTAAGGAGAATCTGTATTGTAGAGGTAATCAATATTGTAGTGCCAAAGCTCGCGCTGTTCACGATATTGTTCATTAGTTTAAGTGTCCTTATTATAAAATAAAGTTTTTAAAAACGAAGTTTGTCGGTTTTCGTATTTAACTGGCGCTGCGAACAGGATAGTGTCATTCTGCCCTTTATCGGTTTACCGTTGTGCAGAAGTGATTTCCAAATCTTTAGACACTACCAAGAAGAAGGTACGAACCCAGGATCCAGCCACCGTCTACCGTGCCGTCAGAGGAAGCTGCAGTCTTAGTCCGACCTACCAGAAGACCGACGTCAGACAAGCCAATTCAGCCAAGCCTTTATAGGGAACCCTTTGGTTGTGTACTTATAAATATAAACTTGGAATCTTCATTGATTATAGTGTAAGTAAAACTGAATTGCCATTTTTACGTATTTATATATGTAAATGTCTGATTCTTCAAAACGTCTGACAAAGCTTTTATTGAATAATAAGACAAAATTAGGGTTAAGTGAACCAAAAAGTAACACAGAAACAGATTCAACAAAAGAAATTTTAACAAATCAATCAATTAATTTATGCTCAGAATTATACTTAAGTTCGTTTAATCAAGTAGATATATTTAATACAATGGAAAACATCCGTTTTCACACATCACTTTTACCCACATTCTCCGGTGCACAAAATCTTCTCGAGAGTTTCATAATTGCAATCGACGAATTCTTTTATCTTTATGCAAGTAATGATAATGAGAATTTAAATAAAGTAATTCTGGCAGCTATAAAAAGTAAATTAATAGAGAACGCGAGAGAATTTCTCCTATCGAGACCAGACCTAACTAACTGGCTTACGATAAAAGTTGCTCATAGAGAAAAATTTGGCGACCCTATAACTTATCAAATATTAATGCAACAGCTACAATATATAAAGATTAATAAAAACGAAACGATTTTAAATTTTGTAGACCGATTAAAAACAGTCGTTCAAAGAATTATCTCGAAAATTTAGTGCGAAGTTGAGGATCAAACTTCAAAAGTAATATTATTTAGTCAGGTACAGAAAACATCTGTCCTAATATTAACGGCCAATTCTCCGCAGACATTAAAAACAATGCTAATGCTGCAAAATCCAAACACGCTTGACGACGCCTTTTCACACGTCGTTAATTTTAATATGATCGAGTCGCAGGTCAATTTTACAAATAATACAACTACACAATTTAATGACAATAATACATTTAATAGACCAGTATTCAAACCTTTCTCCCAACATCAAATAAATTTTCCTCAACCAAGACCACCGGCTTTTCCGAGTCAGCCGATTCACATCCAACCTCGACCAATGCCGCCGAGGCATTATCCAACAAATGCACAAGTATTTGGGAAAACCCGAAATGTATTTGCCCCACAGACTAATAGACCTTTGAAATTAGACACCCCTACACCAATGTCTATTTCAACTGGAGGCCCTTCGAAAATCTATCAAAATCGACAACCTCATAGATTCCCTAATGCATTTCAACAAACCGGTCCGAGAAATTTCACAACTAGAGAATTGACCAACGTTGAAACTTATACGGAACCGCATAACGAAGAGTATTTGGTGGAAGAACCTTCCGAGGAGTATGATTATTCTTCATATTATCAAGATTCCTCTTCATACTATCCTCAAGAGGATCATTCTTCGTTCGAAATACCCAACCCTCAATTCTGTCGACCACCTTCTGCCGTCAGAAAGACTAATGAAAACATTTCGGAAAGGGCACCTGAAAATTTTCAAGAACTTCGCCCTCATCTCCCATCAACCTAAACATAGCCCAGAAGATTGAATTACCATATTTCTATCTTCCTCAAATACAAATAACTGTCCTCATTGATTCTGGTGCTACTGACTCTATCATTTCTCCTAAAATTGCTAATCAATTTCCTGAAAAGATATATTTCGAACTTTTCAAAGTAACTGCTTGTAAAAATACGTACAAAGAAAATAAAAAATTAACTATACCGTTATTAAAAGAATTAGGAATTAACGATCATTTAGATATGAGAGTTTTAAATTGGCATAATGACTTTGACGCACTGATAGGAACAAAGGATTTGAAACATCTTCATGCATTAATAGATTACGAGAAGAAACTTTTAACTCTTAGGAATATTAAAGTTCCTTTTTCTCTTGCTTATAATAAACCTTTGAGTCGACCTATTCAGAACCTTAATAACAACCATCTATGCATTCCGGTAAATTACGAAAACGGCGTTGCTATTCTGCCTTCATTTACAGTTGGAGACCATATTATACCCGACAGTCTAGTTGACGTACGAAATGGTTATTGTAAAATCCCTAATCCCGCTCCTGAAGTAGGTATCAATTTTCATCAAAGAATAAAAGTCATTCCGCACGATCAGTTTGAATTATTAGACCCTCCTAGTGAATCTATCAAAAAGAAATTTAATCCTTCAGAACTCCTACGATTGGATCATTTAACACCTTTGGATAAATCGAAAATTATTCCCCTTCTATACGATTTCAAAGAAATTATGTACCACGAAGGATGTGACCTTTCACTAGTCAAACTAAACATTATATCCGAACTAATAATGATCGTCCAATATATGTAAAATCCTATCGACACCCACCTTCTATGAACCAGGAAATACAGTCCCAAGTTCAAAAACTATTGGACAACAAAATTATTCAACCTTCCATCTCGCCTTATTCCGCCCCAGTCTGGATAGTTCCGAAAAAGGCAGATGCTTCCGGTAAGAAGAAGTACAGGCTAGTAATCGACTACCGCCAGCTCAATGACGTAACCGTTGAAGAAAAATGGCCGCTCCCACGTATCGATAATATCCTAGATAACCTTGGCAAATGCACCTATTTCACTACTCTCGATTTAGCTCAAGGCTTCCATCAAATCGAGATGAGTTCAGATTTCGTCGAAAAGACTGCGTTCACTGTAACAATGGTCATTTTGAGTACCTTCGGATGCCCTTTGGCCTCAAAAATGCTCCAGCCACATTCCAAAGAATGATGGATGAAGTACTGAGGGAATATCTATATAAATTCTGCTTTGTTTACATGGACGATGTCGTCATATTTTCAAAATCACTCTCAGAACATATTGACCACATACGAATAATATTCAAGAGATTAAAAGAAGTCAACCTAAAAGTTCAGCCGGACAAATCAGAATTCCTCTGCAAGGAAGTTTCCTTCCTAGGGCACATCATCACTCCCGATGGGATAAAACCCGATCCAACTAAAATTGAAGCCATTCAACGCTACCCCATTCCAAAAAGCCAGAAAGAAATCAAAGCATTCTTGGGATTAGTAGGTTATTATAGACGTTTCATCAAAAACTTCTCAAAAATTACCTTCCCATTGACCAAATGTCTTCGAAAAGGTAGTTCCGTTGATGCCGAAAATACCGAGTACAAAAATGCGTTCCAGAAATGCAAAGAATTAATTACAAATTGTCCTATCCTCCAACACCCTGACTACAACAAACCATTTAAACTAACTACAGACGCTTCGAATGTAGAGATAGGGAGCGTCCTTTCACAAAATGAACACCCGATAGCATTTCATTCAAAAATCCTCAATACAGCCGAAAAGAACTATTCTACAATTGAGAGAGAACTGCTAGCTATAGTAGACTTCACTAAACACTTTCGCCCGTATTTGTATGGACAAAAGTTTATAATCGAAACAGATCACAACCCTCTTGTTTGGTTATCTAAGATCAGAGAACCCAATTCAAGATTAATTAGATGGAGACTCAAATTAGAAGAATTCAATTTTGAAATAAAATATAAAAGAGGAAAGGAAAATGTCGTCGCGGATGCTCTTTCCCGTATCGAGATCAATATTCACAAATCAAACGACACACATTCTAGTGTTCCTAATGTCGACGATTCAGTTGCTAATCTCGCCGACTTTGATCTTGCAGATTTTGCTTTAGGCAACAAATACGAAGAAATCATCTCCGATCAAGTAAGAGATCTTAACAAGAGCGCAGGCAAAGAAAAACCTGCTGAAAATATAAGAGAGGAAGATGCAGATTCAAACATTACGGCACATTCTAATAATGATACCCAAGGCAAACACCTTCCAATATCAGAATTACCCGTCAATTACGCTACAAACCGCCTAATAATTGATTACGGAAACCAATTTAAACATGTATATTCGAAGCCATTTAAGAAAAACCACCATTTTGTAGAGATTTCAAAAACCGAACGACAAGACCATATAGTGAAAATACTGAAAGAAATAATAAAACCAGATGCGTCTTTTACTATTTATATTCCAGACCAAGAACTAAAGATAGAGTTTCAAAGAATAATTAACGCTAATCTAAACCCATCCGCGAGATTAGTCTTTTCTAATACTTATCTTACTGATATCACCGACGACGCGCAACAAAAAGAAATTGTTTCTGAAATGTACTGAGTGGCAATCCTAGTTATTAAGATTCCTATTTTTGAAAAAACTGTATATAACTTAAGATTTATTTACCCTGTACCTAGTAACGATAGTAAAATATTAATTATACCTAGTAGATATCATTGTAACAACTTGTGGTATGAACAATGTGTAGAAATTAATACTAAGTGGATTTGCTCCAACCCTATCGCCAATGGATGTCTTTTCCCAAAAGATTGCCAGTATGCCGTTGTTCAGAACCAATTTCAAGTGCATACTCTAACGTATCACAGATCCCTTCTACTGTGTACAAAATCCCCTGAAACAATTTACGAGAATTGTTTTCAGTTTCAAAAAATTAATATCCAACATTGCAGTCTCATCCAAAGTAGCTGTGATGTGATAATAAATCAACATAAGTACTCCCTAGAAGTTAACAATATCTCAATACAACTTCCGAAGACTGCTAAGATCCAAGATACTAACTTAACACTGGACTTACAAATCAAACACTTGGAAAACCCCTGGAAAATGAAAGAAGACCTGATGGAACCTTTAATTATTCAGAATAGGTTCCCTCAACAAGTTCATCATTACGTCTTCACAATTGTGTGCCTCATTTTCCTTCTTGTAATAGCTATAATGATATATCTATGGCTAAAACAAAGATATTCCGATGAAACTCTTACAAAAACTTGTCAACGAGGACGTTGAAAAAACTAAGGGTGGAGGAGTAATGACCCCAAACCGACGGATGTCCATTGCTTAACGCTGAATAAGCTATAAGTTTATATTTAAATGTCCATTGCTTAACGCTGGATAAGCTATAAGTGTATATTTAAGGAGAATCTGTATTGTAGAGGTAATCAATATTGTAGTGTCAAAGCTCGCGCTGTTCACGATATTGTTCATTAGTTTATGAATGTCCTTATTATAAAATAAAGTTTTTAAAAACGAAGTTTGTCGGTTTTCGTATTTAACTCGCGAACTGATAAAGTAAGATCGTCATGTGGCATACCGTAAGATTGATGACAAGCATACACATGAACATATAGCCGTGAAAAATATTTGTACGCGTTGGATTCTGCATAATTTGACAATCGCTCAAAAAAGGTGCCGATTGATGCAAAGAAATGACCAAAAATACAATCACGGTGCGTTAAAACCCGTGTATAACATAGATGACGAATCTTGAATATGTGCGTATTAGCCCAAAAGTAAGCAGTAGTCTACTGTATGGGTCTTTCAAAATGAGCCAAATCCAACAAAAGTTGTTCGTACAAGAAACACTTCGAAGCAAATGATGGCCAGTTTTTTTGGGATATATGGACATGAGGCTATAGTATCCACTAGAGACTCGTAGAACGGTCAATTCTGAATGGTACACAACCATTTGTTTGCCAACACCCGATAGCATTTCATTCAAAAATCCTCAATACAGCCGAAAAGAACTATTCTACAATTGAGAGAGAACTGCTAGCTATAGTAGACTTCACTAAACACTTTCGCCCGTATTTGTATGGACAAAAGTTTATAATCGAAACAGATCACAACCCTCTTGTTTGGTTATCTAAGATCAGAGAACCCAATTCAAGATTAATTAGATGGAGACTCAAATTAGAAGAATTCAATTTTGAAATAAAATATAAAAGAGGAAAGGAAAATGTCGTCGCGGATGCTCTTTCCCGTATCGAGATCAATATTCACAAATCAAACGACACACATTCTAGTGTTCCTAATGTCGACGATTCAGTTGCTAATCTCGCCGACTTTGATCTTGCAGATTTTGCTTTAGGCAACAAATACGAAGAAATCATCTCCGATCAAGTAAGAGATCTTAACAAGAGCGCAGGCAAAGAAAAACCTGCTGAAAATATAAGAGAGGAAGATGCAGATTCAAACATTACGGCACATTCTAATAATGATACCCAAGGCAAACACCTTCCAATATCAGAATTACCCGTCAATTACGCTACAAACCGCCTAATAATTGATTACGGAAACCAATTTAAACATGTATATTCGAAGCCATTTAAGAAAAACCACCATTTTGTAGAGATTTCAAAAACCGAACGACAAGACCATATAGTGAAAATACTGAAAGAAATAATAAAACCAGATGCGTCTTTTACTATTTATATTCCAGACCAAGAACTAAAGATAGAGTTTCAAAGAATAATTAACGCTAATCTAAACCCATCCGCGAGATTAGTCTTTTCTAATACTTATCTTACTGATATCACCGACGACGCGCAACAAAAAGAAATTGTTTCCAACTATCACCAGAATAATCATAATGGTATAACAGAAACCTATAATCAACTTAAACAAAAATATTATTGGCTTAAATTAAGGGATTCCATTACCGCCACCATAAACACTTGTGAAATCTGCTTACAGAACAAGTACGAAAGACACCCTTATAAAATAGCCTACGAAGGTCCTTTATTAGCGGAAAAACCTTTCAAGACCTTATTTCGTAACTGACAAAAACGCAGTTACCATTGTTGGAAAACTAAGGCATAACTTTTCTCATCATAATTCCCCTTCTAAAATTGTTGTTGATAATGGAGCTGAATTCAAAAACAATCTCTTCAAATAGCCAACTATTTTGCGTAGAAGTACATTATACTACCCCTGGAAATTCATCGTCCAACAGTCCAGTAGAAAGATTACCTTCTACATTGCTAGAGTTGCGAATCCTTAAAACGCAAAACCCTGACGAAACTCCACAAAACTTAATGACCTCTGCTATCTTAATATATAATCAAAGCATCCATTCTACTACAGGTCATTCGCCATTTTCGATACTATATGGTCCCTATCTTAACGAGCCCAATATCAATAATAACCTAACCATTTTCGAACAATATAATCAAAGGAGGAAAAGTGAATTAATACCTTTTCACGAAACAATTTACAAAAACACTTATAGGAAACAGTCCGAAACCACACAAAAACGGAATAACAATATAGAACCACCCCCCGAATTGATCCTTGATCAGACTATTTACAGAAAAAACACACTACGCAACAAAATCAATCCCCAATACATACCAACTAAAGTGACTAATATGAACAAAAACAAAATAACGGGTGTAACTAGAAAGAAACCTGTAACTACACACGTACGGAAACTCAAAAGACTTAGAAAGACCACTACTTCCTTTCAGCCTCCTGACCCTGACAGTGCAGGACCCATCGACCCATTGCCAAGCACTTCGGGTACACAAGTTGCCAAATAATGGTTATTACACCGAGGATATTTCATCATCTTTAGTTGTAAGTCACTACCATACAACTTATATACCTTTTAACATAACAAAAATCAAACATACTGTATCTACCTTATTCAATAACATAGTAATTATAAGTCATATGATACAGAAACTAAATAATAATTTAACGGCAACTCAATTCCAATATATTTATGCCGAGTATAACGCCACATATGACGCTTTTTCAAAGCTGAATGTATACCAGGGTAACGAACCAATCCGGAAAAAACGCGGTTTAATAAACCTTCTAGGAAGCACTATCAAGTTCGTCACAGGAACTCTCGATAATAATGACCTAGAGACTATTATGCGAAATTTACAAATCTTGAAATATAACCAAATAAATGCAATGCATAAATTAAATAACGTCAGCTCTCTTGCAGGAAGCGTCGTCGCTCGAGTAGAAAATAACATACACCTCGTAAACGAAAATGCGAAAGCTATCCGTTCTGCAATTTTAAAATCCAACACCGAGATAAATTTAATGCTGATTATGGAAAATCAACATTTACAAATCATTAGATGAAAATATTTCTTAGAAAAACTGTTACGCATAATATCCTTTGCGCACTTAAAAACATTAGATCTTGAAATATTAAATTTAAATGATATCGAAGAGATGTGGAATTATTTGGAAGTACACCATCCTAAAAATGCTCTATGGCCAATAAAACATTTGTCAGAACTTGCACTAATTTGTAAAACCGGCCTTTTAATATTAACTGAAATGGCAATCCTAGTTATTAAGATTCCTATTTTTGAAAAAACTGTATATAACTTAAGATTTATTTACCCTGTACCTAGTAACGATAGTAAAATATTAATTATACCTAGTAGATATCATTGTAACAACTTGTGGTATGAACAATGTGTAGAAATTAATACTAAGTGGATTTGCTCCAACCCTATCGCCAATGGATGTCTTTTCCCAAAAGATTGCCAGTATGCCGTTGTTCAGAACCAATTTCAAGTGCATACTCTAACGTATCACAGATCCCTTCTACTGTGTACAAAATCCCCTGAAACAATTTACGAGAATTGTTTTCAGTTTCAAAAAATTAATATCCAACATTGCAGTCTCATCCAAAGTAGCTGTGATGTGATAATAAATCAACATAAGTACTCCCTAGAAGTTAACAATATCTCAATACAACTTCCGAAGACTGCTAAGATCCAAGATACTAACTTAACACTGGACTTACAAATCAAACACTTGGAAAACCCCTGGAAAATGAAAGAAGACCTGATGGAACCTTTAATTATTCAGAATAGGTTCCCTCAACAAGTTCATCATTACGTCTTCACAATTGTGTGCCTCATTTTCCTTCTTGTAATAGCTATAATGATATATCTATGGCTAAAACAAAGATATTCCGATGAAACTCTTACAAAAACTTGTCAACGAGGACGTTGAAAAAACTAAGGGTGGAGGAGTAATGACCCCAAACCGACGGATGTCCATTGCTTAACGCTGAATAAGCTATAAGTTTATATTTAAATGTCCATTGCTTAACGCTGGATAAGCTATAAGTGTATATTTAAGGAGAATCTGTATTGTAGAGGTAATCAATATTGTAGTGTCAAAGCTCGCGCTGTTCACGATATTGTTCATTAGTTTATGAATGTCCTTATTATAAAATAAAGTTTTTAAAAACGAAGTTTGTCGGTTTTCGTATTTAACTCGCGAACTGATAAAGTAAGATCGTCATGTGGCATACCGTAAGATTGATGACAAGCATACACATGAACATATAGCCGTGAAAAATATTTGTACGCGTTGGATTCTGCATAATTTAACAATCGCTCAAAAAAGGTGCCGATTGATGCAAAGAAATGACCAAAAATACAATCACGGTGCGTTAAAACCCGTGTATAACATAGATGACGAATCTTGAATATGTGCGTATTAGCCCAAAAGTAAGCAGTAGTCTACTGTATGGGTCTTTCAAAATGAGCCAAATCCAACAAAAGTTGTTCGTACAAGAAACACTTCGAAGCAAATGATGGCCAGTTTTTTTGGGATATATGGACATGAGGCTATAGTATCCACTAGAGACTCGTAGAACGGTCAATTCTGAATGGTACACAACCATTTGTTTGCCAAAAATCTTAGGAAGAAATAAGAAAAAAAACCACCAGGACGTAGGATCATTTTTCACCATAACAACGACAGCTCTTACACATCGGACATAACAACCCAATATTTGACCAATCAAAACATCGAATTGATGGGTCATCCGCCGTACAGTGCTGATTTGGTGCCCAATAATCTCTTTTTATTCCCGTCCGTGAAGAGTAAACTACGTGCTCAACTATTTTTCTACGCCAGGTGAAGTAGTTGATACGTTCAAAATGATTGTTTTAGATATACCTTAATCGGAATGTAAAAATGTGCTATGAAAATTAGTTCAAACATATGCAAAAGTATATCGATTATCGCGGAGAATATTTTGTAAACTATTTTGTAAAATATTTTCAATGATAAATATTTGTTATTTATTATTTCGGATACATAAATGGCAACACTCGCGATAACAAGTTATCGAGCAACATTTTCAATTCGAATCAACTTAATTAATCGAAGGCAAATCAAAGCATATCTGAAAGTACTATTGTAAATTTAAATAAACATCACTAATCCACAATATCATGATAAATGGAAGCTCCTGAGGGATGTTTGTGCTCAGTATTGGGCGACATAATTGCTAAAAGAAGAAAAAAATAGAATCCAACAAAAATTTTTGTTTATAAACATTATATACGATTCGAAAAGGGTTGATACGCATTTTATAAAATTTCTACGAACTTTTGAACTATTTCTGTCCGCTGTTCTCTTTATCATCTTAGTTGTTTTGTTCTTATGTCCTCTACTATAGTATAAGAGACTTATATATCTGATTCGTCGATTATATCTTCTTTCAACCTTACTGCTGCTCCTTCCTGTAATTATTTATACTTTTCCCTGTGGTATTATATAATCTGTTTTTATAGTCGATATTGTGATAATGAACCTTGAGTGTGAAACATTATCAATCTACCGATGATCAATTCTTCTATTGGAACCTTTGGTGTAAAGCACTAAACTTGAAGAGATTTACCACTAAACACCAAATAACTTTTTTAACTTCTCGACGCACGTTTCGCTAACCATGTTAGCATCATCAGGAGATGATTTATTTTATGTATCTCCTGATGATGCTAACATGGTTAGCGAAAAGTGCGTCGAGAAGTTAAAAAAAAAAAGTAATTAGTGGTAAATCTCCTCAAGTTTAATCTACCGATGATTAAATCATCTCCTAATGATGCTAACATGGTTAAAGAAACGCACGTCGATAAATTAAAAATAAGTCAGTTGCACGGCGAATTAATGCCGCTTTCATCCTATTCTCTGGACTTGGCTTCCTCTGACCTCTATCGCTATCCAAAGATGGTTAGATGGAAAAAAGTTCACGTCAACTGATAGGTAAAAAATGTAGACGATCATTGGGCGAAGTGTATCGAGTATCGATATGTATGTGGAATTGGTACACTCGGAAACAACGATGAAACGTCAAAGGAAACCAAAACCTCACCTTCCTGTAGATGTGTATTTTCGACTTTTTCTATGAATTTGGTTGAATTTATCACAGAACAGGAAGGTGGTAAATTTTATGGTAAATAGATTAATTAATTTTCCTTTAAATAAAGATAATTATAACAAAGAATTAAAATTAATTAGGGAGGTATCTGAAGTGGATGGTTATAATAAGAACATTGTAGATAAACTAATTAGAAAACATAAGTTCAGAAAATTATTGAAAAAATCTTAGACTTTTCAAAAGGATCAGAACACAAAGAAATTCATGGTAATACCATTTGATGCCCAATTAACAAGAGGACTAAACAAAATTTTGAAAAAAGTGGACATTAAGGTTGTGTACAAACCATATAATAAATTAAGAGAAGTTCTGGGTAATCCAAAGGACAAAGTAGAGCAACATGAAAAGTCAGGGATTTACGAAATTAGCGGTCAAAACTGTGATCGAAGGTATATTGGCCAAACAAAAAGATCCATATTGACAAGATATAAAGAACATATTGCCCATATTAGATATGGAAGAAATGAAAAATCTTGTGTTGCCCAACATGTAATCGAACATCACCACAGTATAGATATTAGTAATTTATGATTAATTAAAAGTGTTAATAATAATAGGGCTTTGGATACATATGAAAGCATTCAAATAGAAAAATGTAAGAAAATCATGAACCGAGATAAAGGACCGATTCCTTTCAGTCAACTTTTTCAATTATTAATGTAAGGCTTAGTACACTTCACGGTTCATGATTTTTACACGCTTAGTTAGGTATGGTTTTCATATAAATAGAACATAGCTTAGTTTTAGAATTAGATTAAATCATCTCCTGATGATGCTAACATGGTTAGCGAAACGTGCATCGAGCAGTTCAAAAAAGCGTTTTGGTGTTTAGTGGTAAATCTCTTCAAGTTAAAGGAATTTGAAAATCTACCAAACCAACTACCTTTCTGTTCTGTGATAAACTCAACAAAATTCATAGAAAACGTCAAAACACACATCTACAGGAAGGTGAGGTCTTGGTGTCCTTTGACGTATCATCGTTGTTTCTTAGTGTCCCGATTCCACATACCTTGACATACCTAAGGGAGTTACTCGCGTTAAATGGTTTTAATAAAAAGATTGTTTCTGAGTACATCTCCTTAACAAGGATATGTATGAAGCAAAATTGTTTTCACCTTAATAACAGGTTTTACGAACAAGAAGAGAAACGGTAATGGGCAAACCTCTTACCCGTTCTTAGCCAACTTATCTATGAGTAAATTTGAAACCGAGGCGAAAAATGAATTCAGTTACTTTCCGAAGGTATGGTTAAGATATGTAGATGATATGTTTGCAATTTTCAATTCAAAAAATTAAAATTTAGATGATTTTATTAAGAACTTAGTACATAGTATCCACGCATGAACTCGAAAACAACGATAGTTTACAATTTCTGGATATTTTAGTAAGAAGGAAGAACAAAAATAAGTTAGATATTGATATTTTTAGACAAAACACCAACACTTACATGAGATACATTCCTAACGATTCGAATCATAGCTTGCCAAATAAGATAGTTTAAAATTTATGATAAATAGATTAATCAAATTTCCTTTAAACAAAGATAATTATAACAAAGAATTCAAATGAATTAGGAAGGTATCCGAAGTGAACGGTTATAATAAAAACATTGTAGATAAATTAATTAGAAAACATAAGTTCAGAAGATTATTGAAAGAATCTTCGACTTTTCTTCGAGGTTTAGACAAATTTTGAAAAAAGTGGAAAAAAGTTCTTAAAAGAAGTCCTGAGTAATCCAAAAGATAAAATAGATCAACATGAAAAGTCGGAGATTTGCAAAATTAGTTCAATTAATCAAGATTGTGATCGAAGATATATTGGGCAAACCATATTAACGAGATATAAAGAACACATTGCCCACATTAGATATGTGATAGATATGATAACCGGGATAAAGGACCTATTCCGTTCAGTAACCATTTTAAATGTTACTGTACCGCTCAGTAAACTTCACGGTTCAAGATTTTTACACGTTTCATTAGGTAGTGTTATCATTTAAATAGAACATAGTTTAGTTTTAGAAATCGAAACGAATATCGAACCCTCGTATGTTTTAAATATCGTCTTGTACCTGCTATAACAAGATGGTGTGACTAGTAACGTGTCTATGGTATGGTTTATTTTAGTCGACTTGTGTATTTAATGAGAGCATTAGAGACACTTATATGGCGATTTCTGTAGCAGAAAAAATAAATGATCCTATGACATGAAAAAATAACATAATAATCATCATTATCTCATTTTGAAATTACACACATAATATATTTACTATAAGCGACGTAGATTTCATTCTTGAGTCATAATAATTATATGGCTGTTAACTCCTGTTCAAACATTCCATACGACAAAATACAAATTTTTCCTAAATAAAATCACTGATATTTTATCAAAAACAGTCTCATGATCGCTAATGCTTCGCTTGATGCAGCACTTTCAATGTTTATTTGTAACGTTTGCAAGTTAAATTAGTTAAATTAAAAAATATTTTGCGGAATTTCCGTCAGACAATTTTTTTTGTGAAAATATAGGTGTAAGTGTGGTAAAAGTGTCTGTTTTATATCTTCATGTTGGGTGTAGTTCGTTTGCTTTAAATAATAATAAGGAAAATATTTTAGGTGAGTTAAAATATTTTTATTATACTTTTATTTTATCGAATAAATATATTGGATTCTTTCATAAGTCTCCTCCGTTTTTTTTTTATTAAAAAGTTTAACTGAAACACAAACAAATTAAGGAATGATGTATTGTTCGTCATTGTTCATTTTGAAGAAGAGTAGAAAGGATGTATAAGAGTAAGTATGGGATGTAAGAAACATCTAACGATCGATGCTGTAGTTCTGGAACTAGCGCGGAAAAGAAACCGCAACCTAAACATCTGCTATATAGACTACAAGAAAGCTATATAGACTACAGGAAAACAACAATAATATACGATATAAACTAAGCATGAGGAAACCACGAAAGCTCTCGCACCTACTACATATGGATGACCTTAAACTATATGGGGAAACTAGAGAAAAACTAAACTCCTTAATAAAAATGGTAGAAGAATTTAGCGGGGATATCAAAATGTCATTCGGACTTGACAAATGCTCTACCATTAGCACTCAGAAAGGAATACTCAATAATGAACATTCAACACACTGTAACATAAAACAACTGGCAACAGAAGAATCCTATAAATATTTAGGTATACCTCAAAACGAGAAATTTAAGGACTTTTCTACTATGTACGAAAAGAGGCTTACAAAACTTTTAAATACCAACCCATTTTCAATACCAATTGAACAGTGGAAACCTGGTTAGAACGAACAATGGATGGGTAGTGACAAGTCTAACTTATTCCTTTGGTATTGTTAAATGGTCAGAAACGGACCTTGATGGACTGGATAGATTAACACGTCGAACATTGACAAAATTCCGATGTCTGCATCTAAATTCATCTATAAAGCGACTATACATTCCGAGAAAGTTGGGCCTGGGCAAAATGTTTGGAAGAATGAAGTTGTTTTGGCTACGGCCCGCACTTTATTTATAATTCAGCTTGGCTTGGAAAAAGGATGAAATGAAAGAAATAATAATAATACACATGGATGTTGTCGACCGATGCAGGAAGTGCGGTACAGTGGGGGAAACGATTGAACACCTTATCGGTAGGTGTGCAATTCTTGCCCCTAATGCTCATTTAGGAAGACCTAATCAGCTGGAGAAAATTATACAACAGCAAATTACATTAAAGTACTCGCTATTAGATAACGCACCTCCTCCATCATAAGTACTCACCTTCTCCGTACAGGAATCATCCGATTCAATTCTATACTGGGATAGACCAATCATAACAGATCGAACAGTCGATTATAACAGACCAGACATTGTTCTGATTAGTAAAAGGAGAAATGAGCGTTTATAATTGACATCGCAGTGCCGCTCTCTCATAATATCAGGAAAACCGAGTTGGAGACAACCAATAAGTATGAAAACCTGGCATACGATTTGAAAAACCAGTGGAAATTACATAAGGTAGAGATAGTGCCTTTCGTTATATCCGTCGAAGGCCTAATAAGTAAGACCTTTTCAAAAAAGTTCAAGAACCCGTGTATCTCAAAATCGATTGCCATAGTAGGACAACGTACCCTCTTGCAGACATGCCATATTGTTCGTAAAATCTTATGCTAAGTGAGAGGAACTGTCTAGGCTGAGATACTCCAATGCAGAACGAACATAATAATAATAATAATAAGGGAAATATTTGAGCTGAGTTAAAATATTTTTAGTATACTTTTATTTTATCCAATAAATATATTAGATTCATAGGTCTCCGTTTTTTTTATTAAAAAGTTTAACTGAAAAAAAAAACATATTAATAAATGATGTATTCTTCGTTATTGTTCACGTCCTGTTCCCAACTCTCTACTAATTTATTGATGCTCATTCGCCAGAAATCGCCGAGCCTGGACTGAAGGATATGGTTAAGCCAGTTTTTGAGATCCTGCGACCAAGGTTACCGCTCTTATTTGATTGGACAATCCGCAAAAGAGGTAATCGGTTGGCGCAGGATCTGCAGAGTACGGTGTATGCGGAAGAACCTCCCATTCGAGATCATTCAGGGCCTCCTTGACGATGTTTGCTGTGCGAGGTCGTGCAGCAAGTTGACTGGCCATGTCGATCGAGTGGTTTCAGTTTAACAACCTCACTTAGACGATGCAGCTGGGCGAAGTAGCGTTCCTGATCGATC
Organism: Cosmopolites sordidus; assembly: GCA_031761425.1. Lineage (NCBI taxonomy): Eukaryota > Metazoa > Arthropoda > Insecta > Coleoptera > Curculionidae > Cosmopolites > Cosmopolites sordidus. The sequence continues at coordinate 1,335,877 of JARFXV010000508.1, forward strand.
GTCTTGTTCTTCTCCAGTATTTCCCCGTACACGAGACCCGCTCAGTACTACCAAACGCAGATTATCGTATTTTTGTGTCTGCTTCGGCTACCTACTCCTTTCTTAACTTCAAGAAAAAGGGGTAACAAAATTGCTACGTATTGTTCGCGAGGTTTGGAAAGATCCTTTTGCTACCTCTGTCATTATAAAAAAAATCTTAACCTAAGTATCAGCACCAGAACCATAAAACAAGGTTCCAACGAAACTGCAAAAACATTATTTTTAGTCATGACTCCAAAATTAATTTATTTGGCTCCCTATGGCAAATTATATGAACAAAAATAGGTTTCTAGGTGAACATCGATATTTTTGAAATTTTTATACCTTAGGAAATGTTCCATGGATCGAAATAAATGAAAATCGGACGGTACTATGTCTGGAGAACATGGGGATGTGGTAAAAACCTCCCGATTTAGTTGCCATATTTTTTCTTAGGTTAATCTTGATGCGTGCGGCCTGGCATTATCGTGTTGTAATATTACTAATCTTCTGTTGACCAGAGCGGGCCGTTTTTCCAACAATTTTTTACGTAATCTCTACAATTGTTGGCAAAACAATTCAGCCGTAACTGTTTCTCCCGGTTTCAATAGTTCAAAATGAATTTTGTCACCACGGTCCAACCAAACGCACAGTATAGTCCGGTTCAAGATTTTTCGTTGCCTTTTGGGCAAAATGTTACTTGCCCCAATAAATTTCAATAATAATATTCCTAGTTTCTTCAAAGGCGCCTGAATCGGAGTGGTCGAACTTCTGAATAATTTTGGAATAAACAAAGTATCGTTAAATTATTATTATTATGTACGACTAAAACATTGTTTATTGGTTTGTGACTTTTGAATTTATTAGTCCAATAAAAATAAATAAATTTATCTATTAGTACAATAAAAGGTATAACTTAAATTTAGTTGAACTTGAATTTATTCAACTTTCTTTGGGAATACTATTTTCAACCCTCCTAATTAATCTGCAGGAATTGCACTTGAGTCGGATAAATGATTTCTGCTCTAACATTGTATTTTACCTGATGCCACTTTTGCTCAATTAGATTAAAAATACAGTAATACAGGGAAATAGTAAAACCGTATGGCCTATATCGGCAGCAATGGTATCACATCCATTTTCCTTTTTAATATTAAATCCCTTTAATATCCCTAGATTACAATTTTAGATGTTTTTTTAAAGTATATATCGTTTTTTTTTCTGAATTTCCAATTTAGTGTTATTTGCATTAGAAACTTTATTTTTTTGGCGGTTATGTTAACTAGCATTGTCCATTACAATTATGCTTTCCTTAGGCATATTGGACAAAAGGCTATTTATAAACCAATCTTTAAAAAGTTCTCCTATGGTGTCATCATGGTAATCCAAAGATGAATGTTTAGTATTTTTGGAGGAGAACAGTAAACAATTTGGAACCATCCATCCTCGGAACCGTATCGAACCATATTTCATCAAGTTAGATAATGGGAGAATTTTCTAATCTGAATTTTTATAAAGTTTAAGTAGTCAAACCGCCATCGTCGCAATCATTGTGATTCCATTAATATTTGTCTTTTATTAATGGTCCGATATGCAAAACCCATTAAAGATAATATTCTCTGGAGGCTAGTTCTGCTGCAAAGAATGTTGGTTTCATCTTTCCTTAGTCCCAATTGCAATGAATGTAATGCAGTCGAAAAGCGAAAAGCTTGTTTAAGCGAAAAGCCAAGACTATAAGAACAATCCACAGTCGATTCCTGAACTGAAGGATGAAATTATTCGAGTCATTGGTGAGATAGAGTCACGGTGTCATCCAAAATGTTTAGAAAAGAGAGGACATCTATGGGTGGTCATTTGGCAGATATTGACTTTATTGTTTAAATGTCATACACTATGCTGCAATTATCAATAAAAAGTTTTTTGAAAACAACGCAAATTTTGTTTTATTTGTAAGAAATATTTTTGTTAAGCATATATTTTTCAGACATCAAATTAAAATCATCTCCAAATAAAACGATAGGTCTATCATTTGCCGACTATATTTATTTTTTTTGCTTAACGACACTGGGTTGTGTTATTGTGTTTACATTGAATAAGTTCGCATATCCTATCTAAAAACCTCGACAACATTTAGGGGAAACAACACGTAACCACCCGATGTGCGATAATGGTGGGGCATCTATAGAGATGGCTTCATTTCAGTATTTGAAACCAACATTTTCATTTATATTCTAAACAAGTGTCGTGTCGTGTGGTTCCCGAATAATTCCAAGAGTGAGTGTATCACTGAACAGTTTGATATCTATTAACGTTTATTAGTTGTGAGTTTGTCACTGAACTCTTTAATTTCTATCGATTTATTTTAGTTTTGAGATGTATTCAAAGTTCTATTATTTCTATTTAATGTTTTCATTGGTATTAAATGATTACTATATAAGTGAGTTTTTCACTAAACACTTTGTCTTCTATTGATTTTGGTAGTTTTGAGAAGTATTTAAAGATTACTCCTATTTGTGTTTCTCACAGGATACTGTTCTGATTATTATCAAATATTCAAATACAATTGAATTAAATCTGTTACTGTTCATTTAAAATAATATTTAAAACAGTTGTTCTTGATTAATATTTTGATTAATATTAAATGATTTCTATTTAAGTGAATATTAAAACTTTGTTTGAGAACTGGCATCAGCATGTTCATATGATTTCAAATTTAATTGAGATATATTCATGGTATTGTCGCGCGCTCTCCCTTCAATACCATGAAGTGGGTAAATGCTGTTTTGCTTTTCTAGTATCTGGAGCGGGTACATCGCGCGCTCTCCCTTTGTACCCATTGCACAACACAGTACTAGTGGTTACACCGTAGGGTGTAGTTGGATGATCTATTGTGTTTTGTTTAGCTCTTTGGGTGGGTATCTCGCGCGCTCTCACTTGATACCCCGTTCATACCCGAAGCTGGCAATGTTGCGCGTTCTCCCCTCAGTGTCAGGAACAGTATCCAGTATGATAATTTGATTATTAACTGATAAAATTATCATTGTTGAAAATGTATGATCTGTAATTTAATAAATATTGAGAGATCATTGTTGAAAATATATGATCTGTAACTTAATAATTATTGAGAGATCTCTATGGTTTTGTCGCGCGCTCTCCCTTCAATACCATGAAGTGGGTAAATACGGTTTTGCTTTTCTGATATCTGGAGCGGGTATATCGCGCTCTCTCCCTTTGTATCCATTGCACAACTCAGTACCAGACGTTAGACCGTAGGGTGTGGTTGGATATCCATTTTACGTTTTGGTTAGCTCTTTGAGTGGGAATTTCGCGCGCTCTCTCTTGATACCCTGTTCATACCCGAACCTGGCACTGTTGCGCGTTCTCCCCCCCAGTGTCAGGGACAGTACCCAGTTTGATATTTGATTATTGGCCGATAATAGTGTCATGGTTTGAGTTATGTATATAATATCTATTTGAATTTATGTTGATTATTATCATATATAACTGGTATGGGTATATAACTGATGGTATATAACTGGGTAATATAACTGATATGCTAACGAGTATATCTCGTTGAGTATATGTTGGAAAAAAAATCCTTTTTTTTTCTTTTTTTTGTCGTATCATTCCATATTTAAGAATCAAAAAACCGCTCGATTTGTAACACCCTTTATATAAGTACAGATGAAAAAATATCTACAGAACGTATAAAACAGCAGCTAAGTGGGTACTTCTCGTTTACTCAGTATATGTTTATTGTGTGAGAAACGGACCTGCATGTGCTTCGACACGCATTATTTGTCACGAACAAACTTTACTATTTGTAATAGCGTTCCTGTTCAATTACAGGTACATATATGATCGTCTCATAAAATGGTCATAAAAATTCGAACATCAAACAATCGAATATCATAAACCTGTTTGTTTGGTACTGATTATAAAAGCGATTTTGTGTATTTAGTAGAACCAAAAGATAAGAACATACCGTGAATTTTTTTTTTCGGTACTTTGAAACGACGGGATTTTGTTTGAGGTGGTGCAGATAGTTGTGGAACAGAAAACCGATGTGAACAAAAATTGTTTTTATTTTAATTTAATTAAAATTTGTCAACAATATCTACAGTCTTAATAGGTAAGGCATTTTTGATTATACATTTTATTAAAACTGCAAAAGCAATCCGTTAAACAACGTTAAACAATATCCAAAGAAAATAAATACAATGTATCGAAAGTGTGATAATTACTATTGTAAATGCAGTTGCGTAATTCACAGTTTGTTAAACAAAATCATAGTCATTGTTAATTGACGCAATATACGTAAAGATTCTTCAAACAATTTCACTTTAAAGAGGAAGATATATATATATATATATATATATATATATATATATATATATATATATATATATATATATATATATATATATATATATATATATATATATATATATATGAGCATTGGTTAATTGCTTTACCGGGAGGAAGCCCCACACATCCCTTACATTGGAGCATTGGAGGACACATGTTTCGTCTGTTGGTCGTTAGACTCATCAGGGTACTGACATATGCTCCCTCGCCAACAATAGGGAGTCCCTCACCACAATCAAACAACCCATATTTTCACCGACTTTTCGTCCGATGGCTTATACATGGAGTTTTTTTTGCTGTTGTCTCATTGGACGCAATAGAAAATGTGTATGATACGGACAGCAGGGGGTACATAAGGAGTCACACAAGTTCAAGTTTTGCCAGCGAAGAAGTGAAAACAAAAACCAATAATCAAACAAAAAAGAATAAAACAAAAAATACAAGAAAAAGTAGAAAAGTGGTAAAACAAAAATAAAAGTGAAATAAAAAATTAAAGGTAGTTATTCAAAATAGTAAATAAGCTCTAAGTCGACTATAAATGTTGAAAATCTTGCGTTATTATTTGTGTTCAAAAAAATTACAATAACTTTATTAATAATAAGCTATGAAATAATTTTCTCCGGCAAAAATGTAGCCAAGAATATTACCTTTCCAACTGCATATACAACTCGGAGAAAAATTGATGTAGTCTAATGTTATCGCCAAAAAACAAAATCTGTCAGAAAGCACGGACGTCTCCCTAATATATAACTTTTGTAACTCCATTGTAAAACGTTTAATGCATAATGATGCTAATTAGTTTGAGTTTAGGGAACAGGAACTAATCACATCGGGATAAATCAGGCGAATATGTAAGATGTTGCAGCACACAGGCTTGTTTTTCTTCAAAAATTCACGAACGGCCACGGCCATGTAAGATGATGCATTATAGTGCAATAAAAAGCAACTTCCCGGTGCTCGATATTCGGTAATCGCTCGAACGATTCTCTTCCATAGATGCTCTATCACATTTAGATAATATTCGCTGGTGACATCTTGACACTGTGGAACGAATTCCCGAAGTAACTCATTGGTCAATATGTCCCCGGTTTGACATATAGATGGCGTCACGAAATTTTTTTACCAGTGATCGATTATGCCAAAATGTCATGACAATCGGTCTACTAATTTCTGGGCTGTTGTGCTTTAAATAATGCTACTTTTGTTATTTTCAAAACAATGAAAAAAAAAATTGTACCGTCGAAAATGAATTGAATGAAAATATAATTGATTGGTATGATGAATTCAAAGGAGGCCGTATAAGTATCGATGTCCAAATGAGGTGATTGCACCAGACAATATAAAAAAAATACAAAATTATTTCGCAAAACCGTAAACTAAAGCTGAAGTAGATAGCTGATCATAAAGGTATCGAAAGGAAGTGTTTACACTATTTTGCATGAACATTTAGGAATGCGTAAATTGTTATCGAAATGGGTACCTCATTTGCTCACAGCGGACCAAAAACAATAACGTATTGATGTTTTGAGTAATGTTTGCAGCCATTTAAGCGAAATAAAAAATATTTTTTCATGTGGTATGTTACAATGGGTGATGAAACATCACTTTGACACTCTGGAGTCAAATCGGCAGTCAGCTGAGTGGACAACAGCAAGTGAAAGCCATCCACACCGACCAAAAACATAATCATCGGCAGGCAAGACAATGCACCCTGTTACAAATCGTTGACGTCTAAATAGCATGAATTGCACTTCGAATTGCTTCCTCATCCACCGTATTCTCCAGATCTGGCCCCTAGCAACTATTTCCTGTTCTCAGACCTTAAAAAATGCTCGCTGGAAAGAAATTTCGCTCTAGTGAGTAGATAATTGATGAAACTGAAGGATACTTTGAAGGCAAAGAGAAATCATTCTACGAAAAAGACATAGAAATATTACAAAAACATTGGAATAATCGTATTGCCCTTCAAGAAGAATATATTGACGAATAAAGTGTTACAAAGTGTGAAATAAAGAATTACAAAAATGTGTTTTATTTGTCAAAGCGGGGATGGACCGATGTATTATAAGACCTTTAGAGCAAATAAATATTTCACTATACTTTTGACAGGCAATACTTCATGTTATCATCTTAAGTTTTGCGTGATATCTTTGCGGTGGATCTTCACAATGACGTAAAAGTGTTTTCTGGGTTCTCGTAGTCTACCTCGAACTCTCAACGTCAACCAAACTCTTAATTTATACTCTCAACGTAAAACTAAGGTGTAACTTTCCACTCACATTCCCATCTCGTGGACTATCTCAAACTCTCAACGACAACCTTTCAATTCAAACTCTTCATTCGTACTGTCTAATCGCACTTCTACCTTGCATTTCGCATTTCTACCTATCCCTGTCCACGAAAAAAACAATAAACAACCATCCGTTCGTGTTTTTTTTTCTATTTTGGGTTTTAACAAGCTCCAACGCCAATACCATTACGTTTCTCTGAAATGTTCCAATGGAAATGGAAATCCAATGGAATAATCCAATGTTAGAGCACAAAATATTTCTCCGACTCTAAGTGCAACATTAATAAGAAAGTTTGTTTATAGTATTTCCATGAAAGTTGAATAAATTCGATTAACTATGTTATTAAAATAGAATATTTCCATGTATCATTTACTAATAATATAGAGCCACTTATTATTATTATTATTATTCACGTATGGGCCCTGGTGGACCACGAGAAGTACAATTAGAGGCGCTGTGGTTGTTAGCCTTCCTTTGTGCCCATACTAATTTCATTCTTTCGCTATGAACTTTTTTCCTTTCGTCAGATCAAGTTGTTCCAGTTTTCCTACATTTTTCTCTCTGGCCAACTTTCCAAACGTTAACCTTGTGTCTGAAACAGCCTCTATCCTGAATTTCACCCTGTGTAATATTTGCTAATCTTAGGTCCTCTTTAATTGCAGCAATCCATTTAATTATTTCTACTTTAGCTTTACTCCTATTTTCATAAAATTCGACTATTTGTCTACTTAACCTACTCGGATTCATCCGTTTTATGTGTCCGTAAAACTTAAGTCTTCTTTTTCTCATATCGCTATGTATATCTGTGTATTGTTTGATTTCTTGGTTTTCTCGAAGTCGGTATGTTGTGCTATTTATTTGCTTGGGCCCTAGGATTTTTCTTATGATTTTTCTTTCCTTCTTTTCAATGTCCTCGATGTCCCTCTTTCTATTCAAAATGAGCGTTTCCGCAGCATATAGACATTCTGGCTTAATAACTGTGTTGTAATGTCTCAGTTTTGTGTTTTTAGATAGGCATTTTTTGTTGTAAATATTTTGTGTAAGTCTCAATGCCGTTTCCATTTTTTGACATCTACCCTTATTGGCCACTTTTTCTAACCCATTTTCCATGATTATTTCACCCAAATATTTGAATTGAGAGACTCGTCTGATGTTACCATATTTTGTTTTTAGAAATGGCGTTCTTAGTCTGTTGCAGGTCATGTATTGTGTCTTTTCAAAGGAAATTTGGAGTCCTACATTTTCTGCTGTTTCTTTTAGGATTTCAATCTGTTTCTGTGCCGTTAATACATCTTGAGCTAAAATTGCTAGATCATCAGCAAATGCCAGGCAATCAATTTTGATGTTGGTTCTCTCCAGTTTAATGGGCTGGTCAATATTCAGGGCCGACTTTTTTTCACGCCACACCTGTATTACTTTTTCTAGAACACAGTTAAATAAAAGTGGCGAGAGTCCATCCCCTTGTCTCACTCCAGTTTTTATTTCGAAGGGCTCTGAGATCTCACCCATGAATTTAACTTTTGACCTTGTGTTAGTTAACGTTGCTTTAATAATTGCCGGCGTTTTCAGATCTAGTCCTTGTTCTTTCAAGATTTGGAATAAAGATTCGCGGTCAATAGAATCATATGTTTTTTTGAAATCCACAAATGTACAGACGAGATTTTTATTGTACAGTTTTTGATGTCTTAGAATCAACTTCAGATTCAGGATCTGTTCAGGGCAGGATCTGCCCGGTCGAAAACCTGCTTGATATTCACCAATGTTAGGTTCTAACTGTCCCTGTGCTCTATCTAGTAGACATTGAGATAGAATCTTGTAACAAACTAGGAGAAGAGCTATCCCTCTATAGTTGTTTACATCCGTTCTATCTCCTTTCTTATGTAGTGGATGGATTAGAGCATCTTTCCAATCTTCCGGAATCCGTTCGGTTCGCCAAACTTCTTGTAGAATTTTGGTTATTTCCCTGATTGTACCTGGACCAGCGGATTTCAAAAGTTCCGCAGTGATTCCATCTTCACCAGAAGCCTTGTCATTTTTAAGCCGCTTGATTTGCCAAATTATTTCATCTTCATTCGGTGGTAATGAATCTGGGTTTGTTTGTTTAGGTTTTAGTGTTGCTAATTTGTTTAAGGGCTCAGGGCAGTTTAGTATTTGTTCAAAATATTTCGCAAGTTCTTTGCAATTGTCTTGGTTATTTAGAGCTAATTGTCCGTTTTCCTTTTGGAAGCAAAGACTTTGCGGTTGATAGCCTGTTAATTTAGTTTTAAATGTTATGTAAAAGTTTCGAGTGTTATTTTTTTTGGAAATCTTTTTCTATTTCATTAAGTTGATTGTTTTCATATTTTCTTTTAGTTTGTCTAATTAGCTTCGATGTTTCTTTTCTTACTTCCAAAAATAAGTTATAATTTATTGCTGTTTTTTGACTATTCCAATCTTTGAATGCTTTACTTCGGCTTAATACTGCTTGCTCGCAAACTTCATCCCACCACGGATGTTTTCTACGTTCTTGTAAAGGGACCAACTTTACGGCTGTTTTAATAATTTTTTGTTTCACTTCTTGCCAGTTCTGTGCTGGTTGTTTATCAAGTTGTTCTGTTAGGGCTGGTTTTATTTTCGTTGGGTCAAACTTTGGTATTAGCAGCCGCTTTTGAATAAGTTTTCGAGGTTTTAAGCTAAGTTTGATTCTAGTCAAGTAGTGATCCGTGTCTATATTTGCTTCTTTTGCTGACTTGAACATTCAAAATCTCTTTATGATTGGGGTACGAAATGGCAACATGGTCAATTTGAAATTCACCCATGTACGTGTTTGGGCACCTCCAGGTCTTTTGTTTTGATATTTTCTTCTTAAAATGGATTGACATTATTTTTAGGTTAAACTGCGGACATAGTTCAACCAATCTTCTACCATTATGGTTAGTCCATTTATGAGCGGGAAAACTGCCGACTGTTTTCCTGTACTTTTTTTCTTTCCCTAGCTGGGCGTTGAAATCACCCAATAGGATTTTTACATGGTTAGAGGGAATTTTAGAGATAGTCTTTTCTAGAATTTCCCAGGACTTGTGTACCACTTGTGTACCACTTGTGTACCACTTATTATTAATATAGATCAAAGTGACAGCGAGAGCGAAACTGAATTAAATGCATAATTAAATTTAAATTATAATTTTTATTGTACTAATAGATACATTTATTTATTTATATATTTTTATTGTACTAATAAATTGAAAATACGCAAACCAATAAACAAAGTTTTAGTCATATATAATAATAATAATTTAATAATAATGTAACAATATTTTATTTTTCCTTTTGCCTTTTGAGAAACTAGGAATATTTTTATTAAGATTTATTGGGGCAATTAACATTTTGCTGAAGGGTTACGAAATATCTTGAAACGGACTATACTTGTAAATTTTATATTTATATTTTTATTTTTATAACTTATTTATGGTTCCCCAAAAGGAAGGTGGTGCCCCGTTTTTCAATTTAGAGTATGGGTCTGGATTTTTATTGATCGCGTATAGTTAATCTTACATAGTTTATAAAGATTCGCTATTAATGGTTTTAGTTCACCTTTTTGGAGATAATCGATGAACAATATCCCATACGCATCTCAAATTACACAGGCCATTACCTTGCCTGAAGATAGTTATGTTTTTCGTCGCTTCAGCTGACTTCAGTTGTCCACTCAGCTGACTGCCGATTTGACTTCGGAGTGTCAAAGTGATGTTTCACTACCCATTCTCATATACCACATGAAAAACTATTTTTTCACTACACTTTTGACGGGCAATACTTCAAGTTAAGATCTTAAGTTTTGCGTGATATCTTTGGGGTGGATCTTCACAATGACGTAAATGTGTTTTCTGGGTTCTCGTAGTCTACCTCGAACTCTTAACGTCAACCAAACTCTTAATTTATACTCTCAACGTAAAACTAAGGTGTAACTTTCAACTCACATTCCCATTTCGTGGTCTATCTCAAACTCTCAACGACAACCTTTCAATTCAAACTCTTCATTCGTACTGTCTAATCGCACTTCTACCTTGCATTTCGCGTTTCTACCTATCACTGTCCACGAAAAAAACAATAAACAACCATCCGTTCGTGTTATTTTTTCTATTTTGGGTTTTAACAAGCTCCAACGCCAATTACCATTACGTTTCTCTGAAATGTTCTTTTTTCTAATGCTAAGTAAAATCCAATGTTAGAGCACAAAATATTTCTCCGACTATAAGTGCAAGTGCTGCAACATTAATAAGAAAGTTTGTTTATAGTATTTCCATGAAAGTTGGATAAATTCGAACAACTACGTTATTAAAATAGAAGATTTCCATGTATCATTTACTAATAATATAGAGCCACTTATTAATAATATAGATCAAAGTGACAGTGAGAGCGAAACTGAATTAAATGTATAATTAAATTTAAATTATCATTTTTATTGTACTAATAGATACATTTATTTATTTATATATTTTTATTGTACTAATAAATTGAAAATACGCAAACCAATAAACAAAGTTTTAGTCATATATAATAATAATAATTTAATAATAATGTAACAATATTTTATTTTTCCTTTTGCCTTTTGAGAAACTAGGAATATTTTTATTGAGATTTATTGGGGCAATTAACATTTTGCTGTAGCGTTACGAAATATCTTGAAACGGACTATACTTGTAAATTTTATATTTATATTTTTATTTTTATAACTTATTTATGGTTCCCCAAAAGGAAGGTGGTGCCCCGTTTTTCAATTTAGAGTATGGGTCTGGACTTTTATTGATCGCGTATAGTTAATCTTACATAGTTTATAAAGATTCGCTATTGATGGTTTTAGTTCACCTTTTTGGAGATAATCGATGAACAATATCCCATACGCATCTCAAATTACAAAGGTCATTACCTTGCCTGAAGGTAGTTATGTTTTTCGTCGCTTCAGCTGACTTCAGCTGTCCACTCAGCTGACTGCCGATTTGACTTCGGAGTGTCAAAGTGATGTTTCACGACCCATTCTCATATACCACATGATTTTTTTTTATTTCGCTTAAACAGCTGCAAATATTGCTCAAAACACCAATACATTGTTGTTTTTGGTCCGCTGTGAGCAAATGAGGTACCCATTTTGATAGCAATTTACGCATTCCCAAATGTTCATGAAAAATGGTAAAAACACTTTCTTTCGATATCTTGATGATCAGATATCTCCTGCAGCTTGACTTTTAATTTGGTGAATTTTTCTGATATTGTCTGGTGTAATCACCTCATGTGAACGTCGGTGTTTGTATGACCACCTTTGAATTCAACAAACCAATCAATTATGGTTGATTTTCCTGGGGTAGAATCCGGGTAATGTTGAAAGGGTGAAAGTTGTTCAGTTGTGAATGTTTTTAGAAGACACACTTTGTATATAAGGGCGTTGAAAACTAAAAACGTTGGGATATTCAGCCTGTGTAGAGGGACATTAATAACAGAAAGCTTTTTGGTGGGTGCCCTGTCCATAGCCCAACTGGCATAGTGAATTAATACTCCCTTATTCGCTATTTAAAAAAATTGTATCGAAATAAAGGCGGTGGTTTTCGATGACGTCAACCTATATTTGGGCTTCCTAATGTTTGTTCTAAGATTTACAACCACAGCTGCTCTAAAAACGTCGGTACCGAGAGATCGTACACGACCTGAGCTTCCCGTACCTTCAAGACTCACGTCTCCCTCCCGAAATGTTTTGAACCAGAGCTGAGAGGTGTGGATTGACACGGTACCATTTCCCTCTACTTCACAATGTTTTTGTTAAAAACTCTCGACGGAATATTTCCCAATGGAATCACTTTAACACTGAAGAAGGCTCTGAAGAAAGAAGAAAGAAGGGAATGTTTGTTTGTTGGAATAAAATTTTGAAATCAGATTAACCTTCTGGGGAATAAGAAATGATCCTTTATTTATAAACAAAGGGCAACACGCAAATTGTTCAAAGGCAACATGTAGATCATTCAGCGTTCATTCTAAAAATGGAATTAGATCAAAATATAGAGAAGTTAAAGGCAGACAGTAGTATAAACATTTTACATACATTCATGATCCATTAAAGATGATAATTGTGTAAAAATACTCTAGTAATAAAATAAACTTTAAGTTTTCTTAAGCCTTGAACTGGACTTAATTATCATCAAATATACAGGGTTTACGGAAAATAACTTTCGTAAATTTAACCAGCAATTCTTCACATCATCTGAGAAAAAAAGTTCCCTACAACAATGTCAAAAGTCCAAGGGTTTCGATTTAAACAATGCTAAGTTATTAACTCATCAATCGAAAACTAGGATAAGAATTAACATTTTAAGGAAATATGTGTTTTCGCATATTTGGCAAATATTAATTGATTATTATTTAACGAGTAAACTACCAATAAACTAATGAATATTGTTTAAAACATTCTTTTTTGATTAAGAATCACGCCACTCTATACTAGAAGTGGTATCAGTCAAAATAGAAATGACAACGCCCCTTTGACAAATTAGGATGATCACCCCGACAAAGGGTGTTGGTGACAAAAATTATTTCAGTCAATATGTGAATATGTTTATTTAAATTCCATTTTGACAAGATTGACAAGGCTTAGAGGATTTTTTTTAAAACTGTAGTACTATAAATTAAACGGATTTTATCATGAAAAGGTACAGGCTACACAAATTTAACTGACAGATTTCACTTCCGGTCTGTTGATATTGGGGAGAAATTTGCATGCATAATCTTTATAAACCACTACACAATCAAAAAAATGCAGGCAATTTACTTGCTCAAATTAACTTATGATTTCCTTTAATCGTTACAAGAAATCAGCTGCTTTTTTTATTGCAGATTGCAGATTTTAAGGTAAAAACTAATATAACGGGTATTCCATTAAGAGGTTTCGAATGTTGGTAATGAATAAAAGAAACGTTTCATAACATACCTGAAAGTTATTTATGGCAGTGCGAAGCTGGATAGTGTACAATTATACGTGGAATACAACATCTGTCAAATGACCGCCACGACTTCTCTGGCAGCTCACAATTCTTTTGTTGAAATTCTCGATTACTGCTGAACACATTTGCGGAGTTACGTCACGAATTGTTCGCCTAATTTCTTCTTTCAACTGTTGAACGGTTTGCGGATTATTTTCGTAAGCTTTGCTCTTCACATAGCCTCACAAAAAATAGTCTAGCGGCGTCAAGTCGCATGACCTTGGTGGCCAATTTACGTCCCAATTCAGGGAGATCAGCCTCTCCTGTCCTTACAAAATTCAGCTAACACAGGAGCTAAAGCCAGCCGACCATGGGCAACGCTATGCATTTGCCAATTGGATCCTACAGATGAAGACAAATGACAATAATTTTTGCGATAAAATCATTTTCAGTGACGAGGCTCATTTCTACTTAAACGGAATGAAAATCCTAGAGAAATCCACGAAATCCCGATGCATGCTCAACGTGTCACAGTTTGGTGCGGTTTTTGGGCTGAGAGTATCATTGGACCGTATTTTTTTGAAGATGAAGATGAACGAGCTGTTACAGTAAACGGAGAACGATACCGAACGATGATTGATGTTTTTTTATGGGATCAAATAATGGACATGGATTTAGAGAATATGTGGTTCCAACAAGATGGAGCAACATGTCATACAGCACGTGAAACATTGACTTTATTGCGTACAGAGTTTGGAGGGAGGCTGATCTCCCGGAATGGGGACGTAAATTGGCCACCAAGGTCATGCGACTTCTTCTTCTTCTTCTTGCTTGAGGTCTCCTGAAGCGGACCTTTTGGCTTTGCTGCGGGGCAATTGCCAGCTCAGTTTGTTGGCAGCCTAGAGGTTGTCTGGCTCTTAGGCCATATCCAGGCCACCGACTATATCCTTATTGTCGATTATCGAGTTAATAAAGTAATGTGTGTTTTTCCATTTTTATATTGTAACGGCTTAGTATTTATTATACCTTGGGATATATTAGTTATACTGCAACAAAGGAATATGGTAAAGACGTCACAAACATACACGTTTAGACACCAGAAGGGAGGTTAGGTATAGCAAAGCTGAGCATTAAAGATTCATTTTGTTAGCATTCAAGAAATCTATTATTACCCTGATTAGTTCTTGATTTATGTTCGATAGGATTGTATGAATTGAAATAGGGGAGGGTAAATTTAGTTTAATAGCTGATTGGTAAATATCAAAAACTGGATTGTAATTAATAGGACATGCTAGAAAAATATGATTTAGATCTTCTATTGCTCCACATTCGCAGTAGGGGTCGTTAATTAATTTGAATTTATAAAGGAGTTCTTTAGTCAAACAATGGCCTGTACGCATTCTGATAATCGTTGTTATGTGTCTTCTGTTTTTATATTCGAATTTCGAAAACCATGGCTTACTTGGAAACACAGATTGTACCTTAGAGTACTGATATCCCTTTCCAATAGTCGAGGTCTTTCCATTCGGCTTTGTAGACCTTGTGAGTTTTTTCTTTAATAATGTTAAAAATCTCTTGAACGTCTATTGACATATTTTTGGGAATATTTAGGATTCTGCCTATGTTAGCCAAGGAGTCAGCCTCTTCATTACCGGAAATACCGGCGTGTCCTGGAATCCATGCTAAGCGGACGTCAAAACCGTTATTATTTGCTGAGATTAGAAGGCGTTTAGTTCTAAGGGTCCAATAACCTGCCGAAGTTTTGAGCAAACATTTATTGATCTTTTTGACTGCACTGTCAGAGTCAGTGAAAATAATGGTTTTTTTATGTGTCTGTCAATAATTATTTTTATTGCGTCGTGGATGGCAATTATTTCCGCTTTACAAATAGACAGAGAGTCTGGCAACCTTGACGAAAATTTGAAGCCTATGTCGGGAATGCTCAGACCATATCCCGATTTTGAATCTTTTTTTGAGGCATCCGTGTAGACAAAGGTAAAGGAACTTTTGAATTTTTCTGTTTCTAACAAAAAGGTTTCCTTTAGTCCTATATCCTTTTTCTTTTTTAAGTTAATTTTAATTATTTTGATAGGATTAATCAGTGAGTTATAGTCATATTCGTAACATGGTAAATTTGTGCTTTTATATAGTTTAATGAAGTGTGGTAGAAAATCCCCCAAAGCAATAGCTATGTATGGAATCTGCTCATTCGTGACTAAATGAGGTCTATAAAGAAATTGAAGACGTACTTTACAAATCAGAAATATTAAAGGATGGTTTTCTATGATAACTATTTTTGACAGGAACTTGCTGGCCAGTATTTTTTCCTTCTTTGCTCCAACGGAATCATTGCAGCTTCGCCCAGCAATGCGGCTCTAGGAGTAGAATTCATACAACCCAAACACGTTCTAAGACCTTGATAGAATATTACATCCATGTATTTCAGTAGTTTTTTGTTAGTAGGTTTTATAAAAATCGATCCAAAATCTAAATGAGATCTTACCAAGGCCTGAAATGCTATCAACAAGATGCTGGGGTCCGCCCCCCACCATACTCTACTGAGTGTTCTTAAGATGTTGAGAGATTTTTTAGCTTTATTTGAGATGTTCTGGATGTGTGAATTCCATTTAAAGTTTTTTTGGAGTATGATCCCTAAGTATTTTACTTCATTTTTATATTCAATATTAGTATTGTTTATGTTTAAGGGAGGAGGTATACTTATCCGTTTACCTTTTGTGAACCAGATTGCTTCCGATTTACTTGCCTCCAAGGATAAATCATTTTCCTGTAAAAAGTTATTAATTTTCCGCAAAGACTGATTTATTATTGTAGCCATTTTATTTATATTTGTACCGCTACAGAAAACTACCAAATCATCAGCGTAGCCGATTATTTTTGTTTGTCCCAACTGAAGTTTAAAGAGATTGGCAATGTATACATTAAAAAGTATGGTACTTAAAGGGGAGCCCTGAGGAAGACCTTTGTTTGCTAAGAACGGACCCAACATCGCTCCATTATTACCCCTTGTGTAGATTAATCTATTTTTTAAAATTTGAAATATGAGATTATTAATTTCTACGGGAATGTGTAGTTTGTGTAATTTATCATAAAGTTTATAAATATTTACTCCATCATATGCTGCTTTAATGTCCAAAAAAAACAGCAATGACCGATTCCGAGTTAAAGAAGGCGTCTTGGATAAAGGTGGTTAAAAATGCAATGTTATCATATATACCTCTTCCTTTCCGAAAGCCGGTTTGGTGAAAACTGAAAGTAAGCGGTTTTTAATCATGCCCTCTAGAATTTTCAGACCACAGGCTGATAGAACGATGGGTCTGTAGCTCTCCGCTGAGGCCGGGTTTCTATTCGGCTTCAGTAATGTTATTATATTAAACTTTTTCCATTCTTCAGGTAAGGTATTTCCATTTATACAATTGTTGAGGATGTTTAGAAAAATTTGTTTTGCTTTGAATGGCAATTTTCTAAACATTATATAAGCCAAATCATCAAGACCTGGAGAAGATTTTTTTTTTGTTATTGTTTAAGGTATTATTCAATTCGTGCATAGAAAAGGGCAATATATTAGTTTCGTTTGTTTGTAAAATTTGAAAGGTCGGGTCTATATCTATGCTAGACATTGCTAGACATTCTGCCTAGGATTTTGCGTTTGATATTGTCAGAAATTGTATAATTATTAGGTTTCGTTTTGTTGTTTGAATTTTTTTTTTATTTTATTCCAAATGTATGTAATGTTGGATTCTCTATTGAGGGATTCGCAGAAGCTCTTAAATTTTCCTCTTTTTTTTTCCCGAAACTTTTTTTTTGTGGATGCTATAATTTTTTTTGCTTGAATGAAATTTTCTAAATTAGGGTAAGTATTAAAGTTTTTAATTATATTTTTCCTTTCTTTTAACCAAACGTCACACTCACTATCCCACCAGGGCGAACCTACTTTACCTACTATCCCACATGATTTAAGGGGTATGCTTTCGTCAGCTGCAGAGTTTATAATTTGTGTTAGTTCTTTATAGCTTATGTTTAAATTTTTGTTTGATAGTTGTAATATGATTTTGTCACTAAAAGATTGCCAGTCAGCTTTATTGATATTTCTTATTTTGTAAGAGTTTATATATATTTTGTTTGTATCTGAATTTTTAAAATTATACTCCATATAGGTTGGAAAATGATTACTATTTCCGCTATCCTGAATAACCCCCCATGACAAATCAGATGCCAGTTGACTACTTGTTATAGTTAGGTCCACTGCACTAACCTTACAGTTAGGGTTTTGAAAGAGAGTTGCAGATCCATCATTCATGATTACTAAGTCGTTATTCATTACAAAATCACAGATTGTTTTACCTCCCTTGTTAATGGGGGCCTTATCCCATATCGGATGGTGAGAGTTAAGGTCTCCTGTAATAATTAATTTACTTATAGGAATGTTCTCGGTTAAATTTCCTAACAAGCTATTGCTAACGTAGGAATTATTGTTGCTAAAGATATTTATAATATATGTTTCACCTATTATAACTGTAACAGATTGTACATTTTCGGATGAAAAACTGTTGATTTTACTAAATAAAATATTCTTCCTGATACAGGTAGCTACCCCACCATATCCATCATCTCTATCCTGCCTGACAATGTTATACGATTTTAGAAAAAAGTTTTGGTTTGGTTTTAGCCAAGTTTCATTTAAACATATAATATCTGGATTTTCGTTATGAGTTAGTGTAATAAGGTTATCTCTATTTGATTTGATGCTTCTAATGTTCCACTGAATAAGCTTTAACCTGTTGTTTTTGTTCATTTTTTTTAATTAAAATTCTGAGTCCTGATTCAGGTCCATATCTGGTCCCGAATCCTGACGAGATGTTAAGATATCCTTAATTGTGTTTCAGTTATCTACAGAGGTATTCAATATAAAGTCAATGCAATGTTCTAAATTAATGTTATTGTAATTGTGAAGTGCACTATTAGGTAATCTATTATTTTTTGCAGAGGCTATATAAGGTTGCTGAAAGTTATAATGTGAAGAAACTGATGTGGAAGGGCCACTCTGACTAATAGGTCTTGAGTTAGGCGAGAATAAACATTCCTCATGTGCTTTTTTATCATACCCCTTATGGATAACCTTTTTCTTATTGTTATTAACTGCGATTGTTTGAGAATAAGAGCGTTTAGTTGTATTATTGTTTGTGTAATGAGTCCTTCTTTGCGAGGGAGTTATGAGGGTTGTTGATGACTTTTGAAAGTTTGAATTTTTTGTTTCACCAAGCTTTACTGGGAAGTCATTTGGATTGTATATAAATTCGCCCTTAGTTACGTACGTTTTTTTACAAGCTGCATTAGCATCGTAGAAAGTGTAATTTTCAAAAGCCATTAGTTCTTTAATATTTTTCTGCCTGAAATATTCTGGACATTTTTTTGAGTTAGACCTATGGTCTTCCTTACAATAAAGGCATTGAGTGTCGCAGGAAAAATTTGAATTATCTTCGGAATGTTTATCCTCCCCTCCGCAATTGAATCATCTTTTTTTTCCCTTACAATTGTTTTTCGTATGTCCAAAACGTAAACATGCAAAACACTGTGTGACGGGGTGGATAAAGATTTGAACTGGTCGTTCGAGATGGTAGAAATTTATTGAGTTGGGAAGAACAACACCTTTGAACGTGAAGAGGACTGTTCCCGTATGTTCATAAGATATAGATTTAGCATTTTCATTTATTATTTTACGGTTTAGTCGTCTTACTGAAAGGATTTTAATTTCAAGCCCTGCATATGAACCAGCATAGGAGCAATTAAGAAGTTCGTCTTCTGTTAAGTCAATATCAATTTGTCTGCAGATACCCTTGCATGTTACAAAATTAAAGGGGATGAAGGTTTTGTATCCTTTTTCCATTAAATATCTATTTTTAACCATATCGTTAGCTGCCTGGGCATTAATGAACTCTACTGCTATCCTATTAAGCCCTTTATTACTTATTTTCTTAACATTATTTAATTTTAAATTAAAAATGTCTCTGGTCATGCGACTTGACGCCGCTAGACTATTTTTTGTGGGGCTATGTGAAGAGCAAAGCTTACGAAAATAATCCGCAAACCGTTCAACAGTTGAAAGAAGAAATTAGGCGAATAATTCGTGACATAACTCCGCAAATGTGTTCAGCAGTAATCGAGAATTTCAACAAAAGAATTGTGAGCTGCCAGAGAAGTCGTGGCGGTCATTTGACAGATGTTGTATTCCACGTATAATTGTACACTATCCAGCTTCGCACTGCCATAAATAACTTTCAGGTATGTTATGAAACGTTTCTTTTATTCGTTACGAACATTCGAAACCTCTTAATGGAATACCCTTTATAAGTAAGATATCTCTGTTTAAAATGCGTGAGAATATTTAATAAGCTTTGTAATTAATGTGAAATTTTTTATGATAGTTTAGATATTATTGTTAGCCTAGCGGTGGATATGTTGGATCAAGATGTGTTTTGATCTGTTTTCCGTTTGGTTACTGGCGTAATATAGTTAGCAAATCTAAAAGTTTATATTATTGTGAGAAGTATTATTCAATTTTATATTTTGGACTAATGCATTATGTATTGTTTGTGTGTTTAATTTGTATAGGGTAAATTATTTAAACGGATAATAAACGCTTTTATTTTTTTAAAAAATAAATAAAACAATTTTATACTTTGTTACCTATCACTTTTATTTTTAAATTTATGTGACTATAGATTCGTAAAACGGTTTTACATTCTCAAACACTACTTTAAAACTAAACTCTTAGTTTTATAGTATTGTTTGGGAATGTAAAATCGTTTTACGAAACTATAGTCACACAAATTTAAAAATAAAAGTGATAGATAACAAAGTATAAAATTGTTTTATTCCTTTTTAAAAAATGAACTATCACAAAGTAACGAACAAATCAATCAATAATTTGCTTTTATTATTATTATTATTCACGTATGGGCCCTGGTGCACCACGCGAAGTACAATTAGAGGCGTTTGTTGTTGTTAGCCTTCCTTTGCGCCCATACTAATTTCATTCTTTCGCTATGAGCTTTTTTCCTCTCATCAGACCAAGTTGTTCCAGTCTTCCTACATTTTTCTTTCTGGCCAACCTTCCAAACGTTAACCTTGTGTCTGAAACAACCTCTATCCTGAATTTCACTTTGTGTAGTATTTGCTGATCTTAGGTCCTCTTTAATTGGAGCAATCCATTTAATTACTTTAGCTCTACTCCCATTTTCATAAAATTCGACTATTTGTCTAGTTAGCCTACTCGGGTTCATCCATTTTATGTGTCCGTAAAACTTAAGTCTTCTTTTTCTCATATCGCTATGTATATCTGTGTATTGTTTGATTTCTTGGTTTTCTTGAAGTCGGTATGTTGTTATACTTATTTGTTTGGGGCCTAAGATTTTTCTTATGATTTTTCTTTCCTTCTTTTCAATGTCCTCGATGTCTCTCTCTCTATTCAAAATGAGCGTTTCTGCCCTATACAGATATTCTGGCTTAATTAATAACTGTGTTGTAATGTCTCAGTTTTGTGTTTTTAGATAGGCATTTTTTGTTGTAAATATTTTGTGTAAGTCCCAATGCCGTTTCCATTTCTTGACATCTACCCTTATTGGCCGCTTTTTCCCATCCATTTTCCATGATTATTTCACCCAAATATTTGAATTGAGAGACTCGTCTGATGTTACCATATTTTGTTTTTAAAAATGGTGTTCTTAGTCTGTTGCAGGTCATGTATTGTGTCTTTTGAAAGGAAATTTGGAGTTCTACCTTTTCTGCTGTTTCATTTAGGATTTCAATCTGTTTCTGTGCCGTTAATACATCTTGAACCAAAATTGCTAGATCATCAGCAAACGCCAGACAATCAATTTTGATGTTGGTTCTCCCCAGTTTAATGGGCTGGTCAATATTCAGGGCCGACTTTTTTTCACGCCACTCATGTATTACTTTTTGTAGAACACAGTTAAATAAGAGTGGCGAGAGTCCATCCCCTTGTCTCACTCCAGTTTTAATTTCGAAGGGCTCTGAGATGTGACCCATGAATTTGACTTTTGACCTTGTGTTAGTTAATATTGCTTTAATAATTGCTAGCGTTTTCAGATCTAGTCCTTGTTCTTTTAAGATTCGGAATAGAGATTCGCGGTCAATAGAATCATATGCTTTTTTGAGATTTTTATTGTAAAGTTTTTGATGTCTTAGGATCAACTTTAGATTCAGGATCTGTTCAGGGCAGGATCTGCCCGGTCGAAAACCTGCTTGATATTCACCAATTTTAGGTTCTAACTGTCCCTGTGCTCTGTCTAGTAGACATTGAGATAGAATCTTGTAACAAACTGGGAGAAGAGATATCCCTCTATAGTTGTTTACATCCGTTCTATCTTCTTTTTTGTGAGGTGGATTAGATTAGATTAGAGCATCCAATCTTCCGGAATCCGTTCGGTTCGCCAAACTTCTTGTAGAATGTTGGTTATTGCGTTGATTGTACCTGGACCACCGGATTTCAAAAGTTCAGCAGTGATTCCATCTTCACCAGAAGCTTTGTTATTTTTAAGCCGCTTGATTTGCCTAATTATTTCATCTTCATTCGGTGGTAATGAATCTGGGTTTGTTTGTTTAGGGTTTAGTGTTGGTAATTTGTTTAAAGGCTCAGGACAGTTTAGTATTTGTTCAAAATATTTCGCAATTTCTTTGCAATTCTCTTGGTTATTTAGAGCTAATTGTCCGTTTTCCTTTTGGAAGCAAAGACTTTGGAGTTGATAGCCTGTTAATTTAGTTTTAAATGTTTTGTAAAAGTTTCGCGTGTTATTTTTTTGGAAATCTTTTTCTATTTAATTCAGTTGATTGTTTTCATATTTTCTTTTAGTTTGTCTAATTAGCTTCTATGTTTCTTTTCTTACTTCCAAAAATATGTTGTAGTTTATTGCTGTTTTTTGACTGTTCCAATCTTTGAATGCTTTACTTCGGCTTAATACTACTTGCTCGCAAACTTCATCTTACCACGGATGTTTTCTACGTTTTTGTAAAGGGACCAACTTTAAGGCTGTTTTAATAATTTTTTGTTTCAATTCCTGCCAGTTCTGTGCTGATTGTTTATGAAGCTCTTCTGTTAGGGCTGGTTTTATTTTCGTTGGGTCGAACTTTGGTATTAGCAGTCTCTTTTGAATAAGTTTTCGAAGTTTTAAGCTAAGCTTGATTCTAGTCAAGTAGTGATCCGTGACTATGTTAGCTCCTTTCCTGAGTTGAACATTCAAAATATTTTTATAATTGGGGTACGAAATGGCAACATGGTCAATTTGAAATTCGCCCATGCATGTGTTTGGGCACCTCCAGATCTTTTGTTTTGTGATTTTCTTCTTAAAATGGGTTGACATTATTTTTAGATTAAACTGCGAACATAGTTCAACCAATCTTCTACCATTATGGTTAGTCCATTTATGAGCGGGAAAACTGCCGACTATTTTCCTGTACTTTTTTTCTTTCCCTAGTTCGGCGTTGAAATCACCCAATAGGATTTTACATGGTTAGAGGGAATTTTAGAGATAGTCTTTTCCAGAATTTCCCAGGAGTTATTTACTTTTTCAGGATTAGATTTATTTTCTTCGTTAACTGGGAGGTGTGCATTGATTAATGTATAGTTTTTGTTAGCACACTTGAGGGATAGTGTCATAAGTCGATTATTTACTGGCTGGACATTAGTTATAGAACCAAGAATGTTTCTTGAGATAGCGATAGCAAATTTGCTTTTATTATTTCCACTCCATTTTTCTGCCCAGGCAAACTGTGTTTTAAATGAAGTGCAGACCTTATCCAAAACAACTTCATTCTTATAAAAAAATTCGGGCGATGCGAGTGTTATTAAGAGGATCATCGCCCTCTACATTATTCTAAACAGATTATTGTCTAGTTCCCCAATGTTGATATTATTTTTCAGATTTTTTTGGTATCCGAACCAATCCACTGTCCAATATGATCCTTCCATATCGGCTTTATCTCGAATTTGAGGTCTGTTATAATTATTTTCCTTTTCATCGTTTTTCCCAGCTAAGCTAGATTTTAAACAAAGTGCGGGCCGTAGCCAAAACAACTTCATACCTCCAAAACATTTCGGGCAATGCGGGTTGTATTAAGGACAACTGCCCTCTACATTATTCTAAACATATTTTCTTCAGGTCCCAGAATTTTTATATTATTGTTCAAGTTTTTTGGTATAATACCAGTGGTTGAAATTATCAATGGCACAATAAGCACCTGGTTCAACTTCCATATCTGCTTAATTTCTACCTTGAGGTCTGTATATTTTTGCTGTTTTTCCTCGGCTCAGTTTTTTGAATATTGTGGTGTTTGGAACAGCTATGTTGATTAGGAATGCTGTTTTCTTCTTTTTGTTTAATAATATAATGTCTGGTGTATTACAGTGCACGGTTTTATCGGTTATAATTCTTCGGTCGTAATATAACCGGAAATCGGCTGATTCTAGTACTGCCTGTGGGATGTATTTATAACAGGGAACTCGTTCTGTTATAAGTCTATTACGACTTGCAAGCTCTTGGTGGACTATACTGGCTACTTGGTTATAACGGTGAAGGTAGTCAGTCTGGGAGAGTCTACTACATGCACCTTCTATATGTTCGATGGTTTCAGACTTTTCGTGTTATTTCCTACATTTGACATTTGATACTTGTGCATCCTTAACGATATATTTTTGGTAGTTCTTACTGTGCACGACTTGATTCTGAATTGCACACATAAAACCCTCAGTCTCCGGTAACAGACCTCCCCATGTCAACCAGGCGTTCGACGCACTCTTGTCGACTTCATGACGGTCAAGATCATGGGGGTGTCTACCATGTAGAGACATATTTTTCCACTCTTGAATAATCGTTGCAGTTGGTTGAATGCTCTCATTTTGTCCTGTTTTTTTTAAAGATTCAGAAGCGTATAACTATCACCAGCGAAACACACGCTGGCATATAGGGGGCACTTGATATTTGTTTATCGCGTAGATTACATATATTTCTTACTCCTATTCCTCCTTCAGTTCGTAGTAATATAAGCCATTTTTACTACTGTGCGGGTGATGTTTCCTATGTTTTGTTAGTGTAGTTTTAATTATTCGTTGTAACCTTTCGATATCTGTATTTGACCGCGATATAATTCCAAAAGAATATGTTAAGGCTGGTATCGCAAACGTGTTTATAACTTTTACTATATTCCTGCTGCCTAGGTCAAACCTGCGTATACTTTCAAGTCTGGAAGTAAATTCTTTAGTTAGTTTCATTAATGAATGCTCAACTCTTTTGGACTATTCTATTCCAAAGTACTTAATATACGTCACCCTCCTTGGCTCATTGGCTCTATACATTCTTGTTCTGCAGTCGCAAACCCTGCCATCTTTAAGTTAGACCCTCTCTTTATCTTAATAGTTAAGAACTCAGCGAATCCCCCTGAAATAGGCCACTCCTCAACCTGATTTCCTCAGTGTTGGTGGTATTTTCATTTTGTGAAAAGTAAATAGTGGTGCACCACTCTTTTATCAGTTCCTGAAGTGTGTTTAATAAAGCTGGGTGGACTTTGTATATTGTTAGAATCCTAATTAGCTAAAAGTGTGGTATCGAATCGAAGGCCTTCTGATAATCAATATAACAGCAGGATAAATTTCGATTCTTCCTCCGAGCATGTTTCAATATAATCGAATCTATATTATGTTGTTCCTTACACTGCTTCATTCCCTTTCGACTTCCCGTTTGCTCTTCATTTAGAATGTCATGTTTGACTATGTGTTCTGTGAGCACTACAGTGTAACATAATGTTAGTAGTTTATAAATCGTTTGAAGGCAGGTAATTGGCCGGTATTTCGCTGGATTACTGGATACTGTTCCTTTGGGAAGTAAATATGTTTTACCTTAGTGACAAATAGCGGAATTTCTTTTGGTTCTCTTATAAACTCATTGAATATCTTTCTATGAAAGGATGGATATAAGTTATTTTTTTTATACTAGTAATTATTACTGTTGTCATTTCCGGCGCCCTTCCAATTATGCAGATTGTTTGTTATATTTTTTAGTACAGTTATAGTAATTTCAGGATAGGGCATTTATTCATTTTATGACAATTATATTGACCGTTATTTGACCAAATCGAGGATCCAAATGTCTGTATATCTTCACTAGATGGTGTATTAGAACTCTCCACAGAATTTTTATTATTACCATGTCTTAGGTTTCTATAAAATTTTCGTTCGTCTTTTCTAAAAAGACAGTTTTGATGCTTACGCCTCATCGCTTTTCTATATAGATCTGGGTGGGAACGATACATCTTAAGTTTTTGTTTTAATGTATAGATAACCTCTTTAACTTGGTCGTTCGCTTTATCATATTTAGCATAAATTCTAAATCTCTCTAATATTTTGGTTGTTCTGTTGTCAACTTTTTGCTGGGATTGCCTCGACTGAATTCCACAAGTCTGCTTATACCTGCTCGTACACTTTCAATCTTGCGTTCTAGTCATTTCTACCATCCTTGTTTAGTGTTCTGCTATGAGGGAATTTTCGCATAAGACTACTTAATTATTTTGGATCCATTTACAACTGCATCAGTTTGAGCTGCGCAGTAGATAATTGTGTGCAGGTCTTCGAATAAGTTGGGCATAATATTCTTTTCGGGAAGAATCTCTTCATTCAGAATATTAACAATTTTTAGCAGTTTAATGGTAGAAATTTTGGTATATAAGGCCTTGTTTAAGTTTTGAGTTAAGTTTTAAGAAAAAATCAAGAATTATTAACCGTCACACCTGGTATAAAACAAACACCGAAATGTCATACTGTATAAGTAAATCTAAGTTGAAGTGCGATGAGTTGGAAAAATATATTCTGAAAAGGTTGGTATTTTTATTTAAAATAATTATTTGGTAAAGCGATTTATCTTCTAGGGATTACGTTTTGATAGAAAATATTTTTTTTATTTATTTATAATCCATTATTAATGTTATTATGACCACAAAAATCCTTATTATCGATAGATGGCTGTTTATTAATTGTTTCTAGATCTTTCTGTTTTGAAACAATATTACAAGCGATTTTTGATAAACGGTACTGTTCAATCTTTATTTTTTATTAGTGAAAAAGGTAAGTTTCGCTACACTTACATTATCTTTAACACTGGGTGACCCATTTATTTTGACATCTTCTAAAATTCGATTAAAATACATGTTTATTAAAAATAAAGGCAAATTAATGTCATTTTTAATGTTTACTAAAAATAAAGGCTCTATGCCATTCTTCAAATCCAGCAAATAATTTTAACAAACTTTTTGGCACTATATATATATATATATATATATATATATATATATATATATATATATATATATATATATATATGTACATAAGTCCAAAAGTTTGGAATATTTACAAATAGGATATCTACACCTACGGTCTAAAAATTGTGATGGATATTTATTTTAGGGGGTTTTTAAATAAAAATAATTACATTGTTTTGCTGATAACAGATACAAAGTAATTACATTGTTACAACAGGGCTTTAATCATAGTGATATCGCGGAAATTGTAGGTGTTTCCCAAAGTACTGTATCGAAAATTCATACAAAATTCCAAGAGACAAATGACGTAAGGGCTCACTACACTTACATTATCTTTAACACTGGGTGAACCATTTATTTTGACATCTTCTAAAATTCGATTAAAATACATGTTTATTAAAAATATAGGCAAATTAATATAAAAATTTAAATATGTAAAAGTACATTATGCCCTCTATGCCATTCTTCAAATCCAGCAAATAATTTTAACAAACTTTTCGGCACTATATGTATATATATATATATATATATATATATATATATATATATATATATATATATATATATATATATATATATATATATATATATATATATATATATATATATATATGTATATATATATATATGTACATAAGTCCAAAAGTTTGGAACATTTATAAATAGGATATATACACCTACAGTCTAAAAATTGTGATGGATATTTATTTTAGGCGGTTTTTAAATAAAAATAACAATTACATTGTTTTGCTGATAACAGATCCAAAGTAATTACATAGTTACAACAGGGCTTTAATCATAGTGATATCGCGGAAATTGTAGGTGTTTCCGAAAGTACTGTATCGAAAATTCATACAAAATTCCAAGAGACAAATGACGTAAAGGATCGCCCCAGATGTGGTAGAAAACAATGTACAACAGCTGCACAAGACCGGCAGATGTCAATGATAGCTTGAAGAATTCGTCTGGAATCTACAAGGAGTATATCAAGGGAGCTTGTTATGCAAGGACTAATTGTTTCAAGAGAAACGATAACACGCAAACTGAAAGAGGTAAATTTGCATCGCAGAAGACCTGTACGTGTTCCCAAACTAACCCTTCACGAAAAATATGTAAGATTACAATGGGCTCGAGAAATGGATCATAGTTGAAACTGGAATAACGTGATGTTCTCCGATGAAAAGAGGATTGGCATGGTTTCTGATTGAAGAGGAACATTACTTTGGAGAGATCCAGGTCGACTAGCCCGACTAGAAAGAGCTCTACTACGTATCTCATTTGAAAGTGGGAGCATAATATTTTGGGGTGGTATAATAAGGGATACACGGATAATTCTACTGGTCCTGGAGAGAAGAGTCACTGGTGCTGCGTACATCGAGAAAGTTTTAAACCCTGTTGTGCGTCTGTTCAGAGGCGCATTAGGTGACGGATTTGCTTTCGTGGATGACAATGCACCTCCTCATCGAACAGCAGCAGTACAAAATTTTCTTAAAGAGGAGGGGATAACCAAGTTAGGGTGGCCAGCAAATTCTCCTGATTTGAATGTCATTGAACATGTTTGGGTCATTCTGGGAACACGCATCAAGAAACGAAGTAATCCTCTTCAAACTGATCATTTAATCGACAGCGTGTCAAATCGCCTACAGACATGCATACAGACCCATGGATGAAATACTGCTTGAAAGTTGTTGTTTCTGTTTTAAAATTCTTTTTGAAGGCAATTGGTACATTCGAATTTTTTGACTACAAAATAATAAATCAATTTAAGACACATTCGTTATTTGGTGTCCAGTTCTATTCGGTACCAGTAAGAGTTGTAATAAAATGATGATTACGTATACGAATAAAAGAAAAACGTCATATACCAAATTTTTGGATATGTCTATATAGATAGATGATGATCAGGGGTGTCCGAAAATGCATCCATCCAAGTTCATTTTGTGCCCTATTTCTGGTTGGTGTTGGAATAATACCGATGTTGTTTGATTATTCCGTATGCTTGTTTTTTCTTCCTCGATTCTAGCAGCTATTTTTGGTTTGTTTGTCCGATGTAGGTCTTGTTTACAGCATGGGATGCGGTAAACTGTTTGATTTTCAAATCTGACTTTGTCTTTCGGGTTTCTCAAGGAGAATTGTTCGGTAAAGTTTGTATGCTGTTCTTATTTTTTGTTTTCTTAAAAGTCTTCCTGATACTGTCCGATACATCAAAGGAACAACTTTGATGTATGGCAGTTTTACATTGAAAGTCTCTTCTTATTCTGTCGTTTTTTGTGTTTGGTGTTGTATTGCACGGTTGATTGTCCTTTTTGAGTAGCCGTTTTGTTTTAGAGTATTCGAGATCTTGTTGAGTTCTGCCTGCTGTGCATCGTTGTCCGTAAGGCGGATGGATCTTGAAATTAGGGTATTTACTACTGCTTGGATTTGAGTAGGGTGGTGATGTGACTGTTTGTTGAAATATCTGTTTGTGTGTGTTGGTCAGGTCATCAGGTCAGTAAATATTAAGTTGGAATTTGCCAATAGATGGTCCTAGCTGTCAATGTAGTTACCGTCAAACCGCGTCATTGGCGCCATTTCCTTGTTGACATCTGACAAAGATTTTCAACTCACAACAATACGTTTTATATAGTTGCATACAACAGCATAATTTGTAACAGCGTTGAACATTCCAAATTTTATGAAAACTGGCAAGGGCAATACTTTCGCTTGCGGCTTACTCACCAAACTTAGCTCCGTCCGGTTACTGTTTATTTGCATCGACAGCACTTGCTGAGCAGCGCTTCGCTTGTTACGAAAATGTACGCAAAAATGGTTCGATAACTGGTTAGCCTCAAAAGAGCAACAGTATGTTTGACTTGGCATTCACAAATTGTTAGACAGGTAGGAAAAATGTTAGCTAGCGATGGGTATATACTTCGATTGAAGTATTTTTTGTCATTTTGATACAATAAACGTGTATTTTCTATACAAACATTCCGGTTTCACATATAACATATTTTCAATGGTGGCTTGAATGTTTCGTTTAACGTCAGGAATTGTTCGGGGTTTATTTTTGTAAACTAGAGATTTAACATAACTCCACAACCAAAAATCCAAGGGCGTGAGATCTTATGTTTCTGTTGGCCAGTTGATATTATCATTTCGCGAAATAACGAGTCCAGGAAACTTTTCTTGCTATGAATCGATTGTCGTAGATTGATTGACACAATGTATTAAACACAGCACTTTATGAGTGACATTTACACTTCAAACAGTGTTCCCGCTATTACACTTTAAAGTTCTGATACTCTTATTGGAAAACTTTTTGTATAGCGTTGTTACGATGAAAATGTAACTTTTAATTGTAGTAGTTGAAATCACCACCCTGATACCTCTGGCATTACTCTTTACATATTTAATATTTTATATAATGTTCCTATAATTTCAGCTGTTTCAACAGTATGTTTCTTTAATTGCAATGCGAAAACAATACTGCTTCCCATGCTAGTTATTTACAATCATTGTATTCAATGTTGTTTTATACAGTTATCTCGTTTGCTTTCACAGAATGTATGCTGTTTTGAGAATTTAATAGTACACATAATTCATAAAGAAAGAAAGGAGAAAGAAGGAGAAGAAATCATTTAGATTTGAAACAGAGCAGAAAAAAATTTAAATATTAAAAATATAAAGTAGGAAGTTGAGAAGATACTGTTATATTACTTGTTGATAAAATGGTGAAGTTCCTTATATTTATGTTTAATTATCATGAAAAAATGGTGAATGTCTGTTTCAAATTGATTATCCGAACTGCTCTATACGAGTCATATTTGGATTATTATCTAATTTTTGAGGTGTCTTAAGTATAGTCAAGGTAGGTATACTTAAGTTAGTCATAAAGTAGGAATTTGAAAAGATACTGTTATATTACTTGTTGATAAAATGGTGAAGTTTCTTATATTTATCATTAATTATCATGAAAAAATGGTGAATGACATTTTCAAATTGATTAACCAAACTGCTCTATAGGAGTCATATTCAGATTATTATCTTATTTTTGAGGTGTCTTTTTGTGCATAGTAAACAATTTTGATCAATTATTTTTCAGATCACTTTGAATAAACTTCCAAACGTCTTTAAATCCAATAAACTAAACTTACTAGAACTACTAGAACACGAGATATATTTGTGTAGTGGAAAGACAATGATCCCGAATATATTTCTTTTAATAACCTCCTAATGTGTGTTTGATGATCATGGTGGACTATTACGAACCAAAAGTTCTTCATATGTATGTTTAATTTTTGTTTAATATTTTACTCTTTGTACTAGCTTTATTTTATTTGAATTTATAAAATGGCGTTGCATATTTACTAACGGTTCCTTTGTTTTGCTTCACCTACTATAATACACGAAGGTAGCCTGAAAAGTTTCCAGCGTCAATATGAAAATGGCGTCACTAGTCAAAAATAGCACGTATATATATATATATATATATATATATATATATATATATATATATATATATATATATATATATATATATATATATATATATATACATATATATATATATATATATATATATATATATATATATATATATATATATATATATATATATATATATATATATATATATATATATATATATACACGACTATGCAAATTAAATCTGAAACTTGTGCCTGGTTCGTTACATGAGTTTCCGTCACTTATTTTTAAGTTGTACCTATTTTCACGGAAGGTACCATTTTAGCTACGCTGAACATCATAGCTCTTCTCTCTACTCTTTTTATCAGCTGCATTTTTAATTAATATAAATATTTTCGTCTTTTTCTTATAACTACTTTATTTGCCCCCCTCCGGCATTATATAGTAAACGAAAAAGAGTATCAATGGTCATCTGTTATTTTTTCTGGACGTCGAATACATTTTTGCTTTTTTATCAATTTCACTAATTGCTCTTTGCCTAAGAGCTATTTTTAATGATAAAAAAATAGAAAATACGCTAATAGAACAAATGCTATTTGTACGTAATAATGAGCGCACAGGAAGGGGGTATATAGTTTTATGTCTACGTAGTGAGTCTATAAGAGGCAACTAAAGATAGGAAATATTTGTGAAGTGCTTTTTTTTATGATCGAAAATATATCGAGTGCGGTCGACTCAACACCGCGCGAACGCTTGAAAGTTAAAAATGTAACTAAGATTATGTCACTTCTCTCTAAAACCAACAGACTTTTGATCATGTATTTTCTGTCCATTCTCTCCCGTAAGTTTATCTCCCGTATCAAAAGAGTTTCTGGGGCCATTCGTGATTGTTGATCAAACTTGGATTCATCGCTATAAGCCAGAGAACAAGCAGGATTCAGAAGTGGATTCAGTACAATGGATCACATCCAGGTTATACAGTAGGGCATAGAAAGGCACAACGAATACACCATGCCCCTGTGCTTGGCTTTTATCCTTTTATCGACTACGAAAAAGTATTTGACTCCATCTCAAAGCATGCAATAATGGATGCACTGCTTAGCCAAGTGGTAGATAAAGCATATGTATCGATATATGATGGAGCCACAGGCACAATTCACCTTGATGATCTTGAAGTAGGAATTAATGTAGAACGAGGTGTATGGCAGGATGACCAATATCGTCTATTCTTTTCTCGGTTGCTCTTGAAGAAGTATTCCGTAAACTGGATTGGGAACAGGATGATATAAAGATCAATGGTGCAAACTTAAACCATCTTAGATTTGCAGATGATATCGTTCTCCTTTCACAAGACCCAGAGGAGCTGCAAAGACGCATACAAGAACTGCAAAGGGCTGGCGAACCATTTGAAAATAACCCTATTTGAAAGTCTCTATATTTCTCTAATTAGTTATCTTCAGAATATACACGAAACACTTTTGTGTCGCGATATATATTTTTTTAATTTTTAAAACCGTAAAAATACAAATTTTTAACATAAGAAAATTCAAGCAGAGAAAAGAATTTAACTTCAAAAATTACCAATTTTTTCTTCGCTTGGACCCTTCGGTGTGACACACTAAATTCTATGAGATTTACTACTAAACACCAAATAATTTTTTTTGGACTTCTTGACGCGCGTTTTGGTAATTATGTCGGCATCATCAGGAGATGATTTAATTTTATTGTTAGATTGAATCATCTCCTGAGGATGCTAACATGATGAGCGAAACACGTGTCGCGCGGTTTAAAAAAAAGCAATTTGGTACTTAGTGGTACATCTCATCGAGTTTATTTCAAAAATTGTTTTAAAAATACCATTCAGAAAAAACGCATGAATTTATGGATCACTCGTAACACTAACCATGTTATATATAAATTTAATCTTGACTTATAACTGGTATTGCATATTTTAAATCAAGTTTCATAGTGGATATGTTTTCACTATTTCGGATTGCACCTCAAGTTCTAATTATCATATTAGATTGATTAATATGTAAAACGTTAATTTCGCTTCACGAGGTTACATTTTTTAAGTGTTTTTGATATCTATTATTGTTTCAGTTTGGAATAAAAACCTAACATAATCAAATTGTCAGCCATCATGTCGAAAAAAGACTCGAAATCGGACAAAAATCTGAAATACGACGAAGAAACTCCTATGATAATCGTGGAAGGGCCATCTCAGGAGAATCTGAAGAATATTCCTTTTGCTGATGAAGAGAAGTCAGGGCAGAGCGGTGAAGGTATAAGTCCAGAAAATCCTCCTGCTAAACCACCACGGATTGAACCACCTTATCGCCGCAAAAATAGTATTTCCTTGCCGAATTTGGACGACTTCGAAGTAATACAGCAAGCTCCGGTAAGTAGTGCAACCAACATTATCTTTAAAGAATTAATCAACAATTATTTGGCAATTTTGGTAAATATGCTTTTTTTCTGATCCTCACACACCTCTCTCATCCTTTCTCTATGGATTCTCTTTCTCTCCTCCGTCCACTTTGTTCCTGATCTCCTCGAAACTTCGCTCTCTGATGCAACGTCCCACATATGTATTTTGTGTCTGTACGTTCTTCTATCCTCAATCTCTGTTGGACCCATTTGTGTCTTTCCCAGATCAGCTCTGACTTACTCTGAGGTACTATCTCAGGTTTGATTACTGTGTTGTAGTGTCTTATTTTTGCGTGTGTGGATAGGCATTTCTTATTGTAGATATTATGTGCCTTGCCATATGCTCTCTTCATCTTCTGCAATCGAGTCTTCTGTGCTATCTTCTCTCCTCCTGTGGGTTCGAGAATCTCGCCCAGGTATTTGAAGTGAGTGACCCTATTTATTTTGCCGTATTTGGTGTTCAAATTTTGGACATTTAATTTTGAGTAGAAGAATTCGGTTTTTTGAAAGGATATTTGTAGGCCAACTTTCTCTATGCATTCCTTGAGGACTTCGATCTGTTTGGTTGCCCTTTTTTCATTGTCTGCAAGTATGACGAGGTCGTCTGCGAAGGCTAGGCATGATATTTCTATGTTGTTTTTGGTTCGTCCGAGTCGTATTGATTTCCAGTGTCCTTGATTTTTTAGTTCCTTTTCCCATTCCCTTAAGACTTTGTCCAGGACCAGGTTGGAGAGGAGTGGGGCGCCAATCTCCTTGGCGTATTCCGGTTTTAATCAGGAAGGGTTCGGAAATTTCTCCCATAAATTTCACTTTAGAGATTGTGTCGGTCAGTGTCTGCTTGATCAATCGTAGTGTTTTGGGGTCGAGTCCTTATTCTTCTAGGATGTTGAACAGAGATTTTCGGTCAATGCAGTCGTATGCTTTCTTGAAGTCAACGAACATGCAGATGATTGGGACGTTCCTGATGGCTTTGTATTTCAGTATTCTTTTTAAGTTAAATATTTGTTCAGTGCATGCGCGACCAGGGCGAAAGCCTGCCTGGTACTCGCCAATTTTGTGTTTTAGTTGTTCCTATGTTCCCTGGAGAAGGCATGCTGAGAAGATTTTGTAAGTGACTTGTAGTAAGGAGATTCCTCTGTAGTTGTTCACATCTGTTATGTCTCCTTTCTTGTGCAGCTGGTGTATAAGAGCACATTTCCATTCATCTGGTAATTTTTCTGCTTGCCAGATGTTCGTGATAATTTGCGTAAGTTCCCGCAGTGAGTTTGGTCCGAGATTTTTCAATAGTTCCGCGATGATACCATCTTCACCGGATGTCCTGTTATTCTTCAGTTTTTGTATGTGCCTGTGAATCTCTTCCTGTGTTGGTGGTGGTGATTCTGAGTGGGTATAGATACAATTTTCCTTGGGGAATCTTGTATCGCATTCGGGGCAATTGAGAAGATCAAAGAAATAGTGTGCCAGCTTCTGACAATTCTCCTGATTGTGTAGCGCTAATCTCCCATTCCGCTTTCTAAAGCAAAGATTTTGTGGTGTGTACCCACGGATTTCTCTTGCGAAAGTCCTATAAAAGTCTCTCGTGTTATAATTACGGAAATTTTCCTCTATAGAGTCTAGTTGTTCCTTCATGTACTTCCTCTTAGTTTGTCTAATAACTTTGACGGTCTGTTTTCTAGTCTCGTTAAAAAGCTGTTGGCTTTCTGGGGATTTTTTACTGTTGTACTCCTGAAATGCCCGTTTGCGTCGCTGCAATGCACTTTCGCATTCCGAGTTCCACCACGGATGTTTGCCAGATGTTCGTGATAATTTGCGTAAGTTCCCGCAGTGAGTTTGGTCCGAGATTTTTCAATAGTTCCGCGATGATACCATCTTCACCGGATGTCCTGTTATTCTTCAGTTTTTGTATGTGCCTGTGAATCTCTTCCTGTGTTGGTGGTGGTGATTCTGAGTGGGTATAGATACAATTTTCCTTGGGGAATCTTGTATCGCATTCGGGGCAATTGAGAAGATCAAAGAAATAGTGTGCCAGCTCCTGACAATTCTCCTGATTGTGTAGCGCTAATCTCCCATTCCGCTTTCTAAAGCAAAGATTTTGTGGTGTGTACCCACGGATTTCTCTTGCGAAAGTCCTATAAAAGTCTCTCGTGTTATAATTGCGGAAATTTTCCTCTATAGAGTCTAGTTGTTCCTTCATGTACTTCCTCTTAGTTTGTCTAATAACTTTGACGGTCTGTTTTCTAGTCTCGTTAAAAAGCTGTTGGCTTTCTGGGGATTTTTTACTGTTGTACTCCTGAAATGCCCGTTTGCGTCGCTGCAATGCACTTTCGCATTCCGAGTTCCACCACGGATGTTTTGTGTTCTTTTTTAATGGGATCAGTTCCTGTGCTTTTTGTATAATTTTTTTGTGGAATTTTTCCCATGTATCTGCCTGTTCCTTTTCCCATTCCTCTGTTATGTTGGATTCCTTGATCCTTTTCGTGTCGAATTTCTGTAGGTGTGCCTTCTTCTGATGAATTCTCCTTGGGTTGAATTTTACTTTGATTCGTGTTAGGTAGTGGTCTGAGTCGATGTTTGCGCCCCTGCGGACTTGAACATCATGAATCTCTCTTTGTTGTGGGTATGAGATCGCAACGTGGTCTATCTGGAATTCACCAATTCTGTTGTATAGGCGATCTCCATGTCTACTGTCATATATATATATATATATATATATATATATATATATATATATATATATATATATATATATATATATATATATATATATACGTTGTTTTGCACGTTGTTTGTCCGCGATTAATTCTTGAACTACTGAACCGATTTAAATGAAATTTTGCACATAGTGTGCAGTTTGGTGTAACTTGAGAGATAGGACAGTTTTTATCTCAATTTATAGTCGCAATATTTTTTATTGCAAATTATTTATTATTTGTATCTTTAGTATCCGGATTGGGTAAAATTGGATTGGATTGGGTAAGAATCCAATAGATGGCGCTGTGTTAAGAGTCAAAACCGTTTTATTTATGCTACAATTCATTTTGCGTCACACGCGTGTTCAACATTTTCTTACGACATAATCTTGTTTTTTCAATTTTTGGTGTATTATTTTTTCATTTAATTTCAATTGTTCTCTGTTCTTATGAGAATACGACTGCAAAATGATCTGTTGGCAGAAATATTTTGC
The DNA here is from genome assembly GCA_031761425.1 of Cosmopolites sordidus. Lineage (NCBI taxonomy): Eukaryota > Metazoa > Arthropoda > Insecta > Coleoptera > Curculionidae > Cosmopolites > Cosmopolites sordidus. Next base: position 1,372,869 of record JARFXV010000508.1, read on the forward strand.
GAACAATTGTTAGATATTGGAAATGGTAGAATAGAACTGCAGCCAAATACACAATGTATTAAATTGCCAGACAATTTCTGCATTGTTCAGACAAAAATGAATTAATTGAGAGTATACTTCCGGACATACAAAATAATCACTTGGATCATAACTAGCTCAGTAATCGGGCTATTTTCGCAGTCAAAAATGTTGATGCAGACGAAATTAACTTCCAGACACAACAGTTGTTGCCAGGTAATCTGATGTCTTTTAAATCAATTGCCACTGTTGATGAAAAGGATAGCGCAAATTTTCCAATTGAATTTTTAAATTTTCTGGATATGCCCGGATGCTACCACATAATCTTCGGTTGAAGATTGGCTCATCTATCATTCTTCTGCGTAATTTAAATTCACCTGGATTATGCAACGGTACACGTTTGGTCATCAAAAAGATCACCGGAAATATTCTTGAAGCAACCATTTTGACTGGAAAGTTTAAAGGAGAAGTGATCCTGTTGCCTCGCATTCCAATGATACCGTCATAATATGCGATACCATTCAAAAGGCTTCAGTTTCCAATTCATTTAGCTTTCTCCATGACCATAAATAAGTCTCAAGGCCAAGCAATGTCCATTTACGGCTTAGACTTGGAAAATCAATGTTTTTCCCATGGGCAACTGTATGTTGCATGCTCACGTGTGGGAAAACTATCGAATCTATTTGTGTTAGCAAGAGACAGGTTAACCAAGAATATTGTGCACGGATTAGTGCTGAATTAAATCAAAACATAAAATTTTTATAATTCAAAATGATAAATATGATTATTAAAAATAATGAATAATCTACATGTTATCAACTAAGAACTGCCGGTCGCGTTAGTGCGAACGGTAAGAGCAGCAGCGACCTGCCGCTGCTGTGCCGAAACCGCATCGGAGCGGAAGTTGGTTCGATTCCAGTGCTCGGATGTTTGTTTTTCTTTCTTTCTGCTGTCTGTTTACTTCCTAAATGTTTGTGATTGTTTCTAGGTAAGAGTGTAAAATCCGACAACGAATTACCCCTCAGTCACGCCAGTTAAAGGCTGGGTAAGGCCGGATGCCTTCTGAGAAGTGTTCTACGTTGGTCACTTGCCAGTCGGTAGGTTTCCTGATACACTTATGGGTAAGGCACATAACCAAGGGTTTATAGCCCGAGGGGGGTGCTGGCCTGGGTTTGTCGGAATCTCATGTGGAACACACAACAACCTGCGTCCCCACCTAAATGAGGTTGCTTGACTGGGGACGAGTCCCACCCATCCCTTCAACTGAAGCGCATATGTTTTGTTCTATTTTGATCTCCACTAGCACCAGTTGCTGTATGACAGATAAGTTATGGGACACCCTGTATATTAAATAAGAAGATTTAGTCAATAAATGTGTTGGCAAAGGTTTGTTATTAAAAAGATACAGGGTGTTGAAAGTGAAACTAAATGTTCGAAAAATTGAGATAATTTAAAAACAGTTAAGATATCAGGTTCAAAATCGGGGTAGTTGGGTTTTCAAAGGAGAAAAAAAAAGTACCATTGGTCAATATCGATATCTCACGCCGTTTGCGAGATATTCGTGTGTGTATAAATATATATCGGATATCGGTTGATATCTTGATAATTGCTGGAGATTAAGAGTTGAACAACTAAATAGGGTGCATAATTTAAAATAAATTTTATTTATACAGGGTGTCTCCAAAACCGTGGCGTTGTATAGTTTTATATTTTCTTATGGAACACCCTATATGTTCATCAATTTTTTCATTCTACTGTTGGTTCTCGTGAAACATGTGCCATCCCTAAACTCCATGGTTTTACCTATATCAGCCATTTTGTAAAAAATATCGTTTTTCGAGTTGCAGACTCCACTTTACAGTGTTATATATCATTAATTTTTTAATATAGGATTATCATTTTTGGTAGGGATTTTAGTGAAACTATGACTTAACTTTTAATGCAAACAAAATTTGTCTACGTTATACAGGGTGTCCATGATAACTGAGATAAAAGAAAAAAAATTATAATATTATATCTCAGTTTCTTTAAATAAAATATCTAATATTTTTTCTTTTACAATATTCCTATGACAAAATACTTCTATTCTTCTTAAACATGTTCTATACCGATCTATCATAATTTCCGAGATATTTACATTTTTGTTTTTAATATATTTTTTTGAAGGAACATTACATTAATACATTTTTTTGGAACCTCTGATTTACTTGAAAATTTAGACCCTCGATAACACATTGTTTCCATAGGTATGTTGTAGTTTTTGGCAAGTTTTTGTCGTACTGTGCCCAAGTTTAAAACAAGACCTAATGCTTTAAATTGTTGTAACTCATTTTCAGAACACACTAGAAACATTCAGTTCACGAAAATAATTGCTATGCACTACCAAGTGACCCTAGAGATCAATTTTTCTATTGAAACTTTGGTGTGAAGCACTAAACTTGAAGAGATTTACCACTAAACACCAAAACACTTTTTTGAACTGCTCGACGCACATTTCGCTAACGTTTAGTAATTTTAGTAATTCTAAATTAAACTATGTCCTATTTATATGAAAACCATACCTAACGAAGCGTGTAAAAATCATGAAACGTGAAGTTTACTAAGCCTTACATTAATAATTGAAAAAGTGGACTGAACGGGATAGGTCTTTTATCTCGGTTCATGATTTTCTTACATTTTTCTATTTGAATGCTTTCATATCGATTGCATGTTGGGTAATACAAGATTTTTCATTTCTCCCATATCTAATGTGGGCAATATGTTCTTTATATCTTGTCAATATGAATCTTTTTGTTTGGCCAATATACCTTCGAACACAGTCTAGACAACTAATTTCGTAAATCCCCGACTTTTCATGTTGCTCTACTTTATCCTTTGGATTACCCAGAACTTCTCTTAATTTATTATATGGTTTGTACACAACCTTAATATCCACTTTTTTCAAAATATTGTCCAGCTCTCTTGTTAATTGGGCATCAAATGGTATTACCATAAATTTATTTGTGTTCTGATTCTTTTGAAAAGTCGAAGATTCTTTCAATAATTTTCTGAACTTATGTTTTCTAATTAATTTATCTACAATGTTCTTATTATAACCATTTACTCCAGATACCTCCCTAATTCATTTTAATTATTTGTTATAATTATCTTTATTTCAAGGAAAATTAATTAATCTATTTACCATAAAATTTAAACTAGGCATCTTATTTTGAAGAAGCTATGATTTGAATCGTTAAGAATGTATCTCGAAGTGGTGGGGTTTTTTCTGAAAATATCAAAATCTAACCTATTATTATTGTTTCTACTGACTAAAACATCCAAAAATGGTAAACTATCGTTGTTTTCGAGTTCAAGCGTGAATATTATATTTTGGGGTTTGTTATTTAAGTTCTTAATAAAATCATCTACATTTTCATCTTTCGAATCGAAAATACCAATTTTGCCAAAAAAGTGGATATTAAGGTTGTGTACAAACCATATAATAAATTAAGAGAATTTCTGGGTAATCCAAACGATAAAGTAGAGCAACATGAAAAGTCGGGGATTTACGAAATTAGTTGTCAAGACTGTGATCAAAGGTATATTGGGCAAACAAAAAGATCCGTATTGACAAGATATAAAGAACATATTGCCCACATTAGATATGGATATGGGAAAAATGAAAAATCTTGTGTTGTCCAACATGCAATCGAACACGACCACAATATAGATATTAGTAATTTTAGACTAATTAAAAGTGTTAATAATAATAGGGCTTTTGGATGCATATGAAAGCATTCAAATAGAAAAATGTAAGAAAATCATGAACCGAGATAAAGGACCTATCCCGTTCAGTCAACTTTTTCAATTATTAATGTAAGGCTTAGTAAACTTCACGGTTCATGATTTTTATTCGCTTCGTTAGGTAGGGTTTTTCATATAACATAGTTTAGTTTTAGAATTAGATTAAATCATCTCCTGATGATGCTAACATAGTTAGCGAAACGCGCGTCGAGCAGTTCAAAAAAAGTGATTTGGTGTTTAGTGGTAAATCTCTTCAAGTTTAAACCCTAGAGAGTTAAAATCGTTTAGCATCGAATTCTGCCTTACCCGCGTCATCACACCATTTACTCACCTAATATTATTGATTAAATGTAAAAAAATATTTTAGATAAATAAATAAAGATTAATATCTAAAAATTTCCACTGTATTTAAAATTGTATGTATGACAGTTGTTTCTACACACAGCGCCTTTTTCAAATACAAACTAGTTTAGTATAGTTTGTTTAACACAGTATACACAGTTTAACTCAGTATACACAGTTTAACACAGTATATCTAACAGATGAAGGAAATAGAATTAAAAAAAAATATATATAAAAAAACATAAATACTGACGCATCTTATAAACGATTAATTTCGTTTAACTTAAAGCGCTTCATATTATTTACACTTCGTCAAATATCCGAGCCAGAACAATTATTCAAATCTTCTCTCTCACTTGTTCGTTTTTTTTTAAACATTATTACCTTCACTTTGGTCGACATTGAAATTTCGTTGATGAAAAATATTTTTCAGCGTTTGCGCTTAAAAAAATCTGGGTTTTTTCTGTTCGGAACTGTTTTTTTTCCTTTTTAATAATTCATATTGCCTCTGGTTGGTAGTGTGAATTCCCACCCGAAACCAGAACCAATCAGAGTGGCAATTAAAATAAGAAATTTATATGAATTCAATATTTGTTGTGGAATGTTGGGTTCAGTAGTGTGTAAGCGATTAAATTAAACTAATATTCGCGAGACAAAGATATATTTGGGTGTAAAAATGTGTGTGGTGATAATATATAAATAATATTTGACTATTTACCATAAAATATCAACAAATATAAGTAATAGCCTATTTTATTCATGATACAAATTAAAGAATTTTCAATTCTAATAGTACAGTATACAGTAGTACTCCAGTAAGTTCCTAGGGCCAAAATCGTTTTAATTTTCCTGCAATTATCTATAATTTCTAAACTAGTCGCCGAGTAATGGCGGAAATAAAAACGGTTTTGACCCATGGAACTACTAGAGTAATCAACATGGCCCTAAGGCTGGAAAGTATGGAGATCCCCTGCTCTAGACAGCTATAATCTATAATTCTTTATCCGTGCTCCAGGCAAAAAATTACCCATTCATTTAGTCGTCTCAAACTTAAGCAAGCGTCTCAAGAAAGCGGAAGCCAGAACGGTTTCACACAGTAGTACTGTTACGTCCCTTTGGTCATCCCATTAGTTGCTTTCGAACGTTGAACTCAACCCCCAACTGATGAAAGCCAGAAAGTGGTCGGCCTTCGGACTAAAGAAATGGGAACATTTTTGCGTGGTGCATGAAGTTTTGCATGCCATGCAACTTTTCATGTATCATTCTTCCAAATAGAAAATATGGAACACTATATAAAAGAAGATTAATTATTGCTAAAAGCATTACAAATGCGATGAAAATTTAGTCGCGACAGTATTGAAAACTTTTACAGAATTTTTGCTTGAACAAGTGCAACAACTGTCAGAAAATTGAGAATGATTCTATAGTTAGCGAAAGTGTTGCCATGTTAAGGAAATATTTATTCTATTCTTATACCAAGTGTGGCGGTTATAATTGATATTTTTTAAGAGATGTCGCTGAAAACATCGGTCGGTTCACAGTCTAATCTCTTATATCATTTTGTTGCTACGACAGTATCTTTAAAAACGCCATTGATGTTTAAACGATTTCGAGTTAGCATCATATTTTTTTCGTGTGGTAAACATGTCCTGTTTCGACCTTTTGTACTGCTGAAGTTACTAGCCCAGATCAACCGAGAAAATTTGAAAATGCTGAATTGCAAGCATTGTTGGAAGAACTCGACATGCAAACTTATCAAACAATTAAATGTCGATCGCCGAACCATTTGTGATCGTCTGCATGCCATGATCCAGAAGACAAGAAAATGGGTACCAAATCAGCTAAACGACAGGCAGATGGAAAAGCAAAATGCGAATTTTGAGAAATTTTGCTTTCTCAGCATGAAAAAAAAACTTTTTTATATGGAATCGTGACTGGAGACGAAAAATTAATATATTTCGAGAATCAATTTTTCTATCGGAACCTTCGGTGTGAAACACTAAACTCGAAGAGATTTACCACTAAACACCAAATCACTTTTTGAAAACTTCTCGACGCACGTTTCGCTAACCATGTTAGCATCATCAGGAGATGATTTAATCTAATTCTAAAACTAAACTATGTTTTATTTATATGATGACCCTATCTAAGAAAGCGTGTAAAAATCATGAACCGTGCAGTCTACTGAGTCTTACATTAATAATTGAAAAAGTTGACTGTACGGAATAGGTCCTTTATCCCGGTTCATGATTTTCTTATATGTTGAAGGCTTTTATATGCATCCAAAGCCCTATTGTTATTTACACTTTTTACGAATCTTAAATTTCTAATATCTATATTGTGGTCATGTTCGACTGCATGTTGAGCAACACAAGATTTCTCATTTCTCCCATATCTAATGTGAGCAATGTGTTCGTTATATCTTGTTAATACTGATCTTCTTGTTTGCCCAATGTACATTCGATCACAATATTGTATTAAGTAATGTGTGAATGACTGTGGCGTGTCTATATATATGGAGGAACTCGAGAATAACATATTAAGTAGATCTCTTAAAAAGCCAATAATATGGCTTAGTTATGTTGATGACATTTTTGCTATATGGCAACATAGCATTGATGATCTAAATATTATTTTACAAGAAATAAATTCTCGAGAGCCTACAATTAAGTTTACTTTAGAGATGGAGAGGGAGAATAAACTGCAATTCCCCGACACTTTAATATTAAAACAAAACAACACATTAAAAACTACAGTTTACAGAAAACCGGCAAACAGATGGGTATCTCAATTTATTTTTAAATCACTCAAAATCAGTCAAAATAGGAGTAATTAAAAGTTTATATGACAGAGCAAAACTTGTTTGTACCGATACCGACCACTACAAAAAGAAACAAATCACATCAAAGACATTTTAATAAAAAAACAATTACCCAAAATATTTCATAGATAAACCGTTTAAAACTTTTGATACCAGACAAAACAGACAATTTATTAATAACAATAATAATAACTCTCAAACAATTAACCTCACAGTTCCTTACATCCAGTACAGACCGTGTTAGCATCATCAAGAGATGATTCAATCTAATGGAGCGTAAAAATTATGAACCGTTGAACTTTACTAAGAGTTACATTAACCCTCAAGAGAAGCACTGGATATGGGATACCCAGGGGTGAATTAAGTGTTTTTCCGTTATAAATGGTCACGTTGAAGGGATAACTTTGAGTGGGGGAAAATTTTTACTATCCCCACTACAGATCCCCTACCATAGCCATCTTAAGATGTGAATACTAACAAAAATATAAGCGACCGTAGTCAGTCTATGGGTATACGCCGCCCAGTATATGTCACCCCTGTTGTTGTGTCAATATTTTGTCAATTTATTTAAATAACCTTTTTTACGATACGATCTTCACACATTTTGTGGTAAGTAAATCATAAACAATATATTTTCTATAGTATTTTATTGGATTTTTTTTAACATTTATTTATCGGTTTCGTTCATTTTCTATTTAGCTCAAAATGAACACGCGTTCTCGTACTCCCTGTGCGTCTGAAGTAGAAGCGTTATATGAGGCAGCTGATATTTTCGATTTAGACATGAAAACAGACTTTGACAAAGAGAATAAAAGCGAGACCGAATCGGTTTCATACCAGTAAACTTTACCTAACTATATAAATATATTTTTTTAATTAAAGCTAAATTATGTAATAAGTATCTGAAAGCACATTAAGTCCCCTTTTAAATGCCGTTGGAAGAAAGTTTTTATCTATTAATTTCGTCTAAATATGATAGTTTGAATAGAACACCTCATGTTAACATTTTTTTTATTTTTGCCTTATTTTTTTTATGGTATTAGGAATACTATTATTTTTTGGAACATTGTATAGATATAGTGTTTTTCTATACTGATTGAGGTTTAAATTTAAAAAAATATTAAATTGGATAATTTAATCAAAATATATTAATAATCAAAGACATACCCATGTGCTTCTGAATCGGGAGCCGCTATAGTGCTACTCTTGAGGGTCAATCGAAAAAGCTGATCGAATGAAACAGGACATCTATACCGGTTCACCATAATATATTTATGATATTTTAAATGTTTAAATAATAACAGGGCTTTGGATGCATATGAAAGTATTCAATCACAGAAATGTAAGATAACCAAGAATCAGAATAAAGAACCTAACATCCAGTCAACTATTTCTATTATTAACGTAACGTTTAGTCAACTTCACCGTTTATGATTTTTACATGCTTCATTAGATACGGTTGCCTTAATAATAAAACATATTTAAGCTTTAGAATTAGATTGAATCATACCATGATGATTCTAACATGGTTAGTGAAACGTGCACCGATAAGTTTAAAAAACTGGATTGGTCCTTAGTGGTAAAAAAGTTAAAAAATATTTGTTAGTAAAAAAAGTTTGTTTGACTTGACATTGTGACTTGAATACTCACTAACAACCACCACCATCAAGCCCACAAAATTCGACAGACGCAAAAGCGAGAGTTTTCTGACCATTCTCACCCCGACAGTGTGTTAGTTTGTTTTAGAACCTCATGAAGTAGACTTTCATCTTTGATGATGAGGAATATTTCCACCTCGATTCGTTCGTTTCGTAAACAAAAATTGTCGCATTTATGGCTTGAGAAATCCTTGTCGTAATTTACGACCACCAAATGCATCCCAAACGAGTCAAGCACCCTAGGTGATATGGACATTGTTTAAATGGGGTTCTAGTACGGGAACAAGTCGGTTTTTAAAAAAACCGCGGGCTTTAGCGCATTGGTTTAATCCTCGATTTAATCATTGGTAGCACTTCAATTCTGCTAGCAACTGTTACTCCTTTTCTGCTGCTTCTTTTAGGATTTCAATCTGTTCCTGTGCCGTTAATACATATTCTGTCAAAATTGCTAGATTATCAGCAAACGCCAGACAATCAATTTTGATGTTGGTTCTCCCCAGTTTAATGGGCTGATCAATATTCAGGGCACATTTTTTTTCACGCCACTCCTGTATTACTTTTTCTAGAACACAGTTAAATAAGAGTGGCGAGAGTCCATCCCCTTGTCTCACTCCAGTTTTAATTTCGAAGGGCTCTGAGATGTCACCCAAGAATTTAACTTTTGACCTTGTGTTAGTTAATGTTGCTTTAATAATTGCCAGCGTTTTCAGATCTAGTCCTTGTTCTTTCAAGATTCGGAATAAAGATTCGCAGTCAATAGAATCATAGACTTTTTTGAAATTCACAAATGTACAGATGATATTTTTATTGTACAGTTTTTGATGTCTTAGGATCAACTTTAGATTCAGGATCTGTTCAGGGCATGATCTGCCCGGTCGAAAACCTGCTTGATATTCACCAATTTTAGGTTCTAACTGTCCCTGTGCTCTATCTAGTAGAAATTGAGATATAATCTTGTAACAAACTGGGAGAAGAGATAGCCCTCTATAGTTGTTTACATCCGTTCTATCTCCTTTCTTGTGTACTGGATGGATTAGAGCATGTTTCCAATCTTCCGGAATTAAAAGTTCAGCAGTGATTCCATCTTCACCAGAAGCTTTGTTATTTTTAAGCCGCTTGATTTGCCTAATTATTTCCTCTTCATTCGATGGTAATGAATCTGGGTTCTTTTGTTTAGGGTTTCGTGTTGGTAATTTGTTTATAGGCTCAGGACAGTTTAGTATTTGTTCAAAATATTTCGCAAGTTCTTTGCAATTGTCTTGGTTATTTAGAGCTAATTGTGCGTTTTTCTTTTGGAAGCAAAGACTTTGGGGTTGATAGCCTGTTAATTTAGTTTTAAATGTTTTGTAAAAGTTTCGGGTGTTATTTTTTTGGAAATCTTTTTCTATTTCATTGATTTGTTTGTTTCAGTTGATTCTTTTCATATTTTCTTTTAGTTTGTCTAATTAGCTTCGATGTTTCTTTTCTTACTTCTAAAAAGATGTTATAGTTTATTGCTGTTTTTTGACTGTTCCAATCTTTGAATGCTTTACTTCGGTTTAATACTGCTTGCTTGCAAACTTCATCCCACCACGGATATTTTTTACGTTTTTGTAAAGGGACCAACTTTAAGGCTGTTTTAATAATTTTTTGTTTCAATTCTTGCCAGTTCTGTGCTCGTTGTTTATCAAGCTCTTCTGTTAGGGCTGATTTTATTTTCGTTGGGTCGAATTTTGGTATGAGCAGTCTCTTTTGAATAAGTTTTCGAGGTTTTAAGCTAAGTTTGATTCTAGTCAAGTCGTGATCTGAGTCTATGTTCGCTCCTTTTCTCACTAAATGGCAACATGGCAACATGATCAATTTGAAATTCACCCATGTACGTGTTTGGGCATCTTCAAGTCTTTTGTTTTGTTAGTTTCTTCTTAAAATGGGTTGACATTATTTTTAGATTAAACTGTGAACATAGTTCAACCAATCTTCTACTATTATGGTTAGTCAATTTATGAGCGGGAAAACTGCCGACTGTTTTCCTGTACTTTTTTCCTTTCCCTAGTTGGGCGTTGAAATCACCCAATAGTATATATGTATATATGTAGATATGTCTATATATATATCTATATTTATATATATATATATATATATAGATATATATAGATATATATATATATATATATATATATATATATATATATATATATATATATATATATATATATATATATATATATATATATACCGTGTGTCCCAGCCCAATGGAATAAATTCGTTAATAAATAAATGGGGGCGTGTTCGAAAATACGCTCGAACACGTCGATTAGTATTTTTAGATGCACATTTTTTCAACATTTTTTTTTATATAGGGTGTGTCATGTAACAGTGGCCAATATCAACTTTCTTATTTTCAATACAACACCCTGTATATTATTTAATTTTTGGATTCTTCAGGAAATTCTAGACATATTTCAGGTAAAATATCCTAGACTTATCTTCAACTGTTTCGGAAATATTAAGTAATTCTTCGAACATTATCAGCAAATAGGCAAAGATAAAAAAATCAGGTTTTCAAAGGTAGGTATTTTTGTGTATGAAACGTCAAAAAAATCAACGTATCTTTTAAATTAGTTTTCTTTGACGTGTGTGATTCATTTGATTTAAACATGGCGTATTTATCAAAGAGTGTTAAAATAACAATTGGAAAACAATGTTGGTCGCTCTTCGGTTGCCAGAATATTGAAAGAGAATAAAATGCATCCGTATAAGCTACAGCCTACTCAAGAGCTTAGTGAAGACGACTTCGACAGGAGAATGGAGTTTTGCGAACAAATGATGCACAGAATAGACAACAACCTTCTGAGAGTGGAAAACGTTTTATTTTCTGATGAATCTACTTTTACTCTTCATGGGCATGTCAATCGCCAGAATTGTCGTTATTGGTCGAGAGAAAATTCTCACTGGATGCGGGAAATTCACACACAAAGACCTGAAAAGATTAATGTCTGGGCAGATATTATAGGAGATCAAATAATTGGTCCAATATTTTTCGATCAAAATTTAAATGGGGTAAATTACTTAGACTTTCTCCAAAATCAGCTCATTCCAAATCTTATAAATTTGTACCCTAATAGAAGAAATCCTCAATTGCTAACCGATACAATTTGGTTCCAACAAGATGGCGCACACCCTCATTATCAAGTTAATGTGCGGCAGTACCTCGATAATTGTTTCCAAATCGATGGATTGGGAGGAGAGGGCCACTAGAATGGCCAGCAAGGTCCCCGGACCACACTCCGTTGGATTTTTTTTATGGGGATATCTCAAAAGCGTCGTATACAAAACCAAGCCATAAGATCTGAATGATTTAAGAGGACGCATTACCGACAGCATTAAGTCAATTATGCCACAAACATTAAATAATGTCAGGAATCAGTTTTACTTTAGGTTGGGGTGTTGCCAGGACGTCAAGGGTTCACAATTCGAGCATTTGTTACATTAAATGTTTTAAATAAAAAATTTATACAAAAACTAAATAGTCTTGAAATTTCCACAATTTTGTTTACAGTGTTAAAAATAAGTGTAGTTGCGCATTTTTTCCAACGAAAACCTTTTATACAGGGTGTGTCATGTAACAGAGGCCAATACCATCTTTCTATTGTGTGTTGTAGCGATCTGTAATCGTATTATTAAAAAAAAAAATCCGAAAAATCAGTTAATTTTTGCAATAAATCTGAAAACACTTAATACTTCCGAAGCAGTTGAAGATAAGTCTAGGATATTTTACATGAAATATATCTGCCCATCTAAAAATACCAATCGACGTGTTCGAGCGTTTTTTCGAACACGCCCCCATTTATTTATTAACGAATTTATTCCATTTGGCTGGGACACACGGTATATATATATACATATATATACATATATATATATATATATATATATATATATATATATATATATATATATATATATATATATATATATATATATATATATATATATATATATATATATATATATATATACTTTCTATCTCAATGTCTACTAGACAGAGGACAAGGACAGTTGGAACCTAAAATTGGTGAATATCAAGCAGGTTTTCGACCGGGAAGATCCTGCCCTGAACAGATCCTGAATCTAAAGTTGATCCTAAGACATCAAAAACTGTACAATAAAAATCTCGTCTGTACATTTGTGGATTTCAAAAAAGCATATGATTCTATAGACCGCGAATTTTTATTCCGAATCTTGAAAGAACAAGGACTAGATCTGAAAACGCTGGCAATTATTAAAGCAACATTAACTAACACAAGGTCAAAAGTTAAATTCATGGACATCTCACAGCCCTTCGAAATTAAAACTGGAGTGAGACAAGGGGATGGACTCTCGCCACTTTTATTTAACTGTGTTCTAGAAAAAGTAATACAGGAGTGGCGTGAAAAAAAGTCGGCCCTGAATATTGACCAGCCCATTAAACTGGGGAGAACCAACATCAAAATTGATTGCCTGGCGTTTGCTGATGATCTAGCAATTTTGGCTCAAGATGTATTAACGGCACAGAAACAGATTGAAATCCTAAAAGAAATAGCAGAAAAGGTAGGACTCCAAATTTCCTTTGAAAAGACACAATACATGACCTGCAACAGACTAAGAACACAATTTCTAAAAACAAAATATGGTAACATCAGACGAGTCTCTCAATTCAAATATTTGGGTGAAATAATCATGGAAAATGGGTTGGAAAAAGCGGCCAATAAGAGTAGATGTCAAAAAATGGAAACGGCATTGAGACTTACACAAAATATTTATAACAAAAAATGCCTATCTAAAAACACAAAAATGAAACATTACAACACAGTTATTAAGCCAGAATGTCTATATGGGGCAGAAACGCTCATTTTGAATAGAAACAGAGACATCGAGGACATTGAAAAGAAGGAAAGAAAAATCATAAGGAAAATCCTAGGCCCCAAACAAATAAATACAACAACATGCCGACTTCGAGAAAACCAAGAAATCAAACAATACACAGATATACATAGCGATATGAGAAAAAGAAGACTTAAGTTTAACGGACACATAAAACGGATGAATCCAAATAGGCTAACTAGACAAATAGTCGAATTTTATGAAAATAGGAGTAGAGCTAAAGTAGAAATAATTAAATGGATTGCTGCAATTAAAGAGGACCTAAGATCAGCAAATATTACACAAAGTGAAATTCAGGATAGAGGCTGTTTCAGACACAAGGTTGACGTTTGGAAGGTTGGCCAGAGAGAAAAATGTAGGAAGACTGGAACAACTTGGTCTGACGAAAGAAAAAAAGCTCATAGCGAAAGAATGAAATTAGCATGGGCGCAAAGGAAGGCTAACAACAACAAACGCCTCTAATTGTACTTCGCGTGGTCCACCCGGGCCCATACGTGAATAATAATAATATAAATATATATATATATATATATATATATATATATATATATATATATATATATATATATATATATATATATATATATATATATATATATACTGAACATTTCATTTTAATGTTTTTAACGAATTTATTCCAGAATTATTATCATACTATTAACGTTGCGTAACGTGTCCTGATACAAAAAATATCGATAAACCAAAACATAAAATACTCATACCTATAACAAACTTAATAAATATAAAATATTAGTATTTAGTAGAATATCTTTTTTGTTTAACCATAGCTGAGCATCTCCTTGAAATAGAGTCTATTAACTTCTGACAAGTTCCAATCGGTATAGAATACCAAGTTTTTTTGACTTCTTCCCACAACATATTTTTATTTGATGTTTTTTTTATTAGCAATGCCTTTTTTTTAAATGTTGCCAAAAATTTTCTATTTGATTTAAATCCGGAGATTGCGACGGCCAGGGCAACACTTCTTATGGCAGGGCAACACTTCTTCCAGGGCAACACTTCGCGGTATGTTTCGGATCGTTATCCCGCAGACAGATCCACTTTAGCAGCATATTCATTTCGGCATAAGGAAGCATAATTTTTTCTAATATTTCCATGTAGGCCATGTTTGGTCATGGTATCTTTGATCCAATATAGTGAACCCACACCATTATAGGAAAAGCAACCCCACAGTTTAATATTGCCTCCTCCATGCTGTCCTGTTCCTAATGTATTTTGCGGTTTCCCATCTGATCCAAAGAGATTTATTTTTGTTTCATCACTAAATAAAATATTTTTCCAATTACGGCTGTATTTTTCGTTTAAGTTAAATCTGGCAAAACTTAATCTATGCGGGATATTTTCTTTAACTTAAATATACCTATCACCTATCTTGTAACTCTTCAATGAAGATCCATCTCTACCAATCGTCTACGAATTGTCCGTGTACTGATTTGTAGACCCATTTTCCGTTTAATGTCAAACGAAGTGGAGAATGGGTGTTTCCGCGCCTCTCGTACAATACATTTATCCAATCTTTTGCTTGTTTTTCTTAGGCGACCTCTGGTTTCTGGTGATATCTTTATATTTTTGCTCTAGGCTTTAGCAATAATGCATTCAGATCGCTTTAGTAGATGAGAAATAAATTTATAAGTTTTGTTTTGACTCCGTAACTGCAGTATTAGACGCCTCTCTTGGGGAGTACAATGCTTTGCGTGACCCATAGTAACATTTAAAACTGTATGGATACATGGACAATGTATACCAAAGACATTAAACTATTTTCAATAACAATGAACGAACAGCAAAAAATTTAAAAGCCACTCTTATTTTTTGTCACCTAAAGTTTTTATTATCGTCAAGAAATATTAACCTGATAAAATAAAATAAACAAATAAGTGCCCAATATTATATACAACTGGTAAAAGACAAGCCATTGTACTTATAAAAATATAAGATATTTGGATTCGTACAGTAATGATGGTACTGTAATGGTATTTTTTCAGTGATACTTTACACTCTTATTTTGACCACAACTGTACATATTAGGGTGTTTAATTTTTAAGCGATATATTTTTTTCTGTCCTACCTGAAAATCTGATATTTTATAAGAAAATATTCTCGTTGGAAAAAAAAAATTAAGGGGATTAGATGCTTTACTGTTCCAAAAATTCGATTTCACATATAAATAACATGGGAAAATTATTTTTTCGGTTTCAAGTCGATTTTTCGGCATTATAATTTTTATTTGGACAAAATTAGTATACAACTTTTGAAGGGCATTAAATGTGCTACAAAAAAAGTTCCTTTGAGCAAGTGCTGTCCGACCAACAGTTTTTGAGTTATAAAGCTTAAAGTGATAATAATAATTGACATCAAATCTCCTTTAAATTGGAATTTATTTACTTTACGTTAACAATTAACTTACAATAAGCACTATGAAGCTATTAAATTTTTAATTTTAGAAACTACTATTCATATTTAGTAAATATATATGATTTTTTTTCAGTAATTACTATGAAATCATAACACCATGAAAGAATTAAAATTTAAATTTTCCGGCATATTTTATTTTTTAAACTTTTTATAGTTCTATTTTATACCACGGTGGCGCTGTTTTTTACTTCGTCTATACTTTCACTGTAGTAAACAGAAGTTTTTGCTCTTCATTTGTATTGACTGGCATTGATTACACTGGGAAACAGCAATTTTGTTGACTTGGATCTGTGACTTGTTTTTGACTAATTTTTCATCTCTGAATTCAAAAATATTCACAGTTTTTCTCTTTCACGTGAAGTTCTTAAGCTACAGCATACCCCTCATTTTACCTTAAAAGTGTACATACGAAAAGAAATAAGGTGAGATCTGACCAAATAGATTAGAATATTTTATTCATACAGAGGTTAACATATTATTAAAAGTTAAATTGTGTTTATACAAAAAATAAATAAAAGATATTATGGTAAAAATTTCCTCTTATAGCTTTTTCCCGGAGTGTTCAGTTTGTGAACATTCTCGCTTGATGCTTCAATAGTTATAAATTTCCATTATGTAGGAGAACACACTTCAAGCTACGCTTTGAGCTATCTATAAACAATCGCCATTTAGTTGCATTATAGTTAGAAATGGCCAATTCTTTCATTAAACCTTCTACGTTCTGGCAATATACAAATCCGTCATTATTTCTGAAGTACTGCGTAAATTCACTTTCTCTGGATCGATAGTAAGTGACTTTAGCTCCTTTGTCAAGCAAATTTTTTTTGTGCAGTCTTGATGCTAATAATTCCGATGCTTTTTAGTCCCAAATCTCGTGCTAAATCGTTTAATTCATGTTGATTGAATCCTTTACGAACAGAATCATTGGAAACTTTGAATTCTTCGTCGGTGGAGTCACTTCGATCTTCACTTGATTCACATTCTTGTATTTCTAAAGAGGGGAATTCTTGAAAAACTGGCACTGGAATTTCAGCTGAATGAGGTACATGGCGTATAGCTGACGGTAAACTAGGGTACTCAATTTTATGTTTGTTTTTCATGTTGAATCCTGATGTTTTCACTATGCAAAAGTAGCAATCACTTAAGTGATCTTTGGGCTCTCGCCAAACCATTGGTATACCAAACGGAAGTTTATTACGTGTTCTCTTCGTCGACATTCGTAAACTCTCTACACACTGCTTGCACACTTTATGAGAGGTCCATGATTTATCTTGGTCACCTATTTTTACTTTAAAATAAGCAAAATAGGCTTGCCTGACAAATGTATCCATATTAGTCCATTGAATGGGGATGGTAAAACTGCCACATATATAACAAAATGAATCAGGGCTGTTTAAGCACACGACGAGAACTACCAGAGGCAGACATAACGAAAATCTGTAGTTGTGTATGTATACTTTGACTTCACTATATCAGGCGACACAGGCCCGCGTACTTTAGCATCTCATGCGTAACTGATCGAACTAGTTTTGGATGACGCAACGTCACTCACGTTCCCAATCCTAGGTCGAAGAAGGTTCGCCGGTAGGAGAGCAGTAGTGACTTCTGTGATTCGCCAAGCTTAGTCGGATGCGCAACAACTGTAGAGAAAAAACGGGACGTGATAGAAAAAAAGTAAATAAAGTTTTGGAATTAGCATGTCAATTTACGTATAACAGCTTAAATATCGAACTCAACAGAAGTTATTTTTCAAATTGTTCCCCAGTGTTATAGATCACTGTAGATTAACTGTAGATTAAAGGAAGGCGGGTCACGGTTTGAAGACCACTGGATTAGATTATAGATAGAGTAAATCATCTCCTGATGATGCTAACACAGTTAGCGAAACGCGCACTGAGAAGTTGAAGTTGAAAAGTGATTTGGTGTTTACTAATCAATCTCCTCGAGCTTAGTGTTTTACACTGAAGCTTCCTATAGAATAATCTAACTCTTGAATACATAAAGGCAAAGCCACTTAAATTCGAATAATATGAAAATATATTTAAAGAAAACAGTTTTGAAAATTCAAAAATAAATAAACAACTTCTTGATGAAATACCTGATATTTTGATACTAAAAAAATATTAATAATGTAAATAATTATATGAATAATATAATAAATAAAAAATATAAATAAAATTTAAATCTCGTGACAGCTTGACGCGCGATTAAAAATGTTTAATCGCTTTTATCATTACAGGCATTAAAATTACGAGATAAAATTTCAACGGCAGATATCAAAATATGTCGTACGTGTCTAGAGATTAACTTGGGATTTTCGACTTTTATGTCGAGTGTTTTCGTCTAAATGCATAATCATTCTTCGATACTGCCAAATCCAAAAGGAGGATCGATATGGTGATGGTTTTATTACCATCTATTAAAAGACGGATTAAAAGATTTGTATTTGATACTGTTCGTTTCAATATTTGAAATTTTGATATAACAAAATTGGATGTATTCGTGTAGCACTGTTGTACGGAAGCTCTGGATATGAGCGTCTTATTTATAGTGAACGTTATTTAATGACGATCTAAACTGCAGTTTAAAAAAAATCCAAGGCTGGACTGTTCAAGAAGCTTTGAATACCTGGGCGTCTCACCTGCCGAATGAAAATATGTTACTTTGGGTTAATGTAAAAGTTCGTTCCGTTTTTTGAGAAAAATACAAGAAAAAATGTATTTTCTAAAAATTATGCTTAATCACAATAAACGGTGACGTTTTTAGTGTGTCCGAACTTCCGGTAGGGGTCGCTGTCAAAGGAATTGTGAGTTTGCGCTCACAGTTTGCAAGATTATTCAATGCTTGCAATTGAGCGTTCAGAGCAATGCTTGCAAATTGTCAAAATTTATCAGTGTTCTGTGCGCCAAACTTATAGCGCACATCGTGAATTTTGTGGTGCACATAATCGTTCAACCGAGCGAGATATTCTCCATATCTCTGGTAGCTACAAAATCGTGCTCATAGAAGTTCTTGTGAAGAAGGTTTGTGACTAAAGAACTGACGCAATAAATTTTTCAACTCTTCCGAGTTAATAGTTTTTAGAGTCTAAGCTCTTTTGAAGCAATCTAAATAAATGATAGTCGGAGGGAGCAAGTTTGTGACAGTACGGGGGATGGACCAAAACATCCCAGTCAAGCTGCAAAAGTTTATTACCGATAAGCAAGACATATGGTCTATCTTTGACTCGATTGAACACAATGCCCTTTCTGCCCTAAAAAAAATCAAACCAAAAAAAGTTCTTAATACATTTCCTATTTAAATAACATTGGATTTTTTTACTTTTTACATTATTTTGTTTACTCTTGAA
Source organism: Cosmopolites sordidus (assembly GCA_031761425.1). NCBI lineage: Eukaryota > Metazoa > Arthropoda > Insecta > Coleoptera > Curculionidae > Cosmopolites > Cosmopolites sordidus. The sequence goes on from JARFXV010000508.1 coordinate 1,392,178, forward strand.
CAAGCAAATATACAGCAATATCTAATACATATTATCTATACATAGGGAACGCTCTACACTACGCACTCTTTTCGAACTCTTCTCTCTACGGTGGAACGCTCTAGAAAAAAAGCTCTCTTATCATTTTACGGTTAGTTTAAGTTTAAAATTGAGTTCATGGTAAATTTAATGATTTTTTAATTTTGAGTCCAAGAAATTATTGGTTTAAAGAATTCGCATCAATAGGGTGTTCGTATTAACTAAGTTTGTTACGCGAATGTTTACGCAAAAATTTAACAGTAAACTAACTATATGTGAAACTTTTCCAACGATAAAAAGAAGATTTGAAGACCGAATTGGAAATTTTTATTCAAGGCCCGAGATATGTCAAAATGAAGACATTAAAGGATGTTTAAAGACGTTAAATTTTGTTTTGAATATGGGACTGGATACAGCTTTTAAAGAAATCACTAAGGCATTGCGAATAGTAGTGATGACCACATCCGAAGCCGAAAGGAACTTTTCGACTTTGAACTTGATTAAAACATATTTAAGAAAATTCAATGGGGGAAGATGCTTCAAGTATGATAAATATTGAGCGTGCTATGGTCGAAATAATTCCGGAATTTAATTAAAAAGTTATTGAAAAATTTATTTTGGACAAAAACAGGCGAATGGAATTTCACTTTAAAAAACTAGGAAATGACGAGGTGCTATTCACCAACGAAAATGTGTACAATAATCTCTTTGTGTCATAAAACTTTGATATTTTTTGATAACTTTTCGAACTTCTCATGAGTTTTTTCGAATTTTCTTTATTCATTTGCAATTAATAAACTATTTGAATGGTTTACTCTTTGGGAAATGATAAGTACCTATTTATTCATTCCTTTATATGCGCAAGAAGCAATAACACAATGCAATGCAATGTCCTTGTAAGTAGTAACAATACAAAATTTTAATGTTTTCCTGGTTTACCTCCTGTATAGGGTTTTAAGGGGAAAAAATCTTCAACAGCACTATTTTCTTCGACGCCTTCCCACTTTAAAAACCCACGAGCCGCCACTGTCAGGCATATTTTTGAAAATCTTGAATTTCGACTTTTTTGTAGAGCGCCCAATTTCCTACAAAAATATGTATTGAATATTTCTGTATATTTACTTGTTCAAGAGAAAAAAAATTAAATGTAAAAAGTAAAAAAAAAAATGTTATTTAAATGGGAAATGTACCGTGTTTTTGGCAGGTTTAATATTAATATCAAGGACTTTTTTGATCTGATATTCTTTTAGGGCATACACTAAAAATTTTGGGGCGTTGTTAAAAAAATCAGCTATATATATAGTTTTCGAGGTTCGTATATCGAGTTTCATTGAGATTGCGACCCGCCATCAATATGGGCAGTTGACTTGGTCTTGCTCTGTTCGTTTCTATTCAATTGTCTCCATGCGTTAGACCCTGGCCCAGCTGACGACGGCTGTGAGGCCTGAAACCGGTCCTAAGGAGGTCCTTGTCTCGAGGTGATGGTGGCTGCTGATTTGAAACGAACAGAGGTACGTGGAAGTACGAAATATATATATATATATATATATATATATATATATATATATATATATATATATATATATATATATATACATACATCCCGGAACAGATCCTAAATCTAAAGTTGATCCTAAGACATCAAAAACTGTACAATAAAAATCTCGTCTGCACATTTGTAGATTTCAAAAAAGCATATGATTCAATTGACCATGAATCTTTATTCCAAATCCTGAAAGAAAAAGGTTTAGATCTGAAAACGCTGGCAATTATTAAAGCAACAACAAGTAACAAGGTCAAAAGTTACATCTCAGATCCCTTCGAAATTAAAACTGGAGTGAGACAAGGAGATTGACTCTCGCCACTCTTATTTAAGTGTGTTCTAGAAAAAGTAATACAGGAGTGGCGTGAAAAAAAAAATCGGCCCCAAATATTTTCACCAGCTCATTAAACTGGGGAGAACCAACATCAAAATTGATTGTCTGGCGTTTACTGATGATCTAGCAATTTTGGCTCAAGATATATAACGGCACAAAAATAGATTGAAATTCTAAAAGAAACAGCAGAAAAGGTAGGACTCCAAATTTCCTTTGAAAAGACACAATACATGACCTGTAACAGACTAAGAATACCATTTCTAAAAATAAAATATGGTAACATCAGACGAATCTCTCAATTCAAATATTTGGGTGAAATAATCATGAAAAATGGGTTAGAAAAAGCTGCCAACAAGGGAAGATGTCAAAAAATGGAAGCGGCGTTAAGACACAAATTACAACACATTACAACACAGTTATTAAGCCAGAATGTCTATATGGGGCAGAAACGCTCATTTTGAATAGAAACAGAGACATCGAGGACATTGAAAAGAAGGAAAGAAAAATCATAAGAAAAATCCTAGGCCCCAAACAAATAAATAGCACAACATACCGACTTCGAGAAAACCAATAAATCAAACAATACACAGATATACATAGCGATATGAGAAAAAGTAGACTTAAGTTTTACAGGCTCATAAAACGGATGAATTCGAATAGGCTAACTAGATAAATAGTCGAATTTTATGAAAATAGGACTAGAGCTAAAGTAGAAATAATTAAATGAATTGCTGCAATTAAAGAGGTCCTAAGATCAGCAAATATTATACAAAGTGAAATTCAGGATCAAAACTGAGGCACAAGGTTGACGTTTGGGAGGTTGGCATATAATTGAGGGTTGGTATATTAAAATAAAATTGAATACTGTTAAATTCAAAGAGATTTAGGTCAAAAGAACAAATCACTTGTTTTTAGTGTCACGTTTTATTAACTATGTTGTACTGTATGGAGATGATTCAATCTGTAGAAAAATTCAATTCCGATGACCGCAAAATCATCTGATATGGGAACCTTTCGTGTAAAACACTAAACCCGGAGATACTTACCACAAAATACCAGACAGCTTGTTTTTAATTTTCCGACGCGCGTTTCGCTAACCATGTTAGCATCATCAGGAAATTATTGACTCGTTGAGAATTGATGTTTTGTAATAAATCTCTTTCAGTTTCAAATTTCACACTAAGGTTTCCAATGTAAGAATTGGTTTTGATTAAATTAGTTTAAAATATGTTAAATTAAAAGTGATATTATTTAAAACGGAAAATTTTCGAAAATTGTTATACTTAGAGGAATATCTTTATTTTCCCATTATACACGATAACCTTTATATACCATATCTTTAAAACAACATAACAATATCACAACATTACCGATGTGAATTGCACAATTATTCGAAACTAATTAGTTGTAGCACAAAAACAAAACCAAAGCGGACATTTAAAAATAGTGACGTTTATTTTTACCCCTAGAGAAGCGACCTGAATTCTCGCAAAAATCGCTTGAACACGCGTGTACCTAAAAAGAAACACGACACATAAAAACAGTCGAATGAACTGTGGTGATAATGAATAACAAAAGAAAGTTTAGATCCTTGAGTTTGAGTGAACCGTTTGATCGAGTAGGCTATGGAATAAACGTTGGACAAGACCATGTTGAGGTAGGTTTGCATTACGAGTTTTGGAATGTATAAGATGAAAGTAGAATTTTGCATGAATAATCAAATTATTACCAACAGATTTAAATCAATAATATTTCTTTCAGGTTTTTTTTTCATTTGTTGTTTATTAATAGCGAAAATGCAACGTTGAAGAGTCCTGACGGTTACTGACTGGTTACTTTGGACAAAAGAGTTACTGGAAACATTTAAATCGAACTAAAAATATACTCAACCTGTTTGCTTGTTTGCCCTTTTAAGTCTTTTTTTCGAGATATTTGCAAAAAATCTATCGAGGCAATACAATTTTCGCAAAATTTTCAATAGTCATATCTCGAAAACTAAACGAGATAAAGCAACGTTTAATAAATTACATTTTTGCCAAAATGTCCACTTTAGTATTACTGTTTGACGCATTTCCTTCGCACTGTAGTTTCTTCAGAAATGAATATTTTCTATGTAAAAATAGGTATGAATACTAAAAGTTTCTACAATAAAATGTATATTTTTAAGAAATCGACACATATGCAGCTTTTTGGCAGTAGTCAATAAAGTTGACATGTTGCAGTCTATTTAGTTCAAGTCTAAACTCTCCAGGATGGTTCAGTTTCTTGCTTATTTTGTACATGTAGTATTTTGGAATCACTGTTAAATAGATTGTTTTCGTTTAACAGACGTGAAGCGTAATTAGAATTATGTTTCTAATCGAGAAATCTACGTTCTTTTCTGTTAGGTTAATGTCAACTCTTTTCTTGAAAGAAGATTCTTTCGTGAAATAAGTTTTCTCAATCAGAAATATAATTCTAATTGCGCCGAAAACCATCGTTTTAACAGTGATTTTAAAATACTACATGTAACGGGTCTCTTAAAATTGAGCGATTTTTTAAATTCTCGAATTAAACACAGGTGATACTGTGAATTTGCCTAAATAATGTCTGAATGATTGTGGCGTGTTTATATATTTTATTTTTTTTTAGGGTTTTCGCCATGATCTAGAATGATAAAAATGGTTTTCGCCATGATCAAAAAAATATCAAAAATATCTGTTCTTATGTAAATAAAAAAGTAAAAGTAAAGTGTTTGGATTAGAGGCGCATCAGCAACTAGGTTATTTAGCGACTGGACCTACAGCTTAACGTGGGTTCCGAACCACGGTCATCAGCTTCCGACAAACCCAGGCCAGCACCCCCCTCGGGCTATAAACCCTTGATTATGTGCCTACCCATAAGTCTATCAGGAAACCTACCGACTGGCGAGTGACCAACGTAGAACACTTCTCAGAAGGCATCCGGCCTTACCCAGCCTTTAACTGGCGTGACTGAGGGGTAATTCGTAGTCGGATTTTACACTCTTGCCGAGAAACAATCACAAACATTTAGGAAAGATAAACGGACAGAAGAAAGAAAAATAACCATCCGAGCGCTGGAATCGAACCAGCTACCGCTCCAGCGCGGATTCGGGAAAGCAGACGCTCTTACCGCCGCACCAACGCGACCGGCATGTGTAAATAAAGAATCACTGGGCAAAAACGAAAAAACCAAACGGAGACAAATTTCTCAGTGATTCTTTTCTGTAACAAATTTGCCTAACGAAGAAAATTTTAAACCTTAACGTTTCGGGAGGCCTTCTCCCCCCGTTTTCAAACCGAATCTAAAAAATAAATTATATTAATTTCTATATATAATGCAAAGATAGGAAGTGTATATATTTTTGTGTATGTCAATTATACTTACATTGACAAAAATAGTTTTTAATAACAGTGACATACTACCAAAAAAAAACATATTATAGGTGAGGTTTACTGTGTTTACTGTACTGGTTGTGTATTGAAATAATTAAACGTTTGTAATTGTATTCTTTATAATCGGGAACTACATTGAATATAAATCTAGGGAAGGCAGTAGCAATACAGTTATTTTTATTTAAATTAATTATAGCTGTTTCTTTTAATCTTCTGTATTTAGTTACCGATTCTTTTAATACCGTTTTAGAATTATTCCAATTGATTTTCTGTCCCGATTACCATGCGTGTTGAAAATTCTAGATTTATTAAAATCGCCCTTTCTAAGAAGGTTTTTATGTTATTTTATTCTAACATCTAACGGTCTAAATGTCTCACCTATATAGAATTTGCCACATTCGCAGGGAATTTTATAAACCACATTTTTAGTATGCTGTTGTTTGGTTTGGTTTTTGTTAATATAGATCTAAGAGTATTTTTTTTTTAAATGGCGTTCTTATGTTGTATTTATTTCCTACTCTTTTAATTGTGTCAGAAATACCGCGGATATAAGGAATTGTGCGGTTAATTGTTTGAGAGTTATTAATAACTTGGTTGTTTTCAACGTTAACGTTCAAAAGTTTGTATTTATTTTAGAATTTCTTTATATTTTTTAAAATGTTGTTTGTGAGGCAAATTTATTACAGTAAAGTCTGAATGATCGTGGCGTGTTCATATATTTTTCCTCTCCTTCATGAAAATCTATTGTTGTCAATGTAAGTATCGTTGACATATACAAAAAAATATATTTACTTTCACTCGTTACTTTATATATTACAAATTAATATAATTTATTTTTTAGTTTAGTTTTGAAAACGGGGGGAGAGTACCCTCCGAAACGTTAACGTTAAAAGTTTGTAAAATGTTTTATAACATTTTTATATCTTTAAAATTTTGTTCGTTAGGCAAATTTATTACAAAAAAGAATCACTAAGAAATTTGTCTCCGTTTGGTTTTTTGTTTTTACCCAGTGATTCTTTCTTTAAACAAGAACAGGTATTTTTGATATTTTTTGAGTTTTAGACAGTGGCGAAAAACCCAAATAAAGGAGAAAAAAATTATTACAGAAAAGAATCACTGAGAAATTTGTCTAGTGTATCAAAAAATATGTGAATTAGCCTAGTCTCATTTCAGAAGTGTAACGTATGACATTTCTAAAAATGGAGTAGTACACGATACAACAATGGGTTAAAATTGTTGAATTATCTTATGAAAAGGGCCTTCGGTGAAAAATGTTTTTAGAAAATTACGTGATATTTTCGGTTTGCCCAATTGTTCAGCTGAAAGCACTATCAAACGAATTTCAAGAAACTGGTTCGATGGAAGATAAAAGAAGTATCTATAGTCGTAGTTGTTGTTCATAAGAGCATATTGATTTGGTACGTGAAAATGTTACTTAAAACCCATAAATTTCCATTAGTCGACCTTCAAAACCATTTGAACTCAATGAATCCACAACATGGCGTATTTTACGAAAGTATTTAGATCTGAAGGTATAAGGTTAAGGTGAAGATATAAGGTTCAAATAACACAAGACCTAAAGCCAGTGGATCATTTAACAGGATGGCGCAATTGATTTATTGAGACAAAAAATTCCAGAACGAGTCAGAAACGGTGATGTTAATTGGACACCAAAATCATGTGATTTGAAACCGTTGGACTATTTTCTTAGGGGTTACGTGAAAAGCCAGGTCTATAAGAATAATCCACAATCGATTCCTGAACTAAAGAATGAAAGTATTCTAGTTATTGGTGAGATAGAGCCACTGTTATGCCAAAATGTCATCCAAAATTTTAACAAAAGTGTGGAAGCTGTGAGGTTGCAAGAGGAAGTCATTTGGCAAATATTGTCTTTCGGGCTTCAATTATCAATAAAAAGTTTTTTGTAATCAACGCAAATTACTATGTATTATTCAAGAATTAAAAAAACCGCCCAATTTGAAAGTCCCTTTATAAAACAGAAGCAAAAATCTAAATCATTTGGAAAGTTTAGATATAAACCGTCTGAAAGATGCGATGATCCCTTCTGAATGACCAAATAGACCTGAACAAATGACCTTTATTGAATTTGTACTGACAAGAAATAGTATCTGTGTGGATTAACTAAAAATATATATTTTATTGTAGAAACTGTTTGTATTTACACCCATTTTAACATCGAAAATATTTATTTCTGAAGAAGCTACACTGATAACGAAACTCGTCAAACATTGATAATTAAGTAAAAATTTGACAAAAAAGTGTTTTTTATTAAACATTCATAATGTATTTCCATCAATACTAAGCGGAAACGGAAACCAGAATATTTGGGCCCTTGTGGCGTCAAATATCCGAAAAACTCTCTTTTTTTTAAGTTTGGCGTTTTTGAGTGGAAATTTTTTAAAGGGTAGACCCTGGGAACATGTTCCATAACCCGTAGTTGCCCAATTTTTATGAAAATATTTTACTATATAGAGAAAATAATATCTTAAATAGTTTTCGAGATATTTACAAAAAAAACTTATCGGGTGAATTACAACCTTTGCAAAATTTATAATTTTCGAACAATGATATCTCGAAAACTAATTGAGATAAAGCAAAACGGCAATAAGAATTTTGATGCGTGTGGATTTGAGTGGCAAATATCTGAAAATGACCCAATTCTACTATTTAAAGTTGGATGAAAATTTTTAAAAGGGTAGACCTCAGGAAAATTTTCGAAAGCTGAAGGTCACCCGATTTGGATGAACATGTGCTACTACATTAGACAGAGCAAAGGGGGAATTGAAGGGCGAGAAGTGCGGTTCGATATAGCGAACGGTTTTCAAGGTATATTAAAAACAATCCATCGCGGGAATGTAATTTTCGCAAAATTTTCAAAATGAACAAATGTAATGTTTTTATACTTGATAAAGTTTAAATGGAGTTCGTTTGATAAGGATCACGTCGACTTATAGTGAATATCCCTCTGCATTTCATGATAACCATGATAGGTTTGATCTCAGTGCATAGTTTGAAACATAAGATTTCAGATTATCTCTGTCATTTAAATAAATCGAGAAAATTAAAGGTGATATAAAAAGGCTACCCTGGTAACATTAAAAATGTCCGAATGATGTGTCAGATTCAATGTCAAATTTAATTTATTTTAAAATGTAATTATTTTTACTTATTTTTTAATTTGTCTCAAATACAAGTTAAAATATTGAAAATGGGAAAAAGTTTACATGACCTCGATCAGAATATAACACAACGATTAGTAAATATTTACTTATTACTATAGACACATATTAGACACAGTTGTTTACATTTAAGATTTCTTAAGATACTCTCGGTTATAGAATTACTGTTCAGAATGAAATGAAACTTGGCATATTGGTACATTATAATAAGATAATGAACCAGCTAATTTTTAAAGAGCTGCAGAGAATCAGAAAAAATATATTAATAAAAAAATTGTCTTTACCATTGATCCTTATGAGAAATCGCAGATTTTATTTTACTTCACAAAAAGAACCGTTCAGATTACAATGCAAGTGGTATCAAGGGAAAGAAAAAAAAATCGAACATTTTGGTTACTCACAAATCGAGCTTCAAAGCGTGTGATAAGAGTAATTAGCAAATAATTACATGTGACAACGCTGTCAAAGAGGTTATGATGCGCGCGAAATATAAACATACATCGAATGCGGTATGTGGGGATATAACTGTCATACACATTTTTTATTCCAAAACATACGAAGTACTTTTTATTAATACAAATACATTTATTACATAAAGTAACACATAACAAAATATATAGTTATTTATTATTCACGTATGGGCCCTGGTGAACCATGCGAAGTACAAACAATTAGAGACGTTTTGTTGTTGTTAGCCTTCCTTTGCACCCATACTAATTTCATTCTTTGGCTATGAACTTTTTTCCTTTCGTCAGACCAAGTTGTTCCACTCTTCCTACATTTTTCTCTCTGGCCAACCTTCCAGAAGTTAACCTTGTGTCTGAAACAGCCTCTCTCCTGAATTTCACTTTCTATAATATTTGCTGAACTTAGGTCCTCTTTAATTGCAACAATCTATTTAATTATTTCTATTTTAGCTCTACTCCTATTTTCATAAAATTCGACTATTTGTCTAGTTAGCCTATTCGGATTCATCCGTTTTATGTATACGTAAAACTTAAGTCTTTTTTTTCTCATATCGCTATGTAATGTGTAATGTATATTGTTTGATTTCTTGGTTTTCTCGAAGTCGGTATGTTGTGCTATTTATTTGTTTGGGGCCTAAGATTTTTCTTATGATTTTTCTGATCTTTTTGCTTTCTTTCTTTTCAATGTCCTCAATGTCTCTCTTTCTATTCAAAATGAGCGTTTCTGCCCCATATAGGCATTCTGGTTTAATAACTGTGTTGTAATGCCTCAGTTTTGTGTTTTTAGATATGCATTTTTTGTTGTAAATATTTTGTGTAAGTCTCTATGCCGTTTCCATTTTTTGACATCTACCCCTATTGCCCGCTGTTTAAAACCCATTTTTCCATGATTATTTCACCCAAATATTTGAATTGAGAGACTCGTCTGATGTTACCATATTTTGTTTTTATAAATGGTGTTCTTAGTCTGTTGTAGATCATGTATTGTGTCTTTTCAATGGAAATTTGGAGTCGTACCTTTTCTGCTGTTTCTATTAGGATTTCAATCTGTTTTTGTGCCGTTAATATCTCTTGAGCGAAAATTGCTAGATCATCAGCAAACGCCAGACAATCAATTTTGATGGTGGTTCTCCCCAGTTTAATACGCAGGCCAATATTCAGGGAAGACTTTTTTTCACGCCACTCCTGTATTACTTTTTCTAGAACACAGTTAAATAAGAGGGGGGAGAATCCATTCCCTTGTCTCGCTCCAGTTTTAATTTCGAAGGTCTCTGAGATGTCATCCATGAATTTAACTTTTGACTTTGTGTTAGCTAATGTTGCTTTAATAATTGCCAGCGTTTTCAGATCTAGTCCTTGTTCTTTCAAGATTTGGAATAAAGATTCGCGGTCAATAGAATAATATGCTTTTTGAAATCTACAAATGTACAGACGAGATTTTTATTGTACAGTTTTTGATGTCTTATGATCAATTTTAGATTCAGGATCTGTTCGGGGCAGGATCTGCCCTGTCAAAAACCTGCTTCATATTCATCAATTTTAGGTTCTAACTATCCCTGTGCTCTGTCTAGTAGACATTGAGATAGAAGCTTGTAACAAACTGGGAGAAGAGATATCCCTCTGTAGTTGTTTACATTAAAAACCTGAACAAGTGTTTAATACAGATGAAACTGTCCTGTTTTTGCAAAGAATGGCAAACAAAACTTTTATACCCAAAAGTAAAAAGTAGGCTTCTAGATTTAAGACAGCAAAAGATAGGCTTACACTGCTGCTCTGTTATAATTCATCAGGAGATTGTCTAATTAAGCCACTTATACTTTCCAGATCACTAAATCCTCACGCTTTGAAAAATCGAAACAAGGACTAACCAGGTTTTCTGTGACTGGTTCCGGGATTAATAATGTTCCTGAAGTTGAAACTTATTGAAAGAAAAGTAGTTTAGATGTCAAGGCAGTTTTAGTTTTGGATAATGCTCCAGGTCACCATCATGAGCTTGAAGCTCTGTATCCAAATATTTAAGCCGTATTAATTAGACAAACCTTTAAAATCATACTGTACACCATGGAATGTGATCCTGATATGAATAATATTCAATGCTGGGAAAATGTTGACATAGCAAAGTCCATTGCTGCCCGCTCTTGAAAACAGCATTTTGTACTGACAACATCGTGTTATTTGGTTCTTTTTGTAAGCTAGTAAGCTTTGTAAGCTTTTTGTAAGCTTTTTTGGATAACAACATCAAAGCTCTAAATACAAAGTAACAATACAGTAAATTGGCCTATCTTTTAGACGTTGGACTCGGATAACATATGTGTATAAAAGAAGAAAACCAAATAAGCCAAGAAGTATCTGTGTGTTCCGTAAACAAACATTGACAAAATTGACAAAAGTACCACAACAACGTCAGACCCTTTAATTCATAAACGATTCGGAAGAACAATTCTTCTGTTGGAACCTTTGGTGTGAAATACTAAATTCTAATACTAAAAAAATACTAAATGAAAAGTGAAATACTAAAAAACTTAAGAAATTTACCAGTAAACACCAAAACGTTTTTTTGAACTGCTCGACGCACGTTTCGCTAACCATGTTAGCATCATCAGGAGATGATTTAATCTCAAGATTATAGGCTCTCTTAAAGTTTAGGATTCGGAAGAAGATTTGACTTGAGTGTTTTACTCTGAAAAATTGCTTGACTCTGATCTGCTCCAGATTCTGTAGTCCTTCTTCGATGTCCTCATTCTGTACCACATATTTTTTATTCTTCTTGAAACCAAGTCCATCTTAATACTATTGTTGAATTTCTTAAACTTAGTCGTAATTTAGCGAAACGACAATCCGGACTTCAGCGCCCTGATTGTTCAACCTCTCTTAAACCCACGAGCGTGGGCATGGCAAATTATCACATTGAATATAAACAAGTGCATTGAGGCAATGCATGTATAAAAATCGTGCCGGTCGCTGCTGCAGCTGTGCCGAAACCGCACTGGAACGGTAGTTGGTTCGATTCCAACGCTCGGATGGTTGTTTTTCTTTCTTTCTTCTGTCTATTTACTTCCTAAATATTTGTGATTGTTTCTAGGCAAGAGTGTAAAATCCGACTACGAATTACCCCTCAGTCTCGTCAGTTAAAGGCTGGGTAAGGCCGGATGCCTTCTGAGAAGTATTCTACGTTGGTCACTCGCCAGTCGGTAGGCTTTCTGATAGACTTATGGGTAAGCACATAACCAAGGGTTGATAGCCTGAGGGGGGTGCTGGCCTGGGTTTGTCGGAAGCTGATGAACGTGGTTCGGAACCCACGTTAAGATGTAGGTCTAGTCGCTAAATAGCCTAGTTGCTGATGCGCTTCTAACCCTAACACTTTAATCTTTTTTTACCTTTATAAAAATCGTCTTATTTTATATTCCTGGTCTAATAAACCTCCCACAAAAAATAGACATACACTAGGCGTTTACATTGCTATGTTAGTCAATATGAATATAAAGAAACACACATATAACATTATATAGGGTGATTTTTTCAGTGTGCCCGAACTTTAAACACGAATAAAACAACAACTAAGTTAGATGTCTTGAAAATATATATTTTATATGAAATAACATTCAATGGCATTGATAATAAATAATTTGGAACAAATATCCTTCGCGGTTACTTTTGGCAAGGCGTATTCTGTCAATCCAATTCCCGAGCACATTTTCAAGCAATTGGGGTATTATGTCCGCATAAACCAAAGATTTACCAAAGCCCCAAGGAAAATAATCTAAATGCGTTAAATTACATGACCTTGGTGGCCAATTAACATGTCCGTTCATCGAAATAATTTTCTTACCGAACTGTTTCGTCAATAAATCGATTGTTGCGTTGGCTGTATGACACTAGGAGCCGTCCTGTTGGAACCACATCACCTCCAGATCAATACCATTCAAATTCAGCATTAAATAATCATTAATGATTAATTTGGATCTTCATTAACACTGCCAACACCAGCAGCGATATTTTCTTCGGAACGGACAGTTTTTATCTTGTTTTTATTTTAATATCGAGCAGCGTTAGGAATTTGTCGATAATTCAACGAATACATCACTAGGTTGGGAGATTACGTGCACCATAAAAGACTCTGTAAGTTTGGCGCACAGAAAACAGATTTTGATAATAATTTTCAACAATTTGAAAAGGTTGCTTTGATGTTAAACGTTCCATGATCATTTGCCAGACATTTAATGTGCCGTGATGATTTGAAAGCGACCCCTATGGAAAGTTTGGACAACTAAACAAATCACCCTTTATAGCGTTTTCTGAAAATTTTTGTTTTATCATATACACTAACCTCAATATTCTTAACTTAATCTTAACTAATGTCATTGTCATTATCAAATTTGAAATGGAATTGAAATTCATAACTTTTTATGAACCACCTTTTACTGATTATGTTGCTGACCTATCGCAACCTAGTTTCATCCAATGTGATATCCATGACTCACTAGATAGACTTAGTTAAACTAATTAATTCATTTTCATCATTAAAATTCTTTATATATATTTTTTAATACTTACTGCGTTAAAATGAATTATTACTCAATTTAAGTTGAACTGAAGCCGTTTCTCAAAAAAAACACTTTATATTTTAAACTCACCCTCAGTTTTATATGGAGGAGGAAACTTAACAAGTGGAAATCATAAACAAACAACACTTCAATATTTTGTGGTCTTTCCATGACCTTTTCTTAATTCAAAAATTATTTTTAGTATTGAATCATCTAATTATTTTATTGTTTGTTGTGGAATTTCTTCCCATGAAACCTGAATGACACTTAAACTCGAAGATATTTATCACTAAACACTTTTTTGAACTGCTCGACGCACGTTTCGCTAACCATGTTAGCATCATCAGGAGATGATTTAATCTAATTCTAAAACTGAACTATGTTCTATTTATATGAAAACTATACCTAACGAAGCGTGTAAAAGTCATGAACCGTGAAGTGTACTAAGCCTTACATTAATAATTGAAATAGTTGACTGAAAGGAATCGTTCAGAAAATTATTGAAAGAATCTTCGACTTTTCAAAAGGATCAAAACACAAAGAAATTCATGGTAATACCATTTGATGCCCAGTTGACAAGAGGACTAAGCAAAATTTTGAAAAAAGTGGACATCAAGGTTGTGTACAAACCATATAATAAATTAAGAGAAGTTCTGGGTAATCCAAACGATAAAGTAGAGCAGCATGAAAAGTCGGGGATTTACGAAATTAGTTGTCAAGACTGTGATCGAAGGTATATTGGGCAAAAAAAAAAGATCCATATTGACAAGATATAAAGAACATATTGCCCACATTAGATATGGGAGAAATGAAAAATCTTGTGTTACCCAACATGCAATCGAACATGACCACAGTATAGATATTAGTAATTTAAGACTAATTAAAAGTGTTAATAATAATAGGGCTTTGGATGCATATGAAAGCATTCAAATAGAAAAATGTAAGAAAATCAGGAACCGAGATAAAGGACCGATTCCTTTCAGTCAACTTTTTCAATTATTAATGTAAGGCTTAGTACACTTCACTGTTCATGATTTTTACACGCTTCGTTAGGTATGGTTTTCATATAAATAGAACATAGTTTAGTTTTAGAATTACTAAAATTACTAAAAGTTAGCGAAATGTGCGTCGAGCAGTTCAAAAAAGTGTTTTGGTGTTTAGTGGTAAATCTCTTCAAGTTTAGTGTTTCACACCAAAGGTTCCAATAGAAGAATTGTAATTAAGAATAAGAATTTGTAAAATGTCTTGATTCACTATAAACTCGTCTTGAAAACATCCCCCAGGCATTTTCAATGACATTTAAATCTGAAGAGACAGCCGGCCAGTTCAGTTCTGGAATATTACTTTGCTCGAATCAATTCGTTATAATTTTTATCGAATTAATGGGGGCGTTATCTTGTTGAAACACTTTCAAAGCTCCACTCATAATATTATGAGAATAACTTTTGTTATTCTAATAAATTTTTGTATTTTTGAGAGTTAACTGGATGAGAAATAAACACTAAATTATTAGAATTAGTTTTTTTTATCTTCTTGGCTGATCAAGTGGCCTCTCCTGCCATTTCGTCTATCGTGCCGATCTAAATCAACTTGGCAACCGATGAAAAACTTCATCGGCATCGGTTTCAATCGGTGGCCTATGTTCCTAAAATTCATCCCATCTGCGTGTAACGAAAAAAAAACGCCTTTCTTATACTACAAAACACTTTTTTTTTTCCTATAATTAATCAGAAATTTTCAATTATTTTCTATACAAATCCACAAGACAAATACAGAAGATAAAACTGATGAATAACCAAACTAAACTAATAAATTGTAATAAAACCTCTGGATGATTAAGGTAGTACTGTCTATACACAAGTGCCTCTATGTTATTTGACTTCCGAAGTATTTATATTTAGCAACGCCGCGTAAAACTGTTTCACTCAAAATATGAGAGAATGCTTGCAATAAAATTTAATTTTCGAAACGTTCGAAAAACATATTGAAATATTGTGTATCTGCAGGTATGAGAAAAAAATGGCTGCTACAAACATGACCTATGGAATGCTTGAAAACGCATATAAAGCAAATAAGTAAGCTGGTATAGTGCAAGTTTTCGGTAACGATAAGAATAATGCTGTGAAACTTACCAAAGCCAAAAAAAAAATAATTCGAAAATAAAGAAAAAAACAATAAAAAATTTTCAATATTAAAGTTTATTTATATAATACTATAAATTATCTCCAGTATACTTCGCCTAAGGTACTGGATGGGTCACGGGTGGTGGATAGTGAAAGTTCCATTAGATGTTAATGGACAGCTGCGTATATCTCAAAATAAGCAGCCCCGAACCAAGGCAAAAAAAAACTAAATCCACTTAGCGTGTGACTTGTATCAAGCGGTTGAGTGGTCAGCCTCTGTGCACCAGTGGTGCGGCTGATATTTAAATTCTGGAACTAACCCCTCCAGTCATAACCTCTGAACCGTCATGGTTCAAACATTTAATTCAAAGTACAAGATGAAGAGTTCTAGTAATTACAAAATTACCCCAGGAGGTAGACAATCCTCTGCCAGCTTTGCTGGTACAACCGGACTTTCGGATTCTGGGGCGTCAGGGCTTAAACGCAAAATCTTTCAGAGGGAGTCGAAGACCTCTGGCCAACGTCTGAAACCAGAAACAAAAAATTTCTCTGGAACGGTAAATATCAATTCTCTCCTGCGCCCAGTAAAACTACACGAATCGGAGCGAAGATTGAATCAGCAAAAAATCCAATTTTTAGCTCTGCAAGAAACCAGGTTGACAGATGATAACACCTTGGACTTCGGCAACTACAGACTTTTTAAAAGTAAAACGGACAAAAGAATACTCAAAAATACACCACATCTCGATGTTGCTTTCACTATCTCAAGAAACATTCTTGGTTTTATAACTAATGTCCATCCAGTAAATAATCGACTTATAACACTATCCATCAAGTGTGCTAACAAAAACTATACATTAATCAATGCACACCTCCCAGACAACGAAGAAAATAAATCTAATCCTGAAAAAGTAAATAAATCCTGGGAAATTCTGGAAAAGACTATCTTTAAAATTCCCTCTAACCATGTAAAAATCCTATTGGGTGATTTCAACACCCAACTAGGGAAATAAAGAAAGTACAGGAAAACAGTCGGCAGTTTTCCCGCTCATAAATGGACTAACCATAATGCTAGAAGATTGGTTGAACTATGTTGGCAGTTAAATCTAAAAATAATGTCAACCCATTTTAAGAAGAAAATAACAAAACAAAAGACCTGGAAGTGCCCAAACACGTACATGAGTGAATTTCAAATTGACCATGTTGCCATTTCGTAGTTGCCATGTCGGCATTTCGCCAGAACTGGCAAGAATTGAAACAAAACATTATTAAAACCGCCTTAAAGTTGACCCCTTTACAAAATCGTAGAAAACATCCGTGGTAGGATGAAGTTTGCGAGCAAGCAGTATTAAGCCGAAGTAAAGCATTCAAAGATTGGAACAGTCAAAAACAGCAATAAATTATAACATCTTTTTGGAAGTGAGAAAAGAAACATCGAAGTTAATTAGAGAAACTAAAAGAAAATATGAAAACAATCAACTTGATGATATAGAAAAAGATTTCCAAAAAAATAACACCGGAAACTTTTACAAGACATTTAAAACTAAATTAACAGGCTATTAACCCCAAAGTCTTTGCTTCCAAAAGGAAAACGGACAATTAACTCTAAATAACCAAGACAACTGCAAAGAACTTGCGAAATATTTTGAACTAGTTCTATATCCTTTCTTGTGTACTGGATGGATTCGAGCATCTTTCAAATCTTCCGGAATCCGTTCGGTTCGTCAAACTTCTTGTAAGATTTTGGTTATTTCCTTGATTGTACCTGGAACAGCGGATTTCAAAAGTTCAGCAGTGATTCCATCTTCACCAGAAGCTTTGTTATTTTTAAGCCGCTTGATTTGCCTAATTATTTCATCTTCATTCGGTGGTAATGAATCTGGGTTTGTTTATTTAGGGTTTAGTGTTAGTAATTCGTTTAAGGGCTCAGGACAATTTAGTACCATCAGTAATTAACAAAATTCTTCTGAATATGGTGCTGCTGCTGAAGTGTCTGCAGATGCAGCTTCTCCAACAATTTTGATGTTATGCAGCGATTGTCGCACCTTGAACTTATTGAATCAACCTTCCGATGCTTGAAATCCTCCATCCGTATGTCCATCATCAGGTTCTATAAAAAGGGCGTGAATACGCTTAGCTTTCTCACGGATTATAGTAGTCTATTCTGGCTACAGTCTTCAATTCATAATGTTAATGCAGCTTCCATTTTTTCAATTGCTGGATCACCAACAATTTTTGATGGTAGTGAGGTTGAAGCTGTAAAATTCCTTATTTTGTCTTGTGATTTCTTGATGGATCGTACAGTTGATTTATTGACATTAAAAAACATGCATTTCTATTTTTACCTTAAGCGGCAACACAACTTTTTTCCGTAGCTAACTCGACCCCCGAAGTTTGAATCAAAATAAGCAGCCTAGGAATAGCACCAGAACAAAGTAGTAATGCATAAAGGGAAAATGGACAATCTTCTTTTTAACATGGACCACTTTAACTTTCAGTTAGGAAATCGAGCATGTTAATAACACAATGCTACCTGTCCCAAAGGGACCAGTTTTATTATCAATAATCGGTACACAGTGCACTATCACTATGCCTTCAACAACTAGAATAAACAACATCACTTTTAAACAAAACATTCCGAAATAAGAATGTCAAAATATCGAAATCTCTCATATTATACCAACTAAGTTAAATCACACTTCGGAAACTATAAAAAATCTAAATACCCTTCTTAATCTCTACGTAAACTCAACATCCATCCCTAGGAATAAATGAAGATTAATTAATTTGATAGGCTTGGCGCAAAAATGGTTCTTTGTGACATTGGATGCGGAAGATGGTATCAGATATGAGAATTATATACAATTACTACAAAATAACCAAGACATTGCCTTAGATTCACAATTAAAGACTATAGAACACAATCAAGCCCACATATTAGAAAAACTTAAGAGATCTCGACTTAAAAGAAAAATAAATTTGTACAGTTTTATACCTTTCATATTTTTGTGACATCAACCTGAAATTTTCACAAATTGAAACTACCTGTAATAATATACAAACAATATACAAACAGCAATTAACTTTGCACATATTGGTGTGATGCACCAATTAATACTACAACCTAAAAATCTAACAAAAATATTAAAAGAATTTGATAGTGATAATTTAACCCTCCAACAGTCGCGTGTTTTAACACCCCAGTCAGTTTTTTTAATAACTAGATATCGAAAAAAATGTTTTTGAGTGCTGCTCTTTTCAATACCTTCAAATGAAAGTTCAGAAAACGTATCCCACGTGGATGCGCACGCACATCGTCATTTCCATCCGAGCTATTCGCGGTCAAACTAGGCTGGGGTGTCGCATACACCCCACGCGACTTTGTACGTGCAAATTTTGATAGATAATTAAAAATAGTATGTTAAATTTATTGTACTTAAAAATTATAAATAAAATGATAACTAACCTAACTTAACCTTAAAAATATTATTAACCTAAATTAATCTTAACATAACCTAAGTTACATAAGTAAACAAATAAAAAAGTTCGTATTTTTCGTTATAAAATTTATTTTTCATAAAGATTTTTATATTATATTGGTAGGCTGGACAAATGTTAGATTTTGAAGGCCTTCGTTAACTCCTCATTGATGATCAATCTGATGAAGTCGAATGGGAAGAGTCGGACAATGGCGAAGACGACAATCTTCAACAATCTGATCATGATTCAGAGTCTGAACAAGACGGTGTAGATAATGAAGAAAGTCAGAAGAACCTCAATAATAATAATAAATCCAGACGACGAGGTAGTCATTATTATTTAGGAAAAGGCGGAATCACAAAGTGGAAAAAGACTCGTACTGTTCAAAATTCTCGTACTCGAAGAAGAAATATAGTACTTCATTTGCCAGGACCAAGGATGCTAAAAACATCAAAACTAGAAGAGTCTATGCTACTCTTTAGAGGTGATATAATTCTAAGACAAGTCGAATATTGTACAAACCTATATATGGATAAAATTAGTGATGGCTTTCAACGTGATAGAGATTGTAAACATACAACTTTGGAAGGAAGTAAAAATATTAATTGGAGTACTTATACTTAGTGGAATTGCAAAGTCCAATCATCGAAATTGAAGCGAATTATGGGAATCTAATGGACTGGGTATAGAATTTTTAATGAATATGAGAATATTTCAATTTCTGCAACGCTGCTTACGATTTGATGACTACAGAAATCGAGCATCAAGAAAAGAATTAGATAAATTAGCACCAATTCGTGATATTTATTAATAATTGTGAAACGTATTATTCCGTTTGTGAATATATTACTATTGATAAGCAATTAGTACCATTTCGAGGACGATGTTCTTTTCGACAGTACATCCCAAGCCAGCCAGCCGGCTACGGCTTAAAAAGCTTTTCCATGACGGATTCTCAAACGGAAATTTATGCAAGAACACAGCCTGAAGGACCATATTCACAGTCAAATTCTAGTAGAGATGTTGTAAATCGTTTAGTGAGAACAGTAGAAAGTACTGAACGAAATTAAACAATTGATAACTGGTTCTGTAGTATTCCATTGGTAGATCTTCGCTCAAAAAATCTAACTTTTGTAGGAACGCTTCGTGCCAATAAAAGAGAATTGCCGCTATCTTTTGTAGACATTACTAATCGACAAATCGACTGTAGTCAATTTGGATTTAAAGAAAATATGACACTTTGGTCATATGTACCAAAGAAGGTAAAGAAAAAAAACGTTCTAGTAGTTTCAAGTATGCATATAAGTGACGATATCGATAGTACAACAAATAAACCTGAAATGGTTATGTTTTATAACTCAACAAAAGGAGCTGTTGATACTGTAGACCAAATGATTGGTACATTTTCATGTTCCAAACCAACTCGAAGATATCCACTAAAAATATTTTTTCACCTAGTTGATATTGCTTGCTTGAACTTTATTATTTATCATTTCAATAATATTGATAATAAAATGAATCGTCGAAAATTTTTAAAATAATTAAGACTTTCTCTAGTTACGAGATAAAAAAGCGAGCCTTCAATAGATATTTATCTAAAGATTTACGCAAAAATGCTGTCAATTATTTATCCCTGCCATGTCTTCCACTCACAAGAAAAGAAGAACTAGATAAAGCAGTTCGTTGCTCTGTATGTCCATGAAATCGTGATATAAAGACGAAGAGTTTCTGCTCTGAGTACCAAGTACCAATGTGCAAAACACATATGATTTCAATATATGAAAAATGTGATTCTCAACTTAGAACCCGAGAGGATTAATACTATAACCTTTATCGAAAGTAAATTTTTAATTTATTTATTTAAAAATGTTTATTAAAAATCTTATACTTTTAATTTGTTAAATAACATATGTGATGTTATTTTTAAATATATTTGCTGATGTTTTCTGTTAAAAGAATTATTATTATTATGTTAATGTACTTAAAATGTATATGAACATTCATCAAAAGAGTGCAATTTTCAAGATGCTCGAATATGGTGCCAAATAAAATGTTTCTATTCTAATCGTCGCTTTCTCTTCTTTATATCTTTCTCTTCGATAATTTATTTAAAATAATTCAATTTAATAAATAAAAAACATAAAGTATTATTATTATATATATATATATATATATATATATATATATATATATATATATATATATATATATATATATATATATATATATATATATATATATATATATATATATATATATATATATATATATATATATGAAAATTCGAAAATATATTCAGTTTTTCACGTTACCATATATAATCCTCGATATTTTTTTATTTTATGCATATTTCTTAATAAAACTCGATTAATTATGTAAGGAATCGCCTAAAAGAAGATATTATTAATGACAAAAAAATTATTTTTAATATTATCTATATTTTTAACAATTTTTTGTTTGGGATGTTAAAAATTACGTCGCGGCAAACGAAGGGTTAATACCATTCCATAACTTAATGAAATACTACGAAACGATGCATATACCAGTTAACATTCAGAATGAGTTGATAATATTCACAATACACACCCCGCTAATATACTAAATCTTATATCTATTCTATAGTTGTCTATATATAGTTGTCTGAGTTGTGTGAGTGTGTACAATTACATAGTGTTCGCGATTATAGTGAAGTAAGAAAATAACAATTAAAATCTTCCAAAAACATAATTACAAGAATGTTTTGCCGAAATATTCTATTTCAGTGATAAGGGAAGGGACTTTGATCGAACAAACAACCTACGATATAAACGCGTCGGCCGGAAATAAATATTTATAATGGCAGGCGAATGTGGTAAATGTAGAAACAGAATCAAAAGAAATGAATCTGACACAATTCAATGTGAGGGTATCTGTAAACAGAATTTTCATTCTGAGTGTGTTTGCATCAACACGTCTAATCTGGAAATAATAAACAATATACCAGGTCTTAAATGGTTTTGCCGTAGTTGTGTCGAAGTTGTTAATTGGGCTGATGGATTTAAAAAGGAATTCGAGCAATTCAAACATATTATAAAAAGGAGCTAGAAAAAATTATTAAGGCTAACTAACGAAAAATCAATAAGTACGTATGCAGAAATAAGCAAAAAATCTAAAGGTGAAGTATTAGTTGTTGAGCCCAAGCCAAGACAAGACAACAAAAAAACCAAAGAAGCCATAAAACATGTCGTCAATCAAACAGATCTTGAAGTCGGTATTATTCAAATGAAAAATGTAAAAGATGGTGGTATACTGATGAAATGTAATACTAAAGAGGAGATTAGCAAACTAAAAACCGTGGTAGAAAAAAAAACTGAAAAGCAAATACAATATAAAAACGCCGAAAAATAAATATCCAAATATAAAGATATTAGACATAGAAGAAAATATCAGTAAGGAAGACATAAAGGCACATTTACTTATAGAATAAATTTATTTTACATGAAAACACTGCTCTACAAGTAAAGGTTCTGAAAAAAATGAAGACGAATTATATGGCCATCGTAGAATGCGACCCAAAAACATTTTGATCCATTATGGAATCGAGACGAAAATTGTCCATAGGTTTCTCAGTCTGTCGAGTTTTTGAGTATATATCGGTGTATCGGTGTTTTAAGTGTGGGGAATATGGTCATAGTTCAAATGAATGTGATAAAGAAGAAGCATGCCTCAGGTGCGGCGGAAACAATCACGTGGCAAGAGAATGTACAAATTCTAACTTTAAATGTATGAACTGTAAGAAGGCAAACACAACACAAAGTGTGAGATATGATGTGGAGCACTCTGCTTTTGATATCAATTGCCCTGTTTTCAAGCGTAGAATTGAAATAGAAAGGAAAAAAAATAGTTATTCTATTGATGAATAGCAATTAGCTGAAGAGCGGGGTAAACATGATCAATGTGCTATTGTGCTCTTAAATCAGAATGCACAAAGTTTGGGAAACAAAATCGATCACTTTGAATATATAATAAAATCAAGGAAGATCGATGTGGTCTGCATAACGGAACACTGGTTTACAGACAGTGAAATGAACTTGTACAAAATTAATAATTATCAAATCGGTACTGCTTATTGTAGAGAAAATTCAAATGGTGGTGGGGTCATGATACTTGTTAGTGATAAGCTGAGTTCATGCATTAAAAAGATAGAGAGAACAAATTATTATAGTAGGATGGTATATTTGAAATTTGCGGCATTTATATTGAGTTTGAGAATGACTTAATTTGTGTATTGAATTTGTATCGGGCTTCAAATACTAATATTGATATTTTTTTTCAAAAATTGAACAGCTTTCTTTATGAGTTACGCCTTCCAATAAATTGCAAATGTGTTTTATGTGGGAATTTAAATATCGATTATAAGGAAAATACTAATATTGTTAGTAACTTAAAGGATGTACTACTTAGTTATGGGTTATGTAATACAGTAAAGGAACCAACTCGTATCACAGAACGATCGGATACTTTTATAGATTACATATGTACGAATTATGAATTAGATGGTTTGTCTTGTATTGTTTGGAGTAATTGTCTGTCTGATCATTCGGCTGATTAGACAGATCCGCCGAGTTGATAGAGTTGATAGAGATTCCAATTACCTCAAATCTGCATGAAATAACAAAATTTAAAAGACATTATAGTGAAACTAATATGAAACTATTTCAGCTGTATCTGAGCGGGGAAGATTGGTATGGCGTATTTCAGGCTGAAAGTTTGGGTCGGCGATTTGAGGCATTTTCACGTTGTTTGGAGTATTACATTGATATGTGCTTTCCCCTTAGAAAAGTAAGAATGTCCAATGAGGGTCAATTTAAACCTTGGTTGACAAGAGGTATCAGAATGTCATCTATTACTTTAAAAGAATTGTATCGAACGAAATTATTATCCGGAGCCGAACAAGATGCTACATATTATAGGGTGTACAAAAGAATTTATAGAAAGGTTATAAGAAGGGCTAAACTGCTTTACAATGTGAAACAATATTTTGAATCGGAGAACAAGTTAAAAACGGCTTGGAAAATAATAAACAATAACATTAAAAAAAACCGCAATACAAGAACTAACATAAGAGCTTTAAGGGATGAGGATGGAATTACTTTGAAAGACAAGTATGAAATTGCTAGTTGTTTTAATAAATACTTTGTTAATCTTCCTAAGAACGTGTTGGTGAGTTCAATGGCTGCTACTAGGATTAGACAAGTGACTGCAATTCAAAACTCTATGATATTACGCCCAGTTAACCAATATGACATAATTAAAACAATAAGGAAACTAAAAAATACAAATTCTGTGGGGCTAGATAATATTCCTTCAGTTGTACTGAAGAAGTCTATCAACTCATTAATAATACCGTTAACATATCTAGTGAATTGGTCTCTGGAAACTAGTATTTTTCTGAGGGCATTAAAAACGGTTTGATATTTTGGGGTGGGTCGCCTCATCTGATGCGTGTTTTCAAAATACAAAAAAAGATAATTCGAATGATGGGTGGGGTGTCACTACTGGCAACATGTTGACCAATTTTTAAACAATGCAGGATTTTGACTCTACCATCACTATATATTTTGGAGATTATCATCTTTGTTAGACGAAATTTTGTAGCATTCGTAAAAAATAGTGATTTTCATCACTATGACACACGAGGCTCTGATGAACTTGTTTTACCAATACATTCATGTAAGATAGTTGAACATAATGTTTACTATATGGGTATGAAGCTGTATAATAAGTTGCCACAACGATTTAAGCATGTTCAGAATGACAACGAATTTAAAAAATTAGTCCGCGAATTTCTTATAAGTCAAAGTTTTTATAGTTTAGAAGAATATATGTCGTATCAATAATTAGATTCAATGCTTATTTATGCATACAATGTTTATTTGTGCAAGATTATCATTTCATCTATTATTTCTGAGGTCGTGTCACTGAACATTCTGTCAGTTCTGTCAATCTGACTTAATCATGGATATTTTTATTGTTGTGGGGATTGAATAAATACTTTATTAAATTATATACCTTATCAAGAATAAAATATTTATATGTAGGTTTAAATGGTAGATATTTTTTGTATGCACAGAAGTGTGGCAATGTGTATGCTCTTGTTTTGACTTGATCCATGCATATTTGTATTGTCTTGAGGATTCAATAAATTACTATTATTCTGCTCATCCTTACTGTAGAATATCAGCTCATGCTGGCCGATATTCCAATGCCAAGATGAAAAAGCAATTCAGCTCCTCTCACCCTAGCATAATATCTTACGAACAATGTGACACGTCTGCAAGAGCACGGCACGCTGTCCCACTATGGCAATCGATCTCGAGATACCGAGGCTCTCGAGGTTCTTTGAAAATCTCTTACTTATCAGGCCTTCGGCGGATATAACAAAGGGCACTACATCTACCTTACTCAGTTTCCACTGGTTCTTCAAGTCGTATGCCAGATTTTCATACTTTGTGGATTTTTCTATCTCAGTTTTTCTAATGTTGTGAGATAGTGGCACTGCGATGTCAATTATAAAAGCCCTCTTGTCCTTTTTGTTGATTAAAACAATATCCAGCCTGTTATAATCAACCGTTCGATCAGTAGTGATTGGTCTGTCCCAGTAAAGAATGGTATCGGATGATTCAAGTACAGGAGAAGGCGAGTACTTATAATATGGAGGAGGTGCGCTTTCTACTAGCGAGTATTTTTTAGCAATTTGTTGATGTATAATTTTTGCCAGCTGATTATGCCGTCCTAAATAAGCATTAGGAGCAAGGGCCGGACAACCGCCAATAAGGTGCTCAATTGTTTCCCCCAAAGTACCGCATTTCCTGCACTTATCGACTACGTCCAAATGCAGTATGTGTTTTTCATAGTTTTTTGTTCTTGTTACCCTATCTTGAATAGATATCGCGAAACCTTCTGTTTCTGGGTACAAGAGCCCATCGGTCAGCCACTTCAGAGACAATTGTTCGTCAATGGTGTCATCTTCGAATGACTTAAGAAACCTTCCGTGTAATGGTTGTTCTTTCCATTCTCGAACGCAGTCCGTGAGTGTTGTTCTGCTATCAATACGATTTTGTTTATTTAGGTTCAGTGGGGTGAAACCCCGATCCTCATTTGCAACCAATTTCATTAACGTACTGTTTGAATCAATGACGTGTTTTCTCATTCTATTTTCTTGATTGAGACAGAGATTTTTTACGTTTACAAGGCCTCTACCCCCCAACATTCTTCGGATGTATAGCCTTTTCGTAGATGAGTTTGGATGCAGGCATCGGAACTTTGTCAATGTTCGGCGCGTCAACCTATCAAGTTCATCAAGGTCAGTTTCTGACCATTTAACTATGCCAAAAGAATATGCCAGAACTGGCACCGCCCAACCGTTGATCGCTTTAATGAGGTTTCCTCCGTTCAGTTTGGTGTTTAAAAGTTTTGTAAGTCTCTTTTGGTATAGAGTGGAAAAGTTCTTCTTTAACTGGTTATTATCAAGTTTATGCTTTTGGGGTATTCCTAAATATTTGTAGGATTCTTCTGGTGCTAGTTGTTGTATGTTACAACGTGTTGAATGTTGACTCTGAACTTTTCCCTTCTGTATACTAATGGTAGAGCATTTGTCTAGTCCGAATGACATTCTGATATCCCTACTGAATGTTTCAACCGTTTTTATTATTATTATTATTATTATCTATGAATGCCTCTATACGCTAAACGAAGAATGCCCAAAAACTGAAAATTTCTATTTATGTATACATGAAAAGTTTTCGAAAAATAGCCTATGTTTTCCTTTAAACATACCTCAATTACTTTTATGCCTGATAGTTCTTTATTAGTAATTCTGAAAGAAGCGGAAAGGGCAACTTTCGATGCCCCAACCAAGACAGCATAGAAATAATTGATCAGCCTTCCAGTGTATTTCCAAGAGGCTGCCAAATAAAAATTAACGAATTTATATTTTCGAAACAAAATCCTGACGTAATCGTCTTTAGACTTAAGCTACACATATTACCATTCAATATAACCCACAATCAAACGGAAATCAAAATTGAAGTAGAGAAATTTGATCACTCGCAAAATAAAAGGGGCGAGTAGAGAACTTAATGCCCTCCAATAATGCTCCATCCATGACCGTAAATCTCTTACAAATCATAACTACTCTCATTGGAGAGAGATTATAATTGTATTTCTATTTTTTTTTACCTTTTGCTTACCTTATACTTTGTAAAGTAACATGTTAATAATAAGAAACGAAATAATTTCGAAATAAATATAAAATTGCAAGAAACTAACCCTCCAAATATTGTAATTTGGGAAGTAGGAGTTACATTGGATATCCCTAGCCCTAATAGATAAATCTCTCATCACTGTTAATGTAACCCTCATGAGATTTGTTTAGATTAGAATATGTATAGAAGTACGCATAAGCATCAGAGAGGACATTCAATAGCTTGTTGTAGACGGTTAGACTTCGGTCTATCTGTATCGATTCCGATTACCTAGTTATTAGAGTCTTAAAGAATTTTGTAATAGTTATTTGTTTTAATTTTTTTTTTAAATTAAATGTTTTAAAATAAAGTTTTTAAAAACAAAGTTTACTGAAAACTGCATTTAATTACGTGTTCAGAGACTTTTTTTGCTTACTTCCGAATTTTGTTTTGAAATTATTCTTGTTAACGTTATACAGTTTTATTTATTTATTTTTTTTAATTAAGGTTATTATTGCACGAAATTGTGTTTTTAATCAATTTTAACATTTTAATTCTTCTATTGGAAACTTCTATTTTAACATTTGTCGTTTAATTCTCCCAATCACCCAAGGTTTGTGTGAATTTCACTACAGGGTTTCAAAGACTTTTTTACTGAGTGTATGTTTATTTGTCCGAGAAAAAAGTTGAACTCGGATTAAACCTATGAGCAGTTTATTTATGAGGAAAGGAAAAAACGCAAATATTTTTATTACACCCTAGCATATGAATGATGAAATGATTCAAACAATTATTGGAAAACGAATAAAATATTCCTAGAAATTTCATTTATTGTATAACATAAAGAGTCGTAGCGTTGTTACTTTATTTTCCAATTAAACACAGAAAATACAGATTATAAACGATCAATAGTGGTCAAGTCTGTCGATACACCGTGACAAGCATATGTTGGTAAGCTCACGTTTTACGCTTTGTCAGAATATTAACAGGTAAACGAAATAAAAAAAACTGTTAACCCTTAACATTTATTTATAAATTGCATATATCCAGTCGTGTGTATTACTTGGTAAACAACACTTGTGTCAAATTTTAATTATGGTAAGTAAAAAAATAATTAATAAGCGAAAACCAAATAAAAACTGTATCTATAACATAACTTACATTGCATATTAATGTGTTTATTAAGTAAATTATTTCTTGATTTTAGTTTATAATTTCAGAATATATTACTGACCGCATATTAGCATCGAATGTTCCGTACATAATAAAACCCAGTATTATATAACAATAATAATAATATGTTTTTACTTTGATGTAATTAAGTGGTCAGCAACCGATGTAATATCATTAGATATATCTTTAAGAGTTAAATTAAGAAAACATCATATCCATCACCTACGCGCGTGCTCAATCAGATTATACCTTTCAAGAAGCATTGGTGGAAGAGGATTGCTTTGTCTCAATATATTACATGATAGGCTTGTGAACAAACTACGGGAGTATTTCTACCAAAAAGGCACATCACCATTGCACACAATAATATGCTCATTAGATAGAAATTCATCTCTATAATAAAATATCTAAAATTATTCCCGGCGTTCCAAAAGAGCGGTTTATTTGCGAGAGAAGGATTTATATTAGCTATACAAGATGGTGTGATAGCGACCCGCAACTAATAATTTTTAAAAAAAGGAATAAAACATTTTTTTTTTCTTTGTTATCTATCACTTTTATTTTTAAGCAAAATTTGTGTGACTATTTGTAAAAAATTGTTTTATTCCTTTTTTATCATAAATTTGTTGGAAATATACCGATACAGAGTGATACTTGCCGTATGTGTCAACGTGCCTCTGGGACTATTGAACATATTGTAGCTGGATGCTGATTGACCAGTTGCTAGCAACCAATGATTTACAAAGGGAAAATACTGGCTTATTTCGTGAACATATCTCATCCAAATGATTATAACTTACATAAGAAAGGCAGGGAAAAAATCACCAAATATTAGCTTTGTTCTAGCATCTATTTCTGATGGTTTGAAACCAGTTTGATGGATTGATTAACTGTGCATGTTCATCGCTAAAATTGGTTGCACGGTTTGGGATTTTGTTTCCGTTAGAACACTTATTTTGATTAACAATGAGTCAAATAATATTGGCGTATATAAATTATATCTGTATGCAAATATTCTTTGGTTAAGTCGCGTTTGTTTATATTTTTATTTGAAAATAGTAACGCGAATAAAGTAGTTTTTTATCATCCAACACAAGCAATGAGTATTCTTGTGTGCCGGCTGTATCCGAACAGCCGGGGCCTCCTTCTACATCAAAACCTTTGTTTATATATCACACTGGAAGAGGAAGGAAATATTTTGAATGTTATGCAGAAATTAACGCCATTTTTAGCAAAAATAGAAATTTTATTCAGCTCGTCGAGCATTATAACAACTAAATCATCTAGAGAAGAAAATTTGGGAATTGTAAGTGAAATTGAAGATGTTTAATCAAACTTGGAATTTAAAGATGCAAATATATTTATTGAAAAAACACCAACAACCCCTGCAAATACACCGAGGAAAATAAGAAAACTGATACAGAGTACAAAGTATAAAAATGATGTAACTATTGAAGAAATGCTTTTAGGTAGAAAGCACTATCAAGAAGAAAAACTGAAGCTAGAAAAATACAAAATAGAGCAAATTTTGCAGATTGAGAGAGTGAAGTTAGATTGTAGATTGTAAAAAAATGAATTATTATATAGAAGAAATTAATAAAAGTACAAATTCTAATATCAATTCACTTATGTAAATTTCATGTTTTTATTACTTTTTGTTTTGTATTATATATTAGATGTATGTAGAAAGGAATTATTAATTTATATGGAGTTCTGTTTATCTTGAGTTTAAGAATTATGAAAAATTACAAACTAGGTTATCAAATGTTTTTTCTTTTATCTGAAAATATTTAATAATGTTACATTATTTAATATAAAATATTTGTTGGCAAGCCTTGGGTACACAATAAGACTCAGTCCACATGAAAATTATATTTAAACTTAGACGATGTAATATAAAAGGACATTATACACTAAGTAAAAAGAAAGTCAAACCATTCAAAAGAAGTTCGTATCTAGAAGTTTTCTAAAGGAGCTTTTATTAATATTTTCTGTAAAAATTAATCCTGTTTGAGCTTAAATTATTCAAAATATAACAATATTAATGCTATCTTAAAACTTGTCGAGCTACAACATTTCTGTGATAAGCAGTATCCCTATTGATATTTTGATTGTGCTCGTCCTCCTCCTTATTAATTGCAAAAATAAAAGGGTTTTCTATGTTTGGTAGAACTTCATCAAGGAGAAATTCTGTACACTGCAGGCCTGAATGAAATGTACTATATCATCATTTTTTTATATTAATGTACAGCTGGCGCCATTAGTTTCAGTAAGCCAAAACAGTGTTCGATTGAAGTGTGATCGATTGCAGTGAAGTGTGATTGATTGAATTGCAGTGAACAGTGATCGAGAAATTAGTTTTGTATGGCTGTATGGTTCCCTCTATTTTTAACTGGGATTATCAAGTTCCTCATGCAAGAATAGCCACTATCCCCAAGTAAATAAAAATCGTGACACCGATCTACCAATTCTGCATATAGAGATGAATTTCTAAAAACCCTGTTGTCATCAATAGAGCCAGGATATCCAATGAAAATATATCTTATCCTCAAATTATGATCACACACAACTTGCATCGGAAAATAATTTAAAAACAAACTTAAAACATTAAGTATGAAGGGTATCAAAAAATTAACATGAATATTGTTTGAAATAGATTTAATAAATCATAGAGAGATAAATGTATAATAATCTTTATTTCAGAAGTATGTTAAATATACGAGAGGTATTTTTAAATAAGATCTGTTTGAGAATGAGAGTGAGAATGACACGCAATCTCCGCATTGTGCTTGTTTAGGCGCCATTTGCAGTCGTATCGTCTGTCTGTGTGCTGAGCTGTATAAGTTTATAATCTTTAAGAAAATTAAGTCATTCGATTATTAAGGGCAAGAAACTTGGCACCAGCGGAAATTCGCCATCAGATTTGTGAGGTTTACGATGATAATGCTATGATTGACAGCAAAGTTAGAAAGGAGGTGAGAATGTACAAGGATGGGCGGGTTAATATATTAGTGTCAAGCTATTGAGCTTAACGATCGCACTTAATCAACATCCTCAATTTCCAGATCATTAAAGTATCGCTCGTGTAAGGCTTTTTGCATAAGTTTATTCAATATGTCATCAGTCTTTCGGTATGATACTGTTCAAAAACTCATTCAAAAACGAGGCCGTTGTGAACTTGTTAGTGACAATAATTGTATGGAGCTGAACACAATGCTAGTTACACAACGAGAAGATGCGTATATAACATTGAGCACACAACTCGAGACTAATCTAATGAAATATGAAGGCATACCAATCTCTAACAAACCACGAATACCACAATGTCAGGTCACTCCCGTATAAGCAATGATATAAAAATTATTAATAATATCATTAGACCATACCAATTTCTACACATTAATATAGAAACTATCTACTATTATATATGTAATTTACGCAGCAGCTATAACCGTTTGTGAAGCAAAACAGTTTGCAGATACAGAATAAGATTCTTATTATAGTTAAACATGACGTATCGGATAGAAAGTAAGGGAAATAAGACTAGAGAAAAACATTAACAAAACCCGGAAACGCATAGCCATTCCCACTTAATAAAAGACCATCACTGAAAGTTCAACAAAATGAAAAAAATCCTAGAGGAAGTTAAAGTACCCACTAATGCTAAGGATAGAATCTATTGAAACAAAAAATTGTAGTTTTAGGGGCAAGAATACGAAGATATAACGAAAACAAAAAGAAAAGCCAACTTAAGGCTTTTCATTACAACTAACAACAATGTTTTAGAACTCTGAAGGAGAGAACACCCCTGAATCAACAACTTCCAAGTAGTAACGCAATGTACCAATTCTGGAGCAATATCTGGAGTACAGAAATAAAACATGAAGTTGACTACTACTTAGGTAACGAAAAAGAGCACACTTAAAATTTAACAGGCATGGAGATGGTCCTAATAACAGAAGATGTTAAAATCGTCATAAAAAAACACCAAACTGGAAAACTCCGGGATCAGATGGAGTGCATAACTTTTGGAATAAAGTACTTAAGAAGTATGCATGGAATGGTGACCCAACTTTTCCAAATTTTTAATAATATCTGCAAAGGTATATCCCTAATGAGACCTAAGAAAGAGGAGGCAAACAGTCCAGAGTACTACAGACCGACTACCTGCCTAACATATACAAACTAATGACCAAAATTATATGCACCAAGATCACCAAACACATAAACACCAATAAAATAATTGCAGAAGAACAAAATGGGCGCAGAGAGAAATCACGGGGTGTCAAGGAACTACTAGTCATTGATAAAATAGTTGAAAAATAAGCTCAGGACAAACAACGAAATCTATCAATCGCCTTGATAGATTATCAAAAGGTGTATGACTCGGTCCCCCATTCCTGGCTCACTGAAGTTTTGAAAATATACAAAATGAATGTAAAAAGTTATACAAATCTTGCAAAAAGTAATTGGAGCACAAAATGAATAATAAAAACACCGCACATTACATATGAAACTCCTCCGATAGATATAAAGAGAGGAATATTCCAGAATGACAGCCTCAGCCCTATTTAGTTTTGGTTAACGCTAAATCCCTTGAGTAATATGCTTAAAAATACAAAATACACCTAATGTATATAGACGATATAAAGCTTTATGCGCCTAATGAATCACAAAGCATGCTGGAAATCGTAAGCCTTAGTAATCGTAAGGACTTAAATGTGATGCCATACACTATAAGAAAGGAAAAATTATAGAAACTCCAAATATGAAACTCATGAGCAACGAAGATATCTAAACATTAACATAATCCAACTACAAATACCTGGGGATAATGTAGACAGCGCAGATCAAAAATATGACATAGGAAAGATCACTAGAGAAAAATATCCCTTAAGAGACCTAAAAAGGTCCCAGAAATATATTTACCTTCACGTTATAAAATAGGGATAATAAACACCTGGGCGGTACAGATTTGCAAGAACTAGATATATCAACTCAGAGAACATTAACAAAATGCAGAATGCACCATATTATTGCAAATTAAGATTATTAAAGGGTATTCCATTAAGAAGTTTCGAATGTTGGTAACGAATAAAAGAAACGTTTCATAACATACCTGAAAGTTATTTATGGCAGTGCGAAGCTGGATAGTGTACAATTATACGTGGAATACAACATCTGTCAAATGACCGCCACGACTTCTCTGGCAGCTCACAATTCTTTTGTTGAAATAAATGTTTTTTGTTGAATAAACAAAATTGTCGCATCTGGGGCAATGAAAATCCTAGAGAAATCCACGAAATCCCGATGCATGCTCAACGTGTCACAGTTTGGTGCGGTTTTTGGGCTGAGGGTATCATTGGACCGTATTTTTTTGAAGATGAAGATGAACGAGCTGTTACAGTAAACGGAGAACGATACCGAACGATGATTGATGTTTTTTTTATGGGATCAAATAATGGACATGGATTTAGAGAATATGTGGTTCCAACAAGATAGTGCGACATGTCATACAGCACGTGAAACATTGACTTTGTTGCGTACACAGTTTGGAGGGAGGCTGATCTTCCGGAATGGGGACGTAAATTGGCCACCAAGATCATGCGACTTGACGCCGCTAAACTATTTTTTGTGGTACTATGGGAAGAACAAAGCTTACGAAAATAATCCGCAAACCATTCAACAGTTGAAAGAAGAAATTAGGCGAATAATTTGTGACATAACTCCGCAAATGTGTTCAGCAGTAATCGAGAATTTCAACAAAAGAATTGTGAGCCAGAGAAGTCATGGTGGTCATTTGACAGATGTTGTATTCCACGTATAATTGTACACTATCCAGCTTCGCACTGCCATAAATAACTTTCAGGTATGTTATGAAACGTTTCTTTTATTTGTTACCAAAATTCGAAACCTCTTAATAGAATACCCTTTATAAGTTTAAATTAAGTTTATTATTTCGTTCACAATTTAAGTGAATTGAAGTCAGCAATTCAAACGCGCAGTAAAAACTACTAAGAATTATTATTTACTAAAAATGTATAGACTAATGAAAAATAAATCATCTAGAATAAACATTAGCGCGCTAGAGCGGTTTTCTTGTTTATAGACAAAAAGTCACACCAACTGTATCCGCTGAACAATGTCAATCATCATTAACAACTTAGAGGACGCGTCCGACAGTTTGGGAATCGCTGATGTAACGGATATAAATCCGGAGATCCTAATAATCGTCTAGTCAACAAGTCGTACAAAAAAAAAACAATATTTATTTAACAAATCTCGCAATATTTTAACGATTAACGTAATATTTTATATGAAAACTGAATATTTGATGAATTGTCGTTAGAACGAACATGAAGTGATTTTTGTCTATCAAATTATTCTTGAAGATGGATCCTATTTTTGAAGATTTCATATTAAGGTAAATTTATTGTTTTTTTTTTCTGTTTTATAGATAAGCGATTTTAACTCGGCCAGTGAGTTAGAAACCGACGATGAACTTGATATGGGGTAAGTAAACTTTTTTATTTTAAAAATAAAAATAAATCCGATTATAATTATAAAACAAATATACGTAACGACAAAAACTGGAAGGGTAATATTTTGTTTTTTAAACATTATATACATATAACATAAAAATTTATATACAAAAAGGTAAAGTGTTAGGGTTAGAGGCGCATCAGCAACTAGGCTATTTAGCGACTGGACCTACAGCTTAACGTGGGTTCGGAACCACGGTCATCAGTTCCGACAAACCCAGGCCAGCACCCCCCTCGGAGTATAAACCCTTGGTTATGTGCCTACCCATAAGTTTATCAGGAGACCTACCGACTGGCGAGTGACCAACGTAGAACACTTCTCAGAAGGCATCCGGCCTTACCCAGCCTTTAACTGGCGTGGACTGAGGGGTAATTCGTTGTCGGATTTTACACTCTTGCCTAGTGGCAACAATCACAAACATTTAGGAAGTAAACAGACAGAAGAAAGAAAGAAAAACAACCATCCGAGCGCTGGAATCGAACCAACTACCGCTCCGATGCGGTTTCGGCACAGCAGCGGCAGGCCGCTTCTCTTACTGTCCGCACCAACGCGGCAAATGGATTTACATATCTCCCTAATATTTACTGCGATGGCTTAACAAGAATTGGTCTAACTGGGCGGCTAGTTGGATACATGAGTTTGAGCAGCCTGGTGGTGGCTTCCAAGCATTGCAGCTTTAACTACCCGGAAATATAAGTAACCTTGAACACTCCGAATCCATCAAACTGTTATCTGTTTACGATCTGTTACTGTAGATTTATCAGATCGATACAAATCATATTTTATCACTAGGCTATTCACATACTCAACGAGATATATGCGTTAGCATATCAGTTATATTAGCCATCATAGTAATCAACATAAATTCAAATAGAGATTCTCTACATAACTCAAACCATGATACTATTATCGGCCAATAATCAAATATCAAACTGGATACTCTTCCTGACACTGATAGGCAAACACGCAACAGTGCCAGCTTCGGGTATGAACGGGGTATAAAGGGGAAAACCGCACGAGATACCCACCCAAATAGCTAAACAAAAACATAATGGATATTCAACCACACCCTACGGTGTAACCTCTAGTACTGAGTTGTGCAATGGGTACAAAAGTACAAAACAGCATTTACCCACTTCATAGTATTGAAGGGGAAAACAGCGCGACAATACCATGGATCTCTCTCTCAAATAAATTATAAGTCATATCAATATGCTGAAGTCACTACTCAAACAATGTTCGGATATTCACTTAAATAGAAATCATTTAATATTGATCAAACATTAATCAAGAAACACTGATTTAATTATTATTTAAAATGAACAGTAACAGATTTAATTTAATTGTACTTGAATATTTGATAATGATCAGAACAGTATTCTGTGAGAAAAAGAAATAGAAATACTCTTTAAATACTTATCGAAAGTATTAAAATACTAGAAGTCAAGTAGTTTGAAGTAAATAAAATAACAAAAATATACCGTTGCTGCAATAAATTTTCCATACGATACAAAATAGTTCGACTACTCGACAACGGATTCATATTCAATTCAAATATATATATTATATATATATATATATATATATATATATATATATATATATATATATATATATATATATGTATATATGTATATATATATATATATATATATATATATATATATATATATTTATATATATATATATATAATATATATATATATATATATATATATATACACACATGGACCACGCGAAGTACAGTTAGCGGTGTTTGTTGTTGTTAGCCTTCCTTTGCACCCATACTGATTGCATTCTTTCGCTATGAGCTTTTTTCCTTTCGTCAGACCAAGTTGTTCCAGTCTTCCTACATTTTTCTTCTTTTCATTTCTTCTTCTTCTTTTTCTTCATTCAGTCTTCTTTTTCTCATATCGCTATGTATATCTGTGTATTGTTTGATTTCTTGGTTTTCTCGAAGTCGGTATGTTGTGCTATATATTTGTTTGGGGCCTAAGATTTTTCTTATGATTTTTCTTTCCTTCTTTTCAATGTCCTCGATGTCTCTGTTTCTATTCAAAATGAGCGTTTCTGCCCCATATAGACATTCTGGCTTAATAACTGTGTTGTAATTTGTGTAAGTCTTAACGCCGCTTCCATTTTTTGACATCTTCCCTTGTTGGCAGCTTTTTCTAACCCATTTTTCATGATTATTTCATCCAAATATTTGAATTGAGAGATTAGTCTGATGTTGCCATATTTTGTTTTTAGAAATGGTGTTCTTAATCTGTTGCAGGTCATGTATTGTGTCTTTTCAAAAGAAATTTGGAGTCCTACCTTTTCTGTTGTTTCTTTTAGGATTTCAATCTGTTTATGTGCCATTAATATATCTTGAGCCAAAATTGCTAGATCAATCAGCAAACGCCAGGACAATCAATTTTGATGTTGGTTCTCCCCCAGTTTAATGGGCTGGTCAATATTCAGGGCCGACTTTTTTTCACGCCACTCCTGTATTACTTTTTCTAGAACACAGTTAAATAAGAGTGGCGAGAGTCCATCCCCCTTGTCTCACTCCAGTTTTAATTTCGAAGGGCTCTGAGATGTCACCCATGAATTTAACTTTTGACCTTGTGTTAGTTAATGTTGCTTTAATTATTGCCAGCGTTGTCAGATCTAGTCCTTGTTATTTCAAGATTTGGAGTAAAGATTCGCGGTCAATATGCTTTTTTGAAATCCACAAATGTGCCGACGAGATTTTTATTGTACAGTTTTTAATGTTAGGTACTAAGGTTAGGTAATAATGGTACAGTTTTAAGTCTTAGGATCAACTTTAGATTCAGGATCTGTTCAGGGCAGGATCTGCCCGGTTGAAAACCTGCTTGATATTCACCAATACTAACAGTCTAACTAAGTTCTAACTGTCCCTGTGCTCTATCTAGTAGACATTGAGATAGAATCTTATAATAAACTGAGAGAAGAGATATCCCTCTGTAGTCGTTTACATCCGTTCTATCTCCTTTCTTGTGTAATGGATGGAGAGCATCTTTCCAATATTCCGGAATCCGTTCGGTTCGCCAAACTTCTTGTAGAATTTTGGTTATTTTCTTGATTGTACCTGGACCAGCGGATTTCAAAAGTTCAGCAGTGATTTCATCTCCACCAGAAGATTTGTTATTTTTAAGTCGCTTGATTTGCCTAATTATTTAATCTTCATTCGATGGTAATGAATCTGGGTTTGTTTGTTTAGGGTTTAGTATTAGTAATTTGTTTACGGGTTCATATATGACTTCTTTGGACTGCGTCCAATTGCGTGATTGTGGAAAGGGACTGCCTATTCTTCGCGAGAGAGCATATGTCGATACCCTGATGAGTGTAACCACCAACAGACGAAACATGTGCTCCTCCAATGTAAGGGATGGGTGGCATAACTTACAACTACATCCAAGGTGGTAGGAAGAATGTATCGCGTAGTTCCGACTGTTGCGAACATTCACCTTAGGATGGCGCGAGTTGCATAGATATTGCGACCCCGCCATCAATATGGCCAGATGACTTGATCTTGCACTGTTCGTTTCTATTCAGCTATCTCTTTGCGTTAAACTCGAGCCCAGATGACGACGACTATGAGGCCAGAACCCGGTCCTGGGAGGTACTTGCCTCGACGTGATGGTGACGGCTGATTTGAAACGAGCAGAGGTATGTGGAAGTACGGATGAATGATTTTCTGTTTTTCATACATCTCTCTGCACGGCCCCTTTTGAGCTTATCCATATACAGTGTGTCGCATTTAAGATGAAGACCCCCCATATCTCCGCTATTTGAAGGAATACAGATTTGAATTTTTGCACAGTCATACAGGTGGATCACATTTTTTAAGATACTCACCTGAAACCTGAACTATAAACTCAGCCTACTACGAATTCACAAACAAGGTCAATCCTGAATATTTTGCTTATTTTAACCCCATATACCGAGTTTGGCATTTTTATTTTTTCATTATTTTGGTATATACACAAAATTATTACAAGTTTATTTGTTTAATTTGATAATTAGTGTGCCATGGTGAGTAAAAACTTGACACATTGTCAATAGTGTCATGTATTAAAATATTTCAGTAAAATAAATAGCACTTACAAAGGAATAATTATTTTTATTATTATTAGAAAACAGTTTTTGGTAATTGATCAAATTTAGGAAAAAAGTATATAGTATATAACAATAATTTTCAAAATACAAATAATTAACTATCAAATGTGATCTCTCACACTAGTCTTTCCGTTCATTCGAATACATTTTTCGATTTTTTTTACGATTCTGTTGTAATAATTTTGCGTATAGACCAAAATAATGACAAAATTAAAAATGCGAATTTTGTTGTGAAACTTGGTATATGGGGTTAGAATAACATCATCATCACTTCCTTTCGAAAGCCAACGCACACTACAATGTATGAGTAACTCGCCATTCTCTTCCGGGAAAAGCTCACGAAATCGTCGTCGCTCGAAATTCAGAGCTCAAGCTCATATTTTATTGATACAGCGTGCTACAGGATCAAGAACAGAAGACAGATTTAAGTCCTTGGCACAAAAAGTTTTTTGATGGATAATACAATGATACTTAAAAACTTTGCTTCCCAAATAGTTTTCATGTAATGTAACAAAACTTTTTATCCTGCCAATCGTGCAAGATACTTCATCTGTGCAAACACCATCTAATTTTGTCCACTCTACTTAGTTAACTTTAATTAAATTTTTAAGTTCTTTAAAAATGTCCTCACCTGTAGTTAAACAAACATGCTTTCAGCCAAAATTAATGAAAATTAGTTGCAATATTGTAGTCCAGGGACAATTTTGTATGGCAACATCCTGGCTTGTGTCATCTATACGGCGTATGACGGTATTTCTAGGCAAAGCAATTATATCAACCATATTTTTCACGTTTATATCACCGACATTTTGGGCAAATATTAAAAGGCTATTTTTATTATCTCCTCTCCATCAGGAAAGGTTTTTTTTTTCTTGCGTTCCTTGTAGGTTTTGTTCTTCTTGCGTGAGAAAGTTCGAAAGAGCCCTTCACCATAGTTACCATTTCGTCATTTCTCTTCTGGAAACAATGATTGTTGCCCGACTAAAAAATTTCTTTTTTTTATCGATAAATTCAGTTCGCAAGTGTGATCCGACAGGATATTTGCTGTTGAAATCACTATCAAGTTGTTTGAAATGTCGGTCTAGGGTCATTTTTTTCGGCACTGTTACACACAGGCTTGGAAGTATTTTCATGAGTAAACAAAAGTTGTTCTTCCCAGACAATTTGCAA
Source organism: Cosmopolites sordidus (assembly GCA_031761425.1). Taxonomy (NCBI): domain Eukaryota; kingdom Metazoa; phylum Arthropoda; class Insecta; order Coleoptera; family Curculionidae; genus Cosmopolites; species Cosmopolites sordidus. The sequence continues at coordinate 1,432,518 of JARFXV010000508.1, forward strand.
TATCCTCTTCATATTTTCTTTTCGATGTCGAAAACCAGTTTAAAAAAAGCTTAACGTCTTGTTCGGCAGTTTAAAATCAACTGAGGCAGACAACCAGAACTCGCTTTCGCTCGAGAAAGGATACAAGTAGACATAAATAGTGCCAAAGCAGTGCCGCTTTCCGCCGCTGTTGTATTCAGTAGCTTATGAGTAGGATTTTTACGGATTTTGACAAAGTTTCTGAAGACGACATTATTATTTTTTTCATTTTTTTTTATTTACAGTCTTCGCTTGCCAGTGTTTAAAACTCCGCCTACACTACTGCACGCGTGCCGCGGATTGGCCATCCCTGGTCTATACCAACAAATGTATTAGTAACGCCATCTCTACTTCATCTTAAAATCGACATTGTTTACCGAAACACCTACTTAATTTAGAAAATTAATAATACTGTTTATTATTAATTAAATTTTCCGACATGCTATGTAAGTGTCTTCGCCTTTTTCGGAGCAAGTTTGCCATATAAAACTTACCGTTTTGACTGTTTCTTCTTTTCTGGTCTGTAATGATGCATCGAAAGTTTCATCAGCAGTTACGAATCGCCGCAGAAACTCATTCCAATTGCATTTCTAAACATTGCAAACGACATCAAGAATAATATAATATTTTTTCAACTTTTTTTCGATTTGCGCGATTGTTAACTTCGACTTACACGTAAAATAGTGTTGTTTATCAATACACGAAATTCCGGCAAATACAGGGTTTTTGGTGCATTGTTTGCCAGATTAAAATGGCCGATAGGAGAGGTCTTTTGCTATCTCCTCAGCCTCCACAAAACATTATTGGGCCCACAGGTTTTTTTATGTTAATTATTTAATTCTTTACTTGAAAAATTCCAAAAGTCAGCATTGAAACTTGAATTAAAAAAAAAGTTATTGGTATATCCTTCAAATTATTTTTATTTCAATGTGTAATGTGTAACATCTAGCTAGTTTTTTTTATGGACTCGCAAAGTTTTTTAAAGAAGTAAAAATAAATTTAACGCCCAACTTTAAATTGCATATAAAATAAAACTAAAAGTATCATGTTCTTCGAATTCTTTAAAAAATCTCTGGTTTATTCTCTTTCTAACTTCACTAATTTGCTATATATGTGGACGCATTAGGCTGATATTCGAGATGCAGGAGAAAAATCTGTTTTTGAGTAAACAACACGCGCAAAGCAGGTAAAAACTGTTATCTCTCTCCTACACAGTAGAATTGCATCCCCTGTCTCCCTCTTTTATTAGGTAAACGGAAAACCAGCTCAAAAAACGCGCGCCCGTGGTTTCAGTTTTTTTTTAGTAGAGATTTGACTGTCTTTGCTGATTAACGCATTTGTTGTTCCAACGCAGCGCCGCTAATCTTTTAATTATGTTACTTGTGTTATTTGTTTTTGTTAAGTTGTGTTAGTTTTTGTTTAATTTTGTTAGTGTTTTTGTTGATTTGATGATGGCTGCATTCTCTAATGAAAAATACCTCTCCTAATAGACGCTTACCTTCCCCCCACACGTTCCAAAACACTTACCGACGCTTACGCGAAACTATATGTAAGAAAGAGATAACAGCCAGATTTTATTGCGCAAAAGTGAGATAGCATTTTCTACCTACTTAGCGTATATAATGTATGAAAATAAGTAATATCGAATATCAGCCTAATGCGTCAAGATACACAAAGTTAGCAAATTAGTGAAGTTAGTAAAACGTTTTTATGGTATTGAATGCATACCGTTAGAAAGAGCATAAACCAAAGAATTCGAAAGAAGAATTCTAAAGAATTCGAAGACCATGATCGCTTTTAGTTTTTTTTTAATATGCAATTCAAAATTGAACTTTAAATTTATGTTTACTTTCTCCAAAAACTTTGCTTAATTCAAGTTTCAATGCTGACTTTTGGAATTTTTCAAATAAATTTAATAATTAACATAAAAAAACCTGTGGACGCAATAATGTTTTGTGAAGGCTGAGGAGATAGCAAAAGACCTCTCCTATCGGCCATTTTAATCTGGCAAACGGTGCACCAAAAACCCTGTATTTGCCGGAAAAAACAAATTTCGTGTATTGATAAACAACACCATTTTACGAGTAAGTCGAAGTTAACAATCGCGCAAATCGAAAAAATGTTGAAAAATTATTATATTAATCTTGATGTCGTTTGCAATGTTTAGAAGTGCAATTAGAAGGAGTTTCTGCGGCGATTCGTAACTGCTGATGAAACTTAGATTCATCGCTACAGACCAGAAAAGAAGAAACAGTCAAAAACAGTAAGTTTTACATGGCAAACTTGCCCCGAAAAAGGCGAAGACACTTACAGAGTATGTCGGAAAATTAATTAAAATTAATTAATAATAAACATTATTATTAATTTTCTAAATTAATAGGTGTTTCGGTAAATAATGTCGATTTTGAGATGGAGTAGAGATGGCGTTACTAATACATTTGTTGGTATAGACCAGGGGTGGCCAATCCGCGTGCAGTAGTGTAGCACGCCGGAGTCTTAACAGTGGCAAGCGAAGACTTACTGTAAATTTTAAAAAAAATGAAAAAATAATAATGTCGTCTTCAGAAATTTTGTTAAAATCCGTAAAAACCGTACTCATAAGCTACTGAATACAACAGCGCCGGAAAGCGGTACTGCTTTGGCACTACTTATGTCTACTTGTGTCCTTTCTCGAGCGAAAGCGAGTGCGACACTCTGGTTGTCTGGTTCAGTTGATTTTAAACTGCCCAACAAGACATTAAGCTTTTTTTAAACTGTTTTTATGTCCATGAGTTCACCGTGTCCATGAGTTTCGACATCGAATGATCGCTTTTAGTTTTTTTTAATATGCAACTCAAAATTGAGCTTTAAATTTATTTTGACTTCTTCCAAAAACTTTGCGAATCTATAAAAAAAAGTAGTTGCTTGTATCTAATTTTGATTTTTATAGAATCCTACAACATTACACTTTAAATTAAAAAAAAAATGATTTGGAGGCTATACCAATAACTTTTTTTTTAATGACTTTTGGAATTTTTCAAATAAAGAATTAAATAATTAACATAAAAAACCTATGGGCCCAATAACGTTTTATGGAGGCTGAGGAGATAGCAAAAGACCGGCCATTTTAATTTGGCAAACGATGTTCCAAACACCCTATATATTGAACTTAGCTGCTTTCTGTCTGAAGACGGTCAAAACACAACCAAACGTCATATGGCCATTGCGATCGCATTGCCATCTGTCGGAAAATTATTCAACTTTTCACTCTATCCTCGTATAAGCTCAGAAAATAAAGGCAATATTTTTTTTCTTCTATTAATTTAATTTAAAATAAAAACCCAATTAAAACCTACATCACACGTCTACATAATGGCAATTGCTGTTTTTTATTGGTTGCAACATCTATCAAATCTTATTACATTCATTACCCATTAATGACCAGATTGTAATGCTATTAAAAAATTTTCCAGGCGAAATGATTTTTTTTTCGAAAATACAACATTCGAATCTTCATTCGAATCAACATTCTACGTATGAAATCTCAACTTTTAACAATTTTGATAAGATTAAACCGGTGATTAGTTCAAGTAAGGTATCAATAAAATAATTAATACAAGTGACGTTGATAATTTACGTCGGTATATTGTGGTGATTTTTCGCGTTAAAATACAGTGTTTTTGCAAGCAGATCGATCGTGAGATGAATTAGTGGTGTAGGTGTAATTTGTGCTCGATACATTTACCGGTAAAAACATTAAATTATGGCCGTGAAAACCCCTTACACTTTGCCGAAAATAAAAGTGGATGAAGCAGAGGAGGATGCTTTGATGAGGTAACTTCCTAAACTTACTAGGGTATAACAAAAGGACTCGCGTTTTTGAGGTACAGTAATACCTCAAACTTAAGCGATAGGTGGGACCGAACGACAACCGTATAAGTCGGGCTACAAATTCGTATACAAGGTGTGACTATTAAATAACGAGACTGACATTGTAAAACATTATATTTTGATTTCATACATGTTTACTTATTATCACCTTCAATATACACCCCTCTTCTATCCCTACAATGCTCCATGCGAATCTTCCATTGATCGAAACAGTGCTGGAAGTGTTCTGTCAGCTCCTACAAAAGGCCGCTTTCTCCTTCACAGCTTCAATGTACTCAAATCTTGTTTTGTTAATGCAGATTAACATGATCGCATAACATGTTCATTAACATGAACATGATCATGAAACAGATAGAAGTCGCACGGCGCAAGATCCGGCGAATAAGGCGGATTGCCTAACAGTGGGATGCTCTTCTTGGCTAGAGACCTCTTAATAGACAAAGCGGAATGGGTGCATTGTCTTGGTCGAGAACCCATGACTTCCTTCCAGAATTCAAGTCGTGTTTTCCTTATTATTTCACGGAGTTCAGCAAGAACGTGAAGGTTACTACCTTCACATTAATCAACATTACTATGTTGATTAATAGTTTGATCTTCATGAACCCAGTGAAGGTATACAAAACCGAGAATATCGAAAAAAAAACAATCGTCATTGCGTGGATTGGTGCTTTATTTCAAGATCATAAGTAAAAAAACACGATTCGTCACGTGGTATTATCATTTCCAATAAATTTGGGTCATTTTCAATGGTATTAAAGTGTCAGTACATACATAGTCCGGTCAAATTAGACAGAAAAATAAGAGTGAAAGTACATAAATTCACATCAAGCTGGAAGTGAGTAAAATTGTTCAAAACATAATTAAAAATAACATTTAAAAATTCTCCATCATTTCAGTATGTGCAAAAAAATTGACTCGTGGTCAAAGGTCAAAAAAATGGGGTGTTCGCGATTTTCATCAAAACGGTAAGTTTTATCGTACCTTAAACAAAAATTGTAGATCATAAAATTATCTATAAAAAAGGTATCGTTATTTTTTTCCTAAGAGCCACCGTTCCTGAGATATAACGGCCGGTCGCGTTGGTGCGGCGGTAAGAGCGTCTGCTTTGCCGAATCCGCGCTGGAGCGGTAGCTGGTTCGATTCCAGCGCTCGGATGGTTATTTTTCTTTCTTCTGTCCGTTTATCTTTCCTAAATGTTTGTGATTGCTTCTAGGCAAGAGTGTAAAATCCGACTACGAATTACCCCTCAGTCACGCCAGTTAAAGGCTGGGTAAGGCCGGATGCCTTCTGAGAAGTGTTCTACGTTGGTCACTCGCCAGTCGGTAGGTTTCCTGATAGACTTATGGGTAGGCACATAACCAAGGGTTTATAGGCCGAGGGGGGTGCTGGCCTGGGTTTGTCGGAAGCTGATGACCGTGGTTCGGAACCCACGTTAAGCTGTAGGTCCAGTCGCTAAATAGCCTAGTTGCTGATGCGCCTCTAACCCAAACACTTTACTTTTACTTTTAGATATAACGATTTAAAAAGTTGTAAGCATCATAATAGGCCTAAGTACGTCACATATATACGTCTCTGTAGCTGTAATATAAGTAAAAATATTTTTCTATCGGTGATTGTAACTTACATTTAAAATATAAAATATACATATGGCAAAAATAACAGGACTGACATTTAATAATATTAAATTAAAACGCGCTGACAAAGTTGTTCCCCTTTTAGCTATGAGTAGTACCATAAAAGTTCAAGAAAAAGTACCTGTTGACCCTGTATTATTGTTCCAGCGCATGAGTATTACTGCAGCATTTCAAGATGAAATAGAGAAATATTTATCGTATATATAGTATCCTTTATCGTTTTTTGATGACATCGGGATGCGTAAAACACAGAAGTCTGCAGGAGCCACATTAGCTGTGGTGTCTGAGGCGTTAACCTTACGTTACGGCAGTTAATGTGGACCGGGTTCGAATCCCGTACTAGGCAAAAAAGTTTTTCTAAAATTCTTGTGAATGTTTCTAGGTAAGAGTGTAAAATCTGACAAGGAATCACCACTCAGTCACGCCAGTTCGAGGCTGGGTAAGGCCGGATGCCTTCTGAGAGGTTTTCTGCGTTGGTCACTCGCCAGTCGGTAGCCTTCTCGAGATACTTTCGGTTAAGCACAAAACCAAGGGTTGATAGCCCGAGGGGGGTGCTGGCCTGGGTTTGTCGGTAGCTGATGACCGTGGTTCGAAACCCACGTTAAGCTGTAGGTCCAGTCGCTAAATAGCCTTCTCAGTTGCTGATGCGCCTCTTACCCCAAAACATTACTTTACTTTACAGAAGTCTGCTATTAACGATTGTTTTGAAAAGGTAAATACTGATATTCACAACACTAATGCAACATACATCATGGACGGAGGATACTTACTACACCGTGTTGTGTGGGTTAGCGAAGAAACATTCAACATTATTTTTGATAAATACGTTCAGTATGTACGTCGACATTTTGGTCCCAGAATTACTGTCATATTTGATGGCTATAATTATTGCACGACAAATATTAAAGCAGCAAAACAACGTCGTCGTACTTTAGCAACATCTTCATCTTCTGATATTTTATTTGATGAATTTGAAGACATTTCTTGCAAATACAACAAGTCTCGGTTCATTTCAATGTCGAAAGAAAAGTTTACTGCTGAAAATATATTGGTTAAACAAGCTAATAAAGATGCCGATGTACTGATTATTGAAACATCAATAGAGCAATTTAATTTGACAAATACAACTATTGTTGTTGATGAAGATGTAGACTTACTCGTATTACTCACTGCTCGAACTTCAACTGAAAAAACGATTTTCTTTTTAAAACCAGGAAAGGCTCAAAATCAATCGGAAATATATTCATCAAAAAGTTCATCAACTTTTCTAAAGTGTTAAAATCATGTACTATTTTTACACACAATAACTGGCTGTGATACGATATCTGCATTTTACAGGAGGGATAAAACAATAGTCTTTAAAAGGTTTGAAAAACAAGATTTAGTTCAATGTGCTGAAGTTTTTAAAAAAAGTAATTCCACTCCACAAGAAATTATCACCAACGGAATTCGCTTTCTTCTTTCTATGTACCGAGGTCCTAAGAAAACTACCTGCTTAGATAAGTATCGATATGCATGTTTTGTTAAAAACACTCGAAATAAAAACCAAGTGCAATTAGCTTGTCTTCCTCCAACCTCAGTTGCTGCTCATCAACATCTTTTTCGGGTATATTACCAAGTTCAAATGTGGCTTGGTTATCAGCTGGACCCGAAAGACTGGGGTTGGAAGTTGGTCGATAATACATTAGAACCAATTCAGACTTTACTCCCACCTGCGCCGGAAAAACTGCTAAATACAATTTTTTGCAACTGTAAAAAGGGATGCAGGGCTCAATATGGTTGCAAAAAAGTTGGACTGTTTTGTTCTCTGGCATGTACGAATTGTCAAGGCCAGTCGTGTTCTAATGTTGAATGACAAAGAGTAGAGGATTCGTTTGCTACCAACGAAAAGACATGCGATACATCGCTACTGACGCAATTCACTTACACCCAGGATGAAGAAGAAGATCAAGATCAAGAAGAAGAAGAAGAATATCAAGAAGAACAACAAGAAGAAGTAATTGAAGATTATGAATCGGACGAATACATTTTCTACTGTTTTTTAAATTCCATCGCTTTTATCAATTCCAACCCTTGCTAATATCTGTTATTATGCAATAGTTTCCAATTAAACAGAATCACAACAGATCTGTGGAATAGGCCTACTGGGGAAACCACGTTAAAAAAAAACGCGCGAAGTACACTACCTCAGAGGTCGCGTGAAAACGTGAATATTATGACGCTTACAACTTTTTGAATCGTTATATCTCAGGAACGGTGGCTCTTAGGAAAAAAATTATTGATACCATTTTTATAGATAATTTTATGATCTACAATTTTTGTCTGAGGTAATTTTACGATAAAACTTACCATTTTGATGAAAATCGCGAAAAAAACCCTTTTTTTTTACCTTTGACCTCGAGTCATTATTTTTCCACGTACCGGAACGATGGGGAATTTTGAAATGTTATTTTTAATTATGTTTTGGACAATTTCACTCACTTCCAGTTTGATGTGAATTTATATACCTTTGAATGTCTAGATTGACCGGACTAACATGGTTTGCCTTATAGTTGATTATAAATGGTATTTGTTTTGATTGGCAATAACGTTTGACTTCGGGTATGAACTGATGACTAAACCAATCCTCAACAATGAAGACTGTCATCCAAGCTTTAGGATTTGACTTCCAAATGACGGGAAAACCAGCTTTAGATTTATTTTTTAAAGGTCTTGGATTTTCCGAGCGATAAACTAAGAGTGGTTTCAACTTACAGTCACCAGCTGCATTCCCGCCAACCATCCAGCCAATCAATCTTTCAAGGCCTTAAAACCTGGAAAGATTTTTTCTTCACAAGCGATAAAAAATCTTTTAGGAATCTTCTTCCAGCAAACTATAGTACTTGTATAATGTAATAATAATAATGGAATGTATAATGTAATAAATTATATACCCTATGACATACTAATTTCATAAACAATTTCAAAATGTTTACGAGACACCAACGAATCATCTAACTGGTAAAGTGTTAATGAGATAATGTGATAAATAAATGTCATGTGATTTACCTGAAATCAAAACAGTTTATTCACGTGATCTTGATAAGAATTCTGGTTTAGTAAGTATTCAACGTGGTTTTTCAAATTGTAGCAATAGTGAAAATTAATAATCATTGAAAATATCACTTTTCACTTTGTGAATTTGGTGTTTTGATGATGACGCTGCTCATAAATTTGCCTTATAAAATCATATATATATATATATATATATATATATATATATATATATATATATATATATATATATATATATATACGGATTATCTACGGCTGTCGCCGCCTCTCCGTCCCCAGTTTCCAGTTCGTTCTGTCGTGACACATGTCCTCAGGCAAATCTCTTGCTTGCATGGCTTCGTCAACGCCGTCTCTCCAACTTCTTCTTGGTCGTCCTCTCTTTCTTCTTTCTGGAGGTATCCATTCCAACACTTTTCGTGGCCATCTTGTCTCATTCATTCTTTTTGCATGTCCGAACCAAGTCAATTGTTTTCTCTCTATGTCGTCCACAATATCTCTCTCGATGTTCATGTCCCTTTTAATGTTTATATTTCTTATTCTCTCAAGTCTCGATCTCCGACAGCTCCTTCTCAAAAAATCCATCTCCGTGGCCAGTAGTTTTCTTCTATTAGTATTATTTAAATCCCACACTTCTGAACCATAAGTCAAAACACTCTTTACGATTGAGCTATATATGCGAAGTTTTGTTTCTCGCCTAATTTTTCTTTCCCACAGGACAGAGTTGAGTGCTCCAATGATTTGTCTACCTCTTATTATTCTTGTTTGAATTTCATCATTACTATTACCTTGCCTGTTGAAGATCACCCCTAAGTATTTAGCCTTGTCAACGTTTTTTATTGTTCCGTTTTCCAAGGGTAAATCGTCGTTGTCATTACTACTCACCGCTAAGTATTCACATTTATTTAAGTTAATTGTGAGACCAGCTAGTGTGTACTCTTCATTTAGTTTCCTCACCATATAGCTCAAATCCTGTTGGTCTTCTGCAACCACTATCTGATCGTCGGCGAAATAAAGAGTATATAGGGTGTCATCCCCCACCCGAAGGCCCATGTTCCAACACTTCCGTGCCCAGCCTTTCATGGATTGGTCTACGTATAGTTTGAATAAGGTGGGAGATAGACAACATCCTTGTCTTAGCCCCTTTGTTGTATTGAATGATTCAGATAGTGATGTTCCAATTTTAATAACCGCAGAATTCTGTTCATAGTAAAGTTGGACGGCCCGAATCAATGTTGGTCTAATCTTGAGAGTTTCCATTGCTTCCCATAATTTCGATACTGGTACACTGTCATAAGCTTTTTCTAGGTCTATGAAAGCTATATGCGTCTCCCTGTTTCGCTGGGTTCGTTTTTCTAGGGCTATTTTTAGAGTGAAAAGGTTGTCTGTGGTGGATCTCCCTGCCCGGAAACCGGCTTGTTCTTCCGCTTGTTTATCCTTGATGTCTTCTTCTATTTCATTTCTAAGGATTCGGGAATATATTCTTCCTATTGTTGGGATTACCGCTATACCTCGATAATTCTTAGGATCATTTTTTGAGCCTTTTTTGTGAATGGTTGATATATATGATGTTCTCCATTCGATCGGCGTTTCTTCCCCATTCAGGCATCGTTGAAACATATTCTTCAACATTCTTAAAAGTTTTTCGGGTCCATACCTTATGAATTCCGGGTGGATCCCTCCAGGTCCAGGGGATTTTTTTATTTTTGTGTCTTTCACAGCTTGTTGCACTTCTTTTAGTTGGAGATCTATAGGAGTTAGATTATTTATTTGGTGTTGTTTTCCTAGAAAATTTTCACGTCTCTCTTCCAAAAGGTCTTTAAAGTGGTGTACCCAGTCTTCATTTGTTATGCCCCCTAAGTTAGGAATTTGTTTTTTTTGATGTTTTTACCGACTTTATGGTCTTCCAGGCTTCTGAACTTCGGGTTCCTCCTAATTGTTGTTCTATGTACTCACATTTTTTCTCCCAAGACTGATTCTTTCTCTTTAGGACTTCGTTTTTAACCTCCCTATTTGCTCTTTTGTATTTTTGTCTCGTCACATCATCGTTCTTTTGAAGGAGTTTCTGGTAGAGTTGTTTCTTTTCTTTAATTTGTTGTTCTATTTTATCATCCCACCAGTCAGGTTTGTTATTCATCCGTATTTTTCCGACAGATTCGTCCGCAGCCTCAAGAATACAAGCTTTTATATGTTCGTACTCTTCTTCTATTGTTCGTTGAGTTTCGATTAGTTTTTGATCCAGTCTTCTAAGATATAAATATTTAGTACTTTCATGTTCAAAACTTTGTAAGTTATATTTTGTCGTTGTCAATCTATTCTCAGTGAGACTGCTGGTGGTCGATTGAAAAGATGTTAAAAAGGGAATGTGTATCTTTGCCACCAGTAAGCGGTGATCAGATCCACACTCGGCACTTCTCTTTACCCTAACGTCTTGTATCTTGATTTGGGAGTTTTGTCGGGCAATGAGATAGTCAATAATCGATTTTAGTCCTCTTGTCTGTTGGTACCAAGTGTATTTATGTATATCTTTGTGAGCGTAAAAGGTGTTAGTTATTCTCAAATCGAACTGCTCACAAAGATTCACTAATCTTTCACCATTGTCATTTATGGTTTCTTCCCCGTGTCTGCCTACTACTCTACTATGTCTCTGTTTTCCGACCCGACCATTTAGGTCTCCTCCTATGATGACTTCATGACTGCGTGGAATTTGATCGATTATATCTCTGAGGGTATCTTCAAACATATCTTTAACGTGAGCTGTAGCATCGTTATTAGGAGCATACACACCGAGAATTGTCATAGTTCTTCCCCTTATTTGGATCGTCAGTTTAATTATGCGTTCGTTCATTGGTTCCCAAGATTTAATGTATTTTTTCAATTTTTTGTGGATTAGAATAGATACTCCAGCACGTGCTCTTTCGTGTTTTTCCACTCCAGTGTATAAATGTATAAAATCGTTGATGTCTTCGATTCCGCTTCCCTTCTTCTTTGTTTCCGAGAGGATTGCTATATCAATGTGACGTTGGATGAATTCCATGATAACTTCCTTCTGTTTATTTCTTATACCTTGTATATTCCATATACCTAAATTCACTGTCCATTTCCGTTGCTGTTTTCGTTTACTGTTATATCCGTCCGACATCCGAGGCGTATTTCTACTGGGTGTTTTAGCGTTTTTTTTTGTGTTTTCCGAATGTAAGGTTGCTGGCCTTACGACTCAACCCCCATGCTTGGAGGGCCGTCCAGTTTTTGTTTCACAGTGGGTATTTTATTTCCCCACTACCCTCCGATACTGCTGGTTTGCAGAACCGGCGAGCTTCCCCCAATTCCAATGGGGACGCACCCGATGGAGGTAACTGGCAAATCCCCACACGGGCTTATAAAATCATGTGTGTCATTATTTTAGTTGCTTAAGTAAAGTCTTTCCGGAAACTATGAAGTGCTATGATAGGGTGCGGCAACTTTTAGTTCGTTTAAAAATGCATATTAAATAAAAATACAACAAATATTTTCAAATGATTTATATTTTATTTTCGAGAGTACACTTACCGATTAAGAATGGAATACAATTTCATTTAAATGACTGCCTCGGCTGGATTTGTAGTAGCCTATTCTGTGGACCCATTTCTTCAATACAGTTTCAATCGTATCGGGCCTCTATTTCGCCAAGAACCACTTTAATTGCGTCTTTTAAAGCGTCAATCGTTTCTGGATGATTGACATAACATCTGTCCTTGACAGATCACCACAAATAATAATAGTCCAAAGGAGTCAAATCGCAGCTCCTGGCCGGCCAGTTGACATCGTCATTTCGGTGGATAATGCGATTTTCGAAGATAGGGTGCAAAACGTCAATTGTAGCGTTGGCTATGTGGGCAATGGCGCCATCCTATTGAAACCAAATATCGGCTAAATCTTCCTTTTCAATCGTAGCGAATAAAAAGTCAGTTAGCGTGGCACTATAACGGTCGCCCATTGACTATTAGTGCGGTTCCTTGCTCATTTTCAAAGAAGAATGATGCCTTTGGATCATATTCCACACCATACAGTCACTTGTTTTGAGTACATTGGCTTCTCAATTGTCACGTATGGATTTCCTGTGCCCCAAATACGGCAATTTTGCTGGTTCACGTAACCTCCGACGTGAAAATGAGCCTTGTCGGAAAAGATGATTTTTTTGATAAAAATGCCCCTCTTCTTCCAACGGATAATCGGCCCATTCCGCGAAGCGAAAACGCAATAGATAGTTAACCGCCTTTAATTCTTGAACCAATTGGACTTTGTAGGCCTTCATACCGAAGCCTTTGTGTAAAATTCTTCGCATAGTCCTATAGCTGATGTTCAATTCTTGTGAACCATGACGGGTGGAGGTGTTCGGATGTTGACGCACACTTTCAGCTACAGCAGCAATATTTTCCATCGAACGAGCTGGACGGTGTTGCCGAATGTGTGTATTGTTATTGTTACCTTACACCGTTCTCAATTGGAGCTTCATTTCTACCAAATTTTGTATACAATTTTCGGCAAGTGACTCAGTACTTTGAAAATACATTTTCAATATTTGCCGACGTTGATCAAGCGTATATCACAGATGGCAGTAGAGGCTATGAGCAACACAATAACCGCTAGTTTAAAAACAAACCACAAAATGCCGCCCCCTTTATAATCAAAAAGTACTGACAGTCATAAATTCGTGAATATCTTGGTTTTACAGAACATAAAAAGGAAAATTAATAAAGATAACGTTAGGAAATAATGTATAATTAAAAAAGAAAAAGCAAATATCACCTATAATCTAGAATTAAATTAATAACAAATAATAGGAATGTTTAATGAAAGACTGTTTTATCTATATTTCCATTTTATTAATATTTGACGCAGTTCGCTAACACTGTAGCTTATTCAGAACTGACTATTTTCGATCTTAAAATCGGTATATATACAAGTTAAAAATATACATTTACAAGAAATCCACACAGATGCTACTTAGTGTCTATTTCTATTTTGTCAACTTGGGTTTTGAGCTAGCCTTTCCGGCCCTTACTCATATTGATTTGATTAAACCCTTGTATGGGTACTGATGATTTTGGGGGCCTCTAGTTGACCCATGAAATTACTGACTTAATGTTCATAGATTCTGTAGGTGGATTTATGAAAGAAAGTCTTGGTCGACTTTGGAGGTTAATAAGATAATGAGGGGGCGGGCCTTGTTTGGCCGGTAAGTGCGGGCACTGTATTTCCAGCGCGAACGCGGGGCTTGACAGTCGGGACCTGGGCCTAGCTGGCGGAGGTCGCGTCGTCTTGGGTGCTTTGCGATTGTATTCCAGAAGGATTTTGCTGCATTTTGAATAGTGTGTTAATTTGTGCCTGGCACATCACTTGTTGCATTTGGGCTGTAAATCCGGCCATCATGGAGGTTGGATCTGCAGGTGCTGGTGGAAACCGCTTTGGAGACGACGTCTTCGAGGCCGGCTTCCGGTTGGGGTTTTCGCTGCACCAGGAGTAGTTCGCTGTATGCGGTTCCCCACAGTTGCAGCATTTCGGCGGTTGGCTGGGGTCCAGTTTGCACTCACTGCTGCGGTGTGAACCCGCGCGCTTTACACAAACTGAGTCTTCTTCACATTGAGATGATATGTGTCCGTATTTGTGGCAATTATAGCACTGGCGTGTTTTGGGTTTTCTGATTTGAATCAGTTCAGGATGCTGTTGATTTCCAGTACGTTGTATTCGTCTGCCGGGACCGTGACTTGGACAATCGCGATCGGGGTTCTCTGACTGGTTCGCCATCTTATGATGTTGGTCGGATGGAAACCCTTGTTTGATAGTTCGTGTCTGATTTCTTCGGATGGAATGGAATCCATTATTCCTTGCAAAAGGACGTGGAGGAATTGGGGTTTGTTGTGAAACGCTTGGAAACGGTAGCCCTTTTCTGTGAAATGCTGTATGATTGCACTTCGATCTTCGTCCGAATCGGGGGTTATCAGTACTCCGTCCGGAATGGTTCTGGCTGGCCCTATGGCCACGTTGCTTTTTTTGTCCCGAAGGACTATCGGTGTCGATTTTGTTGCGGTGCCGGCGGGCGGTGTTGCTGCCGTGCCAGCTGCGGGATCGGCCGTCGTGGTCGGCGGGTCCCGGGGGTCGGCGGTCTCCAGAAGGTTGGAGTCCGAGTTTTCAAATGAAGCGGTTTCGTCTTCAGCGTGCTGCTTGGTTTTTCGGCGTCTCCGCCGTCTAGCCTCTGGCCTCTTCTTCAGGAGGTGGAGTTGTGTTTTCTGTTTTTGCGCATTCCTTACGCAGGAGGCTGTTTTGGGTCTCGAGGGTTTCGATGTCCTTTTTCTGTTTCTCATTGATAGATGTCAACGCATCTATCATGCTTTTCTGGGTGGCGGTAGTTTCATCCCATATTTCCTCGTTGCGTTGATTTCGTCTAAGACAATTTGGATTGTCTCGAGGCGGTGATTTGATTCCTCCAGTGCTGTCTGGTGGTGATCTTGGCAGTGGTTGTAGTGATCTCGATAGAGTTCACAGGCGTTTGCTAGTTGGCGCTTAGACAAGCGCATGAAGTCTGTATCTTGCAATTCGTCTAGCTCGTTCATCGCGACAACGAGGAGAAAATCCGCGAGCGCGACTACTGACGTACACTAAACGTTTACCGTACCGGTATGAGGAGCGCGGGTGCGATCGGATACGTCCGATCTCAACGGCTGCCTGGACTGAACTACTTAGTGTCTGTATACATTCAGTAAAGGGGGTTTGTTCAGGTTTATTTGGTCATTTAGAAGGGTTTTCATATCTTGGAAACGGCCTATTTCTAAACGTTCCAGATGATTTAGTTGTTTGCCTTTGTAAATTCACCATTAAAAAGATGGTGCTCATTTAACGGATGTGAGGAATAGTTCGAATTATATTTATGACTGAGAAAGCTTATTTGGTGCTCTTTATTTATTTTCTTGAAAGATCTGCCTGTTTGTCCTATATAAGTTTTTGGGCACAAACCACCAGACTGTTGATAGATCCCTTAGTTTCTGCTTTGCAATTTTTTATATATTTTCTAACTTTTGTTACGCTTCTGTGTCCTTGATGGATATTTTTCTTATACCGCTTACTCAGTATATTTATATCGCTTGCTCAGTATATTTATACCGCTTGCTCAGTATATTTATACCGCTTGCTCAGTATAAATCAGCTTTTGAGAGGGTACTGAAAGCTCATGCGGTGCTTTGGAAATAATTTTTGTAATGATCCTAGAATTAATTTTAATTTTTATATAAATATTTTTGTACCATTGTTAGGTTAAGTTCAAATTAATTGTCTTATACATATTTGTGTTTTGAATTGTATTTTAATTGGGCATTAGCATGTTAGACAATAAAGTATCATTAATTAATTAATTAATTAAATCATTAATTAAATGATTAAATTAATTAAATGATTAAATAATTAAATCATTAAAAAATTAAATCATATCATAGATATTCGGCTATTAGGGCCTTTATTTCCTCGATATAAGTGCTTGAAGGACGACCAGAGCGATGCCAGCCTTCCAGGTCAAAATATCTGCCTCTAAACCGACCAAACCACTCTTGCACCATGGTCCCCCCATCAGAACGTTCTCCGTAAAAGGCACAAATCTTGTTTTTTGTTTGGGGAGCCTTCTTACCTTTTTTAAAATAAAAAAAAACAATGTGGCCTAAATGCAAGTACAGTCAAAGCTTCTTAGTGGCGGTGGATACATTCCGTAAATATGCCGCGAATACAGAAGCCGTGAATAGTAGAATGGTAATTTATACCGAATTATAGGGGATATAAAACAATTTTTTACTTTGTTATCTATCACTTTTATTTTTAAACAAAATTTGTGTGACTATAGTTTCGTAAAACGACTTTACATTCTCAAACACTACTTTAAAACTAAGGTTTTACAGCTGTTTATATATTCTATGTACCTAATTTTATACTATTATATATTATTATTCACGTATCGACCCTGGTGGACCACGCGAAGTACAATTAGAGGCGTTTGTTGTTGTTAGCCTTCCTTTGCGCCCATATTAATTTCATTCTTTCGCTATGAGCATTTCTCCTTTCGTCAGACCAAGTTGTTCCAGTCTCCCTACATTTTTTTTCTCTGGCCAATCTTCCAAACGTTAACCTTGTGTCTGAAACAACCTCTATCCTGAATTTCACTTTGTGTAATATTTGCTGATCTTAGGTCCTCTTTAATTTCAGCAATCCATTTAATTATTTCTACTTTAGCTCTACTCCTATTTTCATAAAATTCGACTATTTGTCTAGTTAGCCTACTCGGATTCATCCGTTTTATGTGTCCGTAAAACTTAAGTCTTCTTTTTCTCATATCGCTATGTATATCTGTGTATTGTTTGAGCTCTTGGTTTTCTCGAAGTCGGTATGTTGTGCTATTTATTTGTTTGGGGCCTAGGATTGTTCTTATGATTTTTCTTTCCTACTTTTCAACGTCCTCGATGTTCCTCTTTCTATTCAAAATGAGCGTTTCTGCAGCATATAGACATTCTGGCTTAATAACTGTGTTGTAATGTCTCAGTTTTGTGTTTTTAGAAAGGCATTTTTTGTTGCAAATATTTTGTGTAAGTCTCATTGCCGTTTCCATTTTTTGACATCTACCCTTATTGGCCGCTTTTTCCAACCCATTTTCCATGATTATTTCACCCAAATATTTGAACTGAGAGACTCGTCTGATGTTACCATATTTTGTTTTTAGAAATGGTGTTCTTAGTTTGTTGCAGGTCATGTATTGTGTCTTTTCAAAGGAAATTTGGAGTCCTACCGTTTCTGCTTTTTCTTTTAGGATTTCAATCTGTTTCTGTGCCGTTAATACATCTTGAGCTAAAATTGCTAGATCGTCAGCAAATGCCAGACAATCAATTTTGATGTTGGTTCTCCCCAGTTTAATGGGCTGGTCAATATTCAGGGCCGACTTTTTCTCACGTCACTCCTGTATTACTTGTTCTAGAACACAGTTAAATAAGAGTGGCGAGAGTCCATCCCCTTGTCTCACTCCAGTTTTAATTTCGAAGGGCTCTGAGATGTCACCCATGAATTTAACTTTTGACCTTGTGTTAGTTAACGTTGCTTTAATAATTGCCAGCGTTTTCAGATCTAGTCCTTGTTCTTTCAAGATTCGGAAAAAAGATTCGCGGTCAATAGAATCATATGCTTTTTTGAAATCCACAAATGTACAGACGAGATTTTTGTTGTACAGTTTTTGATGTCTTAGGATCAACTTTAGATTCAGGATCTGTTCAGGGCAGGATCTGCCCGGTCGAAAACCTGCTTGATATTCACCAATGTTAGGTTCTAACTGTCCCCGTGCTCTGTCTAGAAGACATTGAGATAGAATCTTGTAACAAACTGGGAGAAGAGATATCCCTCTATAGTTATTTACATCCGTTCTATCTCCTTTCTTATGTAGTGGATGAATTAGAGCATCTTTCCAATCTTCTGGAATCCGTTCGGTTCGCCAAATTTCTTGTAGAATTTCGGTTATTTCCCTGATTGTACCTGGACCATCGGATTTCAAAAGTTCCGCAGTGATTCCATCTTCACCAGAAGCTTTGTCATTTTTAAGCCGCTTGATTTGCCTAATTATTTCATCTTCATTCGGTGGTAATGAATCTGGGTTTATTTGTTTAGGGTTTAGTGTTGCTAATTTGTTTAAGGGCTCAGGACAGTTTAGTATTTGTTCAAAATATTTCGCAAGTTCTTTGCAACTGTCTTGGTTATTTAGAGCTAATTGTCCGTTTTCCTTTTGGAAGCAAAGACTTTGCGGTTGATAGCCTGTTAATTTAATTTTAAATGTTTTGTAAAAGTTTCGGGTGTTATTTTTTTGGAAATCTTTTTCTATTTCATTAAGTTGATTGTTTTCATATTTTCTTTTAGTTTGTCTAATTAGCTTCGATGTTTTTTTTCTTACTGCCAAAAATATGTTATAGTTTATTGCTGTTTTTTGACTGTTGCAATCTTTGAATGCTTTATTTCGGCTTAACACTGCTTGCTCGCAAACTTCGTCCCACCACGGATGTTTTCTACGTTTTTGTATTGTATACTATTATATATATTATAGTATTTTTTACAATATTTTAAATAGTGGGGAATTTCGGAGATCCGTCTGATCGTTTAATAGCCGTCTAGACGGAACTTATATTTTATATTATATTTATAAATATCAGTAGCTTCTAAAATGTTTAATTTTTTGCTTTTGGGCACTGTATGTAAAATTTTCAAATTTGTAAACTCGGGAAATATATGTCCGGTATATATGAAATGGTTCGCAAAAATAGAGTGTCGTTTCTTTAATATGTATGCAGATTTATGTTCTTTGTATCTAGTCTGAAAATTTCTGCCGGTTTGCCTAACATAGCAACTACTGCACTCGTTGGAACTTAACATATCAACTCCAGATTTTGTGTTTGCTGATGTTTTATCTTTGGCATTAAAAATTAATTTACTGGTTGACTGGGTGGTTTTAAACGCTATTTGCAAACTATGTTTCCTCAAAGAGCGAGCTATTTGTTCTGAAATTGGACCGAAATATGAAATTTTACAATACTTTTTATCATTTGTTTGTTTTATTTTTGGTTATATTTGATGAATTAGTAATTGCTTACGTTTTTTATTTATTAAATAACTAATTTCTTTTTATTTGAAACCGTTATTTTGTGCTATTAGTTTTATTTTTTGCAGATCTATTTTGCTATTATTTTCAGATAGTGGAATTGTGGAAAACCCCCAATAAAAGTATAAAATTAGGTACATAGAATATATAAACAGCTGTAAAACCTTAGTTTTTAAAGTAGTGTTTGAGAATGTTAAAGTAGTGTTTGAGAAGTCCTTTTACGAAATTATCGTCACATAAATTTTGTTTAACAATAAAAGTAAAAAATTGTTTTATTCCTTTAAAAAAAAAATGAACTATCACAAAGTAACGGACAAATCAATCAATAATTTATAGGGGATATGTTCCAAGATTAGAAAATAAAAAGAAAAAATACCTAATTAAAGCAATTTAATGAGAGATTTTTTAACAAAATTAATAATGATCATCAGGCTTAAGTTAGGTTTTCAAAGGTATTTCAATTCGGATTGATATTGAACTGTGGCATTAACAATTTGCCTTTTAATAACAAGACTTCTTTCCATAGATGGATTAATTTTTATGAAGAAATCACATTTGCCATTCGTAAACCTTCACTCAGGTTTTTTCAGTTTAATGTTGCCTTTCCGATGTACGTTTAAGCTTCCTCTTGAATGGAATGGGAATTAAATATTTCCTCCAAGTCGATTTCAGTCAAATCTTCATCTTGCGATTCAAGTAATTCTTGAATCTCTTTTGATTCTATCTGTTCGAAACCATCTCGTCCTATACCATTCGCAACTTGAGCCATATTAGTTAATGTTTGAAGTTGCACGCATTCTTCATCATTACCGACAGTTAGATCAGGCTACAGTTTTTTTCAGCATGATTTCAAAGTGTATGTAACGTAACTCACGCTTTCTTGCTGCGCTTTGCCACAACACTGGTAGATTGTCCATGTTTTTATTTTTTAAAGCACGTGGATTTAGCGATTTGTAGTATCACGTGGCTTAATTAACCAATCTTCTTATGCATTAGAACCGAGCAGTAGTGTAACTCTATCTTTTGTGCATTAAAACCAGAAGCGGGCTTTTCACTTTTGGATATAAAAGTGTTGTTTGGTATTGTTTTCCAAAACAGGGAAGTTTCGTCTGCATTAAACACTTGTTCAGGTTTGTATCCACCCTTAGCAATTAACTTTGAAAATTCTTCCGGATATGTTGCTGCTGTTGAAGTATCTGCAGATGCAGCATCTCCAGCAATTTTGCTGTTATGCAGTGATTGTTGCACTTTGAACTTATTGGGCCAACCTTCCGATGCTAGAAATCCTCCATCCGTATGTTCATCACCAGGTTCATTAAAATGTGCGTAAAGAGGCTTAGCTTTCTCATGAAATATAGCACCACTTAAAAGCACTCTCTTATGGCTACAGTCTTCTATTCATAATATTAATGCAGCTTCAATTGTTTCAATTGCCAGATCACGAACAATTTTTGCTGATAGTCAGGTTGCAGCTGCAGAATTCCCTATTTTGTCTTTTGATTTCTGGATGGATCGTACAATTGATTCAGATTAAAAAAAAACATGATATGGAGGCAAACGACTCATCAAGGCGTAAGCGGTCAAGCATTTCTATTTTTAATTAATACGACAACACGAACAAATTTTCCTTTGCTTTTACTCATAATTATCAATCGCGAACAAAGCAGAACAGACAACTACTATTCACCCGAAATTATTGCGACGAATGACCAGTTGAAGCAATAAAACAAAATATTCGGCACCGATCGTGCGAAGGCGACTTTTATTAAAAGCCTAAGCGTCACGCGTAACACGGCGGTGCGTACGGTGGCGAAGACTTATTTGTCAAAGAACTTTCAACCGAGCGACTATAAGATTTGTTTGTTTATAAATACTTTGATACTTGTTTGTTTTCAAAAGGTAACTGGTAAATAAATACATATTATTCTAAAAATACAATACGAATCATTAGTTTTCAATCCGCAAATACCGAGATTTTCCGCTGCGAATACAAGAAATGACCAAAATTTTTTAATCCGCGTATACTGAAAATACGAATAATGGAAACGTGAATAGGGAGCTTTAAGTATTGTCTGAACAATTGTAGCGTGTTCATATTTTTTCTTTTCTTTTGGGTTTTTTCGCCACGATCTAAAGCTCAAAAACATATAAAAAATATCTGTTCTTATGTCAATAAAGAATCACTGGGTAAAAACAAAAAACCAAACGGAGACAAATTTCTCAGTGATTCTTTTTCTGTAATAAATTTGCCTAACGAACAAAATTTTAAAAAATATACAAAAATTTTCTAAAATAAAAACAAGCTTTTGAACGTTATAAGAACAGATATTTTTTGAGTTTTAGATCGTGGCGAAAAACCTAAAAAAAGAAAAATAAATAAATATGGCGCTTTGACTGTAATCGACCGACATTTTCAATTTGAATCAACTACTAATCCAACTCACATTTTTGTTTACAAGCGATAAAAGAGCAAGTAATGGAAAATTCGTACGAACTTTCCTGGCATCTCGATAGTAAATCCTTTCGAGTTTAGTGTTTCACACTAAAGGTTCCAATAAAGATATATAACTGTGTTTTTAAGATGTTATCGTAACGAGATGGATTTTTTGTTCTGATTCTGTTTTGACTTTGTATAGAAATATAAAAAAGGTGCAAATGTGAAAACGTTCTTATAATTTTCAAACATTGTCTTGGCATTAAATTTTTACAAATAATTAATGACTCTTACTGACAAGTGATTGGACAAATATTATCACGAATATTGTAAATCTCTTTAAGTTTAGTGGTTCACTCCAAAGGTTCCAATAGAGGAGCTATAAAGGTGTTTTCAAGATCATACTGACGCTGTTACAGAAGTACCCATAAGCCGGCAAGCAACAGCTGTTTAGCGTGAAGCCTTCTCTTTCGAATGTAGTACCTCTCGCTTCTGTAAACAAATCCGTATAACCGTGACCTTCATTCGCATGAGAGTGGTTTTTGGTTTCCCCGGAAAAATGTTATGTGCAACAATAGAGCAACGAATTGTTGTGAAATTTCACTTGTAACTTGGAGAAACCGCTACTGAAACGAATAATTTATTGAAAGAAGCGTATGGCACTGGATCGCCCTTCCAAGATTGTCCAGAACGGATGACAATAAGGAAAAAATCGGTAATCTGGTTTGATCTGACCATCGGTGAAATATTCGTGGGACTGCTGAAACTGTAAGAATTGACAAAGAATGCGTATGGCAAATTTTACATAACAAATTTAAGATGCAAAAAGTGTGTGCCAAAATAGTGCGTAAAGTTCTCAGGTTTGAACAACAACATTCACGTTCTTGCTGTTCCTCCGGGAAACCATGGGTTCTCCATCAAGAGAATGCGCCGACTCAATCCGCATTGTCTGAGGTTTCTAGCCAAGTATGCATCCCAGTGTTAGATCATCTGCCTTATTCACCGGATCTTGCGCCGTGCGACTTCTATCTGTGTTCTAAGGTGAAATCTGCATTAAAAGAGACACAATTTGAGCCCGTTGAAGCAAAATAATCTAAATACTATCAACTTAAAACTCTTTATTTGCAACCACGCATATACATTTTGTACACCAATAGTAACCAAACCAAACCTAAAACTGTTAATGCAGTTTTGGGTTTATTTAAATAAAAGAAAAAATTAGTTCTTCTGCTTCTACTGTTGTAAATTAAACACCAAATAACTTATATTAGGTTCATATGTTGTTACTTTTAGCAGAATGTGGGCTGAACTGGAGTCATCTGACAAACAGTTTCAAGCGAGGCTACTCTTTCTATTTTATTTACCAGGTGTGTAGATAATTACTTTCCGGTTTTTGTAATGGATTTCGCTAGCCATGTTATGATTTGATACATATATCGTTTTATTCTATTGACATTAACCTCAAATCTACACAAGTTACGTTCCGCCAAAATAACAGCGTTATAGATTTATAATTTTTTGAAAATGTCGAGTTTTGTGCCTGAAAACGTGCATTTGCGGTACGCATTACTTTTCTTGTTTCATCAAAAGAAAAAAACCGCTGAAAATCATCGTTTGCTTACGGTGAGCATGCTCCAACTATAAGAACATGCCAAACGTGGTTTCGACAATTTAAATGTGGTTTTTTCAACGTTAAAGACAAAGAACGTCCTGGTAGGCCGACAACTTTTGAAGATACGGAATTGCAGGAGTTATTGAATGAAGACCCAAACAAACTAAAAAACAATTCGTAGAAAAATTGAATTTGAGCAATATGTGAACGATTACAAGCGATGGGAAAGATGGGAAGATGGGTGCCACATGAATTGAATGACAGGCAATTATAAAATCGAAAAATCAGTCAGTGAAATGCTGTTTCAAAGGTATAAAAGGAAGTCCTTTCTGCATCGAATAGTAACAGATGATGAAAAATGGATTTATTTCGAAAATCCCAAGCGAAAAAATCATGGTTATCACTTGGCGAAGCCGGCCCATCGAGTTCAAGGCCAAATCGCTTTGGTCGCAAGACCATGCTCTGTGTCTGGTGGGACCAGGTTGGTGTGGTGTATTATGAACTGTTGAAACCTGAAGAAATAGTTAATACTGATCGCTACCGACAACAAATAATCAATTTGAACTGTGCATTGATCGAAAAACGTCCTTAATACGCTCAAAGACATGCTAAGCTGATTTTGCAGCATGACAACGCGCCGTCTCATACAACAAAACCAGTCGCAGAAGTGTTGAAATCACTTGGATGGGAAGTTTTACCTCGCCCGCCGTACTGTCCGGACCTGGCTCCATCTGACTACCACCTTTTCGCATCGATGGGGCACGCACTTGCAGAACAGTACTTTGCCGATTTCGAAGAAGTTAAAAAATGGTTCGATGAATGGTTTAGTTCTTTTGGAATGGCATCCACAAATTGCCTGAGAGATGTATAGAATCAAATGGCCAATACTTTGAATAAATACATTTTAACTATCCATTGTAAATAACGTGTTTTCTTTAGCGAAATCGGAAAGGAATTACCGACACACCTGGTAATTTCAACTCTTTCCTTGGTTTCGATAGATTGTTTTCTAAATTAATTCAATTTATTCAATTTCCAACCAATCAAATTTGGACAAGTTCAGTTTATCAAGTGAAGTCACATCAGGATACATATAAACTTGAATTTTTCCGATAATTCTTTGAACTGAGAAAATCTCGCTGAAAAATCTTTGAACTACCGAATTAAACTCTTCAGTTTTGCTTTGCTTGATTTGATTTTTCATGTAAATTCAAATATCCGGTTGTTTTTTTTAGGGCTTCTAATCGGGCGTCCTTCAAAAACTCTCTCTCGTAAAAAAAGGTTTACCATGTCGAACAACGATATTTGGAGCCGAGAAATATGCGGCACCTATATGACAATCCTTGCTAACATATTTAATCATAGACGTTGACTAAATCAATTCTCCTATTGGAACCTTGGGTGTGAAACACTAAATCGAAGAGATTTACCACTAAACACCAAATCACTTTTTGAAAAGTTCTCGACGCACTTTTCGCTAACCATGTTAGCGAAACGTCATCGCGAGATGATTTAATCTAGATTAAATTTAGTCTAACATGGATTTCGCTAATATGGTTAGCGAAACGTGCGTCGAGATGTTTTCAAAAAGTGATTTGGTGTTTGGTGGTAAATCTCTTCGAGTTTATAGACGCTGACTGTTTATTTATCTCTTTAATTGCACATACAATAAATTCCTTTTGCTCTGGTTCGCTTTTTTGACAAAGATATTTGTGATTTGTTTCATAAAGTCACTTTACAGACGATATTCTACAAACCACTGTTCCAGAATATAAAACACACACCGCTTTATTATCTTAACTAATAATGCCATTTTTTTCAGTCCACCAAGTTTCAAATTTTCTATTACACTCATCTTGTACTTTTTGTTTTCTTGCCAAACTAGTCATGTTGAATAATACTTAGAACGAAAAAATTTAGACAAAAAAACAAATTGTTTCGATTAAGTAAATAAATTCCTTAATTAATGCCGTGCCCAAATTATTTTGTCACGTGCCATTGGTTCGCCATCGCTGTACCAGGCTAATTGAAACGTCAAACAAACAAAAATCTCCAGTGAGACCATTGATGGCGAGCAATGAGAAATGCAGGTAGTCCTTTTGGCAGGGTCGAGTATACTGAGCTCTGCAAAACTATAAGAAAACGTATCAGAGAGGTCACGCGCCGATAAAATATGCAGTTAGTGCAAAAAACCCTGGAAGAAAACAAAGGAATTAACAAAGCTAAACAGAAGCTGAGAAACAAAAGAACGCAAATATATGCTTTAAGGCGTAAGATGACACAGTGTGCAGGGCGCGTACCCAAATGTTAGAGATTGTCAGAAAATTGTATTCCCAGTTATATGAAGATCAGAACCAATCAAAGACAACAATACTCACGGAAGAACAAATGCCAGATATCCTAGTGGAGGAAGTAACAAATGCTATAGAATCGATGAAAAACGGCAAGGCTCCAGGAAAGGACAGTGTAACTGTCGAAATGCTAAATGCTGGTGGTCGGACGTTACATAAAACACTGGCAAAATTATACTCAAAATGCCTCAATAAACAAAAAGTACCTGACTTATGGAAAAATGCAGAAGTGATCTTTTTACATAAAAAGGAGCAGACGGAAGATTTAAAGAACTACCGTCCAATAAGCCTCCTATCAGTAATGTACAACGTTTTCACTAAGATAATTTCTAAAAGAATATTAAAAAAACTGAATGGCGCACAACCAAGAGAACAAGCAGGATTCAGTACAATGGATCACATCCAGGTTGTACAGCAGGCCATAGAAAGGCACAACGAATACACCATGCCACTGTGCTTGGCTTTCATCGACTACGAAAAAGCATTTGATTCCATCTCAAAGCATGCGATAATGGATGCACTGCTTAGCCAAAGTGTAAAGAGAGCCTATCTAAACCTATTAGAATCGATATATGATGGAGCTACAGCCACAATTCACCTTGATGATCTTGAAGTGGGAATTATTGTAGAACGAGGTGTACGGCAGGGTGACGCAATATCACCTATTCTTTTCTCGGCTGGTCTTGAAGTATTCCGTAAACTGGATTGGGAACAGGATAGTGTAAAGATCAATGGTGCAAACTTAAACCATCTTAGATTTGCAGATGATATTATTTTCTCATTTCACAAAACCCAGAGGAGATGCAAAGACGCATACAAGAACTGCAAAGGGCTGGCGAACCATTTGGCTTGAAAATAAACCTGAAAAAGAGTCAGGTTATGTTCAATAACTTCGCTCAGGACAGAAGAATTTCAGTTTTAGGAAGGGATTTGGAGATTGTGGACAGTTTTTATATCTTGGGCAGAGGATTTCAATGGAGGAGAATACCGCCCGAGAGGTGGAACGGCGTGGTAAATGTGGCTGGCAGGCATTTGGTAGGCTCAATATAGTGTTTAAGAGCAGACTCCCACTTTGCCTGAAAAGAAAAGTCTTCGATCAGTGCGTTCTACCCGTTATGACATACGGAAGTGAAACCTGGACACTCACATCGCAATCAATTCAAAAACTTCGGGTGGCAAAGAGGGGAATGGAAAGATGTATGCATTACAAGACGAGACAGAAAGTCCTGCGCATGGATCAGGGAACAAACAAAAGTCTGTGACATCATTGGAAGAGTAAAGCAATTGAAATGGAGATGGGCAGGCCATATAGCGAGGCGATGGGACGACAGATGGACCAAGGCAATCCTGGAATGCCGCAATCATCTTGCACATAGCTTGCAATGTGCAATTCTTTTTTTTGCAATTTTTTCAAATTGCAATTCTTTTTTCAAAATATGAAACACCCGTTCAGTTGAGCGGTCCATGACCTTGTACAATCACGTTGAAACTCACCTGCCCACTTACAAACCATTGTTTTTGAAGGAGCAGACTTCACATGGATTATAAATTTCTATTGCCTTTAAACATTTTTATACAAAGAATTTAATCACTGCACGATTTTCAATTTTTTCCATTAAAAAAAAATAACACTGATACGTTTACTTTAAGGTGCTGTTTTTATACGAATGAATTGACAGATTGACTTGAAACTTCACATATGTTCATATGAAGGATGAAACTTCAAAATACTGCTCTATAGGTGTCGCTCCGTGAACTTCTCAATTAGCCTAGTAGTAACAAGATGAATTTTTTCTGTTTCAACTTTTTGTAGAAATCTGAAAAAGATGTAAATGTGAAAACGTCATGCCATATAATTTTCAATCATTGTCTTGACATCAAATTTATACAAACAATTAATAACTCTTATTGACAAGTGATTGGGCAAATATTGTGACGGTCGGACTGATTTTGTGCAATTATGAGAAAAAAACTGATTTTCAGTTGTGTAAGGTCCACTGTCGCTTTACCTTCTACTAGAAAGCATTGTTAGTTGTAGCCGAATTAGGAATATGATGCACAATAAGACTGATCACAAAACGATATGGAATATACCGAGCGTGTATATTTACGGTGATGAATATAATAATGATGAAGCCGAAGAAGCGATATTAAGGTAGACATCGAATACGTATCTATTTTTTATGATATTTGTTTGTTCTAAATCTTTCGCTAATATTCAAAATTATTTGCGTTTTTTCTTTTGTTTATACACAAAGGATTATACTTCACTCCACAGAGCGTTAATTTGATTTCAACTCATTGTGAATAATAAACCTTCCTTCTTCAGTATTAATGTGTTCAGTCGACGGTTTTCATCAAAACCGAAGTTAAGACAATTTTTTTTTAAATTTTTTTAAATAAGGCTTTAAAGCGAGTGACGCCCGCCACTCGGGAGATTTACGGAGAAGAAGGGGAAGGTTCTGTAATCAGTCTCCACCGCTCCGGTTCAAAGAGTTCCGGGAGGGAGATATGAATTTTGAAGATTTTTGTTGGAAGTTTGGTGGAACATTGAAGGTATAATTCTCTATGAGTTGGTTCCTGATGGTAGGGCGAAACATTCAGAACGCTTTGGTCAACCGGAAAAAAATTACACTGAAGAGAAAGAATAGATAAAAACTATATACCGAGCGTGTATATTTAAGGTAATGAATTTAATAATGATAAAGCCGAAGAAGCGACATTACGGTAGACATCGAATACGTATCAATTTTTTTATGATATTGTTTTGGGAGTGACTAACACCACTCCTCAGATTTGCGAGGAAGAATGGGAAAGGTCTATCATCAATCCCCACTGCTAATGCTCCGGTTTTAAAAGTTCCGAAAGGGAGTTACGAATCTTGAAGATTTTTGTTGAAAGTTTGGTGGGGTGGAACATTGAAGGAATAATTCACTATGAGTTGGTTCCTGTTGGTAGGGCGAAAAATTCAGAGCGCTTTGGTCAACCGTAAAAAAGTCCTTCTGCAGAGATACAGCATAAAGTCATACACTTCATACTTAAAAAATTAATATAAATAAATTTAAGTTAAAATAAATTTTACTTTGAACTTCTACCTCACCCAACATACAGCCCCGACCGCGCACCGTCCGATTATCACTTGTTCCGATCCGTTTTTTTACACTGTGACACTAAATATTGTTACAAAGAAGTTAGATGGTATCTGCAAGCTCGTTCAGATCTTGGCGCAAACCAACGTTGCAATGTAAGCAAACATTGTCTAAAAACATTTTTTTTAATGTGGGGTCGGCATTTTGTTTGGTACGACAGAAACGGGCAAATTCCAGTCTAGCTGGCAAATCAGCTTCCAGTAGATTTTGCACAGAGGTTAAGTGAAACGGATACAGCCCCTCGTGAAAATGTTTGCAAACGGTGAACTTGCTCCCACAAAGAGTGGAGCAATACATCTTGTGCATACTTCAGGATTTTATATTACACGAACCACAATTTCTTCTTCCTGGTCGGTGGTTAGAATCTTCGGACGACCTTTTCGAACGAATTTCGTTTCGAACAAAAAGAACCTGTTTAACCTATTTAACTATTTAAATACCCACAGTATTAAATATTGTCAATCAATGCAAAAGTTTGACAGTAAATAAATTTCAAGAGCGTCTTGTATTTGTTTTAATCATAACCTCTAAGAAACCTTTAAGAAAAGTGTTATAGTTCAAAAACGCAATTTAAAAGAGTGCAATGAACAATTTAAAAGCAGATATATAGAAAATGGTAACTCAGAGCGACATTTGCAAGGCATACCTTTTTTACGTAAAAAAGCTGGACAAAATATTTTCATTAAAAATGTGAATACATTAAGACGCAAAAATGTTGTGATCTTTCAAACGTAGAATAGTGTTGCAGACAGCGCCCTCTACAATCTACATAAACATTTTTGAGAAATGAAAATTTTAACGTTTGAAATGCAGTTGGATGCAAATGTTAGGATTAACTGTCGAAAAGAGAGCGAAAGAATGGCAAAATTAAAGAAGGGTAAAGCGGATTCTGGGAAATTGCAGGAGAGGAACAGCGATTTTGAGATTGCTTTGTCGAACCGCTTTGCTGTATTACAAGACCCGGAGGAGATGGAGATATCAGTTCAATATGAAGAAATCACCAATAATATGCTTGAAATAGCTGCTTCAATAGCATCAGAAGAAAAATGTCTCAAACAGACAAAATTCTCCAGTGAAACCATTGATTTAAGAAGAAACGACGGACAGTGAGAAATGCAGGAAGTCCTTTTGGCAGGGTCGAGTACGCTGAGCTCTGAAAAACTATAAGAAAACGTATCAGCGAGGACACGCACCGATTCAACATGCAGGTAGTGCAAAAACCCTGCGAGAAAACAAAGGAATTCACAAGACTAAACATAAGCTGAGAAACAAAAGAAAGGTATTTATGCCTTAATGCATGAGGATGGCACATTGCATGCAGGGCACCTACGCAAATGTTGGAGCTTGTCAGAAAATTTTAGTCACAGTTATATGAAGATCAGAACCAATCAAAGACAACAATACCCACGGGAGAACAAATGCCAGATATCCTAGTGGAGGAAGTAACAAATGCTATAGAATATGTGAAAAACGGCAAGGCTCCAGGAAAGGACAGTGTAACTGTCGAAATGCTGAAAGCTGGTGGTCTGACGTTACATAAAACACTGGCAAAATTATACTTAAAATGCAGCTAAGAACAAAAAGTACCTCACTTATAGAAAAATGCAGAATTGTTACTTTTACATAAAAAAGGAGCACAGGAATATTTAACCAACTACCGTCCAATAAGTCTCCTATCAGTAATGTACAAAGTTTTCACTAAGATAATATTTAAAAGAATATTAAGAAAACTGAATGGCGCGCAACCAAGAAAACAAACAGGATTCAGAAGTGGATTCAGTCAATGGATCACATCCAGGTTGTTCAGCAGTAGCCGTCGATCGAGGATCGATATATGATGGAGCTATAGCGACAATTCGCCTTGATGATCTTGAAGTGGGAATTACTGTAGAACGAGGTGTACGGCAGAGTGAGGCAATATCGCCTATTCTTTTCTCGTCTTGCAGGATGGTGTAAAAATCAATGGTTCCAACTTAAACCATCTTAGATTTGTAGATGATATCGTTCTCCTTTCACAAGACCAAAGGGGCTGCAAAGACGCATAGAAGAACTTCAAAGGGCTGGCGAACTATTTGGCTTATACCCAAATCATTCTCGGATTTTTGTGTAAAAAATTTCATTGAGAAATCTCAAAGCGTTCTCGAGATATTTGACCATTTCCATACTTAATAGTGACCCAGTATATGTTTTCTTTGCGGAACATACATACTCTGCTGAGCGTTTGAGATTCCCTCTGATAAAGGCTATAAGGCAAGAAACTAATCGCGAATGTTACTGTTAACGTTCTGGTGTTGTGACATAATATATCACTGAAGAAAAAAAAATCAATTTTAGAATTTTTGGACAAACTGTATATAGCAGCTTATAATTCTATTGACCTCATAAATTGTATAAAAATAAATGATTAGGAGTAACAAAAAATAGGTTTCAAAAGAAATGCATGCCTTTTGTCGCGTAAGTATTAATAACCAGTCCTCTGGCTGACCATCCATCTAAACTGTCTGTGTTTATATTGTGTCACTAATAAGGTAATGGGAGTCCCATTAGGCGAATTGCTAATGCTTTCATTACGTTCAATCAAACTCCATGCCGAATGCGGATATATACTTTAAACTTTTAAGCTTTTATTAGCTGCCACTTTCATCGCTACAAAGAGAACAACTTTGATATTTCACTTTCGTGAATAATACTATACACAACAAAAATACGGAAAAATAAAGGAAATTTTAAAATTAAAAGAAAAAACCATTAGTTAAAACTAAACAACAGAAACAAAATTATTTATTTTTATTCAAAATACATTTTTAGCAACATCTTAAGCTGGGTTCACATCAATACAAATTTGCGTTGTGCATGCATGCAGTATGTGTTTGCGCGGCAATGTACACGCTCTGACACACAAAATCACGCGCACAACCCACCTGTTGTCCATCAGATAATTCAAACAAATTGTTCCAGTAAATTTAACACACACGCAACATTTTATTGGTGTGGACTCAGGTTTACAATAGACTTAGCTAGTATAGACTAGCATAGACTTTTTATATAGTTTTTCGAAATCGCCTCAAAGACCCTCCTCACGACCTCTTGGACTTGTGTAGTACTGTTATAAAACATTCCTTTCATGGCCACTTTAAGTTTTAAAAAAAAGGAAATAGTCACACTATAATAAATCAGGCGAATACGGAGAATGTTGAAGCACTAGGACCTCAGCGACGGTCTTGTTAGATGGTGCATTATCATGCAACAAAAGTCGACTCCCCAGCGCTCGAATTTCTGTTATCACTCGAACGATTCTCTTCCACAGACGCTCCATAACGTCCAAACAATATTTATCAATGTCATTTTGATCCTGCAGAACGAATTCCCGGAGTACAGGGTACACCATTTCGTGGTTCGGAAAAACCCTTTATTTTGACCTATATGATATAAGTATGATTTGTTTAGTTTAAAGTTTGCCATTTTACAATATGGATCGTTTAACAATCGAACAACGTGTTAGAACAGTTAAAAGTTTTCACAAAAATGGTGATTCTGCCGTAACCACGTTTCGTACCTTACGAGTTATGAATGTGGTAACACGTGTGCATCATCGTAACGCTCGCTCGAAGGAGAACATCGCGTTGCTGTTAATGAAAGTGTGGCTAAAGACCCAAATTTATCGATTCCTCGGTGTTCACACTCTGAAGGCTTGTCTTACGGCACATTATGGCATATTTTGCATTTGACTTGCATCTTCGTCCTTATAACGTTAAACTCACGCAAGAATTCATGCCTGCCGACCATGGAATGTGCTGAGCATACGCCGATTGGGTGCTTGAACCTGATATTTCGAACAAAATCTTCTTCAGCCATGAAGCTCATTTCTGAACGCTATAGTCGTATAGAGAATGATAACCGATTATTTTTGGCCAGAAATTGAATATTTCGATCTAAACGAAATGTGGTTCCAACAAGACGGCGCTACAAGACACACAACACGATCAATTTTGGCTTTATTGCGCGAGACATTCCCAAGCCGCCTAATTTCGAGATTTGGTGATATCAATTGGCCGCCGAGATCATGCGATTTGACGCCATTGGACTGTTTTTGTGGGGCTACGCGAAAGATCCGTGTTTAGCAGCAGCAGCTGAAAACCAACATTCGTCAAGTCATAGCCGAGAAACCAGCCGACATGCTTTAAAAGCTTCTGTGTTCTTACGTGTATTTATCCATCATAAAACTTACATGTCTGCACTACATAACAACCAAACCCAGTTACAATTATCACGAAACAAATTACGCCACAAGAAAATAGTATTTTCTCCCAAAATGGCTGATTCCACTTCAAAGGAGAAGGCAGCATTGTTGCCAGATCGAACATTAGCTCACCAGTCTCATTACTTTATTTATACAGCTCGTATTGGAGATAACAAGAATGGACGGAAAGAACATTGAGTTAAAGCCGCACTGACAAAATAGAACAAAGCTAACTGTGATGACAGATCAATTCTTCTGTTGGAACCTTTGGTGTGAAATACTAAACTTGAAAAGATTTACCACTAAACACCAAAACGCTTTTTCGAACTGCTCGACGCACGTTTCGCTAACCCTGTTAGCATCATTTTCGATTCGAAAAATGAAAATTTAGATGATTTTATTAAGAACCTAAATAGTAAATCCCAAAATATAATATTCACGCATGAACTCGAAAACAACGATAGTTTACCATTTCTGGATGTGTTAGTCAGTAGAAATAATAAAAATAGGTTAGATTTTGATATAAGATGGCTAGTTTAAATTTTATGGTAAATAGATTAATTGATTTTCCTTTAAATAAAGATAATTATAACAAAGAATTAAAATTAATTAGGGAGGTATCTGAAGTGAATGGTTATAATAAGAACATTGTAGACAAACTAATTAGAAAACATATGTTCAGAAAATTATTGAAAGAATCTTCGACTTTTCAAAAGGTTTAGAACACAAAAAAATTCATGGTAATACCATTTGATGCCCAATTAACAAGAAGACTAGATAAAATTTTGAAAAAAGTGGACATTAAGGTTGTGTACAAACCATATAATAAATTAAGAGAAGTTCTGGGTAATCTAAAGGATAAAGTAGAGCAACATGAAAAGTCGGGGATTTACGAAATTAGCTGCCAAGACTGTGATCGAAGGTATATTGGGCAAACAAAAAGATCCATATTGACAAGATATAAAGAACATATTGCCCACATTAAATATGGGAGAAATGAAAAATCTTGTGTTGCCCAACATGCAATCGAACATTACCACATTGAAAGCATTCAAATAGAAAAATGTAAGAAAATCATGAACCGAGATAAAGGACCGATTCCTTTCAGTCAACTTTTTCAATTATTAATGTAAGGCTTAGTACACTTCACGGTTCATGATTTTTACACGCTTCGTTAGGTATGGTTTTCATATAAATAGAACATAGC
The DNA here is from genome assembly GCA_031761425.1 of Cosmopolites sordidus. Lineage (NCBI taxonomy): Eukaryota > Metazoa > Arthropoda > Insecta > Coleoptera > Curculionidae > Cosmopolites > Cosmopolites sordidus. The sequence goes on from JARFXV010000508.1 coordinate 1,466,735, forward strand.
TTAGTTTTAGAATTAGATTAAATCATCTCCTGATGATGCTAACATGGTTAGCGAAACGTGCGTCGAGCAGTTCAAAAAAGCATTTTGGTGTTTAGTGGTAAATCTTTTTAAGTTTTGTGATGACATAGACAAAGAGAATGGACGGGGTAAGTTAAAACAATTAAAGGGGCATAGGAGACTAAATGGCACAAAATATTAAGGAGTCCAGCTAAAAAAATGAATGACAATATTGAAAAAGATATTACAGAGAGGAATTAAAGTAAAGGAAATCAAACAGACTGACAAAAGATAAAAGAAAATGAAAAAAACGACTTGAAAGAAATTAAACGGAATATATTTCCCATTGTTCAATGAAAAATTAAAATAAACTATTTGATCACTACGTTTGAAGACACTGTTAAATAAGATTTTTTTTCAAAAACGCTTTCGTAACTACCAGCTATCAATATTATGTAAGTGAAGGTAACTTGTCATGTCTTGGGTGCGAACAAGCATGAACGTTCCATATTCGCTTTTTAGCCATCGGCGGACTTACGCATATTCATCATTTTAATATACACGGTATTAAATTACTGTGTCATAACTGCTTCAATACAAGGTGTGCAAATTAGAAATCTAATTTAATCTTCTGATGACGATTCTAAATTAAATTTTAGGAAAATAGTATCTCTTCAATATATTCAACATATTCAACTTTAAGATGGCCCATTTAGTGAAGATGAGACAATGATACAATTGGCATTTTTCTTTCCACAAAAAAATATTATTGCCTTCTTTTTGCAAAAGAACCTTATTTCAAAAAAAAATCAACCCAAAGGCAATGTGTGTGAGTCAAAGTAATAATTGGTCTATTTTTTATTGAGACAAAACTTAATCAAAATGAAATGAAAATTGTTGTAATACTTTTATGCATCTTTCTCTGCTCTTTTCAACGACGATCTGGACGATGCTGCTCAATGCTCTTTCCAACGATGCCAAATTCAAGTTTTGTTATTAAAAAAAACCAAGTTAGTCTTGCATTTCAAATATGCGACGAGAAAAAATTAACAAAAGTGGCAATCATTTCTTGATGTTTGTGTAAAAAATTTCATTAAGAAATCTCAGGGCGTTCTCGAGATATTTGACCGTTTCCATATTTAATAAGGGACCCAAATATATATATATATATATATATTTATATATCTTGGGCAGAGGATTTCCATGGAGGGGAATACCGCCCGGGAGGTGGAACGGCGTGTTAAATGTGGCTGGCAGGCATTTGGTAGGCTCAACATAGTGTTTAAGAGCAGACTCCCACTTTGCCTGAAAAGAAAAGTATTCGATCAGTGCGTTCTACCCGTTATGACATACGGAAGTGAAACCTGGACACTCACATCGCAATCAATGCAAAAACTTCGGGTGGCACAGAGGGGAATGGAAAGATGTATGCTTGGCATTACAAGACGAGACAGAAAGTCCTGCGCATGGATCAGGGAACAAACAAAAGTCTGTGACATCATTGGAAGAGTAAAAGAGTTGAAATGGAGATGGGCAGGCCATATAGCGAGGCGATGGGACGACAGATGGACCAAGGCAATCCTGGAGTGGATACCGCTTGATCGCAAACGTCCGCGAAGAACACCGAAAGCACGATGGATTGATGACATCGTTAAGTATATTGGACCCGAGTGGCAGAGGAAAGCCCAGGACCGTGAAGGTTGGAAGCATGCTGAAGAGGCCTTCATCCTGCAGTGGATCGATACGGGCTGATGATGATGATGATGATGATGATATATATATATATATATATATATATATATATATATATATATATATATATATATATATATATATATATATATATATATATATATATATATATATATATATATATATATATATATATATATATATATATATATTCCATCCATCTCAAAGCATGCAATAATGGATGCACTGCTTAGCCAAGGGGTAGATAAAGCATATGTAAACCTATTAGGATCGATATATGATGGAACTACAGCCACAATTCACCTTGATGATCTTGAAGTGGTAATTAATGTAGAATGAGGTGTACGACAGGGTGACGCAATATCGCCTATTCTTTTCTCGGCTGGCCTTGAAGAAGTATTCCGTAAACTGGATTGGGAACAGGATGGTGTAAAGATCAATGGTGTAAACTTAGCTTTGCAGGACCATTTTACCCATCTTTTCTTTGCCATCTTAGATTTGCAGATGATATCGCTATCCTTTTACAAGACCCAGAGAAGCTGCAAAGACGCATACAAGAACTACAGAGGGTTGGCGAACCATTTGGCTTGAAAATAAACCTGTCAGGTTATGTTCAATAACTTCGCTCAGGACAGAAGAATTTCAGTTTTAGGAAGGGATTTGGAGATTGTGGACAGCTTTATATCTTGGGGCGAGGATTTCAATGGAGGGGAATAACGCCGGGAGGTGGAACGGCGTGATAAATGTGACTGGCAGGTATTTGACAGGCTCAACATTGTGTTTAAGAGCAGACTCCCACTTTGCCTGAAAAGAAAAGTCTTCGATTAGTGCGTTCTAACCGTTATGACATACGGAAGTGAAACCTGGACACTCACATCGCAGTCAATTCAAAAACTTCGGGTAGCATAGAGGGGAATGGAAAGATTTATGCTTGGCATTACAAGACGAGACAGAAAGTCCTGCGCATGGATCAGGGAATAAGCGAAAGTCTGTGACATCATTGGAAGAGTAAAGCAATTGAAATGGAGATGATCAGGCCATATAGCGAGGCGATGGGATGACAGACTTCATCCTGCAGTGTATCGACACGGGCTGATGATATATATTTCTAAATCATCCCGGGTGTCGATCCGTTGATTCTGTGAAGAGTCACGACGTTTCGCCAAAATCGCATTTGGCATTTTCAAGTGTTGTCCGCTTCGACTTAATAGTCCAACTGACGTGTACGGGTCGTTGTGCTCGCTTTTATAGCCGGCCGGCGACTGCGCAGATTATATCGGGGTAGTTCGGGACTATTTGCGGCGCTCGCCAATGCTGTCGGGCATCCCTTTATTGATTTTTCCACCTCGTCGCCACGTTGCCGTGTTTCTTCTGTTTTCAGAAGGGATTTCCATACTTTTGGAATGTTGCGAGCATCGTTTCGCGTATTTAGCTCACCTCTTTCTTCTATTTCAAGGGCTTCTCTGATTGTTCGGACCTTGTAGTTTTCAATATTCGCTATTTGTTTGGCTTCTTCAAAATTGATTTTATGTCCTGTTTGTAGATGGTGCTGGAACAGAGCGGAAGTGGTTTGTTTGTTTTTTAAGTTGTTTTTATGTTCTTGTTTGTTTGTCGTATGTATGCTCTGTTGCAGTCGGAACAAAATATACTATATACCCCATGATTTTCCAGTCTAACTTTATCCTTGAGGTTTTTTAGGATGTTTGCAATAGTTTTGTGCGGCTTGTAGGCTGTTCTGATCTTATGTTTCCTTAGTAGTCCGCCTATCCTATCTGGGATTCCTTTTACGTATGGTAGCAGGACCTTTAGCAGCATTTGGTTGATGAAATACACCAAACACCCGGAATGATTTAGAAACATTATCTATCATCGGTCAAAATATTAGATGTAACATATATATATATATATATATATATATATATATATATATATATATATATATATATATATATATATATATATATATATATATATATATATATATATATATATTTTTTTTTTCTGATCTTTTATTTTACTTTTTTTGATTTTTTGGGATTTTCGGTTTATTTTAAAATCACCCTGAGAACAATTCAACTATATCTTGTTGGATATTTTTTTTTATAGATTTTGCGTAAAGCAAATTTGATGTAAGCAATTTTGACTTACCAAAAAATAGCCAAATAGTCTTGTCATATAGCAAGCTATGCCATTTTAAAACTAATTGTTAATAATAAAAATCAATTATTACTAAAGTACTAATTGACGCGCATCGAAGCAGGCGAGTAACAGTTATAAATTAAAATTGTTTAAAAAAGTTATTAAATATTTTTTGACCCACTGTATACGTACTTTTACCTCTTTTCTGGATGAATGGGCAATAATAATAAAGCTATTAAAAATTGTATCTCTCTATACATTATCTCATATTTATTTAAATATAAAATTCTTATTATTGTTCAATGAACTTCTGCGACATTATTTCAAGTAATAAACACAACCGGACAACCCAAACAAATAATAATGAAAGGCTCTTAAGACATTTTTCTTTAATTAAATGATCAGCTGCATGAGGGGATAAGAGATTCGAAAGAACCTTATACCAATTCAGTTAAGTAATTGCCATAAGTGTACGGTGACAAAGCAAGTGCAAGAACGTTGCCTTATTTAACTAGTTCGGCTAAAAAAGTGTATATCACAAGCCACGATTTGTAAGTAAAAATCATTTAAAAAATTGAATTTTTGGGTAAAAGATATTTTTCTTCCCTTGTCTTATTTTCGTTTTTTTGTATTGAGCCGGTTAAATTCATTAAAAAAAAACAACAATTATTTCAGGATTAGCTGTTAATGGGGTTTTTCTTTTGCTGGGCGCTTTTGTTTTGTTGTTTGACAGTTCAAGATAGATAACAACTTTTATTAATCCTTTTTTTTGCGGAAAGCCACTTTTCCCTTTCTTCGTCGCCAGTAAGCTAACTTACTGGCCAGCAATAGGTGTGCAATTGAATTCGCATTTAAATATCCAGTCAGCCAGTTCACGTACCTGAGCTAAATAGTTGATGAGACTGGTGACTGAGGAAGAGAAATAAAAAGGCGCATTGTACTGGGACGCGCTGCTATGAGAAAACTGTGTAAAATATGAAGTGATCGTGCTATACAAAGTACATTCAGTTGTATTCTCGATATTTCTTTGCTGCTGTTAAACTTGGACAGTATGGGCTAATGACAGAAAATGTATCAAGGTTTTCGAAATGGGGTGTTGGCGGGCCGGACGAACACTTGAATCTGTCATCAAACATATAGATATAATAGGTGTTTCAGTTAATAATGTAGATTTGGCGTTAAGAGATGGCGTTACTAATACATATATTGGTATAGAGCAAAAGTTTCCAAACTACGGCCCGCGACAGCTAATGGCTTATTTTTGCATATATCATCATCATCATCATCATAATCAGCCCGAGTCGATCCACTGCAGGATGGAGGCCTCTTCAGTATGTTTCCAACTTTCACGGTCCTAGGCTTTCCTCTGCCACTCTGGTCCAATATACTTAACGATATCATCAATCCATCGTGCTTTCGGTCTTCTTCGCGGACGTTTGCGATTAAGCGGTATCCACTCCAGAATTGCCTTGGTCCATCTGTCATCCCATCGCCCCGCTATATGGCATACCCATCTCCATTTCAATTGCTTTACTTTTCCATTGATGTCACTGACTTTCGTTTGTTCCCTGATCCATGCGCAGGACTTTCTGTCTCGTCTTCCTCCCTTCTTCCTCCCCTCTGTGCTACCCGAAGTTTTTGAATTGATTGCAATGTGAGTGTCCAGGTTTCACTCTCGTATGTCATAACGACTAGAACGCACTGTTCGAAGACTTTTCTTTTCAGGCAAAGTGGGAGTTTGCTCTTAAACACAATGTTGAGCCTGCCAAACGCCTGCCAGCCATATTTAACACGCCGTTCCATTTAATATTCCCCTCCATTGAAATCCTTTGCCCAAGATATATAAAGCTGTCCACAATCTCCAAATCCCTTCCTAAAACTGAAATTCTTATATCCTGAACGAAGTTATTGAACATAACCTGACTCTTTTTCAGGTTTATTTTCAAGCCAAATGGTTCGCCAGCCTTTTGCAGTTCTTGTATGCGTTTTTGCAGCTCCTCTGGGTCTTGTGAAAGAATAACGATATCATCTGCAAATCTAAGATGGTTTAAATTTACACCATTGATCTGTACATCATCCTGTTACCAATCCAGTTTACGGAATACTTCTTCAAGGCCAGTCGAGAAAAAAATAGGCGATATTGTGTCACCGTGCCGTACACCTCGTTCTACATTAATTTCCACTTCAAGATCATCAAGATGAATTGTGGCTATAGCTGCATATATATGCTTTATCTACCCCTTGGCTAAGCAGTGCATCCATTATTGCATGCTTGAGATGGAATCAAATGCTTTTTAGTAGTCGATAAAAGCCAAGCACAGTGGCATGGTGAATTCGTTGTGCCTTTCTATGGCCTGCTGTACAACCTGGATGTAATCCATTGTACTAAATCCACTTCTGAATCCTGTCTGATGTCTTGGTTGTGCGCCATTCAGTGTTTTAATATTCTTTTAGAAATTATCTTAGTGAAAACTTTGTACATTACGGATAGGAGGCTTATTGGACGGTAGTTCATTAAATCTTCCTGTCCTCCCTTTTTATGTAAAAGAATCACTTCAGCATTTTTCCATAAGTCAGGTACTTTTTGTTCTTTGAGGCATTTTGAGTATAATTTTGTCAGTATTTTATGTAACATCCAACCACCAGCTTTCAGCATTTCGATAGTTACACTGTCCTTTCCTGGAGCCTTGCCGTTTTCCATCGATTCTATAGCATTTGTTACTTCCTCCAGTAGGATATCTAGCATTTGTTCTTCCGTGGATATTATTGTCGTTGATTGCTTCTGATATTCATATAACTAGGATTGAAATTTTTTGACAACCTCTAACATTTGCGTACGCGCCCTGCATACTGTGCCATCCTCACGCCTTAAGGGATATATTTGCGTTCTTGTGTTTCTCAGCTTCTATTAAGCCTTAATAATTTCTTTGTTTTCTTCCAGGGTTTTTTTGCACTAGCTGCATGTTGAATCGGCGCGTGTTCTCTCTGATATGTTTTCTTATAGTCTTGCAGAGCTAAGTATACTCGACCCTGCCAAAAGGACTACCTGCATTTCTCATTGCCCGCCGTTTCTTCATTAAATCAATGGTCTCACTGGAAATTTTTGTCTGTTTGAGACACTTTTCTTATGGTGCTAGTGAAGCAGCCGTTTGAATCACATTGTTGGCTTCTTTTTCTTCATATTTCTTCATATTGAACTGATAGTTCCACTTCCTCCGGATCTTGTAACACAGCAAACCGGTTTGACAAAGTAATCTCGTTAGTTGCGTGACCGGAAGGAAGCCTCATCCATCCCCCACATTGGAGGGCACATGTCTCGTCTGTTGGTGGTCCGACTCATCAGGGTACCGACATATGATCTCTCGTCAAGAATAGGGAGTCCCTCTCCACAACCAAACAACCCATGTTTTCGCCGACCTCTCGTCGGATGGCTTATAAATGGAGTTTTTTTACTTCTTTGGATTGCGTTCAACGAGACAACAGTAGTCAGGAGTTATACACCCCCGACTGTTGGGTTCCACGATCTCATGTGGAACGCTCAACAATCTGCATCTCCGCCATAATGAGCAATGGTTAGTTGCTTGATCGGGAGGAAGCCCCACCCATTCCTTATATTGGAGGTCACATGTTTCGTCGGTTGGTGTTGGTGGTCTGTTGGTCGGCGAAAATATGGGTTGTTTGATTGTGGAGAGGGACTCCCTATTCTTGGCGAGAGATCATATGTAGGTACCCTGATGAGTCTAACCAACGTTCGTTTCTCAGACTGATATAATTACGAATTAAATTAAAATTTTTCAAAATCCTTTTCTTACTGATATTGAAACACTAGTCCCGGAACTTCAAATGGAAATTATTGATTTCCAGTTAGTGATATAATTAACAACAAATATCAAACTCATCTTTGTTGGAGTCTTGAACTGGTACAATTTGATAATTTGCATAAATTTGTTCATGAGGTGTTTCCTGTTTTTGGTACTACTTACTTGTGTGAGAAAACATTATCCAAAATGAGCTACACAAAGAATGTTTACATATCTAGTAAGTTAATCAATGAGCATCTTAAATCTCTTTTAATAATTGGTACAAGTAAAATTGGTTTAGAAGCTGAGAAAGAAAAGGACGTAAATGTTTTCCTTAATGCGTGAGGATGGTACAATATGCAGGGAACGGACGGAAATGTTAGAGGTTGTCCGAAGATTTTATTCAAAGTTATATGAGGGCCAGAATTAGGCAAGAACAACAATGCCCACTGAAGAACAAGTGCCGGATATCTTGTTGGAGGAAGTGACAAAGGTTATAGACTCGATGAAAAATGGTAAGGCTCCAGGAAATGATAGTATAACTGTGGAGATGTTAAAAGCTGGTGGTCGGATTGTACATAAAACACTAGCAAAATTATACTCAATATGCCTCAAACAACAAGAAGTACCCAGCTTATGGAAAAATACAGAAGTGATTCTTTTACATAAGAAAGGAGCACGGGAAGATTTAAAGAACTACCGTCCAATAAACCTCCTATCAGTGGGGTACAAAGTTTTCACCAAGATAATATCCAAAAGAATACTAAGAAAACTTAATGACGCACAGCCAAGGGAGCAAGAAGGATTCAGTACAATGGATCACATCAAAGTTCTTCAGCGGTCATAGAAAGACACAACGAATACACTATGCCACTGTACTTGGCTTTTTTCTATTATGAAAAACCATTTGATTCAATCTCAAAGCGGGCCATAGTGGATGCATTGCTTAATGAAGGTGTAGAGAAAGCCTATGTAAACCTACTAGGATCGATATATGATGAAGCTACAGCGGCAGTCCACCTTGACCATCTTGAGGTTGGAATAAATGTAGAGCGGGGCGTATGGCAGGGTGACGCAATATCGCCTCTTCTTTTCTCAGTCTGCCTGGAAGAAGTGTTCCGTAATCTGGACTGGAAACAGGATAAAATGAGGATTAATAGAGCTTAATTAAATCATCTTAGATTCGCGGATGATATCGTTCTTCTTTCAGAAGATCCAGTGGAACTGAAAGTCGCGTACAAGAGCTGCAAAGGGCTGGGGAACCATTTGGCTTGAAAATAAACCAGAAGAGTCAGGTCATGTTCAATAAATTTGCTGAGGACAAAAGGATTTCTATTTTAGGAACGGATTTGGTAGTTGTGGATCACTATATATATATCTTGGGCAGAGGGTTTCAATGGAAGGGGAGGTGGAACGACGCGTTAAATGTGGCTGGCAGGTATTTGGCAGGCTCAACATAGTGTTTAAGAGCAAACTACCACTTTGCTTGAAAAGAAAAGTCTTTGATCAGTGTCGGGGTCTGCTCGTAATGACATACGGAAGGGAGACCTGGACACTTACATCACAGTCGGGTCAAAAACTTCGAGTAGCACAGAAGGGAATGAAAAGCTGTATACTTAGCATTACTAGACGGGATAGAAAGACCGGCACATAGATCAGAGAACATACGAAAGTGAGTGACATCATTGGAAGAATAAAGCAATTGAAATGGAAGTGGGCAGGCCATGTAGCGAGGCGATCGGATGAAAGATGGACCAGGGCAGTCCTGGATTGGATACCACTTGATCGCAAACGTCCACGGAGAAGACCGAAAACACGATGGACTGATGATATTATTAAGTATATTAGACGCTAATGGCAGAGGAAAACTCAGGGCGCGAGAGTTGGAAGCATGCTGAAGAGGCCTTCATCCTGCAGTGGATTGATACGGGTTGATGATGATGATGATGATATATAATTACATTTATGTTATATAATTGATTAGTTTGATGAAGCAACAAGGTTATATGAATATTGTTATATAAAATTATTTATTCTTGTCTCTGTACCTGTACATGTGAAGTAATGTTAGTTACAAAGTAAACGATTATATTTGTGAATTAATTATATTGTTGAATTTTGTTCTGATTAAATTTCTTCATTGCTTAATTCTTCTATTGGAACCTTTGGTGTGAAACACTAAACTTGAAGAGATTTACCACTACACACCAAATCACTTTTTTGAACTTCACGATGCTTAAGATTCGAACGCTCTCGATGATTTAATCTGAAATCATCTCCTGATGATGCTAACATGATTAGCGAAACGTGCGTCGAGAAGTTCAAAAAAATTTGGTGTTTAGTGGTAAATGATTTGGTGTTTAGTGGTAAATCACTTCAAGTTTAGTTCATCATTGTTATTATATTCTAAGAATGAAGCTAAAATATGCTTTAAATACTTTAAATTCAAGTTTATTTAAATATCTATCTGTTAGTGAAATGCAGCACAAATTGTAAGCACTTTAAATATTACACAGATCATAGACAATAAGACGCGAGTATTATATTAAAATACTACACTGATTACATGCAAAACGTGGCTGATGACGACTGGAGCCGAGTAAACCCGATTCAGCGTCACCGACCCGACCGTGACGACTCACGTTGATACCTCAACGAAAACGCGCCTAAAGAACTTTTTACTTCGAAAATATCATATTAAACACTTACAATTAATTGAAGATGTTTAATAATATTAATTGCTCGTATTGTTTCAGTGGTTCCAGAAATGTTAGAAGAAAATCTGTAACGCTCAGTCCCAAAATGCTCAGTCCACCCGAATTAGGTGATTTCGCAGGAAATCATTCACCAGCCAATTCCATTACGTCTGTAAATTCATTGGCAAGTTTACTTAGAGAAAAAATTCAAGTAAGTAGATATTACTATTACCTTTTATACCAATTTTATAACCTTTTTATTCTCATTCATCATTTGTTGATAAGAAATACCTGTATAAAGAAATGCAAAAATATGTATTTTTCTTATTAGAGGTCTGAAAATTATACTTGCTTTTTTAAACTAGAAAAGATTTACCATTAAACCCCAAATCATTTTATTTAAGTTCTCGACACGCCTTTAACTAACCGTCAATTGAATCATCATCTCTTGAACATTGAATAATCTCGTGATAAAAACAATAACAATAGCATTTACTTATCGTCCAACCGTTTCAACTATATAGAGGACAAAAATTAAATACACAAATAATGCATAATACACCAAACCAAAATATAAAGTTGAGTTAATACTCTGTGGTTAATGTTAATATACAGTGGGCTATGCCGACTGGACAATATACTTCTAGGAGGTGCACCCTGTCGGACAGGTCAAGGCAGAGGCCTCAGACTAGCATGATTCAAAATCAGTCAACCCTCATTGGACCAGCATGGCAGATTATGAGCCATATCTTCAACATGGTATTTTAATATGGCAGTACAACCTCAAACACCCCTCATTCCCCAGAGGCCAAGGGAATTCCCCAGGAAGACCTGTCCCAATGCAGAGGGTGCTAAGAATCACCGGATCAGATCAAGCTGCCATGGGATTTTTGACATCGCTAGGCTTAATATACGGACAACGAAAACGGATTGTCGACTGTAAGAACTGTTGATCGAACTTGATAACTAATCCAACTGGATTCAACTGGTCACGTACTCTACACTCGAGCTACGAAGAATGGATGATATAGTGGAATTGGATTCCTCATCAATTGAAAGTTGAAGGACAGTGTAATAATATTTGAGAGCATGCAAGAAATGGTGAAAATGTAAGTGGCTCATATGGAACTGGTGAGTAGGACAATAGAGCTGACAGATTGGTTGGTTTTGCTGAAAGATAACAACTTTATACTATGAATTGGTTCTATAAGAAAAATATCAACAAAAAATGGAGAAGGAAAAGTCCATCTGGACTCACAAGTAAAACAATTTTAATTTTGGAAGTGACCAACCAATGGTACTAGTATTTACTCCTTACATTCCTTACATTTGTAAGGATTAACTGTCGAAGAGAGCGCGAAAGAATGATAAGATTAAAGAAGGGCAAAGTGGATTCTGGGAAATTACAGGAGAGGAGCAGCGATTTTGAGATTGCTTTGTCGAATCGCTTTGCTGTATTACAAGACCCGGAGGAGATGGAAATAACAGGCCAATATGAAGAAATCACCAGTAATGTGCTGGAAATGGCTGCTGGACCAAAACTATAAGAAAACGTATTAGAAAGAGACGCGCTTTCTCAATATGCAGCTAGTGCAAAAAACTCTGAAAGAAAACAAGGGAATTAACAAGGCTAAACAGAAGCTGAGTCGCGTACTGAACTGTTAGAGGTTATCAGAAAATTTAATTCACAGTTATATAAAGAACAGAGAACGAATAGTCTAAATGTTGAAATGGTCAAACTGGTAGTAGGACTGTATGATAATGTAAGATAATATCTAAAAGAATATTAAGAAAACTGAATGATGCACAACCAAGAGAGCAAGCAGGATTCAGAAGTGGATTCAGTACAATGGATCACATCCAGGTTGTACAGCAGGCCATAGAAACGCACAACGAATACACCATGCCACTGTGCTTGGCTTTTATTGACTACGAAAAAGCATTTGATACAATCTCAAAGCAGGTCATAATTGATGCATTGCTTAATAAGGGTGTAGACAAAGCATATGTAAACCTATTCGGATCGATATATGAACCTACAGCGACAATTCTCTTTAATGATCTTGAAGTTGGAATTGATGTAGAGCGAGGTGTACGGTAGGGTGACGTAATATTGCTTATTCTTCGCTTGGCCTGCCTTGAAGAAGTATTCTGTAATCTGGATTGGAAACAGGATGGTATGAAGCTCAATGGTGCAAACTTAAAACATCTTAGATGATATCGTTCTCATTTCGCAAGACCCAGAGCAACTGCAAAGACGCATAGAAGAGGTGCAAACGACTGGCGAACAACTAGGCGAAATAATAAACCAGAAAAGAGTCAGGTTATGTTCAATAAATTTGCTGAGAATAGGAGAATTTCAGTTTTAGGAAGGGATTTGGAGATTGTGGACCACTTTATATATCTTAGGAGGAGGATTTCAATGGAATTGGTTACCGTCCGGGAGGTGGAACGGCATGTTAAATGTGGCTGGCAGGCTCAACATAGTGTTCAAGAGCAAACTCCCACTTTTTCTAAAAAGAAAAGTTTTGCGATCAGTGCGTCCTGCCCGTTATGATATAAAGTGAAATGTGGACACTCATATCGCAATCAATTCAAAAACTTTGGGTAGCACAAAGCCGAATGGAAAGATGTATGCTTGGCATTACAAGACAAGACACAAAGCCCTGTACATGGACCAAGGAGCAAATGAAAGTATGTAACATCATTGGAAAAGTCAAGGAATTAAAATGGAGATGGGCAGGCCATATAGAGAGACGATGGGACGACAAATAGATCAAGATTTTAATCATAGAATGGATACCGTTTGATCGTAAACGTCCGCGAAGAAGACCGAAAGCACGATGGACTGATGATATCGTTAAGTATATTGGACCCGAGTGACAGAGAAAAGGAAAGGGCCGTGACAGTTGGAACCATGCTGAAGAAGCCTTCATCCTGCAATGGTTAAATATGGACTAATAATGATGATGATGATAATGATAATGATATACTATGTTATGTCAACATAAATAACCAAATAGAAAACAGTTCAATATACCTCTTGATTCCAACGTATCCACCGCTATACTAACAATAAAATGTAAATTATCATAAAAAAATCAATCACATAGCTTATTAAATTCCTCACACACTGTAAACAGTGGAAATTTTACGTATTCAGGGTGTAAGGGCAATAACTTTCGTAAATTTAATCAACGATTCATTTGTAAGAAACAAGTTCCTTTCAACAAGTTAGGTTATAAATCGTGAAGGTTAGGTTAGATAGGTTAGGTATATTTTGAAATTAAAATTTTTAACAAAACAATTAATTAACCATGTGTTTCTTAATAAAACGTGAGTCTTTTAAAACGTATTCTGGTGTGAAAAATTAGTTATTTTAGTGAAAACTAATAATTCAAATTTGACCTTAAACGACATTAATATGTGTTTTTTTGGTAAAACCACACCTCAAATCTATGCTTAAACGTATGGAATAATTAGCTGTAAAAATATTACATTTTATTTTCGAATAATACCTTAAGAGAACAATGAAACAAATGAATTTTCCTTGAACAATTTGCGATATTGACAATTCTAAGAAAAATGAAAATGTATTTTCTGTGGAAATGTGTGCATTTTGGATACATGTTTCTAAGGAAATTTTTTGCTCAAAAATCGTTGGATAAATTTGCGAAAGTTATTTCCTTCACGCCCAGTGTATTAGTCCTTGTCTTAGTAATGTCTGAATGATTGTGGCGTGTTCATATATTTTTTTCTTTATTTGGGTTTTTCGCCATGATCTAAAGCTCAAAAAATATCAAAATATCTGTTCTTATGTAAATAAAGAATCACTGGGTAAATACAAAAAACCAAACGGAGACAAATTTCTCGGTGATTCTTTTTTGAAACAAAATACAGAAGATTAAAAGAAACCGCTATAATTAATTTAAATAAAAATAAATGTATTGCTATACCTTCGGTAGATTTAAATTCAATATGGGTCCCGATTCTAAAGAATACAATTAAAAACATTTAAGAATTTCAATTAACAATTACAATCACACGGTAAACCTCACCTATATATATATATATATATATATATATATATATATATATATATATATATATATATATATATATATATATATATATATATATATATATATATATATATATATATTTGTTGGTAGTATGTCACTGTCATTAAAAACTAATTGTCAATAAGTATCAGTGACAATCACAAAAAATATATTTACTTTCTATCTTTTCATAATTTATAGAAATTAATATAATTTATTTTTAGGTTCGTTTTGAAAACGGGAGGAGAATACTTCCCGAAACATTAAAAGTGTGTATATTTTTTTAGAACATTTTTATATCTTTAAAATTTTGTTTGTTAGGCAAATTTATTACAAAAAAGAATCACTGAGAAATTTGTCTCCGTTTGGTTTTTTGTTTTTACCCAGTGATTCTTTATTTACATAAGAACAGATATTTTTGAGTTTTAGATCGTGGCGAAAAACCCAAATAAAGAAAAAAAAAGTTCTTGTCTTATTGCAATAAAAAAGCCGCTGATGTTTTGTGACCGTTAAAGAAACAAAGAGGTTATGTTGAGCAAGTAAATTTCCCACACCTATTCGATTGTGTAGTAGTTTATAACGATTACGCATGCAAATTTAATCCTAAGATCAAAAGGCTCTAACTGAAATGTATCAGTTAAATGCGTGTCCTAAACCTCTTTCAGGATATAATCCATTAATTTTTAATGCTGCAAAGCTTAAAAACCTCTTATGAACTTTTTTAATAGAATGTTTATTAGTGAAATAAATTAGACTCCAAACTACCCAACCATATTCAAACTTTGATCTAACGTAAGCCGAGTATGGCATTAAGAGAGCATTGAAACCTGTATAAATGATCCGCAATTTCGCACAATAAATCCATATGCCTTAAAGCCTTACGGATTATATTCGACATGTGACAATTAAACGGTAAGGTTTCCGTGCAAGAATTAGCTTTAAATCATAACATGTGTAGTTGCTCAGTCCAAAAAATAATAAAAAATATTTTTATTACTACAAGAATAAAGTGAAGATGATTTTGATCGAAGAATTGAGTTTTGCCAAGTTATGATAGAAAAAAAAACATTGTCAGTAAAAAAAAAATTTTGTTTTTTGTCTTCCTAATTTTGGGCGACTTTATCATAGCCTGTATCATTGAATCTTTTCACCGTTTTTGAAACTGTGGACGTAGTGATGTTTTTATTCCGATGTATTTCATTAAATACTCGTTAAGCTTCAGCATAAGTACGTTTTCTGTCACCGTATCCAACAATTGTTAGTATTTCAATTATTTCTCTTTCAGAGATTTCAAATTCACAAATTGACGTTAACACTTATATCAAATATATCATCCTTTCTCTTCTTCTGTCATCCGTTGTTTCATAGCGTACTAAATGAAGAGTATATTTATGCTAAAACAAACCGAAACATCTTTTAGCTACTTTTTAAAATCTATTTTGAAAAAGAAACTCTACAATATTTACGTCTTTAAATTCAGATAAAAATGCTCTTTCCAACAATGCCAAGTTCAAGTACTGTTAGCCTTGGATTTCAGATATGCGACAAGAAAAAAAAAAGAAAATATACCCAAAAAGTGGCAAACATTTTCTGATGTTGGTGTATCAAATTTCATTAAATCTCAAAGCGTTCTCGAGATATTTGATCGTTTCCCTACATAATAACGACGCTGTATAGATATATAGTGTAAGTGTGAGTTTGATTTTGACTATAAAAAATTAAAACGTCTAATGTATCCTCTACAAATATATTTTCACTAATTTTTCCTTTTAATAACATTTTATCGACGACTTTACTTTTACAGTTATTTAAAAAAAATCATTTATTTGAAATATGTTCAAGTGTACGAGTTTCAGTTTGTTATACTGAATAGTTTATTGCGTTTACACCAAAGTCGAACACGATCGAGTTGTTCTTGTAGTACCACACAGTAATCTTGGTTTGAAATAACAAAAAATCTTTAGAGTATCCGCAAAAAGTATTTCGCAGTCAAGATATACAGTAAGATCATTAATAAACAACAGGGGACCAAGATTTGATCCTTGTTGAACACACTAGACGATCCAATGGATTCTGCAGATTTAAAGCGACTCTACGAAACGAATTGCCTTCTTTTAGTCAAATATATTCTCCCTAGTGCCAGAGACGAACCACTGAAGTCAAACTAAACCAGCTGTTGTACTAAGGTAAAATGATCTTACTTGTCAAAGGCCAAATGTTCAGAAATGAATTGGGTAAAGTGGTTGGGTGAATGGTTGGAAAAAAAAGAATTGATCAAGGAAAGATATCAACATGGTTTGGTTTGGTATATAAATAAAGTGATTTGATGCGGTAAATGTCTTCGAGTCTACTGTTTCACACCGAAAGTTAGAAGGTAGAAGAGCTGATCGACGCATTTTTGTTCATTTGCTGTAAGCCGGTGGATTTTGACGCGCGTTACCTTCAGCCCGATCCCACCTACTCAAGATTCATAGAAACCATCGAACTCTCTCAGATTAGCATTTTTATTTTATTTATTTCTTTATATCTGGTTAATGTAGATCATTTAGTTTGCCCGATATACCTTCGATTACAATCTTGACAACTAATTTCATAAATGGCCGATTTTTCATGTTGATCTGCTTTTTCATTTGGATTGCCGAGGGCTTCTCTTAACACATGAATCAATAAGCCCCCGGTTTGACATATAGATGGCGTCACTTACGAAAAATCTTTACCAGTGGTCGATTGTGTTAACGTCATGTGTCAAAATTTCACGACAATCTGTCTACTAGTTTTTGAGTTGTGCTTTAACTGACGCTACTTTTGTTATTTTCAAAACAATGGAAAAAAGAAGTTCGTGTGTTAAGCATTGCTTTTTGATCAAAAAATACCATTGAAGCAAAACAATGGCTTGATAAACATTATCTGGATTTTGCCACAGGAAAATCAACCATAATTTATTGGTATTTTTAATTCAAACGTGGCCGTAAAAGCACCCATGATGCTGAACGCTCTGAATGATCTGGTTTCACCAGACAACATCAGACAAATTCACAAAATTATTTCGCAAAACCGTAAAGTAAAGCTGCAGGAGATAGCTGATATCATGAATATATCGAAATGATGTGTTTACACCATTTTGCATGAACATTTGGGAATGCTTATAGCAGACCAAAAACAACAAGGTGTTGATGATTCTGAACAATGTTTGGAGCTGAAATAAAAAGGATTTTTTCATACGGTATGTGACAATGGAAGAAACATGGATCCATCAGTACACTTCGGAGTGAAATTGGCAGTCAGCGGTGTGGACAGCAGCCGATGGAATCCGTCCTAAGCGACCAAAAACACAACCACCGACAAACAAGGTTATGACATCTGTATTTTGAGATGCGCATGGGATATTGTTCATCGATTATCTTGAGAAAGGCAAAAACATCAATAGCAAATATTACATAGCCTTATTGATACGTTTAAAGGACGAGATCGCAAAAAAAGGCTTCAAATGGACAAAAAAATGTGCTATTTCACCAAAACAATGCACCGTGCCACAAATTATTAGCAACGATGACTAAATTGCATGAATTGCACTTCGAATTGCTTCCTCATCCGCCTTATCTAGCCCCTAATGACTATTTCCTGTTCTCAGACCTCAAAATGCTCGCTGGTAAGAAGTAATTGCCGAAACTTTGAAGCCGAATATTTTGGAAGGCAAAGAGAAATCGTTCTATAAAAAAGGTGTAGGAAAGTTAGAAAAGTGTTGGAATTATTGTATTGCCTTGCAAGGAGATTATATTTATGAATAAAGTCAAAATTCGCAAAAAAAGTTTTATTTCTCAGACCGGGGACTTCTTGACCGATGTAATAGTTGATTATGTGGTTTGTAGACTACCTTTTTTCCATTTTTTTTAAATCTTGTGCTAATTATGCATCAAACAGTATTACCATCAATTTATCTTTATTCTGTTCCTTTTGAAAAGTGGAACATTATTTCAATATTTTTTTTAATCTTATGTTTTCCAATTAATCTATCTACAATATTCGAATTATAACCATTTACTTCAGACACCTCTCTAATTCATTCGGATAAGTGAGTTTGAAAGAAAATTAAGATATAGTTCGCCGTTTAAATTAGGTGGTAATTCGAATGGACCATTCGAACTACATAATCACCATAATCATTACATAATCACCATAATCATTACATAATCACCATAATCATTATATTATCACCAATAAGACCATATCGTTAATTTTAATTCTTTGTTATAATTATCTTTGTTTAAAGGAAAATTAATTAATCTATCTACAATAAAATTGAAACTAGCCCTATTATTATGGAAGCTATGATTCGAATCGTTTCTAAAAATATCAAAATCTAAGCTATTGTTATTGTTCCTGTTGGGTAAAATATCCAAAAATGGTAATAATCTGTCATTGTTCTCGAATTCATACGTGAATGCTATGATTTCGGATTTACGATTTAAGTAAACTGTAAAAACATTATCCACATATCTTAGTCACACCCTCGGAAAGCAACTGAATGCATCTCCTGATGATGCTAACTTGGTTAGCGAAAAGCGCGTCGAGAAGTTAAAAAAATGATTTAGTGTATGTATAGTGGTAAATCTATTCGAGTTTAGTGTTTCACACTGCAGGTTCAACAAAAGAACTGATCTTATTTGCTTATTTATGCTTTTTTAAGATTGTACTAAAGTAAATATATTTGTTTCAGAATTTACCCCAGACAATAAGGAAGAAAAAATCAAACGACTACAAGATCAAAGTATTTGTCGTGTTTCTCTTTCTATTAATAGTAGTCCTGGTTTGTTGCGCTTACTTTTTGTATAACCAGAAAATTCTGGCCAAAGCGTATTTCGAACGAATCAAATTCAATAAAAATAATAGGATAATGAAGATTTACAACGACGACGGTAAGACATTAAGTTATTATGTATGTCTAAAAGTTAATAAAAGTGATAAAAGTGAAAAAAAAAATTCAAAAAAAAAGTGATAAAACACTTTTAAGTGAAATAGTGTCTTTGATCGAAAATAGGTTAATTTTTAAGAGTAGTTACCTTTTAGCCCTACGATTTCTTAACTTTTTTATGCATTTCAAAAAGAACAACTTCTCGAACTCGTCAAAATAGTCCTCTGTTGATCGATTATATCTTCATTTGATGTAAATTTCTTTCGAGCTAGGTAGTTTTTCCTATTTAGGAGAGTGGAGTCGGAGGGAGCCATGTTCGAGGAATAGGGTTGTTGCGGCGTCAATTAGTAAAGCAAATTGACAAATTTCGCTTTTATCACGGCGTACGAATGGGTGTGCGCATTATCGTTATTCATATATAGCGTCTGACGCGTACATCTAAAACGCGCGCATGCGCGACACTCTTATTCTGTCGCTTTGTATCGTTATATATACGTCACTCTCTTCTGCTCCACACCCGTGACGTCGAAATGTATAGCTCTCTTTCTCGTTCTCTCTACGTTATATATTTCTTCTCTCTCATGTAACGAAATGTATCTAAACGTGACGCGTCCTTGAAATTTTACTCTCAATTCTCGTCGAATTGTCGATTATCGAATCGTCGCGTAAGAAGTTTCACTTCAAAAACTTGTAAAAGTTTTAATTTTTTATTTATTTATCGTAATAAATAATATAATATGCTAATATTAACTGACCTTTAAACATTTTGTTTACAACTTAACCAACGCGTTTTATTGCTATTGATCTTGTTAAAGAAAGTATTTCTTCCTAATGATTTGTACTTCTGTGGTGAAATATGTTAAATATTATATTATTATTATATGAAAGGAATAACAAGAAAACAAATTTAATAATATCTGGTATAAATGGGCCAGATCAGAATCTGAGCATCGAAGAAAGGAAGGCAACTGATAAGGCCAGGATAAAGGATATTATGGGGGCAATCGGTAGTAGCGTTGATGACGATATCATTAGGCCTATAAGGTTGGGCAAATTTAATGTTCAACGTTCCCGATTGATCAGGGTAATATTTAAGAGCGAGGATCAAGTGAAGACTATTGTTCGTAATGCTTATAAATTGAAGGGAGATTCTAGATTTAGTAGAGTATTTCTATCACATGATAGGACACCGCGTCAAATTGAATATTACAAAAAGATGAAGATTGAATTGGATAAGCGTCGTGCGGAGGGTGATGGTCGTTATACCCTAAGATATATTAGAGGGTCTCCAACTATAATTAAGGAGGCAAGTGAGTCAAACTAACCCTGCCCAACAGTATCAGATCAGTGACAGAAAAAGATTTTTTAATTTGCTACCAGAATGTACGAGGTCTGAATACAAAGTGTGAATTTGACATAGTGGCTATAACTGAAACGTGGTTTAGGAATGAGGTTTGTGACGGTGAATTGTTTTCGAGTGATTATGTGGTCTACAGATCGGATAGAAGGTTGAATCGGTTAAATCTGTCTTGTGGAGGTGGGACGCTTTTAGCTTGTAAGTCGGATTTTAAGTCTCAGAGGCTTGATTTATCAGGGTTTGATCAGTTTGCACTTGTTGCTTTGGTAGGATGTAAATGTATTTTTGATAGAATTTCAATATTTGTTTTAGCAGTTTACATTCCATCTACATTATCTGCAAATTTGTTTAATGAATTGTTGCAGGAATTTGCTGAATTAGAGTACATGTATGGCAATAGAGTTTGTTTTGTTGGTGATTTTAATGTGTCGTATTTTGCACATAGTAGTAAAATGAGCATAAGGAAACAGATTTTGATGGCCGGTCGAGTTGGTGCGGCGGTAAGAGCGACGGCCTGCCGCTGCTTTGCCGAATCCGCGCTGGAGCGGTAGCTTGTTCGATTCCAGCGCTCGGAATGGTTATTTTTCTTTCTTCTGTTCGTTTATCTTTCCTAAATGTTTGTGATTGTTTCTAGGCAAGAGTGTAAAATCCGACTACGAATTACCTCTCAGTCACGCCAGTTAAAGGCTGGGTAAGGCCGGATGCCTTCTGAGAAGTGTTCTACGTTGGTCACTCGCCAGTCGGTAGGTTTCCTGATAGACTTATGGGTAGGCACATAACCAAAGGTTTATAGCCCGAGGGGGGTGCTGGCCTGGGTTTGTTGGAAGCTGATGACCGTGGTTCGGAACCCACTTTAAGCTGTAGGTCCAGTCGCTAAATAGCCTAGTTGCTGATGCGCCTCTAACCCCAACACTTTACCTTTACCTTTAGATTTTGATTGACATTTCAATCATATTTTGGCTTCACTCAGTGCAATATGATATTTAATTGTTCTAACCACTTGCTTGACTTGGTATTTTGTAATGATAAGTGTTGGGTTTTGCACAATAATGCCCCGTTGGTTGATGAGGATATCTACCACCCATCGCTTATTGTAGTTAATGATATGTCAATTAAGACGGCAAATTTTTCGAATAATAGGCACATAAAAAGTCATAACTTTAAAAAAGGTAATTACGTGGAAACGTATGAATCTCATCTCAATGTGAACTGACAGTTTTTGAACGATTTGTAATAATATTGATGGTATTATTGATAAATTTTATAAAAAACTTTACCGGATATTTGATTATTATGTTCCACTTTACAATAATTTTAAGAGGAAATATCCTAAGTGCTATACCACCGAAATAATCAATAATATTAAATTAAAGTTACGATATTATATAAAGTATAAAGAAACACTCTTGAATGTTTATTTATTAAAGTACAAAGAATTAAGAAAAACTATTAAGTTGCAAATTGAGAATGCATATAAGATATATATGGATACTGCTCAGAACTCAATTTCCAATGATTCTGGCATGTTTTGGTCGTATATTAGTAGTAAAAGTAATTCAACTAGAATACCGGGTAGGATGGTTTATGATGACAATTTTTTTGATACTCCAAATACCATTGTGAATGCTTTTGCGAGTTTTTTCGCTAGTGTTTATGATACTGCTACTGGCCATTTAGGGAGAAGGGTGAGTGATTTTTATTTTGCTGATCACATAGTTATTGACTATTTTGATGAACAAGAAGTTAAGGATGCGATAAAAAAAATGGAGGCCAAAATTAACATCGGGCTATGATAATGTTCCAGCATTTTTGGTTCGATATTGTTTGTCTGTGTTCTCTAAACCTTTAACAAAAATTTATAACTTGTCCTTGCAGACATGCACCTTTCCTGATCGACACTTTCGACTGTATAGCCGTAGACGGACCGCAACAGATATTTATATTTATGCTAAGCACAATGCAAGAGCCATTTGATACTGACTGGCATTTATTTGTGAAATTCAAAAATATCCATGCAGATGGGATTACAATTATAAATATAAGTCATATACTAATAGCATCATTATCATTATCATCAGCCTGTATCGATCCACTGCAGGATGAAGGCCTCTTCAGCATGCTTCCAACTTTCAGGGTCCTAGGTTTTCCTCTGCCACTCGGGTCCAATATACTTAACGATGTAATCAATCCATCGTGCTTTCGGTCTTCTTCGCGGACGTTTGCAATCAAGCGGTATTCACTCCAGGATTGCCTTGGTCCATCTGTCGTCCCATCGCCTCGCTATATGGCCTGTCCATCTCCATTTCAATTGCTTTACTCTTCCAATGATCCAATGATGTCGCAGACTTTTGTTTGTTCCCTGATCCATGCGCAGGACTTTCTGTCTCGTCTTGAAATGCCAAGCATACATCTTTCCATTCCCCTCTGAGTCACCCGAAGTTTTTGAATTGATTGCGATGTGAGTGTCCAGGTTTCACTTCCGTATGTCATAACGGGTAGAACGCACTGATCGAAGACCTTTCTTTTCAGGCAAAGTGGAAGTCTGCTCTTAAACACTACGTTGACCCTACCAAATGCCTGCCAGCCACATTTAACACGCCGTTCCACCTCCCGGGCGGTATTCCCCTCCATGGAAATCCTCTGCCCAAGATATACAAAGCTGTCCACAATCTCCAAATCCCTTCCTAAAACTGAAATTCTTCTGTCCTGAGCGAAGTTATTGAACATAACCTGACTCTTTTTCAGGTATATTTTCAAGCCAAATGGTTCGCCAGCCCTTTGCAGTTCTTGTATGCGTCTTTGCAGCTCCTCTGGGTTTTGTGAAATAAGAATAATATCATCTGCAAATCTAAGATGGTTTAAGTTTGCACCATTGATCTTTACACCATCCTGCTCCCAATCCAGTTTACGGAATACTTCTTCAAGGCCAGCCGAGGAAAAGAATAGGCAATATTGCGTCACCCTGCCGTACACCTCGTTCTACATTAATTCCCACTTCAAGATCATCAAGGTGAATTGTGGTTGTAGCTCCATCATATATCGATTCTAATAGGTTTACATAGGCTCTCTCTACACCTTGGCTAAGCAGTGCATTCATTATCGCATGCTTTGAGATAGAATCAAATGCTTTTTCGTAGTCGATAAAAGCCAATCACAGTGGCATGGTGTATTCGTTGTGCCTTTCTATAGCCTGCTGTACAACCTGGATGTGATCCATTGTACTGAATCCACTTCTGAATCCTGCTTGTTCTCTTGGTTGTGCGTCATTCAGTTTTTTTAATATTCTTTTAGAAATTATCTTAGTGAAAACTTTGTACATTACTGATAGGAGGCTTATTGGAGGGTAGTTCTTTAAATCTTCCTGTGCTCCTTTTTTATGTAAAAGGATCACTTTTGCATTTTTCCATAAGTCAGGTACTTTTTGTTCTTTGAGGCATTTTGAGTATTATTTTGCCAGTGTTTTATGTAACCTCCGACCACCAGCTTTTAGCATTTCGACAGTTACACTATCCTTTCCTGGAGCCTTGCCGTTTTTCATCGATTCTATAGCATTTGTTACTTCCTCCACTAGGATATCTGGCATTTGTTCTTCCGTGGGTATTGTTGTCTTTGATTGGTTCTGATCTTCATATAACTGGGAATAAAATTTTCTGACAATCTCTAACATTTGGGTACGCGCCCTGCACACTGTGCCATCCTCACGCTTTAAAGCAAATATTTGCGTTCTTTTGTTTCTCAGCTTCTGTTTAGCTTTGTTAATTCCTTTGTTTTCTTCCAGGGTTTTTTGCACTAGCAGCATATTGAATCGGCGCGTGTCCTTTCTGATACGTTTTCTTATAGTTTTGCAGAGCTCAGTATACTCGACCCTGCCAAAAGGATTACCTGCATTTTTCATTGCTCGCCGTTTCTTCATTAAATCAATGGTCTCACTGGAGATTTTTGTTTGTTTCAGACATTTTTCTTCTGGTGCTATTGAAGCAGCCGTTTGAAGTACATTGTTAGCGATTTCTTCATATTGAACTGATATTTCCACCTCCTCTGGATCTTGTAACGCAGCAAACCGGTTTGACAAAGCAATCTCAAAATCGCTTCCTCTCTCCAGCAGTTTTCCAGAATCCACCTTGCCCTTCTTTGATCTTTGACCATTCTTTCGCGCTCTTTTCGACAGTCAATCCGAACCCTTGCTCGTACCATTCAGTGGTCACTTCCAACATTAAAATTGTTAAGGACAGTACAATTGGTAAATACTGTTTTATCGTTGGTCATGACGTAGTCAATTTCACTTGTGAGCCCAGATGGACTTTTCCATGTCCATTTTCTGGTGATATTTTTCTTATAGAATGAATTCATAATATATAGTTCTTGTCCTTCGGCAAAATTAACCAATCTGTCACCTCTCTTGTCTCGCTCACCAGTTTCATATGGGCCAGTTGCCTTTTCGTCAGTTCTTGTTGTTCCAATTCTGGCATTAAAATCACCCATCAGGATTTTGTATCTGCATTTCTCCTTGTATAAAAGCTGGGCCACATCATCATAAAATTCCTCAATTTTCTCATCCCTATGGCTTATATTTGGTGCATAAGCTTGGACGATTTGAAGCCTAAACTTTTTATTCAGCTGAATGACGCATTGGGCTAGTCGGTCGGATGTACTTTCAAATTTTACCAGACTGTCCTTCAGCTTTGGATTGATGAGGAATCCAATTCCGCCACATTCCGTACCTTGAGTACCATTTTCCGTACCTTGAGTGTAGAGTACGTGTCCAGTTGGTTCCAGTTTGATTAACTCTTCACCCTTTCTTCGTGTTTCACAGAGCCGAATAATATCCCAATGTATGTTGTCAAGTTAGATTAACAGTTCTTGCAATCGGGCCTTTGTTTTCATAGTCCGTATATTTAGCATTACAATATCAAAAGTCCAATGGCATATATATATATATATATATATATATATATATATATATATATATATATATATATATATATATATATATATATATGACATCTTCCAAACGACATCTTCTTCATTGCACCGAATGATGTCATTTGGAAAGCATTGTTGTAAGGTCTGATAGATTTTAAAAATGCATTTGATTTTACCTGTGTTCCATGGAGTAGCGATTTTAATAGCTCTGGAAATTGTCGCAAAGGTTCTAGTTTTATTTTGCCAGCTGAACAGCATAAACCTTCACATTCACCAATCCACTTTAATGCTTTACAATAACTACAAATTTTTGTCATTAAACTTCATTTTGATTCTTGTTTATAGTCAACTGTAGGATCATACCAAAAACCACAATTTATTTTTACTTTCCAACGAATTTTTAATTTCATACGTCGTAAATCTTCTTTCCTTTTTTGTTCTTTTTGTAATCTATTTTCCGTTTCATCTTGACTTTCACATGCACGCTTAGCTTTCATATACTTTGATTTAGACGTTACCAAATTTAATTTGGACTTTCCTTTTTTAGGCATTTATGACTACAACAAATAATTGGAAATAATGAAAAACTATTTTGATATTGACAACCGAAAATTCAATATAAAAAGTTGAAATAAATATCTTACTAATTTAATGCTGGAAAACTAATTTTTCGTTTTAATTTAATTATTCCACGCTTCCTTCTTTTCTTCTTTTTCTTCTTTAATTAATAAATATAAACATATACATATAGATATATATATATATATATATATATATATATATATATATATATATATATATATATATATATATATATATATATATATCTATGTTTTTTAATATAATTTTAAATCAGTTAATTGACATTTGGTAAAAATTTGTTTAGGTTAGAAAAAAACAAAGTTTTAGTGCTACAGAAAAATATAAATTTAATAGTTTAATTAATAGTTAATTTATTAAAATTAATAATAGTAGTTAATGTACATGATAATAATAATAATCAATAATAAGTTGATAAAAGCTGAAATTTTAAATTTAGCGTTTTTGATCATTAGCGCCCTCACAACCGCTTTAGGAGTTTGAACTCCGTTGCAGACGTTCTTAATTAGTCTTAATATAGCCCAAGAAAGAAAAAATGTATTTCAAACTTTAATAATAAGTTTATAAAAGCTATAAAATCAGATAATTAGCGATTCTCATCATTAACGCCCCCGCAACTAGTGTAGGGAGTCCAACACTCATATAAATATTAGCCTATCCATTAAGTACATGTATTTTCTACATGGATACCAAGTTTCAAGTCAATCGGATGCATGGTTCGGTAGTTATAACGGAACATTCGTAAAAACCACTGTAGATTTATATATTAGTATAAGTATAAGTATATATCATAAGTATATACTATCTACCATAAAATCTACCATCCGTGAAAATATTAGATGTAACATAGTAACCAAGATACAGGATGTTAAAGTTATAATTTTATCCAATTTTCGTCAATAACTTTCTTAAATAGTATATTTCTATTAATTAACGAAAAATTTGGTAGTGGGGTTTTTTTTAAGAAACGAAACGAACGAAAATTCCTATGTAAATTGTAGAGGGCGCTACCCGCAACACTTTTTTTCGTTTGAAAGGTCACAACTTTTTCGTGCCTTAGTGTATTCGCATTTTTAATGAAAATATTATTTTATCCACCTTTTTTAGATAAAAAAAGATATACCCTGTAAATGTCGCTCCGAGTTACCGTTTTCTAGATATCTGCGTTTAAATTGGTCATTGCATCCTTTAAATTGCGCTTTTGAAATATAAAATTTGTGTTTGCTTTCCCTTTTTTTGCCTTAGTTCTAGAGGAATGTTATCTAAATATTCGGATAAGGGAGTTTGAAAGAAAATTATGATATAGTTCGCCGTTTAAATTAGGTGGTAATTCGAATGGACCATTGAGTTATTACATAATCACCAATAAGATCACATCAAACGTTAATTTTTAGCTCGTGTTGGAAATGGCGTTCGGATACTAATAAGTGTGGATTTTCTAAATCTCAGGCATGTTTATTTCTAAAATTGAAAACACATCTACGTGTAAACGTTGCTTCGTCTATAAACAATATTTTTTTAAACATGGGGTCGACATTTTTCTGGGTACGACAGAAACGAGCAAATTCCAGTCTGTTTGGCAAATCAGCTTCCAATAGATTCTGTACAGGAGTGAAGTGAAATGGATACAGTCCCTCCTCGATAACAATTTTGCAAACGGTGGAGTTGCCTACCCCAACTCCCAGAGCATTGCGTCTTGTGTTTCCTTCAGGGTTTTCGGTTTCGCGAACCACAATTTATTCTTCCTAGTCGGTGGTTAGAGTCTTGGGACGACCTGCGGAATCTTGTTTCGGACGAAAAGAACCTGTTTCGCCCAGTCTGTCGTAGAGATTTTTGGAAATCTTAAAATTCGACTGTCTTCGTCATGGATACGTTTCCAAATATCTTCGTTGAGACCGGTGTCTCTTAAAATTTTCCTGCGCGTATATGCCTATCATATCTTGCATCTCTCCAATAGAAAACAATTTATACCTAGGCATTTTGTTCTTGACTTAATTGAAAATCTTTCAAAAACTATTTTACGGTAGTATCAAAATTATTATTATTATTATATAAAACTACTTTACCTAATTAAATACTCACACTATTAAGTATTAACAATCAATGCAAAAGTCGCATTGATGTATTTGTTTTAATCATAGCCTACCTACTTTAAAAAAAGTGTAACATTTCAAAAGCGCAATTTAAAAGGGTGTAATGAACAATTTAAACGCAGATATCTATAAAATGGCAACTGGGAGCGATATTTGCAAGGTATACCTTTTTTACGTAAAAAAAGATGTATTCGATTTGGATTAAGGTATCTAAAAAATCTGCAGTTTTGCTGTGTACCATTAAATAGCGGACACCCTGTATATCTATATATATATATATATATATATATATATATATATATATATATATATATATATATATATATATATATATATATATATATATATATATATATATATATATTTTTTAGATACCTTAATCCAAACGTTAATGGTAACCAAGATACAGGGTGTTAATGTTCTAATTTTATTTTCAATTTTTGTCAATAAATTTCTTAAAAACTAACTTTCTTGAACGAAATTTGGTAGTGGGGGGGTTTTTAAGAAATTTAAATGTCTCGAATTTTTTTTTGTAAATTGTAGAGGGCGCTGTTTGCGACACTTTTCTACGTTTGAAAAGTCACAACTTTTTTGCGCCTTACTGTATTCGAATTTTTAAAGAAATTATTATCAATTCATCTTTTTTTACGTAAAAAATGTATACCTTGCAAATATCGCTCCCAGTTGCCATTTTATAGATATCTGCGTTTAAATTGTTCATTGCACCCTTTTAAATTGCGCTTTTGAAATGTTACACTTTTTTTAAAGTAGGTAGGCTATGATTAAAACAAATACATCAATGCGACTTTTGCATTGATTGTTAATACTTAATAGTGTGAGTATTTAATTAGGTAAAGTAGTTTTATATAATAATAATAATAATTTTGATACTACCGTAAAATAGTTTTTGAAAGATTTTCAATTAAGTCAAGAACAAAATGCCTAGGTATAAATTGTTTTCTATTGGAGAGATGCAAGATATGATAGGCATATACGCGCAGGAAAATTTTAAGAGACACCGGTCTCAACGAAGATATTTGGAAACGTATCCATGACGAAGACAGTCGAATTTTAAGATTTCCAAAAATCTCTACGACAGACTGGGCGAAACACGTTCTTTTCGTCCGAAACAAGATTCCGCAGGTCGTCCCAAGACTCTAACCACCGACTAGGAAGAATAAATTGTGGTTCGCGAAACCGAAAACCCTGAAGGAAACACAAGACGCAATGCTCTGGGAGTTGGGGTAGGCAACTCCACCGTTTGCAAAATTGTTATCGAGGAGGGACTGTATCCATTTCACTTCACTCCTGTACAGAATCTATTGGAAGCTGATTTGCCAAACAGACTGGAATTTGCTCGTTTCTGTCGTACCCAGCAAAATGTCGACCCCATGTTTAAAAAAATATTGTTTATAGACGAAGCAACGTTTACACGTAGATGTGTTTTCAATTTTAGAAATAAACATGCCTGAGATTTAGAAAATCCACACTTATTAGTATCCGAACGCCATTTCCAACACGAGCTAAAAATTAACGTTTGATGTGATCTTATTGGTGATTATGTAATAACTCAATGGTCCATTCGAATTACCACCTAATTTAAACGGCGAACTATATCATAATTTTCTTTCAAACTCCCTTATCCGAATATTTAGATAACATTCCTCTAGAACTAAGGCAAAAAAAGGGAAAGCAAACACAAATTTTATATTTCAAAAGCGCAATTTAAAGGATGCAATGACCAATTTAAACGCAGATATCTAGAAAACGGTAACTCGGAGCGACATTTACAGGGTATATCTTTTTTTATCTAAAAAAGGTGGATAAAATAATATTTTCATTAAAAATGCGAATACACTAAGGCACGAAAAAGTTGTGACCTTTCAAACGAAAAAAAAGTGTTGCGGGTAGCGCCCTCTACAATTTACATAGGAATTTTCGTTCGTTTCGTTATATATATATATATATATATATATATATATATATATATATATATATATATATATATATATATATATATATATATATATATATATATATATATATATATATATATATATATATATATATATATATATATATATATATACAGAGCTACAGCCACAATTCACCTTGATGATCTTGAAGTGGGAATTAATATAGAACGAGGTGTACGGCAGGGTGACGCAATATCGCCTATTCTTTTCTCGGCTGGCCTTGAAGAAGTATTCCGTAAACTGGATTGGGAACAGGATGGGGTAAAGATCAATGGTGCAAACTTAAACCATCTTAGATTTGCAGATGATATTATTCTCATTTCACAAGACCCAGAGGAGCTGCACAGACGCATACAAGAACTGCAAAGGGCTGGCGAACCATTTGGCTTGAAAATAAACCTGAAAAAGAGTCAGGTTATGTTCAATAACTTCGCTCAGGACAGAAGAATTTCAGTTTTAGGAAGGGATTTAGAGATTGTGGACAGCTTTGTATATCTTGGGCAGAGGATTTCCATGGAGGGGAATACCGCCCGGGAGGTGGAACGGCGTGTTAAATGTGGCTGGCAGGCATTTGGTAGGCTCAACATAGTGTTTAAGAGCAGACTCCCACTTTGCCTGAAAAGAAAAGTATTCGATCAGTGCGTTCTAGCCGTTATGACATACGGAAGTGAAACCTGGACACTCACATCGCAATCAATTCAAAAACTTCGGGTGGCACAGAGGGGAATGGAAAGATGTATGCTTGGCATTACAAGACGAGACAGAAAGTCCTGCGCATGGATCAGGGAACAAACAAAAGTCTGTGACATCATTGGAAGAGCAAAACAGTTGAAATGGAGATGGGCAGGCCATATAGCGAGGCGATGGGACGACAGATGGACCAAGGCAATCCTGGAGTGGATACCGCTTGATCGCAAACGTCCGCGAAGAAGACCGAAAGCACGATGGACTGATGACATCGTTAAGTATATTGGACCCGAGTGGCAGAGGAAAGCCCAGGACCGTGAGGGTTGGAAGCATGCTGAAGAGGCCTTCATCCTGCAGTGGATCGATACGGGCTGATGATGATGATGATGATGATGATGATGATATATATATATATATATATATATATATATATATATATATATATATATATATATATATATATATATATATATATATATATATATATATATATACATATAGATACATATAGGTATATATATAATTATAAAATTATTTTGTAGTCACATCCACATCCAATTGTAAAATTTCCGAAACAAAAAAAAAAATTGTGGCATAAATATTTATAACTTTTATGTTATCGAAAAAACTTTTCTAAGAAAGTGGGAAACATTGAGAGATGGTTTTAATAGAGAGGTAAAAAAGAATAAGTCAATAAAGAGTGGCTCTACATCATCCAATACAATAAGAGACAGGATGTGTAACCTTTTGTACAAAATACTTTCTTCAAAATTACTTTTGTGGATATAGGATCCTATGGAAGACATTGTGACTCATCTACTTTTGAATGAGTCACAATGTCTTCCATAGGATCCTATATCCACAAAAGTAAACATGTAATTTGAGTCACAATGTTTTCCATAAGATCCTATATAGGATTTTCCATAGGAAATTAATTGTAATATTAAATTTTTTTCTGGTGTAGATATGTTTTCACCGACAACGAGTGCGGTTAATAGAACTGCAAGTCAACCACCGGTGTACGGCCAGCCTAAGTCTCATCCATAACTACAAAACGACGTTTAAAATCCATTTTATTCTTTCGAAAAAGATCCAAATGTTGGTTAGACAGTTTTACTCGAAGTTGTTTTTGATCAGAATTTAATGCGACACCTTGTACATAATTTTCTCAAGCCCAATTCCTTTTTCAAAATATGAAACACCCGTTCAGTTGAGATGTCCATGGCCTAGCAATTTCACCCAAAGTCAATTGTCTGTTATCAATAACCATATCATGAATAGAATTAATTATTTGTTCAGTAGTTGCACGTCCAGAACGAGGATCATCATCCAGGCTTGTACGACCCTGTTGAAACTCAACTGGCCACTTACAAAACTAGTGTTTTTGAAGGAGCAGACTCCCCGAATACATTTAGAATTTCACTATGAATTTCCATTGCCTTTAAATCTTTTTTACAAAGAATTTAATTACTGCACGATTTTCAATATTTTCCATTTTAAAAAGAACTCATACGTTTACTTTAAGTTGCTGTTTTTGTACGAATTAATTGACAGATCGATTTGAAACTTCACAGATGTTCATAAGAACAAAACTTCAAAATATAATAGATTATATAGTTCTTTTACTGCTCTATAGGTGTCGCTCCGCGAACTGTCCAATTAGCTTAATATTAAAGTAAATATGGGCCTCGCTAAAAAAGCGAGAAGTCGAAATAAATTTTTAAAAAATAAATCAAATGGTCATCATGTGTAATGGCCAAAGTTTTGCAAATATCATATGTGTGACCCAAAAACAAACAGAAAAACGAATACAAAAAATGGATAATATTTTTGCTCATAACTGTACAGTAATTAGTGTATTCGAGGTTTTGAAGAATCCTTTTATCACCTCTGTACCATTTGTTTTTAGCGATGAAACCAAAATTAATTTATTTAGTTCTGTCGGAAAATTGTATATGAGAAAACGCATTAATGAAGAATTCAATCCATTTAATACTTTTGAT
This sequence comes from Cosmopolites sordidus, assembly GCA_031761425.1. Taxonomy (NCBI): domain Eukaryota; kingdom Metazoa; phylum Arthropoda; class Insecta; order Coleoptera; family Curculionidae; genus Cosmopolites; species Cosmopolites sordidus. Next base: position 1,499,692 of record JARFXV010000508.1, read on the forward strand.
ACAGATTGAAGCATCATAGTAACATCAAAGTATGAGGTTGCTTTTCATATAACGGAATAGGTCCAATATTTTGGAAAAAAGACAATATGATAAAAGAAATTTACTTACGAATCTTACGAGACAATTATCCTTCCTCGCGCTTGAAAGAATATGCCTTTTCAGTGGATATACTTCAAGGCAATGCTCCTAAACATATGGCTTGTGTGGTGAAGCAATGGTTTGAAACGAAACATATTAGTGTTAGAGTGGCCTTCACAGTTCCTGGATATAAATCCGATCGAGAACCATCGGAAGAAGTTAAAACGTCTTGCTGCTTGTTTTTTTTTTATTTATAATGAAAATTATATTTTTTTATAAAATAGCTCATCAACGTATAATTGAAGTAACTGATTATATTCAGACTAATACTATGTATGCGGTTTAAATGCTTGTTACATTAATTTTGTCTTAGAAACAACGTAAAAATTAGTTTGAATTACATATATTAATAAGGCTGCGCCACTCTTATTTCGTTGGCCACCATTATCTCAACAGTCGCTCTGCTATCGGCCAACACATGGATATCATGGATTTTATTCATCATTTCCTCAGTAGTGACCTCCATCGAATGTCCTAAGCGTAGGAACGTCACTTGTGCTGGTTCGGTCACATCAAAACTCAATAAACCACGTACGAACCATGAAACGTAAAGTAGCAGATCCCCATAATGCTTTTTCTTAACATCTCTAGATTTGCACGATAGTTTTTCCACGCAAAAATGACTGTTTAATCAACATACGAAATTCACTTTTTTTCACGATAGCAAAAAATATTGAACTTACCTGTTTTCAAGGACTCAAAACGAAACAAAATGTCATATCGGCTAGAAATGCATGTAGCATTACTGGAAACGAAGCTATTTTTTAGAAATCCCGTCATTTTTGCGGCCGCACTTTCATCTATCGTCATATTTCCCGACACTATATAACTACATTAAATGAATACAGAACCATCCACTAATCTTGTAACCCTCGTGATTAGTGATTTATTTAAACTTACGAATTTTCATTTTGTAATGTTGAATTATTTAGAGATATCATTTATTACCAAAAATATTACTAAAATTTCCCCTACCCCCACCAATCGCCCTTCCCAAACAAGTCACGATGACAGATCATCGTAATTTGTTCACTCTGTGTTTTTAATTTATTATTTAAACTGGTAATATTTTTGTTAGTTTTTATGCTTTCTGAACAACAAAACATTTTACAAGCACCTCTTAAACACATTTGATTATTTAAAAGAAATAATTTTCGTTGTTTACATTTGCTTAACAATATATTCCATAAAAAAAAAAGTAGGATTTGACTTTCTGTTCTTCTTTTTTCCTTTCACGGCATCTGCTCCGCTGGAGTTATTTTAACATTTTTTTTTATTATTTTAGGTTCAAAATAATGTAGGACTGGCCAAAAGTTATGTTTATTTTCCTTATTAGTGCTGTATGTGTTTATAATATTCAAAGAAAAAGATTATTTATAAAAACAGAAAAAAAATAATAAACATATGTCGTAGTTAAAGAAAATTTGTGATTTCATGTTTTAAATGAATTTGTTGTGTTGATTGTTTACATTAATGCCACGTGGATTTCGAGATATATGAAGGCTCTGTGTATATATGTATATAATTGTAATTAAATAAATAAGAAAGAATAAATAATAAAGAGAGAAGAAAAACAATTAATATACAATACAACGTTTTGCACTGGGAAGAATAGAGCTATATTCAGAACATGGAATCTACCAGGGTCATTTGAAAAGTTCTCAGTCTGATAAAGTAAATGCAATTTTTGAGATTTTTTAAAACATTTTCAGCGTAGTTTCAACCTTGCGATTTTCTTAATACTTCCAGTATAACATGATTTGTTCAACTCTGCAAAATATGCGATAGGCTCAGCTTTGACATAATTTAAAGTGAATCTTCGTCCCGCAAATCGTTAATTCGGGTATGGAAAGAGGAGGTATTCGCGGTGAGACAAATCCGGTGAATAAGGCGCATGTGGAAACACTTTTGAGATATGGGTCTTGGAGTTTTTCAGCAACAACCTGAGACGTTGTGCAGGCAAAAGTTCCACTTTGATCAGATGTGAACATATAGCTTGAATAGCATCCTTTAATTAGCCCAGCAGTGAATAATACCCCCTGGTGATGGTCACTAAGTCACTCAAGTCACCCAAGTTTCAGATTCTTTACCAATAATTTTAACTGTATTTGATATTATTTTTAATACATTTTACTTTTAGGATTGGAAATAATTAATGCAAGATTAGGAACTACCTTAAACTACAATAATGTACTACCTTGTCTACCAAAAGATGAAAGAAATGATGGTTCTATATGTTTAGAGTGGATGGACAGAGCTAGACTTTACCTCCACTTATATAACTATCTGCATAGCATAAAATGTTACAACCTAAAGTGGATATCTCTCAACGAAAAGTTACCACCAACAGATTGTTTTGAAATGACTTCAGGCTTGCACTGGTAAGTCAAAATGACTACATACTACTTATACGCTAACATACTATGGTGTAACAAAAGTATTTACGTTTTTTTATATATGAAGGATTATACTACACTCCTCGGAGGTCTAATCCATCCTCAACTTTTTGCTCTGTCAAATAATAATCCTTTAGTTTTAAATAAAAGTAAAAAAGCACTTACTTTTGTTACGGTAAATCTAGTAATTTCCAGTTTATATCTAATGAAATAGGTATGGCGGTGGTCAAAGTCAAGAATCCGCATGGCCATTGGAGAAAGGTTACCACGATTTTCAACCTTTTATCACTGGAAATGTTGAGAATCACGAATGGGGTAAGGTATTTCAAACAATCTTTATATCACCAATATCAATATTTCTGTTCTGTTTTCATACTGTTCCCTTGAATAAGGTCAGTTTTTCAAACAGTTACAACAACTACTACAAAGAGATAAAAAGTAATCCAAAAGTGACGTAGTAGCACTGTATAATATGTAATGGACGTCTATTTCCAATGATTTATACTTCTGATGATGCTAACATGGTTAGTGCAATGGGCATCGAGAAGTTTAAAAAAGTGATTTGGTGCACACCAAAGCTTCCAATAGAAAAATTGATAAACAATTTTATTTAAGTAATGAAATTTTTCCATGTATGAGTAAAAAATTCTGATGTTTTTACTGTTGGTGTATGTTTCTTGTTGGTCTATTAAATTAGCAAACTTTTTTTCAGTGATAAAGCTAATGGCGAAATAGATGCATTTGTTAATAGAGTTATTAGGAAGTAATTAAGGTTAGTGTTTTTGGGTTGTACTGAGCAAATGGAACGAGTTAACCATTTTTCTTCAAGAACCACATAGAAAATTTGATGTTTGTGAATGCTGAGTGATACCAATCAATGTTAAGTGACTTTTATGACCAGAATTGACTCATATTGATGTCTCAAATGAAACACAACAAACACGATGGAAAAGAGAACAAAACCAGATAATCGGCGATGACAACATTAAAGTTGTGAATCTCGGAAGCAAACTAGCACAATAGTAACAAAACTAGTTACTCCTTTCAGTCTGACTTAAGATCCACACTTGTACAAAGGAACATGAAATTAACGCCTATAAAACACTCAGTCGTCCAATAAGGTACATATGGCTCCGAGACATGGACCATCACAAAGAAAACAGAAGCAATATTTGCAGGATTTGAAGAGGAATATTTAGAAGAATTTTTAGTGCTTTCAATGATAATGCAAAGTGGAGTATATAGTTGAACTTCGAACTTAAACCATTACATAAAGATATGGATATTGTAAACTACGGGAGGGTTCATCATCGGCGCGATGCGTGGTGAGAAGCCCAAAAGCCGAATTCCTATGAGAAACATGGAGGGACGAATATTGGGTAATAGAAAGAGAGATAAGCCAAATATATGGCAAGGGGCTGCTGAGGTAGTAGTATTAAAAACAACATTATGACATACACGTACCTGAACTACATTTATGGGAAGTAATCACCTTGTTGAACAATGTGATTATAATTAACAACGCTTGTGTAAATTCGGGAATTCGCAAAATAAAACTCGAACATTCAGACCAAACATCTATTTTATACTATCCCAAAACATTCTTCCTTTCCACCTTTCAGGCCCAACTTGGCCATAAACATGCTAAATAAATAAACAAAAGTAACCCATCCAACGCAGGGCGTGGAAAGGGTTTGCGAATACGTGAAAGAATGCGAGTTAATGTCCGTATCTTTCCTTTTAGTTCTTAACGCTTATTGTATACATTTGTAAAATTAGAGAATGAAGGCACTATAATGATAATGAGCAAAAGAATGGAGGCAGTAATTCAGACTGAAAATTGTTCACTTTGTCCGGATTTTGCTAACGTGTATATATTAAAAAAAGACTCATTAAATTTTATCAATTAATTAATTAATAATATTTTTCTTTTAGGTAATGTACTGAAACGTTATTTCATAAATTCTCGTGGTGCTGCCGTCATTGTAGATGAAAAAACACCTCTCTACGTATCATTAAGAGGCGATGTTAAGAAGGAATTTTGCATCAGCGCTAAATACGATGACTTTGCATTCGTAAATCGCTTTACCGTCACACCAGAACTGAACTACAGCATCTGCGTTGGTGCCAACATGTCGGATACTCATAGGCAACTAAGGTATTAGATCGTATAATATGAAATACAGACAAAATACAGAGGCCATAACCGTGCCTGGCGATGGTTGTTCTATATCCATTATCACATATCGCATGAAAAAAATCCTTTTTATTTCGCTTAAACAGTTCCAAACATTGCTCAGAATCATCAATACGTTGTTGTTTTTGGTAACACGGTACCCATAATGCTGATGTTTGGTGTAACCACCTCATTTGGACGTCCAGAGCGTTCAGCATCATCGGTGCTTATACGGCTACGTTTGAATTGAACATTCCAATTAATTATGGTTAATTTTCGTGGAGTAGAGTCTTAGTCTGGGTTTATCAAGCCATTTTTTTTTCTTTCACGTTATTTTTCTTTATCATAAAGCAATGCTTAATCAACACGCGAAATTTTGTTTCCATTGTTTTGAAAATAATAAAAGTAGCGTCAGTTAAAACACAACACCGAAACTACTAGACAGATAGTCATGAAATTATGACACATGAAGTTTGAAGGTTAGCATCATATATATATATATAATACTACTATATTGCTAATATCTGTAAGTGGAGGGGTCACGGACTAAGTGAGACAGCAAACGTCTGCTTCTATGTCTTTTTCTACTACTCGGTCCGTTGTCCGCAAATGTCGCGATAGATAAATCGAAAATTGGGTCTTCAGAATGCATTCCACCCGATGAATCCGAGAAGGATTTGAATGACATTATTTTCAAAACATAAAACCATTACTTGTTCTTCAAGATAAAATAATAATTACCTGTTTAGCACTTGTACCTCTTATAGCAAGAGATTTTAATATGATCAAAAAAATCTAATAGTCCTTTCAACTAACTAGTAAAGCGCAATATTTACGATTTTAGTGAACATATTTTATGGGACGGTCTCAAAAAGGAAGATGCCAGTATCATCGAGAGTTTACTAGCTGAACCTCTTTGGGAGATTACTTCAGATAATAAAGAAAACTTGAATGAAGGTAATACCTCGTCAGAGTAATCAGAGAAAAAAACAATATAACAATTCATTCTAAATATTATTTTTTTGGTTACAGTAACAGTGTCAAACTTTACCGAAGACGTTATAGCTTGGAGAAGTTTGAAGCAAGGACACGTTCTCATCAATGAGTTCTGGCAAAACCAAATTGGTGACTTCGAAGTGGATACCAACAGGTTTCCTACTCTGGATAAAACCATCGACGTGTTGACTAGGAGAGGTTTCAGAGTGGTGTTTTCAATTCAACCGTTCATTTCAACTGAGAGCTTTAACTTTGCTGAAGCAGTAAAGAAACGATTGTTGATTTCGGAAAGATTCAGCGACAGGAGGATACCAGCTTTGACTAGATACAAAACAGTCCAAAGTGCTGGTGTTTTGGATATGACCAACAACCGCACCATTCCATGGCTGTTGGATAAACTGAAGAATGTCATAAATAAATACAAGTTTAACGCATTTTTCCTGGATTTAGGATCAGCCTACGATATGCCCCATTATTACCAATGCGAAAAACCTCTTATAAACCCAGATCAATACAAAACTATCTTTGTAAACAGTATTCAAAACGCCATCGGCATCTTCGGTGTTAGCGATGCCATTGACAGACCTAGATCTCCCAGTTTTGTGACTTTGCCTAGGTTCGAATCTAGTTGGGATGGGTTGCAGAGAGTGATACCAACAATTTTAACTTACGGAATCATTGGGTAAGACACGTTCAATAAAATTTCTTCTTCACGTAGTACCACAGTCCATCAGTAATCCTTGACTTATTTTAACCTTCGCCTTCAAGCGAACCGATCTACTCTAGCCCCTTGCCAGTTTTTAATGTCCATTAGTTCTTCAGGACCTCTTCTTACGTTGTCTTTGATCTTCCTCTCTTTCTATTACCCCTTATTCGCCCCTCGATGATTTTCTTTCGTGTACAGTTTTCGGACATTCTCGTCACGCATCCCGCTCATGGGAGGTAATGAACCCTCACATAATCTACAATATCCAGATCTTTATATAATTGCTGGCAAAGTTATACCAGATCCTCCAAATTCCATTATCATTCACAGCACCAAACATTTTTCTGAATACTCTTCTTTCAAATACTGCAAGCATCTCTTTTTTTTTTACGAGGATCCACGTCTTGTGTTGAGATCTTCCCTTCATAATACGGTATCTCATAGGTCCTGTGATGTTTTCGTCAAGCTTATCATACGTAAATTCTCACAACTTTAATATTGTCATCGTAGATTATCCATTTCTGTTATCTTCTTGGATGATTTTTTTTCCATCATCTTTGTTTTGTCTAATTTATTTATAGTCCAGCTATTTTGGTTTTCACCTTTATTTTATCAAAGGTCTGTCTTAATATTCTTTTCAATCGTGTTGATATATTTAGAACATGCGCATATCCTACAATCAGTTTTTTGTTATCTATCACTTTTCCATTCACGTTTACCTCTGTTTCGCTAAACGACTGTTCAATACTGTTTTAAACATAACTGGTGCCAATCCATTCCACTGTCGCAAACCTCATTTCAAATTTTATCGTGATGTATTGTTACATTTTTCCTACTGCCTTGTAATTAAGCATCGTCATCCGGGTTAATCCAACGGGCTTAGCTGGTATTCCCATTTCATCTATGGCCTCGTATAATACTCCTCTTTATACTGCGGTCGTACGCCTGTTAGAAATCTATGAACATTTGGAATAAAGGAGTGTCGAATTCGGTTGTTTTCTCCATTACTTGTTTTACTATTAACCGTCCCTCTTCTAAACTCTGCCTGATATTCACCTAATCCTTCTTCGATATATGGTACTAGTTAGTGTGTCTTATTATGTTTGTTAGAGCATTATAAGTTGTGTAAAGTAATGATATGCCACGATAGTTCTCGCATTTCGGTTTAAGTGTATCAGAAAATACTGTGTGATATGAGAGTTACTATTTATGAATCCGGAATAATAAATAAAACCAAATATTTATCATTGCAAATGGTTTTATTGTTATAATATCAAAATATTCTCCGCGATGATCGGTACACTTTTGCATACGTTTGAACCAAGGTTCATAGCACGTTTTCCATTCCGGTTGAACTGTCTCTAAAACATGCATTTTGAACGCATCAACTGCTTCTGGCGTCGAAAATCGTTTATCTCGTAGTTCATTCTTCACAGATGGGAATAAAAAAAAATACTTCGGTGCCAAATCAGGACTGTACGGCAGATGACCCATCAATTCGATGTTTTCACCGGCCAATATTGAATTGTTTGGTCCGATGTATGCGAGATTCTCATGGTGAAGAATGATCCTGATCCAAAGACTTCTGGCAAATGACCGTTCTACGATTCTTTAGTGACACTGTAGCCACATGCCCATTTATCCCAAAAAAAACAGGTGACCATTTGCCTCGAAGTGCTTCTTGAACTTTTGTTGGGTTGGGCTCATTTTGAAAGACCCATACAGTCGACTACTGTTTACTTTCGAGCTCATACGCCTAGATCTAAGATTACCTGTGTAAATGTTATAGACAGCATTTATTTGAGCATTTCTTTGCACCAATTGACACGAACCTTTTTTTGGGGTATTGTCAAAGTATGCAGAATCCAACGCGCACAAATCTTTTTCACCGCTAAATGTTCCTGTAAAATCTTGTGTATGCTTGTCATATTAATGCCCAGGGATGCATCAATCTCACAGTATGTCACATGACGATGTTGCTTTATTCGCGTTGCAATTCGCACACAGTATCGATATTTTCTGACACAAGAATCGATTTTAGATGACCTAAACTCGTCCGTGAGGGAACGACGGTCACGATTGAATTTACTAAACCAGTGAGATAAACAATGTCAAACTTTTCAATGTATATGTCAGATGGCACCATTGTTGCCAATTTCGGATACATACATAACATCCCTCGTATTCACTTATCCCTTCTTCAATATATGGTATTATTGGTACTATTGTGTCTGATTACGTTTGCTAGAACATTATAAACTGTGCAAAGCAATCACATGTCACAATAGTTCTTCCATTTCAGTTTAAATGTATCAGAAGGTAATATTTTAAAACATTCTTTTAGGTATCCATTTATTATACCCGGAGCCGTTGGTGGTGACTATTCTTCAGTAGACACTATTATTGGTCAGGTAAATGGAACTATCCAAGGATTACCCGATCAAGAACTCTACATAAGATGGCTTCAGTTATCTGCTTTTTTACCTGTGGTTAGATTCAACAGATTACCTAACAGTTATGGAAATAAGAAAGTTCTGGGCAGTGCAATGAGTCTAGCTTTGCTAAGACAAAACAGAGTAAGCGATTGGTAGTATACAGTTTCTCTATATATTTTGAGATATTTAATATATTAAGGTTTAATACATTTCTAATATGATTAATATGTTAATCAATATGTTAAATGGCTTCAAGCAATAGTGCTTACATTGGCTTTAAGAGTGAATAGGGTTGATGCAAAAGTGTCTCCCTTTTTTTTAAGAAAAAACTGTGTTTACTAAAAATTAAATTTAATCAATATAGTCATTCTATTCGATGACTTTTCTCCATCTCTCCGGTAGCAGCATAATCCCGCGCTCATAGACATTCTGGCAAGATTTCTGGCCAAAGAAGTGATCGACGTAATTTTCAAGTCATCTAAAGAAATACATATTCAAAAAACAAGGAAAAATTTTCTCATGTGCCAGGTAAAAATTGCCCAATCAAACGTCAACAAGTGTCTTGCGAGACCGGTTTCTGGCCTTAAGCAATCGTCAGTCCGGCTTAAGTTGAACGTTCGAAAGCAACGGAAGGATTGACTAAGGAGTCTGACCATATATATCAACGTAGTTGGATGTAAAGCAGCATTTAATATCCAGCTTACACCATCCGGTAGTTCTACCAGTACTACCGTGTGAAACAGTAGTGGCCCATTCAGGTACCAGGGATGTGCTGTGGAGGAACTCGAGAATGACATATTAAGTAAATCTATTAAAAAGCCAGTAATATGGCTTAGATATGTTGATGATATTTTTGCTATATGGCAACATAGCGTTGATGATCTAAATAATGTTTTAACAAGATATAAAATCTCGAGAGCCTACAATTAAGTTTACTTTAGAAATGGAGAGGGAGAATAAATTGACATTTCTCGAAACTTTAATATTAAAACAAAACAACACATTAAAAACTACCGTTTACAGAAAACTGACAAATACAGATAGGTATCTCAATTTATTTTCCAATCACTCAAAACCAGTCAAAATAGGACTATTTAAAAGTTTATATGACAAAGCAAAACTTGTTTGCACCGACAGTGATACACTACAAAAAGAAACAAATCACATCAAAGACATTTTAATAAAAAAACAGTTACTCAAAAATTTCATAGATAAATCGTTTAAAACCTTTGATACCAGACAAGACACACAAGTTATTAATAACAACAATAATAATAACTCCCAAACAATTAACCTCAGTTCCTTACATCCGCATATTCTGACACAATCAAAAGAGAGGGAAATAAATACAACATAACGACATTTAAAACAAAAAATACTCTTAGACCTATATTAACAAAAACCAAACCAAACAACACGCAACAGAATACAAAAAATGTGGTTTATAAAATTCCCTGCGAATGTGACAAATATATAGGTGAGACATCTAGACCGTTAAATGTTAGAACAAAAAAAAAACACCTTAGAAAGGGCGATTTTAATAATTCTAGAATTTGTCAACACGCATGGGAATCGGGACATAAAATCAATTGGAATAATTCCAAAACGGTATTAAAAGAATCGGTAACAAAATATAGGAGATTAAAAGAAACCGCTATAATTAATTTAAATAAAAATAACTGTATTGCTATGCCTTCAGTAGATTTAAATTCAATATATTCAATTCAATTTATTTTTTTGAACGGGGAGAGAAACCCGCCGGGGGTTTTGAGGACGGGGTGAGAAGATCCTCCGAAACGTTAACGTTAAAGTTTGTATTTATTTTAGAACATTTTTATATTTTTTAAAATTGTTTTCTTTATGCAAATTTATTACAGAAAAGAATCACTGAGAAATTTGTCTCCGTTTGGTTTTTTGTTTTTACCCAATGATTATTTACATAAGAACAGATATTTTTGACATTTTTTGTTTTAGAACGTGGCGAAAACCCAAAAAAAAAAAATATATGAACACGCTACAATCATTCAGACATTACTACCTTAATATCAATCGATATCATCGATATGCTCGGCATATCGACACATATATATCACGGCATATATACACATATATTCACGGCATATCGACATCAAACGATATGCCGTGAATTTGTTTTTGCCCTGTTTCTTTTGAAAAGTCGAAAAAAGAAACAAATCCCTGTAGTTTTTGCATAACGGCAGTATCGCATAATAATATTCTATATAGATATCCTATAAACTTTGAGTATTCACAGTTATATGAAGAGCAAATGCCAGGTGGATGAAATTAAAAATGCTATAGAATCGATCAAAAATTGTAAGGGTTCAGGAAAGGACAATATAATTGAAATTGAAATGCTAAAAGCAGGTAATAAAACTTTACATAAAATACTAGCAAAATCATACTCAAAATGCCTCAAAGAACAAAAAGTACCCAACTTATAGAAAAATGCTCAAATGGTTGTTCTCATAAAAAAGGAGTACAGAGGAACTTAAAGAACTACCACTCATTAAGCGTCCTATAAGTAATGTGCAAAGTTTTCATGAAGATAATAGCTAAAAGAATCTTAAATAGACTGATTGATGCACAAACGAGTGTAAGCATGATTCAGAAGTGGATTAGTATAATGGATCACATCCAAGTTGTCCAACAGGCCATAGAAAGGCGTAAGTACTACACCATGTCAGCATTCTTAGCTTTTATTATCTGTAAAAAGGCATTTGTCTCTGTCTCAAAGCAAACTATAATGGATTGCTTAAGCAAGGTGTAGACAGAATCTATGTAAACCTACTGTGATGCATATATAATGAAACTATAATGACAGTTCACATGAATGATCTTGAATTATAATCAGTGTAGAAGGAGGTGTACGGTAGGTTGAGTTAATATCGCCTGTCCGTTTTCAACTTGTCTTGAAAATGTATTCCGGGAGTGGAGTACAAATCAATTGTGCATACCTAAACCATCTTAGATTCACAGATGATATTGTTCTCTTTTCACAAAACTCATATGAGCTACAAAAACACATACAAAAACTGCAAAGGACTGGACAACCATTTGGTTTGAGAAATCTGAAAAAGAGTCAAGTCATGTTCAATTAATTAGCTGAGGACAGGATAATTTCTGTTTTGAGGTTGTTGCATTTCATGTATCGTGGGCAGAGAATTTCAATGGAGGGTGATACCAGTAGATGAGACTACTTATTAAATGTGACTGGCAGGCTATATATTGTGATTAAGAACAAACTACCACTTTGTCTGAAGGGAAAAGTCTTTGATCAGTGCGTCCTGCTTGTTATGACATCTGGAAGTGAAACATGGACTCTCATATCGCAATCAGTTCAAAAACTTCGGATAGCACAAATGAAAAGGTGTATGCTCAGAACTAAAAGGCGAGACAGAAACCTGAGAGAAGAAACGAAAGTATGTGATATAATTGGAGGAGTAAACGAATTGAAATGTAGGGGGGCAGGCCATATAACGAGGCGATGTAACGATAGATGGACCAAAGTTTTTCTAGAATGGATACCGCTTGATGATAAACGCCTACGAAGAAGGCTGAAAACACGATGGACTAATGATATCATCAAGTATATTAAATCCGAATGGCAGGGGAAAGCTCAAGACCGCGCGAGTCGGAAACATGGTGAAGAGGTCTTCATCCTATAGTGGAGGCCTATCTGATAATATATTTAGAAGTCTAGCAAACATTATTTATATCTTATTTGTCAATCTATAATATATTAATTTGCAGTGACCACAATACGAAAGCTTTAAAATCGAAACCTTTACTGTTTATCCTTTAAATTGTATAGCTTACTGAAGTTCAGTAAGAACTCTAAAACTAAATTCGAAACTCCAATATTCTACAAAAAAGGCTGTAGATTACACTTCTGTTTCTTTCTACTTTTCTTATCTAGAACTGAATATGTCAACTCATTAATAATTATTATCTCAAAATATGTATATATGAGAGAACGCTGTATAACTAATTTATATCCATCCCTTCCGTATCAACAACTATTCTAGGTCACCCCAATATTAAAAAAATATGCCAGAGTTTCATTAAATCTGGGTCTGCCTATTATCAGACCACTGTGGATGTTGGACCCCAGCGATCCTTCGTGCCATGCTGTAATGGATGAATTTTCAGTTGGTGAAGATATCATCGTAGCACCAGTACTACAATATGGAGTTAGAGAAAGGGAAGTGTATCTGCCCGCAGGTATGAAACTTACAAGTATATAAAAAGTCCTCCAATAAGAATGTTAGAACATTAAAGTGGGTCGCAATGATAATTACAAGTAATAATCAAGTAATTGATATTTTACTTTACAGAATAACTAATAGCATTATGTTTTGTAAACAATGTCAATCAAAGGTCCCCTCTGTCGTCTGTATACGCGGCAGTCCCCCGATGCCGACATAATGGATACAGAAATCAAGTTGATTATATTTTGATAAGGTCTCGATGGCGAATGTCAATACAGAATGCTAATACCTTTCCCAGAGCTGAATGTGGAAGTGACCATCGTCTCTTATATTCAGATTTAATTTAAGTGAAAGTACCAGCCAAAAAGCCTATTGACAGACACTCATTTCACTGTCTAATGATGTGACATCTTCTGAACCTTGGCATAGAACACGAACCATTATTACTGAGTCCGTAGATGAAACAAATACAAGGACTTCGAAACACCAACATTGGATCACGACTCTTCCGAAAGGAAGAGCTCACATTTGAGTAATATTATTTTCAAAACATAATGTCATTATTACATTCTTCAAGATAAAATAAATATTTCTGGATGATGACGTATCATTGTGCCTACAACTTTTATTGAACAACTTTATATTGTCTCTCTCTCTCTCTCTCTATATATATAAATATATATATATATATCTATATCTCTATATATATATATATATATCTCTCTCTCTATATATATAAATATATATATATATATATATATATATATATATATTGGAATTGGGAGGCCCGATTGCAAGAACTGTTAATCGAACTTGACAACATACATTGGGATATTATTGGGCTCTGTGAAACACGAAGGAAGGGTGAAGAGTTAATCAAACTGGAACCAACTGGACACGTACTCTACACTCGAAGTACGGAAAATGGCCGATGTGGCGGAATTGGATTCCTCATCAATCGAAAGCTGAAGGACAGTGTGGTAAAATTTGATAGTACATCCGACCGATTAGCCCAATGCGTCATTCAGCTGAATAAAAAGTTTAGGCTTCAAATCGTCCAAGCTTATGCACCAACTATAAGCCATAAAGATGAGGAATTTTAAGGAACTGGTGAGCGAGGCAATAGAGGTGACAGATTGGTTGATTTTGCTGAAGGACAAGAACTATATATTTTGAATTCATCTGGGCTCACAAGCGAAATTGACTACATAATGACCAACGATAAAACAATATTTACCAATTGTACTGTCCTTAACAATTTTAATGTTGGAAGTGACCACCGAATTGTATGAGCAAGGGTTCGGATTGACTGTCGAAAAGAGCGCGAAAAAATGGTAAGATCAAAGAAGGGCAAGGTGGATTCTAGAAAACTGCTGGAGAGAGGAAGCGATTTTGAGATTGCTTTGTCAAACCGGTTTGCTGCATTACAAGATCCAGAGGACGTGGAAATATCAGTTCAATATGAAGAAATCGCCAACAATGTACTTCAAACGGCTGCTTCAATAGCACCAGAGGAAAAATGTCTCAAACAAACAAAAATCTCCAGTGAGACCATTGATTTAATGAAGAAACGGCGAGCAATGAGAAATGCAGGTAGACTTGGCAGGGTCGAGTACGACCCTTTTGGCAGGGTCGAGTACACTGAGCTCTGCAAAACTATAAGAAAACGTATCAGAGAGGACACGCGCCGATTAAATATGCAGCTAGTGCAAAAAACCCTGGAAGAAAACAAAGGAATTAACAAAGCTAAACAGAAGCTGAGAAACAAAAGAACGCAAATATATGCTTTAAAGCGTGAGGATGGCACAGTGTGCAGGACGCGTACCCAAATGTTAGAGATTGTCAGAAGGTTTTATTCCCAGTTATATAAAGATCAGAGCCAGTCAGGGACAGCAATACCCACGGAAGAACAATATATAATGCCAGATATCCTAGTGGAGGAAGTAACAAATGCTATAGAATTGATGAAGAACGGCAAGGCTCCAGGAAAGGATAGTGTAACTGTCGAAATGCTAAAAGCTGGTGGTCGGACGTTACATAAAACACTGGCAAAATTATACTCAAAATGCCTCAAAGAACAAAAAGTACCGGACTTATGGAAAAATGCAGAAGTGATCCTTTTACATAAAAAAGGAGCACAGGAAGATTTAAAGAACTACCGTCCAATAAGCCTCCTATCAGTGATGTACAAAGTTTTCACTAAGATAATTTCTAAAATCCATCTAATATCCATCTCAAAGCATGCGATAATGGATGCACTGCTTAGCCAAGGTGTAGAGAGAGCCTATGTAAACCTATTAGAATCGATATATGATGGAGCTACAGCCACAATTCACCTTGATGATCTTGAAGTGGGAATTAATATAGAACAGATGGACCAAGGCAATCCTGGAGTGGATACCGCTTGATCGCAAACGTCCGCGAAGAAGACCGAAAGCACGATGGATTGATGACATCGTTAAGTATATTGGACGACCCGAGTGGCAGAGGAAAGCCCAGGACCGTGAAGGTTGGAAGCATGCTGAACAGGCCTTCATCCTGCAGTGGATCGATGCGGGCTGATGATGATGATGATATATATATATATATATATATATATATATATATATATATATATATATATATATATATATATATATATATATATATATATATATATATATATATATATCCTTATATATATAGCCTTTATCCTGCAGTGGATCGACACGATATGTATATATATATATATATATATATATATATATATATATATATATATATATATATATATATATATATATATATATATATATATATATATATATATATATATATATATTTATTTTTATTTTTATATATATATATTTATATTTATATTTATATAGGCTTCAATAAACGCGCGCCATCTGGTTCTATTCTGCACGTTCACTCTTTTCAGTTCATCATATGAACTGAACCCAACCCTATATTGTTTAGTAAAATATTATTTGGTACTTCTTTACAGGTGTTTGGAAGGATGGGATTGATGGTAGTTTGAGGAAAGGGAGCAGATGGATACATGATTATCGGGTGGAAGAGGATCAAGTGGCCTTTTTTGAAAAAATGCCAGATGATACTAAATTCTAAATCTATAACAATAATTCTATGAATTCTATTGTTTACAAAATTACCAGACAGCCACGGTTTTCTTCAATTCTGTTATCTATAATACGATAAGAAAGTTTCTAAATGTCTCACCTTCATTACATTGTTAACAAATTTTCTATGGAGCATAGTGAATAGAAAACTAGTCAAATCCACAGAAGAAGATTTTTGAACATGTTATGTTAAAAAAAAATCAAATCAAACCATATATTTCGTTTACAATAAATTACATTTAATGTTTAACATTTACTGTATACATTAAATATACATTTAATGTATATTAAATGTTTCCTTTATAGAATTATTCCTTCACTAGTGACTGATTTCATATAGTTTCTACTTATATATATTTATATTGTACTATTGTGATATATAAAAAGCCTTATCTGGTGTAGTTAGTATTTTCTGAAATAATAATCGATATTTTTAATTTGAATTTTGTCTTATTTTGTAGAATAAGAAAGGCTAAGATATCTTCTCCCATGAACCGAATATATTCAACTCGAAAAGACTTACCACTAAACACCAAGTCCCTTTTTATATACCCCTAATCGCGTTTCGCTAGCCATGTTAACATCATCGGAAGATGATTCAATTATTAATATATTTAACACAATTCATAAGTCGAAAACATACTTCTATAAAATGGTGTGTTCTAGTATCCTTTAACGTATCGCTATTATTTCCGTGAAAAATAGAGAGATTGAATCATCCCCTGATGATGCTAGCATGGTTAATGAAATGCGCGTCCAGAAGCTAAAACAAATTATTTGGCGTCT
Source organism: Cosmopolites sordidus (assembly GCA_031761425.1). Classification (NCBI taxonomy): domain Eukaryota; kingdom Metazoa; phylum Arthropoda; class Insecta; order Coleoptera; family Curculionidae; genus Cosmopolites; species Cosmopolites sordidus. Next base: position 1,516,673 of record JARFXV010000508.1, read on the forward strand.
AATAGTAAATCTCTTTGAGTTTAGTTTAAGACCAAAGGTTCCATTAAAAGAACTGACTAACTATAGTGAGCAAAATAGTAAAAAATTGTGTAAAAATGAATAGAAAAATAGATGCGAAGAGATTGAAGTTTTTACAAAACGAATTTGCTGTTGTTACTTTAAGGCTGGTATTAACAGAAATACTATCAAATCATTTTTATATGCTCGATGATCTTACTCTCCTTTAAAAACTTTAGAATACGTAAAGAATATGATATTAACCGGAATTATAACCCTTACCCTAGAATCAAGCTATATGCGTGTTTTACTTTGCAGTTCAAATTATTCCCATTTCGATCCAATCCAAACCTCAAAAGCACTTTTTTTGAGCAGCAGCAATAGATTTGTTTAAAAATTTTCTCTATATCAAAAAAAAATAAAATAGATATAAAAGAGATTATTCATAATAAATCATTAAACTGCTGCGATGACAAAATTCTGACAAATGTTAAAATAAGGGGGGGATGCAGTGATATTCAACTTATGCCAACTATTTATCCAATGTTTATAAAACAAAGAAAAACCTCCAAAAATTGGGACAATGCTATTGTAATGTTGCTGTACAAAAAAGGGGATTAAATTAGCTTGAAGAACTATCCACTGGTTTATCTATGGCTAAGGTATACAAATTATTTACGACAGTTCTTAACAGATTTATAAGAATATTGGATCAATATCAACCATAGAAGGGTCTCAAAATGGTTGGTGATAGGGTCTGTGAAACTGTGTAGGATGCCGATATCTAGATTTTAATAAAATTCTGAGAAAAGTCTACAGTCTAATTAAGGCGCATCAATAATCATAGCTCCACTTTCTCTGTGTGTACCTTGCAGTACGTACATTAGGATGTACGGAGCACAGCTAACGGAGGTGGGTAAGGGTGAATCACCGGCACCTAAATTCCAGAACTCGTCGGTTAAAGTATGCTAACCCCTTTTAGAAGTGTTCCCGTTCCTCCAGGATAGGTGGGTTGGCTGTGAGCTTAGCAGTCCTATCCCGGAAAACAATTGTTGGTACGAAACCTGATGCTAGGTTTATAAATAGAGTAATAATACTAATTTTTATTTTTTTATACAATTGAAAATATAATTCTACACTGGCTCTTTCAGAGTTGTTGCCATGGAGACTATTTGTCTACTCATCATAGCAGTACTGAAACTTAGACACACTGGAATCGCCTTCAGCTGGTAGGTTACGACCGTGTCAGTGGTCTCCAAGGTATCAAACGACGTCTTTCGAGGTGCATTTTTAATCCTGGGAAATAGAAAAAGGCACGGGCGCTCAAGTCTGGTGAATAGGGGGGTTATGAAGCCACAATGATGTTTTTACTTGACAAAACTTCATCATTTTTACTTGACAATACCCAATTCATTGGTCAAAATCAGAAGTGTGAGTTAAATTCAACACTTTTCCGATCATTCTGACTGTCAACTAATGAACAGAACGCACAAGATCCTGGATTCTGTGTACATTTTTATCACTTCTTGCAGCGCAAGGTATTTTACTGCGAGGTTCGTCTTCAATCGAGTTTTCGCCTTCTGAGAATACCTTAAACCATCTGAAAACCTGGGCCCGTGACAAAACACTGTTTTCTTATGCCTTGAAATTGAAACTTTGCAAAACTAGTTCAAACTGGTACTGAAGACACTTTAGATGTTTACCTGCCACCCCTCCAAAGGGGAAGCCAAGAGTATTGCATAATCGAACGGTAGCACGCTGCGTACTTAGCTTCAGATTAGATTAAATCAATATATCGATCCGGTTGGAGGCAAAGGATGAAAAAAGTCAAGACTCAGTGACGGGCTATAGCATCACAGAAAGAAGAAGAAGAAGTAGAAGATCAAGAAGATTTTTATGTCATTCGTTCACTCGCAGAAAGCTTTCGCCACAAGTAAAAATTAGACAATTTTACAATCACTCTACAAGGAATGAATCTATCTACTTAAACATCCTTATATAGGATTTCCCTTCCTACTTCCAACTTTCTCTCTATCTTGGGTAATTTGTATCCATCTTAATCGAGCTTTATTTTTAAGACCGTTGGTCTATCTCATCTGAGGTTTTCCTCTCTTTGTTTTGTGTTCTCATATTCTCCACTGTAAGATCGTTTTATTTCTTCTGTCGGTCTTAAAGTATGGCAGGCATATTTCAGATATACAGATTTGATTACCAAAGTTGATAATCGAGTCTGTATATCTGTAATTAATTCTACTAGTTTGTAAAGAGTTCCTCAATGCGCTGAACACATCTGCTGAAACACATTGACATATGTGTTGAAACCTTTCCTATATTTATCCTATTCTCGTGATTGGTAGCTGTCAAATTTAGACGTTAATGTTTAACATTTAACTAAATGTTTTAGTTGTCCATGAAAAAAACAGAACTTTTTGTAATTGCTGTTGAAAACTTATATTTTGTTAAAAATGATCGTTAAATGATACAGGATTTTTTTTCTAAATAAAACTATATGAAAAGAACATATTTGGGCCAACTGTTTTGTTATCGATATTTCAAACGTCGCAATTATGTATGTATTTATGATAAAAAAACGGTTTTGACAAATCTTCTATGGCACACTCTACTATTGAGTGCCCTACGTGATTTAATGAAATTTGCCACAGTGGAAATAAGTTGTTGGTTAAATTGTTGTTGATTATTAACAATAAATCCAGAATCTGATTTACTTTGAAATTCTATTTCCTAAATTAAATGCATATAGTCCTGCTAAAACCGTTTTATATCATTCTAGATTTGGCGCGAATCAGGCAACTCTGATTGGTTCATTAGCTTTGGAGAAGTAATGGCATCCAGGGTTTTTTGACGTAACGTAAATGAAGAACAATTATATGGGGTATAAAAGGTATAAAACAAAGATGCTATATAAAAATTCGTTAAAAGTTCAACCAATTAAGAGACGAAGAATAGTAACGGTTTTTGGTGGTGGTATTAGGGATAAAAGCCGCTGCAATCCTGCATTTTACTACATTACCAATAATTTACCGTTTTAGAAATTCAGCAGTAATCTGGGTAAGTACTATAATGGTTACATGATATTTTTATAAAGCGTGCTTTATCCTGTATTTTTAACTTCCATATATTATTTGACCTACACTATTAACCCCCATGTTTTATTTATTTCTAATAAACGCAAGTCCATGAATTAATAAAATTTAAAATCCCGCCAAATTATCAACAAATTTCAAACCATAAATGTTTTATCAGGAGAAATTTGCATAAACTACATTTTTTGCTAAATTTAATGTAAATATTAAATGCAATATTTTCAAGTAAAGAAAAAAATCTTTATAAATGCAATTTAATAAAGATATGAAATGTTATATTTTTCTCCACAATTCCCTGCTGGTATGTCTAAGAATCCTGGTATTGTACTTTATGCTATACGTATATTATTAAATTGAATGTAGATATTAAATCTAACATTTTTATGTTAAGGAAAAAGTATTATTTTTAAGTGTATATGCAAGATAGTATATTTTTCACTACCTATCCGGAAATATATTATAGTTTTATTATCATTAATAATTCTACATCAAATAAGAAAATCAGTATTATTTGTTAATGCTGCGAAGAATTAATTTAATTATTTATTAAAAAAAAATTATTAAAATATATTTCCACGTTTGTCGAGTTACTCTTATTCCCCTGAGTTATGTTCGTTGCGCCATCTCGTGAAATATCGGTGAAATATACTTTAAAGCTTAGGTTATATCTAAATTTTTCCAAAAATATATTTTATTTTTGGTTTTATTCGCCGATCTTTCTGTGATAATTATGTGTGATAAGAAGTAATTATACATAGAACTTATTCTTTATTTATTATAACAATGGAAGATTCAGGACATACGCAGTGTCCTTCGAGAGGCCCTAGAATGCCTAAAAGGCAAAATAAAAGGTATTCACAATATTTTTCTATTGTTGATACTGCATTTTTTAAATTTTATTTTATATATCCTACGTATATTCTCAATCTAAGGTTTGGTGTAAATAAGAGTAAATTCAGCAAAAACAATTTGTGTATTGACGAACACATACAAGAAGCTACCCCAGAACATCTGAGGATTGAAATTGACAATATCATTAGAGACTTCTTGAACGATTCTGAAAATAGCGAATATATATTTCCCCCGGATTTAAATAATCTACAAAGGAAGTACATCCATTATAAAGTAAGATTTATATTCAGGACTTTTTAACCGATTCCCAATTTCCCGATTTGGGATTTTTAAAAATGCTTGCAGGCTCTGTTGATGAATCTAAAATCAAGGTCGCATGGTAAAGAACCCAACAGACAATTACACTTAACGAAGATGTCTAGACAAGTGGCCAGTCAATCTTTTCAAATAACAGTTTGCAATGAGATTATTCGAGAATTGAAGGACTTTGAGAAAATATATGGTATGTAGTAAAAATAGAGTTAATCAACTTCAATTTAAATGTTAACATTAATGTTACAATTTCAATGTTTACAATATTTACAATGTTTAAATCATTTCAATGTTAGAATTTCAATGATTGTGTAACATTTGATGTGTATAATGCTAACAGTAAACGAGAGCTTATTTATATGCCAATTTTTGAAACTTGTGAACCATGATGTGCTTTATCTTGGTTTAGTTTCTGTTACATATGATATTTGTGTGCTTTTGAGTGTAAGTCCTATTCTTATTTACATTTCCAACAAGCCATGGGTTACTAATATTTCTCGCTGGCAATTCTATCTTACCTTATATAGGCCATCAAATCCTTGGATCATTTATTTTGTAAAAAAAAAAGATAAAATGGAAAAGAAGTTTTTGAAAAAGTGATTTTTCTCAATTTTATTATTGGGACACTCGAATTTTTTTAATCTGATATTAATACAAACTATAAATGATCTTTAACAAAATTATACCATAATTAAAACAATATAGAGTTCAATACGCAATAAAGGTGATGATTTGGTAATTTTAATTTTATCTTGAAGTACAATTAATGGCATTTTCTTTTGAAAATAATGTAATTCTGATGTCCCCTTCAACTTCAATTAATTTATTGCAAGGAAAGTTTTCTGGACGTGTTATTTCGAAAAATGGTGATATTCACCAAGATCATGGTGTCCTTCATATCGTCAATAAATCACTAACAATTCTTGGCCTTAAATGGAATATTTAGGCCACCATTAAAAATGTTCCACGCGATTTGTGTCGCGAGTAGTGAAAATTGGGTCTCCAGAATTCATACCACATTTAGTTGACATTTGAACTACATTATTTTCCAAACGTGATGCCATTATTTGTTATTCAATAAAAATATTTAATACCGGGTTATCACTTGAAATGATAATTTTGAACGGGAAAAATTTTTTCAATACCCTAAGAAGCTTAGAAGAAAACTTCAAGTACTGTATCCAATATTATTTATGGTAGTCTGTAACCGCCTCTGCATTGATTCTACTAATTTTTTTGTTACATTACTTTATCTCAATTCTTCTACTTGAACCTTCTGTGTGAAACATTAAATTCGAGATTTAATGCATTAATAGCCTGATTAGATGATTGAATGAAAATGAATCATCTCCTGACGATGCTAACATGGTTAACGAAACATGCGCCGAGAAATTTAAAAAAGTGATTTAGTATTTTGTGGTAAATCTCTTCGAGTTTATTACTTGATATATTTGTCCATTTTGACAGTGACGCAGTTTTTAAAGAATTTATATTTCTACACTTGGTTTTCCTCACTTTTTGATTCACTAAATGATTTAAGTTTTCAACAGGATTGATATCTGGCGATTAGGTCAGTATAATCAATCTGACGTCCTAGTCTAGTTAATCTTTTGCAATCTGCACCGTTCTTCCGAACATTTTGGATCCCATCAATTATTACTACGTGTTTGATAATGTGTTTTACTTGTGTTTTACTATAGGAATGTTATTTCGAGAATCTAGAGTTATTTTTACATTAAACAGTGTAGCCGAAGCCTTGATTTCTTGGTTTTTTGCCTGATGAAACGTTTCTTCTGGGCCTCCCTCCCTCTATATCAGAAATTATGTAAATAATTTTTTCAGTCCTTGGCACGACTTTTACTTCGAAACAAGAAACAACATTGGCTACTCCTTGACCTAACATGAAGCTATTTTTTCTAGCAGAATTTAAAATTTTTCGCTGCTAAGTCTTCACATAGTCTTCTTGTCTAGGAGAAGAAAACCAATTATCAGTGCTATGTCGAACTAATTGTGTGTTTATATAAAAGAACTATTAGAAGAGTTATTGTATCGTTTAAATAAACAAATAGGTAGATACCAGTGGCGATATTCGTATTTCTAATATATCTTTTTTTTCTAATATTCTATATCTTGTATTTCTAATATTTATGGCTGTTAAAACAGCAATTGTAAGGTCCAGATTAGTACCTTTGGTGTGAAACACTAAATTCAAAGAAATAATACAATCAACTTTCAGTTTGATTTTTTTTTTTGGAAAATTAAAAGAAAAGTGGTAATGGGTTGTATGGGTAGGATAATGTATAGTTGCTACACTATACCACAAATGCTTAACGCAATGGCACATCGGAGAAATAAAGTCTTTTGGACATGCAGCTTCAGCATATTTCAGTTTTTTAGTTATTTTAGTTATTATAATATTTCAGTTTTCAGTTTCTGATGTATCAGAAGCACAGACAGTAAGATAAACCGAACCTGGTTCTATGAACATTAAATAAAGTCGTTAGATGCTTGAATTATTCAGGTGTTTATTATAGGAAATTTTACGAAGACGGATGTCATGGCCAAAAACACCTATATATTCCACCATCAGTGTAGACACCAGTTTGATTGAAACATATAAAATTAGCATATAAGAAGTTTTTATATATTTCATTATATATGTTTTTACATTTTTACATTATACAGTTTTTATATATATATATATATATATATATATATATATATATATATATATATATATATATATATATATATATATATATATATATATATAAAAACTGTATAATGTAAAAATGTAAAAACATATATAATGAAATATATAAAAACTTCTTATATGCTAATTTTATATGTTTCAATCAAACTGGTGTCTACACTGATGGTGGAATATATAGGTGTTTTTGGCCATGACATCCGTCTTGGATATATATATATATATATATATATATATATATATTGTCATATATATATATATATATATATATATATATATATATATATATATATATATATTGTCATATATATATATATATATATATATATATATATATATATATATATATATATATATTGTCATATATATATATATATATATATATATATATATATATATATATTGTCATATATATATATATATATATATATATATATATATATATATTGTCATATATATATATATATATATATATATATATATATATATATATATATATTGTCATATATATATATATATATATATATATATATATATATATATATATATATATATATATATATATATATATATATATATATATATATATATATATATATATATATATATATATGCCATTATATTTCAACTAATGGCGGAGTTGATAATTTCAACTGAGAATGGAAGAGCACAGTGTGGATAAGTTCTATATTGGACATTTGATGTTTTATGAGTTTGAAACCATAACAATACCATTAATGGTGTTGAAGAACGGTAATATTAATATTTTCGACTGTATAAAATATGCAAAACCAGTTAACTTTGATATGGATTTGTTGTTGGCTGAAATTGAAGCTGATACCAAATAAATCATCCAGGGATTAGCCACAAAGTTTAAAACTTCATAGTCTACAATACAGCAGTGATAAAAACAACTGGTGAAGTGCAACGGGTAGGAATAAGGGCGGTATATCAACTTTCAATTGTAAAGAAAATTCAAGTTTTAACCAAAGATTCTCTACTTCAACAAATGGTTACTGGACAAGAAAAATAGATTCTATGCACAATCCATCGAAGAAAAAATAATGCTTAACATCAACAACCAACTTGGCTCACTCCAAAACTAGGGCTTCACTCTAAAAAAGTGTTACTGTTAGTATGGTGGAATTTTACAGGAATTATTCACTATGGGGTTCTGAATCCTAATAAAACAAGTGCTGAATATTATTGTGCTCAGCTTGATAGACCAAACATGACTTTGATTCCAAAACGTTCAAGACTGATTAATCTAGAAGATGTTATTCTGCTGCATGACATTGCAAGATCGCATACTGCCAGAATTACAGTATTCTGATGCTGATCAGATTACCATCTTTTCAAATCTATGGAACATTTTCTTGGCGAAAAAAATTCTATTGCGACAGCGATCAGAATATTTGACTTCAATCAGGATTATATTGTAAATTAAACTTACATTAACTCTTAACTAAAATAAACATTTTTACAGTATCAGTAAACGACATGACTTATGGATATACCTAATAATTTTAGTTTTTTTTATTCTAATTCTATTATTCTAATTTTGGTATTTCAGACAACATAATACAACAACCACAAACATATCGAGCTATTAAAAGATTCGATAAGGTTTATAATCGTCTTCAGGACTCTGTTCCGTTTGTTCCTACACTACCCCAAACAGAAGAAGATGTGCATAATGCCAGAAAACTTTTACCTATTTATGAAAAACGCGAGGAAATCTTAAATACAATCCTTGAACATCAGGTATGAACATTTTGTGATAAATTTATGTAGCAGTCTCTAATGTTTCCACATTCCAGGTTATTATTATATCATCTGAAACAGGTTCAGGAAAGACTACACAAGTTCCTCAATACATAATGGAAAATTCAGTGTTTACAAATACACCTTGTAAAATTGTGTGTACACAACCTCGTAGAATTTCTACGTTAGCAGCTGCCGAACGTGTCGCGTATGAACGGGGCGAAAAAGTTGGTGGAAATGTGGGATATCATATTCGACTAGAGTCCAACAGCGGTGAGTATATATAAAATAGCGCATATTATGTTGATTATCATCATCATCATCATCATTCTAGATCAGTCACCAATGAATTTTACAGCATTTTGTTTTCTTTGTATAGTTCACTGTCTTTTTGGTTGAGTGGCCTCTAATCTACTTTCCTCCTTACATTGATTCTTCTTATTGTTGTAGCATGCTTGCTTTAATTTTTTTATTCAAATATTACTAGGGTGTAAAGTATTTACGTTTTTTCCCATTCTTTACAAATAAAGTATTATAGAGGTTTAATTCGATTTCATCATTTTGCTCCGACAAATAAAAATTCCTCCTTCAATATTATAGTGATTCCACTGGGAAATATTCAATTGATGATTTTTCAAGTAAATTTTAAGACATTTTTAAAAAGGCTTTTTTTTTAATGCAAGAGAGATTAGCAAAGTAGAGGGGGAAGGAAGATTAGCATGAATTTGGGCATGGGACATGTATTTTTAAGATACGGGAAGATCAGGTCGTCTACACACTCTCGTTCCTAGAATAGCACAGTAACTCAAGGGAATTGGGTGTTTTCCCACCAATAAGAAATTAGGAATATCTCACACTATCTGCCACAGCCTGTTAGTGACCCTCAAATATTTTATTCATTACAATTCCTTGAAAACATTGTTTGTTTTTAAACTACTGTTATTTTTCTATGATTTTTGACTCCATAAAATTATTTAATTATTTAAAACTGGAATAAAGGGAGGGAGAGTTTAAAAAAAAAAACGTTATTTTCAAATATTTTAAAGAATTATCTGATAAGTTCCATTTGATAATTCAGTCTCATGGGAAAGTTGCTGACTTCTTAGGACCTTGTGCCATTCTTACTTGGATACTGCTTCAAAATATTGCAATTAATTTGTTATCACTACTAGGTCTTTGTGAAACAGCTCCATGTTCACGTAATTTTCCAGCAGAATGGAATTTTCCGCTTACCAGTTTCTTGTTTCTCGGCATTTTCAATATCAGGCACAATATTTCACAATGAAATTTGACTTTTTATTATTTATAACCGTTGCTATATGACCCTTCAGTTCCTACGTGGAATATAGGGCTTCAATAAAAGCATGCCATCTGGTTCTATCCAGATCCAGAGCCTTGACCTCTTACCAGAATAGTTCTTCTCCAAGTCTGGGTGGGCCTTCTAATACTTCTTTTATCTTGCGGATACCAATCCAATGCAATTTTGGCTATACAGTTTTGTTTCCTGAGTGCATGCCCAAACCAATCCAACAAAGCTCTATCTCGTGTTCAATTTTTTTTTCGCTTCGAATCTTAGTCGGCCAGACTCTAGAGAGTATTTTCCACAAGCATTTATTTGTGAACATCTAAAGTTTATTTGTTATGGTCTTTGTTACCTCTATAAAGCAAGACCACCCTAACATTGGTGTTAGATATACGGAGTTGGTGCCACTGGTGCCAGAACTCTAAAAACTCTGAGCTTTTCATATTCTGCTTCTGACATCATGATCTGCACCTTATATTTTTTTTGTGAGATTGCCGTCCAAATATGTTAAACTCCACATGTTCTATGGATAATTAATTGGTTGAGGAAGAAGGGGATCAAATTTCAAGTGTTTATTCTCAGCGACTTGGTATTTGATTTACTCATTTTCAGGTCTATTTTCTGGGATTCTGTTGCAAGTTTGTTTATCATATATACCACATTGTTGTGTTGATGCTACATAAAGCATATGTGATCCATCAATCTAAAACAGGTTTCACTGGATGTCGGATTGACCTTCTTTGATATTTTTATAACCATTATAATTATTTATAACTTTTTATTTATATATTATATATATATTTAACACAGGTTTTTTTTATCTTTAAATTTTGTGTTGATTAATATTGGAAAATTACGTCAAGTCAATGTGAGCCATTAGTAGTAATGCAACTTTGTACTTTTTAACGCTTTTTCCATAAATTATGTCAACATATTGTTTCTGATGACCTCAGGTGAAACATCATTGTTTAACATGAGGTGTGTGTTGCGGCATCATCTTATTGGGTCCACTTATTCTCCACTCTCTACTCTGCGAAATGGGGCACTAAAAAGTTATGAATTATGTGCCTATAGTGTTCACCTTAGACTGTAACAGCATTTCCATTATCGTCATCAAAAAAATGTGGTCCAATGATGTTTTTGGCATGAATACCGCACCATACGGTAACTTTAACTGGATGTAGTGGCGACTGGAAGTGCTGGTCAGTCAGACCGCGTGCCATCGATCGAAACAGGTGATAGTCAGAGGGAGCAACGTCTGGTCATGCTGCAAAATCACTTTATCGTATCTTTCGCTGTATTGTTTGTTGAATTACTCCCAATGATCTTGCCCACTCTTCTTGACTTTGACATGACTCTTCATTAAGCAATGTACCATATTGTTTTTTTTGCCCAGAACAGGCTATTCTTATTATTAATTTTGCATAAAAAGTGTCAATTTAATGAAAGTGTTTTATGATGGCTTTACAGTATTCTAATCGCTTAATGTTGTCTGAAGGCACCAGATCTTGAACAATTTGAATTTTGTAGTGAAACATGTCCAAGTCGTTTCTCAAAATTCCGCTCAAACTACGCAGATCAATTTCAAATTGTACAACCACGTTGTCGAATCGATGTTTCTGGAGTCTCCTCCAAACCTGCAATATTTTCAATGTTTTGTAATGTTCATAAACTTCTGATATATGGCATATTCCCAACTGTTACGAGTTCTTGAGATTGCTTGAATAAACAATAAATTGTCCTTTTATGAGGCGCTGGACGATTAGGATATTTTGGCCTAAATTCACGTTGAGTTGTAATAATTGATTTTTTTTGTATGAAAAAGTGCAGAATGTTATGTTCAAAAAAGGGTTATTTTTTCTTTTATTTTTTGAATATTTTTGATAATGCCAAGAGCTCATTGCAATTTTTTGTGCATATCTGGTACCTGAATGAAGCCTGTAATGGAACATGAACAGTTTTACATTATTGTCCGTTACGAATCACGATATAGCGTGGGTTGCTTTTGAATGCTGCTTTACATACTGACCTATCTATCTATCTATATATATATATATATATATATATATATATATATATATATATATATATATATATATATATATATATATATATATATATATATATATATATATATATATATATATATTCCTTGTTTTTTGATTTTTTATGTAAATTACAACAATTTACAATCATGTCATTCAAAATTGGCGCCCATATGAAGGTCAAAGAAACAGAGGTCGACCATAAATGGGATGGGTGGATGACATAAAGAGGCACTGAGGATTGGCATGGGAAAAAACAGCACAGAACTCACAGAGATGGAGAGAATTAAAAGAGACCTACATTTGGAAATACCTGGATGAGTAAATAGGATAATGATGATGATGATGATGATGACAATTTCACTACATTATTTTAGTGTGAATTTATACATAATAAAATTATAATTCTGCACTACACAACAGCCAAACCCAAACTGTCACAATAGCATAACATGTGCCCCACCCATATTACAAAAATAAACATTGACACCAAATAAATAAATATAAATTCTAATGTTCACTTTTTTCACTCACTTTTTATTATTTTCAGGTCCACGCACTAACTTGCTGTATTGTACAGTTGGTGTTTTCTTAAGAAATTTAATGTGTGGAAACAAATGTTTGAGACACATTACTCACGTTATAGTCGATGAGATTCACGAACGAGATAAATTAAGCGATTTTTTGCTAATATGTCTAAAACAAAACTTACCGCTGTTCCCTCACTTAAAAGTTTGTGATATACGAATATTAAAAATCAATTGTTATTAAATGTTTGATTTTTAGGTGATTATCATGTCTGCCACCGTTGACACGACGAAATTTCTACAATACTTCGAAACAAGCGCCGTAATGAGTATACCAGGGCGTTTATTTTCGATAGATTCATTTTTTTTGGAGGAGATTCTTAGTATCATTCAGTTCTTTACTCCTCAAATGCGAACTGCCATGAACAAAATCGAACTAAAGCAACAGACTATGGCTCTTCCAAGTGAGATGCAAGCAAGTCAATTATCAGAAGATGATCAGAAAAATTTCGATTGCATTTTACAAGCTTACATGGATTTCAGGTAAAGAAATGCTTACACTAATATCCATAAGTGTTTGCCCATCCCTCAGAAATATAGAAATTGGTAAAATTCATAATGTATATGTATTGGGTTGTTCCATAAGTTTCCACTGTTTTTTTATTAGAAAGTTTTATTAAAAAACAACAATTATAACAACAAATTGATCAATTATATATTCTTGTCATTGTTTATGACCCACTCCCATCTCCCGACTAATATATTGATGCCGTTTCGCCAGAAATCGCCGGGTCTAGCCTCGAGGAAGTTGTTAAGGCAGTTTTTGAGGTCCTCATCGTTGTCGAAGTTTACTCCCCTCATCGCTTAGCGCAAGATCTGGGGGGCACGGTGGATGCGGAAAATTCTCCCATTCGAGATCATTCGGGGCCTCCTTGACGATATTTGCAGTGTGAGGTCGTGCATTGTCATGGAGTAAGATGACTAGGCCTCCCAGTGCCAATAAAAGTAGATTATGGTCTTCTTGGGATGGAGATTTTGCTCAACTCTCGGTTTGTAGAACAAGCAAAGGGCTTTCGAATGCATATATATACTTGGCCAAACAAAATAAAAATGAAGGAAAAACGTCTGGAACTTATGGAACATTCCAATATGTTTTTGCCTCCAGTCCAATTTATGTTTTTGCTTCTTAAGGTGTTATTGATGTTGTTGACTAAAGTCTTATTTATTCTTCCTCCTTTCCATCTTGATGTCTTAGATTCTTACACTTACTTTCGCCTACGAAGATCGTTTTTTATTTTATCAATCAATATCAAATTTATTTTAAATATTTTATGGGTGTTTTCAGTACGTTAGTACGTTTTAAATAATATTTATTTTAGCGACAATTATGATTACAAAGTTCATTATGAAGAAGCCACTGCTGATTTACTTCAACTGTTTATCTCTGAAAATGTTCCTGTTGATCAACAGCATTCGGAAAGAGGGTGGACTGCTCTAATGATCGCCAGTCATTTGGGCGATGTAGAGTTAGCTAGCAAATTGTGTACTATGGGTAAGGGCTTAATCACAATGATGTTATGAGTATAACACTGTTGGAATTTTAGGTGCCAATTTGGATATTTTCGATAAATTGGGAAGAACTGCGATTGATTATGCCAAGGCAGCTAATCAAGATAACATTTTGCAACTGATTCACTATGTTAAAAATCATAAAGTTAACAAGAAACACTCCAACACTAATGGTATGTGTTGTAACATTTAGAGTGGTCTAAAAACAGTTTTATTAACACTGTTAACATTATTTTTTCTTCTCTTCTCTCCAAATTTGACAAATTTTACTATTCTCTGGCTTTTTCTGTTCCCAATTCTGTATCATTCTAATCAAATCCTCTTCCTTCTGTTTAATCTTCACTGATATCTCTAATCATATCCACATGTGGGTGCTACCACATATTTGCTTTATTTTTCTAACAAATAGTCGCTCCTAAGACCACTGCACAGTTTTCAGAGTCTTTTTCACATACATAAAGCTCGCAAAAGAATAAAAAAAACAACACTTCTGGTTGATTTGCACTGATTCTCTCAATTCTCGTTAATTAAACAATAACCCAAATTTGATCCACCCCGTAATTTTCAGAATAGAGCGGACCGTCTGGCAAAAGAGACCATATCCTCTGGATTCCCTATCTTTAAAGTTTTAAAATCCCTTCTATCAGGGATTTTTCTATAATCTTAATCTTTGGAAAGCTGTCCAATCTTGATAACTTTCCTGAGATTTATATGACAAACTATATGAGCGCCTCTCTCACTATTGCTCTTGGAGTTTTCATCTCTGCTGTTCATAAAATGTTTTTGATTTTGTATCAGCTCTGGTCTCTACTACCATATGTTAGTACTGGTCTTACGCAAGTCTGCCTCTCCTCACGTCAATATCCTATGGATGGAGGCCCTGCTCTCTCCTGCTCACTTTGTGGATCCTCTTTAACAGTCTTCCATATACTCTCCTCCTGCCCTGTTCTATCCCCTGTTTGGGTAAGGCTCTGACTCCCACTCCATTGAAGGGTTCCTAAGAGAATTTGGATTTCTCCATAAACTTTAATCTTGAAGCTACTTCCGATCCTTGAAGCGACTGTCCATGTAGATCTGTATACTAAATATGTGTTATCTAATCTAATTCCCAATCCATTATTATTATTCATCCTACTAACATTGGAGAGTATTAACACCAAATAACGTCTAGAGCGTTGACGCGACTTAAAATAAATCAATTAATCATTGATTTCTCTGAATTTCAATGAATTAATTGATGATCCTGAATGTCTTACAGTAGAACTACACAATGTTCTTTCAGATTCTCAACATTTAATGCAGTTGTACGACATGACGACTCCTGACGATTTTATTGATTATGATTTGATAATAGCCTTAATCAAATACATACACGTCGGCTGTGAAGATGGATCCATATTAGTCTTTTTACCAGGTATGCATTATATTATACAGAGCCTTCATTTAATCCCGAAACTTAAGTGACTTATAAATGTGGACAACCAACACGACAAATTTATAATGATCAACTCGAAATCATTAATGATTTCGTGTTGTCATCAATTTTATCCATGTGGTTGATGCTTCGAAAGACGGACGTTTATGTTTTAAATCAACGATACATTTATTTGTATATATTTATGATTTATACATGAAATTATAAATCGATATTTTAACACAAAATCTCGAGTGTGTGTGTGTGTGTGTGTCATGAAATTGTAAGGTTTTATGTCATAGATCGAACGGAGAGTTTTCTAGGTTAAAATTGTACGGACAATTTCAGTTATCATATCAATTTAAGTTATATCAATCATCATATCAATTTTAAGAAATGTTAGGGAAGTAGCCAATGTATGAAATTGTTATGTTACCGATCAAAATTACTATTTTATCTACTTTATAAACATTGCTGTTGAGACCTATTTTTATATGATGAAAATGTTACTAAGCTGTGGGAATATACGGGTTTTTTAACAGTTACATTAGATATTTATTACAACCATATATTCTGTCAAAAAAGTACCGGGAATTGGTCAATAAAACAAAATCCGAAGCCTTCCGAAATAATACCCTTATGCCAACGAATAATCGAATTTTCAAAACATTTTTTAACCGCATTTTCCGGAATCGACCACTTTTGAATGCACTGTACCACTTTTATGCACGTGTTTTTGATAAAGTCGATTTATAAGATCGACCGTAGGCCCTCTGCAACATTTCCAGCAACTCGGCACACGAAAATTTAAGACAAATTGTTAATTCGATTTTGGTCTCTAGTGTCAAAATTATTCAGTATAGTCTGTCAAATCATCATGGCACGTTTACCATTAGAGTAACGCTGGCAAATTGTTGAGAATGTCGATGGCCAAAATGTAATTAGCCACCAAGGTCATGTGATTCAACGCCTTTAGATTACTTTCTTTGCGGTTGTTAAATTTTTGGTCTTTGCCGATAAACCAGCAACTATTGATGTCTTGGAAGCCAACATACTTCGGAGAATTGCGGACATGAGACCCCAGTTGCTTGAAAAAGTGGTCGGAAATTGGATTGACTGAATGTGTTTTATCAGAAGTAACCCCGGCGGTTTTCAAACCTGTCTGTACAACCTGTTGCCTTTATTAACTTTAGTTTTCCCAAAACTTAATACCGGTTTATATTCATACGGTTGACTCATTGAATTAATGTAAAATTAAGCTTTGTATAAAAACTTGACTTAGCTTGAGTTAAAACTTGACTTAATTTTGACCACAAAACTGAACTAATAAACGTTTCACAACACTTTCACTTTCCTTCAACAGGTTATGATGAAATAATGCAGTGCAACGATTATATCGAAAGTTCCGATATCAACAGCAACTCCTACAGGGTATTTTTTTTGCACAGCAGCATGAACATGAAAGATCAATGCGATGTTTTCAAAATGTTACCAAAGCAGAGAAAGATTATTTTAAGCACAAACATAGCTGAAACCAGCATTACCATAGAAGATGTTGTTTTCGTCATCGATGTAGGAAAAGCAAAAGAGAAAGTTTATGATTCTGTATGGTCCCTTATCATTTTATAGACTTGTGTTTGATCAATTTTTTTTGTAGTATAATAAATTGTCTTCTTTGCAAACACAGTGGATATCAAGGGCTTGTGCTAAACAACGTGAAGGACGAGCTGGCAGAGTAAAACATGGATGTTGTTTTAAGTTGTATTCCAGTCAGAGATACTGTTATATGGCAGAAGAACGAGTTCCTGAAATATTAAGGGTTTCTTTAGAGGTAGGTTTTATGTTTATGTACAGAGGTGGTCAATCAAATAAGTTTTCTTTTCAAATTCCTTTACCATAATCAATAATATATAACTAACCTGTTTATAAATATAACTGTCGCATTTTATTGCTGCTTATGGTGAAAAAATTGGAGTATAATATTTTTGAACGCATATATTGAGTACCAATTCTGATAAAGATATATGTTTTTTGTTAATACGGCAAGTTAGTCGGTTTTTTACTATATTAAAGAAAACCGAACCGCGCTGGACTGTTGAAGAACGCGTTTAATTTTAAAATTAAGCCAAAACAAATATTTTGCATTTATTACGAATGCAATCAAACTGTTTGATTGTCAGCAAGATTTAAAAGAATAATATGTGATCCAAAAACACCCAGAAAACAAGTCGATCAAGAAAAACGAGCATGCGGCTGTGTGTAATAGGACGTTGTCGTGCTGCAAAATCACTTTTCCGTGTCTTGTACCCCATTCTGGTCGGTTTTCGATTAATGCATCGTTCAGACTTGTTGATGGTAGCGAACAGTATTAACTGTTTCACCTGGTTTCAGAAGATTTTTTTACCTGGTTCTGATTCCACCAAATGCACAATATTGTCTTTCCAAAGTGATTCGGACTTGCCGTCGATATTAATGGGTGCCCTGGGTCACCCATGATTTGCATTTTAGGTTCTCGATATTTATCCATTTTTTGTCTTCAGTCACGATCATGCCGAGAAAGCAAAACTTTGACACCGTTTTTGGTGGTTCCATATCACCACATCCACATTCAAACAATGCTTACAATTCGGCATCTTCAATTTTTTTCGTTTGACCTGAACGTTTTTTGTCTTTTAAGCCGAAATCACCACTTTTGAATCGTCTAAACCAGGAGTCCCCGGACCCCTGAGAGTCTGCGAAATTATCCAAATATATGAATAAAAATAAAAATTACGAAGACATATAGAGGCTACGAAAGCGTGGCGTGGTCGACTCATTGTTTTTATTATTAACGGGTCCGTGGCGATCATAGTAGAATTTCTTAGGGGTCTGGCATTGAAAGAGGTTGGAAAACACTGGTTTTCCAACAACCTTTTCCTAAATCAACGCCCACACACGTCTTGCTTTTGGGATATTGTCACCGTAAGTTTCCACAAGTATACGACGACTTTCACTTGCGTTTTTCTTTTGATTTGACAAGAAAAACAGTAGGTTATTAGGGTTGAAGCTCGACTTGTTTACCACACCAAAAATATGACGCTAATTCAAAGTCTCTTAAACATCAATGGCATTTTAAAAGGTCCTGTCATAGCAACAGAATAACATAAGAGGTTAAACTGTGAACCGACTATAGTTTCCAGAGCTGTCTCTTAAAAATATTAAGGATCATTAACCGCCGCACCTGGCAAGCTTCAATAATTATATAGACCAAATTTTAGAGAGTTTCACTTTTTAGTTTTTTTATGATTTGCAATAAAGATTACTCTTATTTTTTGACCAGGTCATGTTTTCAAAAATATCTCATCAACGTATAATTATGAATAAAGTAATTTTTTATATTTAAACTATGTATAATGTATTATATTATTATGCATATGTACATTTTAAATGAAAAATGGTACTGTATAAATTTTTGAATAAAAATAAATAGTTTTTTTCTTTGATAAACTGAATCGTTTTCGGAAAAAGACTTATTTTTTCCCATAATGAGTAGCAAGTTTGATTTTTTTTTTGGACACAAATTCACAAGATTAAACTGATGTATAGCTGAACTTAACTGATTAATTGTATAACCCCTCTAGAGCATTAAGGAACCATAAATATAAACAAGTATGTCTAACGCCAAACATTTATTAATAATTGTTTTATACTCTCATCTACATCAATTAAACTTTTTTTGTTTTCTTATATATCTTGACTTGAAACAGTTTGATACAATGTTTACATACATTTTGACATTGAGTGCACATTACCCATTGTAATTATAAGTAATTATATTTTTGTACAGATTAAATAAAATAAATAATTTTTAAATTATTAAATTAAATTATTTTGCGTTTTAGGAATTGTGTTTGACTGCAAAGGTTGTTGCCAATAAATCAATGAATATTTACAATTTCTTAAGTTTAGCCCCAGATCCTCCTAGTTTGAACTCTATCAATGCATCCATTGAGAATTTGCAATCTTTGGGTGCTCTAGATAGTAGGGAAGAACTCACAAAGTAAGTAACCTTTCTTTATTAAAGGTAAATTTTATTAATAAAGAAAAAATAAATACATTTTATAAACTACAGTTGAATATTTTATATATCAGGTCCTTCCTCGGCCTTTTTTCAGCGTTAATTTTAGTTAACACTGAGTGAGAGAAGAAATCGTATTTAATACTGGGTGAGAGAAGAAAGAAACCGTTGTACTTGTTTTCGTAAAAACGTAATTAACAATGAAACTCTTCGTCTCGTTCTTTTGTTTGTATTATCAAAGCTCATAGCTTGTAGGAACCTGTCTAAGCGCGCTCGGGACGAATGATCCGTCTCACAAGCTCGGGCTGGTGGCGTGAGGTGCGCTGGCGGGCCATTTTAAAAGTGCGTGCAAGCGCAGGGCAGTGTTACGGTCCAGTTACACATCCGTTATTGACGATTTGTCATTTAATACAAAGACAGATAGATGATTCGTTTTTTTCACGATTCATAACAGTGAGAACACGCTCGTAGGAGTTTATAAGCCATTTAAAATAAAAACGATTCTTCATAATCCATGATATTAAAAAAAGGACGGCTGGTCGCTGTGTTAACCAACCGATGTAAAACTTTGATAAATATCGAAATTAACATAATGGAGCGAGAGGGTCGCAGCGTTTTTTTGCTTAACTTTTTGGCTATTTAGTGGGTCGCGACACTAAAAAGGTTGAGAAACGATGTTCTAGATTGTGTGGGGGTTCAGCGACTCTGATGGGCAGCACATGTGGCGAGAATGCCAGACAACTGAATACCAAGGAGAATCATGGAGGGATGAATAGAGGATAACAGAAAGAGAGGTAGACCAAAAACATGGTGACATGACAATATAAGAAAAGATGCATAAGACAACTGCACATCAAAAATTGGTAAGGCGCTGTTGGGATCTATCCGGTTAGAGGCGAAACTTGAGGGAGGCCAAGGTTTACTGATTGAAGAAGAATACACCTCTAGTACTTTTGGAAGAAGTACTCAAGTGCTTAAGCTGCCTTATTTTATTTATATTTACACTTTAATATTAACTTACCCACGTGGCACGATTCTATATTTTAATACTTTTTAATTTTAGATTGGGAGAATATCTAGCTCAACTTACATTGGAACCGAGACTAGGGAAAATGTTGATATACAGTTGTATTTTCAAGTGTTTAGAACCAATGCTGACACTCGCTGCAGCTATGGCACATAAGTAAAAATCTGTTCGGTCAATGAATAGCCCTACATTGTATTTGTTTCTTTCAGAGATCCGTTTCAACTACCCCCACAGGCGAATCTGAAAGTGGCAGCCTCAGCTAAAAGGCGCGAACTGATCGAAGGAGTTCCCAGTGATCACATCGTCTATTTGAAAGTTTTTCAGAGATGGCAGGTAAGAAGCGCGTAGAATGTTTTTCTTTTTAGATATTTCTATACAACACTATCCATTAACATTGAAGTACTCTTTTACTTAAAACTT
This sequence comes from Cosmopolites sordidus, assembly GCA_031761425.1. NCBI lineage: Eukaryota > Metazoa > Arthropoda > Insecta > Coleoptera > Curculionidae > Cosmopolites > Cosmopolites sordidus. Next base: position 1,537,774 of record JARFXV010000508.1, read on the forward strand.
ATCATTTTTTTTAATGATCGTAACGTATACGAGGGTGGTTTGAAAAGTTCTTAAGAAACAACACAGCAAATACAAGATTTTTGAGAAATTTTCTTTATATTTTTCAATGTGGTCACTTTGCAATTGAACACATTTAGACCAGCGACGTTCCAACTTTTTAATACCGATAATGGGTCAACCCGCTACCAGTATGACTTCAGCCATGGCTATTAGTTTCGATGGGACGTTGTTGAACAATCACGGGTTTTATACTGGCTGGAGCTAACTAATAATCTGCATGTTCTTTCGCATGCTGGGCACTTAAAATCGGAATTATACGTAATTGGTATACGCGGTCCAGCCTGATTGGCTTTTCACACCTGCCATTTGGCTGCGGCTTTTTAATGATTATCTTCCTCCTGGAAGTGCACAGCTCCGTATTTTTTCTCACGCCATTTGAGTCTCTCGTTTGCTGTCTTTTCCCATTCGGATACGCTTGACATTCTTCTTTAGAGACGATTTTATTACGTAATTATACGATATTTTTGGACATCTCAGATTTAATTTCTTGTTCTTTAATTCGTCATGTAGAGATCTACTTTGGCATCTTAGTGTCCTGCATCATTCGGAAATTACCTAACCATCGCAGCTGAGTTTTTATGATCTGAGATTCTATGCTCAAACTGTTGGCTCTTTTAAGTACCTCCATATTGGTCTGATAATCTTACCATTTTATTCTCAAGATTTTTCATGAGACAGCCTTGATTAAATATCTCGAATTTTATTTGCTTTCAATACAGGACCTTGAATTCAGCTCCATTAGGTGTCCGATATTAACACCAGCACATTTTATTCTAGGTATAATATCTTGCAGGCCAGCAGAGCAGAAAATTTCATTAGGACTTCCCTAATATGGGAAGCATGCTACTTCCAGTAATTAACCATTTGCAACATCTATTGTTTCTCTATCCCTATTTAGAGCGTTTATTGCAATATTTTCGTTTGTTTGTTCATTAATTTTAAGTTTGAACAGACCATAGGCCCCACTAAATAAGTCCAGCACGTTGCAAACGTACAGTCATCTCATTTTGCAGCTTCTCGACGCTAACCTCATTTCTTTTTGATTTAACTTTAAGTCGTATCAGGTTGATTAGGCTTCCATCCATTTTATTAGGTTGCTAAGAAAGTTATTGTGGTTTTTAACCATTAAATTGAAATGCACATCTTAGTTCAAACAAAACTTAATCGAAATAAAAATAATTATAGTCAACACACTTGCCAACGAGAAGTTTGTACCGGTTGCGTAAAATTCCGGAGTACTGGAGGCGACGAAGTCGTTGAAGGTAGTTTTTGCATTTCCTTGATTTTTAAAACATTTTTTGCTTAAAATTTTTTGCGAAAAAATGATAGTCGGTAGGTGAGACGTTGGGAGTTTTGTACCTCAACTCATGCAGGTTTTTGTCGCGTGGTCATTGGGACGTGCGGGCAAGCGTTATCATGTAGGAGAATTGGTTCTTTCTTGTTGACCAATGCCGGGCACATGCGCCGCATATATTGGTGCATTTCATCGATTGGATGGCAGTACTCTGCCCGGATTCAGGAATCACCATGACCTTAATGTGTTGAATATTTCGCACTGGAATCACTTTAGCGCTACGTCCTAGATAAATACGATCTGCGGTGCGTGCGAGGTGTTGCGTACGACGCGACAATCGCAACCTATAAAGTTGGGTCCATCCCAATAAAATTTTGCGTGTGTTGAATTTATTGGAACAATTTGTTTGAATTATCTGGCGAACAATAGTTGGTTCGTGTGCGTGCTGTGCGGCAACAATATTTGTGTGTGACTTTGTGATTCAGAGCGTCTACATTGCCGCGCATGCACTCCACATACAGCCCACACAACGCAAATTTGTATTGATGTGAACTCAGCTTAAAATCTCAACAGAATTATGTTGTCCGAACTGGAAAAGAAATTCGTACATTTGGCACGATTTTGCGTCACTGCATCGCACGATGTGTTTTGAAAATCATATTGTTTGTTTCTGTTCGCAGTTATCGTTGATATCGTGAGATGGAAGTATTAATTTCAGAGATTCAAAAACGAAATATATTATGGAACAAGCGGAACTTGCACTAAAGACGGTGGTGGTTGACAAGGAATGGTTCTTATCTAATTAAATTTATTCCGATATTAAATATTACAGCTAAATATAAATATAACTAAATTTTATTTGTGGAAAAATACTGAGAAAAAACTTGTACAATTTCAGCATCCCTTGGGAAACAGTTATTTGATTTTTATACATTTAAATTAGAAATTCTTTCATGTCTATTATTTTTCAGTGTAGTATTATGTAAAATACAAACTGATTTAACAATATGGCCGACATTTTCCAGTTTTTAGTTTCTATATGTTTTAATAAAATTCAAAATCTTGCAGCATTGATACCAAAGTCACATTCTACGGTAATTCTGGCACGTGAAAGTCAATATTTGAAGTATGAAACCGTAATATTTCCTTGAATCCGTCTTTTAGGATAAGACCTCATTAGGCAACTCTTCAAAGGGAAGGTTTCATCGCCAACAAAATAAAAGAGCATTCGGATCTGCATTTGGCAAGTCCATATTTTCTGGCAAATTAATGTTGCCATTCGTACGACTTTGGTAAATTGCTGAATTGGAAAATACATCTACAGCAGTATCCTTCCCATACGCACCCCACATCAATCATGAAATTCTTCGAAATTTAATGTGTCTCTGATAATACTCCTTTTTGTATTTTCTTTAAGAGTATTTTCCATTAATAATGTTCGTGGCTATTCCATCGAAGCTATGTTGGATTTTTCGTTGTCAAAAAGTTGAAATCGGATTAAACTTCTAAGGAATGAGGTACAATAATTTATTTATAAACAAAGCAAAAAACCCGAATATTTTTCTTACACCTTAATATATTTAGATAAATAAATAAATAACTATAATAATGAAATGACGTTTTTTATTCTCAGGAAGAAACAACCAGAGGTGGTTCAAGACAATTCTGTCGTGAATATTTTATTTCTGAATCCACAATGTTTTCGGTTTTGGAAACAAGGCGACAACTTTTAGGTAATTTTATATTGATTTCAACAAAAAGTATCACGCTTTTGTCTTTATTAACTGTTAAATTGATATTTTCTGTGCATTAAATGATTAGATTAGTTTTGTGTTTTATTTTTTTTTAGGTCAACTACGTGCAGTTGGTTTTGTTAACAACGCTCATTCACTGGACGAATTTAATGTAAATAGCGAATCGTGGGGTCTTGTTAAAGCCATAATGAGCGCTGCCTTTTTTCCCAATGTTGCTTTTCCTATAAAAAAAGGGGCTTGCCTGGGTGCAAAGTGAGTAATCCAAACTTTAAAGTATATGTACAATAAGTATATGTAAAAACATTGTAGTTGGCAAAACATCATTAATTTTTAGTCAAAGCTATGGTTTATCATTCTCGTAACTATTAAACTTATTGCAGTATGATCTACTATTTTAAAAGGTGTATCGAGAGTGTAGTTCTATTTTTCTGATCAACCAATTGGGGCCTCCGTCAGGGCGATAGCCTCACTCTATTTCTTTTCAATCTTATAATGGACGAAATTATACAGGAAGTGACAACAATGAATAAGGGGTACTGAGTGAATGACGAACCAATAACATTTTTGATTGCTCAAAATCGTTTAAACATCAAAGGCGTTTTGAAAGGTACTGTCGTGGCAACATGACATAAAAGATTAGACTGTGAATCGACCTCCAGCGCAATCTGAAAAGAAATAAGAATTAACAGCTACAACTGGTACTATTGAACACATTCGGCGAGACAAACTCACATTTTCATACAGCAATAACGATTATGTCTTAATTCACTCCCTGAAATAGAATTTTATGAATATTTACATCGAAAATTTTCACATCGAATATTTCAGGCTAACAAAAAAGTTTCTTTTTTTAAAGAGAAGAATCGTTTTTTTTTCCAGAAATGAGAAGAAAGTTTCTATTCACTATGCTAGTGTTTGCAACGAAAAAAAATACAGCAATTGGTGTTTTTACGATGAAATGGTGAAAAACAGAACCAATTTTATGATTAGAGGTGTCACGCTTTTCACTCCTTTGTCGGTAAGCAACAAGAATTACTTAATAATTCATTATGAAGTATACAGTGTGTTTACTAAATTTGAGGCTCTATAGATGGATGGTATTAAAAAAATTGTTTGCTTGAAAACATTTGAATTATTGTTTAGTGATCTACTTTCTACTGTATATACGGTGTAAGGGAAATAACTTTCCTAAATTTAACCAACGAATCTTTACATCATTTTAAGGAACACAAAGTTTCCTTAAAACAATTGGCAAGTGTTTATTCGTGTTTATTTTCGTGTTAACCCGCATCGTCGTGTTTATTTGCATCGAATTGAATTCAGATTTTTCTTTGATTGTTGGTCTTTTAAAGTATTATTTGAAAATTAATTATTCATTAGGTTTGTTTTGTTACAAAAAAAAAAACAACAAATTTACACATTGCCATTTAAGTCAAAGTTGAAATTACTAGCACTAATTTTGCACACCATAACACGTTTTAAACGATTCACGTCATATCAAAGTCTGCTACATTAGGGTCTATGCAACAAGTTAAAAAAGTCCTGGTGTATATCTAATCTGGTCAGTAGCAGCAAAAAAGACATTCTTAATATGAGCTTCTCCATACATACGGACTATATCGTGATATTCGCATACAGAATACATTTTTTATTTAAAATGGTACTTAATTACAGGCACTGACAAACTGCAATAATTTTTGCCGGCATTTTGATATAACATTCTTTGCCGTGAGGATCTTGTGACGTCACATCATTCTTGGCCGATGTAGGGCCAGATTCTTAATTAAAAAAATGTTTTAACAATGCTCATTCGTTTTTTTGTAGTTTGTTCGTCAGATAATGGCCAATTAATATTTGCCAAATATGCTTTTACACAAGTTTGTTTAAAAATGTAAATTTTTATCATAGCTTTTCGATTGGTGACTTTGAATTTTTTAATTTGCGGAAACCCTTACGTCTTTGACGTTTGTTGTACGGCATTTTTTTTTTTTTGGTGAATGATATGAAGAAAAATGTACAAAAGCACTTTCCCTTATATTCTGTATGTTGATTACTTTTGGATGCTGTTATAGAAGGTAGTTGCAATGGTCATTAATGTGTTGGTGAAGGTCATACTCTCATTGTGATGTTAAATAATTATAAAGGTGTTAGCTCTTGTGGAAACTAATTTATTGGTAGGATGGTGGCAGCAATAGTCCTAATGCGTGTAGAATTGGCAAATCGTCATTATTCATCCCAAGAAAATTATCTTCACTACTATAGACTGAATGGACATTTATTCTGGTCATTAAAACATTATCCGAAACAGAAAACCTTTGGAAGAAAGCAGTAAAAACAAGAAAGTTAAGTTTTAGGGTTAGATCAATAACTGAGAGGGCATTAATAACTGAGAAGGCTATTTAGCGACTAGACCGCGGTCATCGGCTACCAAAAACCCCGGTCAGTACAACCTTCGGGCTATCAACCCTTGGTTTGTGCTTAACCATAAGTATCTCGAGAAGCCCACCGACTGATGAGTAACCAACGTAGAACACCATTCAGAAGGTATCTGGCCTTACCCAGCCTTGAACTGGCGTGACTGAGTAGTACGGGAATAGTACCCGCTGCCACTTGACTGCCGTATCGTCAGGCTGGCGCATTAGACACCGCGGCTAACGTGGCCCCTAGTAAAATACATTCAGATCTATTTTGGTCGTTAAGCATCAGATATGTTGCGTTGGCAAAAGATCCTAGAGCACAATGGTGAATGGATTAATAATTGATGGAACTTATTTTGTATCTTTAATTCTATTTAATTGCATTATTTTCCAATGTAATGACACTTAACAACTTATCTTAATCTTAATCTAATTATAGAGTTTTCTAATAAGAGTGTAAGAGCTTTGAAATGTAATACCGGCAACACTGTTGGATATGTAAATGTCACTTATAGACTGCTAAAATACATTTGAATAAGGTAATAGCTAAAGTTCTTTGAAATAATAGGTCTGTTCTAGCGACGGTTTCAAATCGTCCGGAGTTTGGGTAGGCGAATGTTTGGGTCATCTGCCCAAACTCCGGACGGTTTGGGACTGTTTGAAATCGTTGCTAGAACAAACCTAATAATAATAATTTAATGTGAAGCTTGATTTTGTTTTTCACTTAAAAGTTTTTCTATACGTAGATCATCATTGCAAACACACAGAAGCAAAATATTTTCCAGTGATAATAGACGATTTCTATATTTAGTTTTTAAATCCACCATAGACGGGAAGCTTTTTTCACATAAGTAAGAAGTAGAGAAGGAGATCGAAGCTTCCGTCACTAGGCTTCCGTATTCACATCGTCGTATACGCCAGGACTTGTCTAATTCTTGAGTTAAAAACTCTAGTTGTAGAATTTTGTCGGCCGATATTTCAATAAGTTAGTTGTGAATCCCAATAGTTAATTCAGCAGCTGCAACATTTTCATCAAACGGATTGAGAGCCCATCTTTTTGACAAATTATTGTTACTATCTGAAAAATATTCCAGTAACTGAATTTTCTATTCGCGTAAATGCGTTTTCATGCTCTCCAACACTCAATCAATAACAGAATATTCTAAATTGAATTCGAAGTAAAAGTGAATGCATCAAAATTTCATTTTTCAAGCTGTGTAATCCAAATACCAAGGTTCTTGAATTGAAAAAAATGTTTTTCGGTTTTAGGTTGCCTTACTTTCTGGGGTTGACAGTGTTTACACATCGTCGCAATCAGTTAACCTAGATCACTGGCTGGAATTTATATTTGAGGATGCTGTATTGACAAAATTTCGTGCTGCAATCCAGAATTTGCTAAATGTAGCTATGATAAACCCGTGGCATACGTTTGATGACACCAATAAAGTAATCTAACTAAAAACATTTCTTCAATTGAGCCAAAATTTCGGTATTTTTAGGTTGTTTCTGAAACTCTGCAGAAAATAATGGACATCGAAGAGATACAATCTAAGCTACTTCAACCCTTAAATATTGGAACCAAACCGAAATTTATATATAAAGGTTCTCGTTCCCACGAGAGAAACTATCAACGCTACGAACAACCTCGTTCAAATTATTTTAGAGGACAAAGTAGAAGAGACGGTACTTTTTGTTTTACGTTTCTATCAATTACTTATTCCACTGTATTTTTTTTCAGATTGGATTCAGATTCACAGACAAGGCAGAACTCCAAAACGTTTCGTACCGCAAAACCATTATGTCCCGAGAACATCAACAGCAAGGAGAAATATCAGCTTTAATTCACCAAATCCCCAACAATACGATTCACGTCGTGGTATTTATTCTTTAAATATCTCTTGAAAATGTTTGAATTATCTAGAAATTTTGAGCGCTTTCAATATAGATTTATTCAAACGTTAAATGTGAAGCAAATAAAAAGTTTGTTCCAGTACAGTAACTGTTAAGTAATTAGTTGTAATGTATTTATGTATGTACATCTGTGCATTTTTACGGAATTGACTCCACCATTGAAGGTTCTTCTGATCTTTTTGTTGTGGTAGACTACTCCGCATCTATTTTCCGTTCGTTCTGTAGGGTGCTGTGTCATTACATCTTGCTCGCGGTCATCGTTTTAGTCTGTTATCCATCAGTCTCCAGTTGGTGATGATCAGCATAGTACTTTTCTGTTGCTTCCTGTACTCTTTTCTGTTGCTTCTTGTCCTTACAATCCAATTCTGTGTCCTTATGTAACATGCTTATCTTCTTTTTGATTTTGTGCTTATCCTCTTCATTGAGTAATTTTATGATTTTGTGATTCATTAGGTTTCGGTACCCTTCTCCTTTCTTCTTGGTCACTACATTGCCATTATTTTCCTCTTTTCTTCCCTCCTTATTTGGTTATCACTGCTGCTTTTGAGTTTTTTATCGTCATCTTTATTAGTCTTGGCACATATTTTAGTTTTGATACCTATTTTGGAACCTCATCCAGTATTTTGAATTTTTAATTCAGATCAATCGGATCGAAGGGAGAGCCACACCCTCTAATGCATTTCGTCAAAAAGAACCAGTTTTCATTAATTGAAATTGGTGCTGTTTGGACGAGATAATTCCTATCGTTATATTATCAAGTTGTAATTGCTTAACATAGTATAGAACAAAGTCAATAGATTATATTGTAGTGAGAAAAACTGAATGGAAAGAAATAAACGATGTAAGGGTAAAGAGGGGGTATGAAATTGATAATGACCACTATTTGCTGGAAACGGCAATTAAAATCAGGAACCAGGAAATGGATCACCCAACTGGACAAATAAATTTCTCGCAAGGAAGTAATCAAGGCATATAAATTGGGACAAAAGGACATAAAGAAGACATATCATGGAATATTGGAGAGGGAATGTGGAAGAAATGAGGAGATAGGTGAAGATATTGAAGCAGCAAGAAAAGCTTGTGGATATAGCAGAAATACTGGAAATCACAAAGGTACAGCTTGGTGGAACGAGATTAAGAAGATTTTATGGAAGAAGTACCTAGTAAGAAAAACACTGGAAAACCGTGAAAAATACAAAGAGCAGAATAATATTGTGAAGGTTATAGTCAAGGAAGCGAAAAGAGTGAGCTGGGACAAATTCGGACAACAAATGGAGAAGAGTAATTCAGAAAACATAAGGTTGTTTTACAGATCACCCAAAAATTTAAGAAATGACAAAGACATAATCCAGAAGCAGATAAATGACAAAGAAGGTAAACTATTGACGAATGATGAATGCATACTCGAAAGGTGGAGAGAGTACTTTCAAAACTTACTAAACCCAGACACCATTAACATGTTAAATAAACATGACGAAATAATAGATAATAAGAATCCAGAAAAAACAAGTGAATAACTGAAGAAGAACCAATAGAAACCATAGAAAAGGAAACTGGGAAAAGCACCTGGGGGCGACGAAATCACTCCGGAAATGCTGAAATACATGGGACCACATGCAAGAAATGCACTTTTGAAACTGTTTAAAAGTTGTGCACTTACGAAACTATATTAGAGAGTGGAAATTGACAATATACTATATGAGCAAAGCGGATTCAGGAAAAACCATTCTGTTCAGGACCATATTTTCACCCTTCAACAGATAATAGAAAAAGCGAGAGAGAAGAAGAGAACAGTATATCTATGTTTCATAGACACGGAAAAAGCTTTTGATTCAATAAAAAGAGAAACCATCAGCTTAGAGAAGAAAGCAGTCACTAAAAGTATGTTCCAAACCACAACAAACCAAATTAGATCTCACAATAGAGTATCTCTCCTTTTATCACAATGGAAGGAGTGAGACAAGGAGGAAGTCTGAGTCTGCTAATGTTTATAAACAAAATAGATGGAATAATCAAAATATGTAAGAATAAATTTAAGTTAAATTAGTTCTCATGGCAGAATCTGACACAATCTCTAGACATTGATGGAAATAAGACACAGACCATGATATTGACAAATAACCAAGAACATTGCAAGGAGAGAACAACAACCTTAAACAACATGGAAATCAAATACACCGAAAAGTACAACTACTTAGGTATGATTATTAATAATAGGGGGAACCAGGACTGGCGAAAACAGGGAGATTGCTCCAGTCACTTAACAGAGGTTTCTCAAACAACAAACAAATATCCAAAAGAACGAAATCAATAATATATAAAATGATATGTATCCCCACACTAACATATGGATGCGAAAATTGGATCTTGAATGGACTGCAAAAGAGTAGAGTAAAAGCGGCAGAAATGAGATATCTTCGTAATGTACAGGGAATAAAAAGAATAGACATGGTCAGGAATAGCTTAGTCAGGGACAACTTGGAAATACTAGCACTCATATCAAAAATAGAAGAGCAAAAACTGGGATGGTTCGGGCATCTAAACAGAATGGATCTAGACAGACAAACCAAGTAAGTTTGGGAAGCTAGAGCGATGGGAAAGAAAAAATGGGGAAGGCCGTGTAAGACATGGAATAAGGACATCACAGAAACAATTCAAAGAGGAGGCAAAAAAATGTCAGGAAGCAGTTAACCTTTCCAAGGAACGTAAATTTTGGGGAAACTTCATTAACACATGAAATGCAATTTTACCTCGACGTCTCTGGGTATTAAGAGGAAGGATTAAGTAAGTGAACAGTCACCAGCTAAACAGACTTAGATGTAAGTGGAACAATGGTAAATAAAGAAAAATATATATTAATATATGTAGATGACCTAAACATATTAACAAGATCGTAATGATCATGAAGTGAAATCTTTGAATGAAAAAAGTGAAAGCCAAAAGAACCACTCTAATATAAACAGAACAAAGGTGAAGGTAACGAGAACATAATAGAACTATTAGCGATAACAACATTGAAGTTGTGAAGGAATTATTTATCTGGGAAGCACATTAGAGGAAAATATCACAAGAGAAATCAAATCGTATTATGAAGGATAAGAACCCGAAAATCAAGATCTTTAAAACATTCATTCACCCAGTAGGCACTTATGGCTGCTTATGGACGAATAGGAGGTAATAGAAGGAGATCTAGATCAAAGACAGCGACAGGACAATGTAAAAACTGCTGCATATCATAAACTGATTGATGGGGCTGTTGGAGATCCATGGAAGCGAAGATTGCGGAGGTCTAGAATGTAGAACCAGAAGAAGAAGACGAAATTAATCGATCATAGATTACTTTTCATACCATTCTAAAAGAAGTTATATAAAAGTAATCAGTCATGTTTCCCAAATATTGTGCATCTGTAATATTAAGCTTCAAACAACCTTTGTACAAGTAACCTTGTAACAAATCAATTTTGTTTTGTGTAGCTGTAAAAAATGGAAGAATATACATTATCTTGTTTTGCTTACTTAAAGAAATAATCAGATCTGTGGCTCTACAATCCCGTACGAGTCTTAGCCTCCACAAGCTTGTTTTTCCAGCTATCCCACTCTTGGGCCGCTACTTTACAGTTATTCACTCCGATGTTACGAACATTATTCTGACGTCAGCCTCTCAGCGTAGCTGGGTTTCCCTTGTCTAATAGGCGTTTCGGTTAATAATATCGATTTCTTCGCAAAATGTTAGTGTTTGGTCGTTAGCTATTACTTTTTCCCATCTTTCTGTCAAAGAATGAATTCCGCGCTAAAAGAACTTTTGATTTTTTGAGGCCAACCGTTCATCAATCCAAATTTTCACTTCTTCGTAAGGATGTAATTGTTATTCTGAAAGTCCGTGCTGCATCGTTCGAAATAAATGGTAGGCCGAAGGGGCTAAGTCTGGTGAATGGTGGCGTGGGGTGGAACGTCTTATTTAACGTTTTCCCAATAGTTTTTTTACATATTTTGTAACATGGGGCTGAGCATTGCCATTTTAAAAAATTATTTTATCGTGTCTTTGGGCGTATTCTGATTGTTTTTCCTTCAATGCTCGGTTCAGTTTTATCAATTGTTGTTGATATTGATTGCCAGTAATCGTTTCAGCAGTTCACAGCTCCCCTACTATCAAACTAAGTACACAACAAATTCCTTCCATGTATATTGCTCACTGGTTATGATGTTGAAGGCTGGCCTAGGTCTATCCATGATTTTTGCGCTTTGGGTTGTCAACATTAATCCACTTTTCATCATCTGTCACAACTCAATGCAAACAACTTTTTCTTTTTTGTTTGGTAAGCAAAATTTCACAAGTGGTTTTTTGCCTTTTAATGTCTCTTAAATCATATGGAACCCATTTTCCTTCTTTCAGGATCTTCCCAATGCTTGTAAACGTTCGGAAATGGTGGATTGGGTAACATTCAATGCTTCTGCCAATTGTTTCAACATATTAGTTAATTCTTTATTCAATAATGCTTGCAAAACTGCATCTTCAAACTTTTTCGGCCGTTCTGGACGCTCCTTGTCTTTTATATTAATATCACCACTTTTAAAGTTTAAAATATTTTTTGGGTTAGAGCATGTTCATCATAAGCTTCAACCAATAATCGATAACCTTTGCTTCAAATGAAAAAAGGTTATTAAACTTCCCCACAAAACGTCTTTTTCTGGTACATAATTCGACATTTTCAAAGCTGTTTTTTTGCTCGATGACAATTAATAACGAACTGGTTTTTGATGGCATTTGCCCTGCAAAACGCGATAGACGTCATTAGTCTATACCAATACATGTATTAGTAACGCCATCTCTTAGCAAAATCGACATTATTAACTGACATCTATTACGTCTGTCTACCGGCGTTGCATTAAAGGCATTCTTAGTTTGGTTAGTATCATCCATTCTTACGAGGTGACCTGTCCATCGCAGACATGTGCATTTTATGTATGAGACGTTGTCCTGGTCTTTATATAGCGTGTAAAGTTCATGGTCACTTTCTCCATGTGATATTTTCACAAATTGACAAATAGATCATATAGGATTTTGACCATTTTTGGATATGGCCGATCCGTTACTTCCATATATTTGTAAAGGCCTGATTAGTGTTTTATAAATTTTCCTCTTTGAGAGATACATTCAAATTTTTGATTTAATGATTATTTGAAGTTCATAGTAGTATCAGTTCTTTAACTGTACGCGACTTGTAATCTCGATAGTCATGTTGTCCAGATTTATGGATGAACCCAAGTATTAGGATCCTCCTTGGAAGGTAGACGTGCCAAATATTTGATTACCAATCTTTTTATAGTAATTCGATCGAAATTACGTGCCAACCCAATATAGCAATACACAATACTTACTGATTTATACTTGACAACGCTCAAAGATTTCTAGATAACCCAAAACTAAGTCATCAAATAAATTCGTTTTGATTATCAGAAGAGGCTCCAACTGCAGCTATAGCATTGATGAGAGGTCTCCAAATATCCGAAGATAATCCAAGTACAAGTTCTGGAGGCGCATCATGTCAATCGGTGCAAACGTACAGTAATAACGGTAGGTCTGCTAGAAATCGGCGAAAAAAAAAAGCTAATTATTTTTAACTCACAGTCTGATATCCCTTAGACTTTATCCCTTAGACGATATCCCTTAGACTAATTTTAATACTCATCATTGAATTTTCATCTGACTATTCACCTGAAACAGTGATCATAAAAAACAATTATCATACTGAAACAGTGATCATAATTTTTATATTTGTAAGCATATAAAATAATAAAATATAATACTATTGCGTTGGTTTTCTATATTTTATGTTTGTCTGATATATCTTCCTGTTATGCTTTCCTGTGATATTCCTATTTAAACCACTATACATTGTCTTCCATTCGTTATCCTTCTCTTTCTAAGTTATAGTTCTAATAAATCTGCAGAAGAACCAGGCTGTTAAATGGATTCACCAAAGAGAGCAAACAAACTGACTGCTAGAAGAGTAAGATCAATATATACTAAGAGTGTAAGTAAAGTATTGAGACTGATTTTTTTTATGCAATTGAAATTACAAGTTTAGTTTGTTTCGTTCAAAGTAGTTTCCTTCAGAAGCTACAAAGCGCTGGACATGGGGTTTCCACTCTTCATAGGACTGGAATTGCTTTGCTGGTCTAATCAGCAACGCACTTACCAACATTAATGTTACAAAGACTCAAGTCTTGCGAATAAGAAGCTGCGGAGTTACAGTGATGTTGTTTACTTGCCAAAACCTCATTAATTAAAATAGTTGTGTGGCAAGGCCCATTGTCATGATACAGCACTCAGGTGTTCTTGATGTTCAGTACCACATGAATAATCCCCTGTTTTGAATCCTTTCAAGAACCCCTCTGTAAAAATGCTGTTTTACCGTTTGGCGTTGGGGCACAAATTTCTCATGGACGATCCCATTGTTATCAAATCAGTATGCTTTTGACTTTTAATTTGCCTATTTTGTTATATATATTTTTTTGGTAGTTCATTCGTGGCTCTGGCTCTTTTCCAGGTTGTATTAAAAAAAAAGTCTTGTCACTAGTAATGGCACGTTCCAGAAAATTATGTAATTTTCAATCCGATCCAAAAAGTCAAGACATGGTTCTTTCGAAGTACACGGAAGTTTTTTTCGAACCATTGTTGCGCAGATTTTATTTATTCCTGTGAACCAACTGTGTTTCATCACTTCTTGGAATTGAAGGCCTTCCACTGCGAGGTTCATCTTCAATAGAGTCTTGGCTCACTATAAATGTTTTCAGTAGTGGTATTATCCATTATTTCTGTTGGAGGCATTTTTTTCCGATATCTCAATTTTTTGAATTGCCCAATCCCGACTTCAATGTTACGTAACCCCGTTTCCAAAGGTTATCTAACCTCGTTTCTAAGGTTGCCTAATCCTGTGTCCAGAGTTGGCTACCCAGATCTCCAAGGTTGCCTATCTCCGTTTCTAAGGTTACCTATCGCTGTTTCTAAGGTTGCCTATCATGTTTTCTAAGGTTGCCTATCATCGTTTCTAAGGTTGCCTATCATCGTTTCCAAGGTTGCCTTTCATCATTTCCAAGGTTGCCTATCGTTTCTAAGATTTCCTGTGCCATTTTTTTTTTTTTTTGGTTGACACTTAACTTCAGTTATCGAAAACTGATGTTCGACGCGATGTGGCTTGCCTTCACCTGAAAACCTGAATCCTTGCCAAAACATTATTTTCCGTAGGCCTGTTGAAGTTTTGCAAATGTTTCCGACGCATTGTGCCCAAGTCTGAAACAAATAGACACTAGAAAAATCCGATTCGCGAAAAGAATAGCTATGGACCCCCGATTGACCCCAAACTGACACTGAAGAGCTATCAGATGTTAGCATACATTCCCTTTAAAAGGGAAGCCAACAGTGTTGCCATATCGAACGCTACTCCATCAGTCTCGTTACTTTATTTACAGACTTCGTATGTGCGTTGAGCGGCGAATCTCAATGAATGGCGAGACTGTTAATGTGATGCATAAGTTCTTGCATTTAATTGATTGAGTGAAGCTCCTGATATAAAACTTCGTATCATCTATTATTTTACCTACTACTAAATATTTTAGGAAAATTTAGAAAATCAAATGCTTTTGTAGCGAAAGCAACTGAAACGCGTAGAAACCACGAACCAGAACTAGTAAGATTAGCTGGTAAGCTCAACGTTCTACATCATCGGTGGTACATAAATTATTTAAGATGCTCCCCATTTCATCTGTTGAATAATTTTACTTGCGGTGAAAATTGATTATAATTCAACAATTCCGATAAGCAAAACTAATGGATAGAACCTGATAAAATGGAGGAAGTCGAGTATCCAAACCAACTGGCTCTCTAGGAAGACGTTGCTGGGGTCCCGTTGAATGTTGCAGAAATTTTTAAATAAATAAGAGTACAGTATTATGAATCCAACTACTTGTCTTAGACGGTTATATCATACTTAAAGGTTGTTTCCTTCTTACTTCGTTTCTTTCCTGTTTGTTTCTTACTGTTTATTTCCTTCTCACCCAATCAAGTTGGCTAAGACTGAAGGAAGCAGAGCATGTTGGGTATTAGTAGCTCCAATGAAAAGTCTATTTTTAAATGGAACAAGTCTACAAATGGTACCTAAAGTTAGGTGGATGACGATATCAACAATCACATTGAATACAAATAACGAATGAAATACAATATCATAACGGGTGGGCAAGTATCATGCTATTATTTTAAATATTTATAACCTTTAAAAGGAACAAGACAATTTTTTTTCTATAAATTTCGTATTAATTAATTTTTGAAAATTATGTTAATCAAATGTTTATCATTTTCTTACCTTTTTAACCCATTTTCCAGAACTATTGTCAACATATCTGGTGTTAATGCAGCTATTTCAGCACATGCTTTTTGATCTAAAAATCTTCATAAAAATAATCAGGAGCAGTCAAATCAATTTTGCATGAAAATTGTCAATTTGATGGAAGTAGTTTTTTGATAGGATTTGATAGGATAGGATGATAGGATAGGCACAAATTGCTCGAAGTCGAACATAGGCCTCATTCAGATATTTCCACGCTTCTCTATTTCCACACACACCACCACACACATCCATCGGGTAGATGGTGTTTCTCAACTTCTCTTGTCTAATCTCGGCGTCCATTCGATAACGTCCATCTCTCTCGCCACCTGGCCAACCCACCGTCACTGTGATTTACCTATATAGTCCACCTTAGTTCTGCAGATATCTTCGTTTCTGGCTTTATCTCTTGATAAAGTCAGAAACCTGGTGTCCATCCACTCTTCTATTTTACGTTATATGATGCGTAGTTTTTTTCTTTGCGGTTTTTATGAGGGTCAAAGTCAAGCAGATGCTTCATAAATTAGAACTGGCATGAGATATGTATGAAAAGTTTTTCGTTTTAGACCAATAGAGATATTTTTGTCTTTAAAGACGTGCCTGAGTTTACTATATGCTGCCCAACCCCAAAGTGTTCTTTCAGTTCTATCAAAGTTCGTCTTAGGAGTTTACATGTTTGATTTTCCCTGCCAATTCTAACCTCATGTCCCAGGTATGTATACTTTTCGACAAATTCAATTTCTTTGCGTTTTACGAGGGTTGCTATTTTTGTATCCCAAATAATAAATAAAAACAAATATTTATCAGCACCCAATAAATCATTGGGTGCCAAATCAGGACTGTACGGTGGTTGATCCATTAATTCAATGTTTTGGTCGGTCAAATTGTTCGTTGTTCGGTTCGATGTGTGTCGTTGTCATGGTGAAGAATGATCCTGCGGCGCTGGTTTTTCTTATTTCTTTAAATACTTCTGGCAAACAAATAGTTGTGTACCATTGAGAATTGACCGTTCTACGATTCTCTAGAGGTTCTGTAGCCATACGTCTATTTATCCCAAAAAAAAGCGATCATTTGCTTCGAAGTTTCTTGCGCGAACGACTTTTGTTCGGTTTGGCTCATTTTGAGAGGCTCATACAGTCGACTGCTGTTTACATTCGGGCTCATATGCATATATACAAGATTTGTCACCTGTGTAGATGTCATACACGACTTTTGACATACCGCGGTTGTATTTTTTTGAGCTTTTCTTTTTTTTGAGCGATTGTCAAATTATGCGACAACTAACGCGCACAAATATTTTTCATGGCTACATGTTCATGTAAAATCTCGTATGCTTGTTATACTAATGCCCAGGTATACCTCAATCTCACGGTGTGTCATGACGATCTTGCTTTATCAGTTCGCACACAGTATCGATGCTTTCGGGCACAACAACAACCTTTTTTTAAATTCGCCCGTGAGCGAACGACGGCCACGATTAAATTCACTAAACCAGTGATGTTGATCGATACACTGCTGTTGAGATAATCTACATCGAAAGTTGTAGTAAATCATGGCACGAAAATTCTCACGAGTTAATTCTATTTTTTGGTTGAGGTGAAATTTTCAAGTCACTAAACACAAATACGTTCTGAGTACGTATACAGTCAACAATGTCAAACTTTACGATGTATATATCAGATGGCGCCTAGTCACTCCATTGTTGCCAATTCCGGATACATAAATAGTAACCCTAAAGTTCGTAAATATTTTACATTGCTGTAATTTATATTCAAGCCGACCATGTGCATCGGGCTCTGCAGTTCTTGTAGCATTTCCTTGACCTCTTCTAGATCAAGGAATGTTATTATCGCTATATTGTTCGCGAAGTGGAGAGTCGATGTATTTTAATACCTCCAGTTTCTTTATACCTCCAGTATCTTTCCAGTTAATAGTTTTAAAACCGTGTACTGCAACAGTTTTGGTGACTTGTCGGACTCCGCATTTGATACGTATCTGCTGGCTTTATGAATCTGTATAGAAGTTGTTGCGTGTTTGTAGATATATATATAATATTTGGTTACTGATAATCAATTCTACATTTTTTTAGACTTTTTATAATTGCATTCATTTCTACAGTTTTGAACGTTTTTTGAAATTCTGCAGATGTTAACACGATGGGTCTAATATTCTACATATTAGCATGACATTATAGTCTTCTAATTGCTTATTATTGTCTGTAGACAACCGGCCTTGAATAATTTTAATCATCTACGCAAATGACTTCTTAAAAATCGGAATAACCTGGGTGATTAATAATAATGCATCACGTCGTCAAATCGATGTTTCTGGAGATTTTCACACTTTGATCTACAAGTGCAATATTTGCAGCGCTTTACAGTATTCTTGGATGATATGATCCGGGGTATATCACTCACTATGTCCTTCTGACGCGGGACATATCTCCAACTATGCCGAATATGATTTTGTTTAATGTAACTCGCGACAATTTAACTGCGTTCTTTCAGCGTGTATTTATCCACAATAAAACTTGCACGTCTACACTGCACAACAGCCAGACACAAACTATCATAAATATCACGAAAAAGAAATGACGCCAAAACAAAATGTAGCGTGATCTTGCCCCACTGACCCTCCAGAACATAAACCACACTAAATAAAGATTTAGGGTGGTTTATGTTCTGGAGGGTCAGTACTGTTACTGTCAAATTCTGAAATCATGTCTGACTTCAGTAGTCTAAATCGGAGTATATGGATCTGGATGACCTGTGGTTTCAACAGGATGGTGTGTATGGACATTCTTACTGAAAGTGAGGTTTGTTGGTTGTTGAATCGCAATGAAGGTTGGCCCCCGAGAAACTGTATAAGGCAGGGGGCTATATTAATGGAGATATTTGCTATTTTTTTTGGGTTTTTTCGCCACGATCTAAAACTCAAAAATATCTGTTCTTATGTAAATAAAGAATCACCGGGTAAAAAACGAAAACAAAACGGAAATAAATTTCTCAGTGATTCTTTTTCTGTAATAAATTTGTCTGAAGAATAAGAATTTAAAAAAATACACACCTTTTTAAAAGCAAATATAAACTTTTGAACGTTAATGTTCCGGGAGGTTTTCTCTCCTTTTCAAAACGAATCTAAAAAATAATTTATCTTAATTTATATATAATACTGTAAAGATATATAAAGATTTGATTTAAAGTAAAGTTTTGGGGTTAGAGGCGCATCAGCAACTGAGAATGCTGAACGTTAATGTTTCGGGAGGCCTTCTCCCGTTTTCAAAACGAATCTAAAAATAATTTATATTAATTTATATATAATACTGTAAAGATGTATAAACATTTCATATAAAGTAAAGTTTTGGTGTTAGAGGTGTATCAAAAACTGAGAAGGCTATTTAGTGACTGGACCTACAGCTTAACGTGGGTTTTGAACCACGGTCATCAGCTATCGAAAACCCCGGTCAGCACTACCCTCGGGCTATCAACCCTTGGTTTTGTGCTTAATCGAAAGTATCTCGAGAAGCCTACCGACTGGCGAGTGTCCAACGTAGAAAACCTCGCGGAAGGCATCCGGCCTTACCCAGCCTCGAACTGGCGTGACTGGGGGTGATTCCTTGTCAGATGTTACAGTCTTACCTAGGAACATTCACAAGAATTGTAGAAAAACTTTTTTGCCTAATGCGGGAATCGAATCCACTCCACATTAACTTCCATATCACAAGGCTGCCGCCTTAGACACCACAGCTAATGTGGCTCCTTGTATTGCTCAACATGCAATCGAATATGACCACAATATAGATATTACAAATTTAAGACTGGTAAAAATTGTAAATAACAATAGAGATTTATATGAAAAAAATTATTAAAGATATCAAATTTATCAAAGATATCAAATTTATTAAAGAAAAAGAATCAGTGAGAAATTTGTCTCCGTTTTGTTTTTTACCCAGTGATATTTTGTTACATAAGAACAAATATTTTTGATATTTTTTTGAGTTTTAGATCGTGGCGAAAAACCCAAAAAAAAACATATGAACACGCCACGATCACTTGGACAATGTTTGCTATTTAACAATGATGAAAATTAAAAGATAACAAAGACTTAGTGAAAGGTTCTATATTACGATAATCTTCAGTGCTAAACTTTATTTGGGATTTATTTATTTTCTTGATGCTCTGACTGATATCATTTTATGTAATATGTAAAGGAGTAAACTGTTTCTATTTACTGATCTTTTCTCAGTTTTCACTGTCTTTCATGCTGTCCAAGGTCTGAAGGTACCTTTGGCATTAATTTGATGAAATCATTTTTTTTTATAATATGTAAATTTGAAGGTTTTGTAAATACAAACAAGCAAGGAAGGAAAATAGTGAAGAAATACGTAAATCCTAGTTACCATTGCGATGAACAGAATGCTTCTAACGAACAACTATTGAAAAATCGTTCTACTGACTTGCTTGGTAAGTTTTATGAGATCCACAACGTTCAGAAATAATTCAAAGTCGAATTCCAGGTGGAAATGATATCAAACTGGACTTATCCAGTTGTGCTTATTTGCAAAATAGTTTCCAGCCACAACGTTGTCTACATTTCACCTGTAATACCCCGACAAACGTTGAACTATATTATCCATGTCCATCGGCAACTTATAACAAGTTCCAAAATTATATTGATAATCCCATTTTTCTACTGATTAGAGCTATGGAGAGAAAGAATATTGAGATAGCGCAAAATTCTAATAAATGGGTGTTCTCTCCTCAGACCGAAAAGAAGGTCTTGTATTATTCTAAAGTGAGTAACAATCAGAAAACTATTTCAGTTTTGAATTTTTTACGTTTCTAAAACTGTAATTGGTCTGATGTAAAATTTATTCTCGATTTTTTTTTGAGAAAAATCGAAAAACATTGTCTTACTAAACTAAACTAAAAAATTATATTTAATCATCATGGTATGAGCCGTTCTGTCCGATTAATTTTCTCGTTTAACGTTTCGGGAGGTCTTCTCCTCCCGTTTTCAATCGTTTTTTCTTTTTAATTTTTTGGTAGTATGTAACTGTTATTAAAAACAATTATTGCCAATGTAAGTATCATTGACATACACATGATATACTTGCTTCTTATCTCAGCATTATATATAGAAATTCATATCATTTTTTAGATTTGTTTGTTCGGGAGGAGAAGACCACCCGAAATTTCAGACATTACCATCATAGATGTTTCGAGGTATCTGTAAATGATTCAGGTGATTTTTAATGTATTCCAAGGAAGTAAAGTGTTTACCATCTAAGTGGTTTTGAAGTGATCTAAGTAAATAGAAGTCGTGTGGGGTCAAAGACATATGTGGTCTAACACTGTCTGAATGGAACGCAATGCCCTTTGTGTTGGCTAAGTCTGCCCGCTTCTACTCGATTGTTTGCTTTAATTTACTTAGTTGTGATTAGTATTTCTACTCTACTCTCTTTTAATGATCTGGTTTTAATGCTCTTCAATTTTAATTGTCTCTTGAGGCCTGCTAACAGCTTATAATATTTCCATTCCAGTCTCACGAAATGCATAACATAACCATCTTCGGATCTAAACTGGTTTTGCGCTGGCTGAAGGGGTAATCTCCTCGCGTACATCGTGATCTCTTTCGCTTAACATTATTATTCACAATAAATTGCTCGTCACGTGTAACTATCCGCTTTAAAAATGAATCAACCTCGTTGAGTTTCAATAGATATTTTCAAGGAGAAATTCGATTTATCAAAATTTTCTTCGATAATGACATTTGGCACCCATTGCTTACATTCCAAGTTGACGTAACGCAAGCATCAAACGTCCCTACATTCGCTAGTCACTGTGTGGGTTGGTATTCAGAGGGTTATGTGGAAATGTTGGACAATTTTTTGGTGAACTTCATAACTTTGCTGGTTATAATCAAGAACATGGTTTCAGGAAGGACGGAGCAATGTCACACACTTCCAACACGTTTCTGCCACGATTTCTTGAGATTTTTTCAAACAATTTGATCTCCAGGAGAGGTGACATACATTGGCCTCCACATAGTCCTGATTTCAGCCTTATGGACTTTTTCTTGAGGGTCTATCTAAAATCGAAAGTTTACGTCAATGAACTGGGTTCTTTGGTGCAATTAAAAAAAATATCTAGCACGAAATGGCAGGCAAGGTTTACATTTGGATGACATTATTTTGAAAAAGTAATTTGATGGCCCTAACACTCATATAGGGCTATAGATGGCTCTAAGTGTCAATGTAGTTACCGTTAAACTGCGCCATTTCCGTGTTGACATCTGACAAAGAGTTTTAATAGCTTTGAACATGTCTAATTTTGTGCCTGGAAACTACGATTTGCGGACGGCATTGATTTTCCGTTACCATTTGAAGAAAACTGCTACATAATCGCATCGAATGCTTGTCTAAGCTTACGGTGAGCATGCTCTTGATAAATCACAGTGTTTTCAGTGGTTTAAAAAATTTAAAAGTAGCAATTTTGACGTAAGAAGAATTGCAAGCATTGTTGGATGAGAATGACGCTTAAATGCAACAACATATCGGATGAATTAAATGTGATACGAAAAGTCGTCTCCAATGTTTGAAAGTCATGGCAACGATCCAGAAGATGAGTTCCACATGAATTGAATGAAAGACAGCACAATAACCGAAAAACCACTTGCGAATGCTGCTCGCCCGGTAGAAAATAAAGCCATTTCTCAATGGAGTTGAGTTCTCAATGGAGAGATGAAAAGTATTTTGAGAATCCTAAGCGTAAAACATCATGGGTAACTCCAGGCGAACCATTAACATCGATTGCAAGGCCAAATCTCTATGGATGGAAGACAATGCTCTGTGTTTGGTGGAATGAGAAGGGTGTAGTCTATTATGAGCTGCTAAAACCTGGCGAAACCGTTAATACTGAATGCTACCGACAAGAAAAGATCGATTAGAATCAAGTTTTGCGTGAAAAACGACCAGAATATCAAAAAAGGCAACCCAAAGTAGTTTTGCTTCATGATAATGCACGGTCACATACAGCAAAACTGGTCAAGGAAACGATTGAGCCGTTTAGTTGGGAAATTATTTCGCATGCGGCTTATTCGCCAGACTTGGCTTCGCCCGATTAGTACTTATTTGCAACGACTTACGAAAATGGCTCGATGACTATTTTGCTTCAAAAGAGCAACAGTTTTTTTTGGCGTGGCATCCACAAATTGTCAGTTAGATGGGAAAAACGTAAAGCTAGCGATGGGCAATACTTCCAGAAAGACTTTTCCTTACTTTTCCTACTTTTTAATTTATATCTGAATATCAAAAATAAACTTTCTTTTGGGACACCTTGTATATCGATTATGTCCAAATTAGCATCAATATTTTGTTGCTATCGGTTTCGGCCGGTCTGGCCAATTAAAATTGTCTTCACGAAACTTTCTGAACCGCTTACGGAACGTGGAATGGCACGTCAATGGCACCCTCGTCTTGCACAACAAATTTTCTTCTTTTGCGCCTGCGAAACATTCTTGTCTTCGGAAATAAAAACGCATGTCCATTTTTGAAGCTTAACACAAAAAAACCAAACCAATTTTTTCCAAGTTCTCGCTGAAATTCCTTCGGTCAAATTATAGCGTAACACCTGTGAAGTAGATAATACTTAGGTTTTTGCGATGTAATGCCATCTAGCGGTAAAAACCGAACGAATTTTTGAATTAACCCAATATATTAAGTCGTTTCGAAATTATTTTGTTTTAACGCGTACATGATTCATGGTATTTACTCGTATAATGAAATTGGTATCTGTCAAACGAATATACTTTCTATTTTGTGGTATTGGAAAATGACTTAATATGGTAAACCCTTAGAATGATAGACCCTTTATACTGAATAACTCCAGTAAGTAGTTAAATAATTAAAAACCAGACTTTATATTCACCCGATCTTGCGTCTTCAGATTATAGCTTAATTCTTCTATTAGAATCTTTGGTGTGGAAAACATAGAACCTAATAAAAATCTCATAATAATCAGAAAATCTAATCTCGATGAACTATGTTTACCCTCCAAATCACCATAGACGTTATTGGTCTATACCGACAAATGTATTAGCAACGCCATATATTAATCGATATTATTAACCGAAACACTAGATGAAGGCTCTGTAGTTTGTTTTAACTGTACATTTGTTGAAAGATTAAAATACGAGGGCGGAGTGAAAATTTGGATATTTTAAAATTAAATATTGTTTTTTTGATTGACTCCATACACTTTGCTCTGTGCTTGCATTTTTCAACGCTTTTTTTGTCTTTCAAAAGTCCGACTTCCCGAACTGACAAAATAAGCGATTATCTCTTTATCTGATATGAATTTCCTTCCAGCCAATTATTACTTCTTGTTTGGAAAGAGAAAGAAGTCGCATCAGGCCGAGTCTGGAGAATAGGGTGGATCCGGCATCAGTTCGTAGCACGAATTGAGGTTAAACTGGCGGATAATTGAGAGAGTGCATTGTCGTTGTAAAACGCAATGTTTTCTTCTCCAAATATTGCTGTATTAGATTCTTCTGTTGTCGTCTTTTTCTTTTACAAATAGCCGATGGGGATAATGCCTCTCGAATCCCAGAAAACAGTGGTCATGACTTTTCCGGCTGATGAAAGCGTCTTCGCTTTTTTTCCATTGTTTTGTTCCTGTTCCTTTGCTGTTCCTTTGCTTCTGGTTTGTAGTGGGGTGTCCACGTTTTATAAACAGTCACAAATCGGTGGGGAAATTCATTCGGATTGCACTTAAACGTGTCTAAACATCGCTTTAAAGTGTTCACTCGAATCTGTTTTTGTTCTGAAGTTAGCAAAAGTTGTCTGATTGTTTTCTCATGCCCAAAATGTTCGTTTAGGATGTTCCGTCCGCTCGTGGTGTTTCAGTGAAAAATTTACACGGCTTCATGGATTTTGTTGAGAATTTCCTAAGCACTGTTCTGACCCTCTCTCCCCCTCCAGGCGTTCTGAGCGAGCAGATTTACTGAGCTTCGACTACATGGAAACTCAGTAAATTACTCATGAACCCTGAACTGGAAGGAGCAGAGCCTCCATAATACGTTTTCAACTTTGCGTGACAGGTTTTCCAAGCAAAAAACTAGTGTTTAATTAACACATGAAAGCTGCTTTTTAATCATAGCACAAATATGAAACTTATCTGATTCAGAAACTGTCAAAATAAAGCTAAACGTCATGTCGGCTTGGAATTCGTGGAGCTTTACTAGAAAGGAAGCTACCTTTCATAAATGCAAACACATTTACGATCGCATCGCCCTCCGTTGGAAAAATATCCGACTTTTCACCCTATCCTCGTATTTAACTGAATCTATCAAATACCAATGAATTTTATTTTCTGAGCTGGTTCTAAAATTTTTCAAATAATTCGATAATTACATAACATAATTAAGTTAATTCATTTTTCATAATTAGTTAATTCATAACATTTTGATTATTATAGAATGGGAAGACAATTAATCTGGTGTACTACGTCAAGGATTTGCAAATGTTCATGGGAATCGCTGAGTACAAGTATATGCACACTGGCAGAAATTTTACCAAGCCCACGGCCTGTATTATGTGGAAATATAGGAGTCCCATTCATAAAAATAGAGCGAAGTAAGTAATAGATACACAGTTTTAGTCTGATTGATCTTATACGTACAATGATATTACTTTAAGGTTGAATTACTTTAGGTTTGTGTGGTTTTATAATATCTAAGGTCATTCCATTCCATTCGCCTGTTTTCCATTCGCAATTCCATTCGTCTGTTTTTGTCCAAAATAATTTTTTCAATAACTTTTTCATTAAAGTCCGGAAGTAGTTCAATCATAGCACTCTCAATATTTAACATATCTAAAGTATTTCAAACGTCAAATTCAAATAAGTATTCGCGAGGCGAACGAAATACGCGAGACATATCAAACGCTTCGTACCAATCAAATCGGCGTTTAAAACGAATTACCGATACGCTGGGTCGCAGGGAATCTACGTCCAAATCGCATGTTTTAGGAAGCAGTTAAATCCTCGAATTCTGGCAACCAGCAAAACATATAACGCCAACGACGAGAGAAGTTGGCCTACGGTTGCTGGCGGTAAACGTTCGATCAACGATGTAAAAATTCTGGCGAGAGGATGGAATTTGTATCCGTATTATTTACTGTGATGGGTCCACAGACGTTCTTCTACATTTGGAGATTTTAATTTTTAATAGTACCTTATTTTGTTCTGAAAAATTGTTTGCTGTGATAAATGCTGGAGGGGCGGCGCCCCAACGCCCTTCCTCACGAGCCGCCTCTGATTACACAAAAGCCCAGAGTTGGCTAATCGGTAGACAGTTGTTTAGCTTCATTTTTTATATTCACCATATATCCCTTTTGTTGTTGCAGAATTATGGGGATGGAAAAATTGCATTAATGAGGAGGGTATTATCAGATATCAGATCACAATCGCCTTCTCTTTGATAATTTATTTTGTCGATGTAAAGGGTTATCAAGCTATATATTTATGTAAAACATCGAAGCAGTCTTTTTTCGTATTTCCGCCAAAATTGACATTTTTGTTTAGTATTGTTTAGTCATTCTTCATAAAGATTTGCATATCAAGGCGTATAAAAAAATCCAAGAACTCAAACCGAATTATCATTTTTGTTGCATTGTTGCATTTGTTGACGCATTTAAAGTGAACCAAACCGGCATGCGGCATTTCTTGAAACATTTCCATCCACAAAAATTAACAATGTGGTGTGGTTTATGGTCTGGAGGTGTAATTGGATCGTACTGTCAATAGAGAATGCTACAGAAATATGATTACTGATTTTTTCTGGCATGAATTGGATGATTATAATCTGGATGATATGTGGTTTCAACAAGATGATGCAACATGCTTTACATTTGGTGACACAATAAATTTGTTGAGAGAAAAGTTCAATGTTCTCAAGAAATGTCGATGATACCTGGTCACCGTGGCCATGCGATATAACTACATTGGACTTTCTCTGCGGTTGTTTCCCTTTTTGGGAAAAGTACCACTATCTGAACAAAATTATGCGTGCCCCTTCCAAGTTTTCCAACATACTAAAAAATATAAAAAGATGAAAAAATGTTATTTATAGGCTGATTATTGGATAAGAAATAATATAATAAATAAAACAACAGTACAAACTTAGGCCTTATTGTTAATAAACGTTTTTAAAGATTCAGTCAGTTAGGTTATGTATAAAGTAAAAATGAATAATTTGAAACATTTAATTCTAAATAATTAATAGTCAGTACTTAATTAATGTGGCTTTTGAATTTGTAGTTTTTTACCAAGGCATCTATATTAGAATTAGTTGTTGAAGATGCTAACAAGATGCTTAATTTCGAACGATATATTGATTTTATGCTCATAATAGAAAACATTTGTTCACAAACATATGTTGATGTAAATCTACAACAATATCTGACACCCGATCGTGTAAATTTGGAAACTTGCTTGTTTGTATAAATTTACAAAATTCAATATAATTTAAATAAAATTGGTATTACAGAGTAGAATTTACATGAAATTATTTTTAAATAAGATTGCCCCATAATATAATGTCCATATCTCCATAAGGTCCACATTTAAAATTAAAAAAAAAAAAACCCGCTGATATCTTGTATTATTTTGTTAGTGTTCCAAATTAAAAATATGTAGCTCTTTGATAACTCTTTATTGTGTACAATAATACATCCTAAAAAACCGCACAAACTTCTTTTCAACTAAATATCTTGAAAACTTAACTCACAGAGATTTTTGGAGTATCGACCAGCTATATGGATTATTTTGAGGCGGATTTCACCAGCCACGTTTATTTATTTATTTATTTAAATAATAGGGTTATCCAACAGACAGGTGACCTGTCCTATTACAGGATAACACAATTTAACAAAGCTTAACTCAACCTACAGAACATAGCAAGTACTTATCACTTAAATCTAAAAACTAAACCATTTAATTCCTAAATAATTGCAAGACACAGTATGCAGGTCATAATACAAATAGTGAAGTGAACATACTTTGAGAGCACAGAAAAAAAAAAGAAAAGAACAACACAATCATCAATCGCTAAGTATCGCCTTAACCCTTCTCTTAAGTTAAGTTATAAGTTCGGACATATCTAATTAAAGGAGAGTTACTATAATAATTTGACATATAATGGGGAACTCTAAATATTAACCTATTGCGCAGTGCATAAGGGGAAGAATTGAGAAATATCATACTGTTACAACAAGGAGACTGAATTAGATTGTTCATTATTTTGTAAATAAAAACATCGTACAACCGTCTTCGATCTTCCAACGACTCCATGCTAAAAAATCCATGCTCCAAAATTTTAAGTTTTGGTTAGACCTGAAATAATGTCTATTTTTATTAAATCTGTAGTTAATGCAATTCAGGAACTTCCTTTGAATGCCCTCTATCTCCATGGAATATTTATCATACAAGGGATTCCAAACAGTACATGAATATTCGAGAATCGGTCTGACCAAACTATTGTATAGGAGGATCAGAGAAGACATTTGAGAAGTCCCTGGTAGTGCGCGTTAGGAAACCCAAAGACCTTTTGGCACGATTGGTTATCGAAGCTATAGGGGGTTCAAAAGACAGCTTGGAGTCGAGGATCACACCCAGATCTTTGATCGTATCCACCCTTCCCAACACCGCCCCATCCACTTGCAATATTACATTGAAATTGAAAGGAGATGTACTCCTTGAAAAAATAATAAATTGACATTTGCTGGTATTCTATGTTAGATTATGGTGGCGGCAATAATTGGCCAGTCTAGAAAGGTCATTCTGAATTGAATCAGCGTCGTCACAGCACCAAACATTTTAAGATCATCGGCGTATAAAGAGTAATCGCAGTAAGAGAAGCAGCTACCGAAATCATTCAAGAATAAATTAAAAATAAGCGGTCCCAAGTGAGACCCCTAAGGTACTCCTGAAGATACAGACCGATAGCCAGGCTTCGATCCATTAACGGCCACATACTGCTTTCTATCAGTTAAATAACTTTCAATCAATTTTAGGAGATTGCCGTGTATTCCAATGTTCATCAATTTCGTGATAAGCGTAGGATGGTGGACCCTATAAAAGCCTATGAGAAATCGGCATAGACTGCACAAGTACTTACACCATTTTCCATATTATCCAATGCCTTTTGTGCGAAAGGCACCAAGCTAGTCAATACGGACCTACCCCTGCAGAAACCATTCTGAGCAGGATCAATTGATGGATTAACTTTAAACAGTAATTCTTCCAAAATGACGGATTCAAATATTTTACCGAAATGATTTAGCAGGGAGATAGGACGGTAGTTTTGAATGTTGGTTGTATCACCAGATTTATATATTGATATAATTTGCGCAATTTTCCAACGTGATGCCCTTTGAGATAGACTAATTATACAGGGTGCGGAAAAAGTTCCCGTCCTTTTTTTAAATATTTCAACTGGCTATAACCAGACAATTCAACAAATCAACAAAATTTAAAAACAAAAATCTTTATCAGACCCGTAAAAATAACAATAAACAAAAAAATTTACAACATTTGCTCAAAATTGCCCCCTTGGGCGTCAATACATTTACGAAGTCGCTTGCGAATGTTTCCGACGATGCTCGCACACTGTTTCACAGTTATTTCGTCCCAGGCGCGCGTCAAAGCCACTTTCAGCTGGTCAACAGTGACGTAGCGTGTAGCTGAGCTAGTAGTCCATCGGGTTAAGATCCGGCGAGTTAGGCGGCCAAACGTATTTGCCTCAAAAGCCGGGAAACAGCTCTTCGCAGACGGCAATTGTCGAATTGGCGGAATGCGCCGGCGCCCAATCTTGTTGAAGCGTGAATCCAGCTGGGTCAAAGTGCTGTGCCGCCCACGGCTCCAGTACGTCGCGGAGGACACGCTGCTGATAGCTGGCAGTATCGATCTTGACGTTCCGCTCGATGAAGACCAGTGGCGTCTTTCCGGTAGCGCAGATCCCGGTCCGGACCATGACGGAGGCCGGAAAATGGCTGCGGCCAATGGTTTTTTTTTGCAGCCGCGGTCTTCTGCTGACCTTTCCTGAGCAGTTGACGGCGATTCTGACGGTTGTGGAGCGACTCGACGGTAAAGATCTTCTCGTCGGTGAAGAGCACTTTCGACAGGCGAGCACCACCGAGCAGACGAAGCATCCGACGAGATGTCTCGAGTCGTTTCGCCTTCGTCGCGTCGTTGAGTAAATGGACGCGAGCGATCTTGCAGCTGCGCAGTCCCAGCTTCCTCCTGACGATGTGACGGATGCTTTTCTCATCAACGCCGAGCTCTTTTGCCATCTTCCGCATCGAACGCTCCGGATTTCGTTGAATTCGGCAACGGACCTTCTGGACGTTCTCCGGAGTGGTCGTGGTGGTTGGACGACCGCTTCGAGGACGGTCGCAGTCCCGCCGGTCTCCTCATAACGCTTCACGGCATCGTAGACGGTTTGCTTCTTGTAACCAGTCGTGCGAACAATGTCAGACGTCTTCATTCCTTGTTTGTGCAATTCGATCACAGTGACACGCTGATTTTCACGAGACATAACTTCAATGTAACTGAAAGTAAATAAATAATTATGACACATTCTGGACCAAAATTAAACAAGGAATTCAATAAAACCATCAGAAATGACAAATAACTTAATTAACTAAGCCAAAAATGCATAAACAAAAAAGTACGGGAACTTTTTCCACACCCTGTATATTATATGTAGTGGTGTAGACAAAGCCGGACAAGACTTAAGAAACAGAGAAGGGAGCCCATCAGGACCTGGTCCTTTTCTTTCGTCGAGGTAGTTTATCGCGTTTAAAATACTGGACTCAGTAACTAAAAGGATATTAAATGCATTATTAGGGACAGTCTTCTCTATTCTTACAGGCGAATTAGAAGATACAAATACACTACTAAAGTAGTTAGAAAACATTTCACAAATGTCATCACCATCAGTGGAAATGTTGTTTAAGAACATAGTTTTCGGGAAAGAATTTTTGGATTTTTTATACTCGCGTTATACTCGCATATTCATCATCATCGACATCATAACCGTTTAGTCCTTCGCGATTATAGTTAATACTTGAAAGCGTTTTAACCTCTGTTAATGGGATGGATTACTCCTCTTCTAATCATCGTTACAGTCTTTTATCTATCCTGACCCCTTTGGTTATGCCCTTCCATTCTTTCTTATCTCTACAATCCCTAATGTTTTTACTTTTCCGCCTGTTCTGACCATCGCCCTCTTGGCTTTCCCCTTGCCCTTCTTTCCAATGGGACCGAACCGGAATACTAAACAACAATTTTATTTTAGACATTTGCAAAATCCTTACGACTCTGGAAAACCCATATTCGAGTCGATAGATGGCGTGGTTATTCGCCAAGATATCGGCGAAGAATTAATAAGAATATACAGTGAGACTGACCAACAGTAAGATTGAATTTGTTACCTTAACCTAGCAGTATTAATTAAATATGCAATACTATAAATTTTAAGCTTATTATTTTATATATACTCATTTTGTGATAAACAACTTGAATGTGATGAAACACCAAAAATTTCACTGAACGGGTCATAAATTCATTTGTAAACATATTTTAGAAAGCAATTGAATGGTTACTGGCTACTTTTTAAGTAGATTTCTACTTCGTTTATATTTCTTATTATTATTATTCTCGATTTGACCAAGTGGAAGAACGCAAAAACATTTTTAAATATTTTTGTTGAATATATTGTGTTAATGCTCGCCACTGCCACAGTAGATCGTCTTTTATTTTTCATCGGTATCTTCGATAGCCATAATTGCTTCTAAAATATTTTAAGATACCTTCAGTAGAATATATTCTGTTGTTATTTAAATTAGTTAAATTGTGTTTACTCTATTGTGAAGTTATACTCTATTTTTTAATTTTTAATTATATTTGTAGTAGTTTTTAAGGAAATTAATTATTATTTACTATTTTTGTTATAATGATCAATTTTGAAGATATTGTCATTATTAATTATAATCCTGTAATTGTTTATTTTTGTTTTCGTGGGGTTTTTTCTTTTATTAAATGATCCTATCTTACATTAATTTTTCTGTTTCGAATTTTGCGTGTTTGTTTAAATTGTGTTTATTATAAGAGTTGATTGTAATTCATACTTACCGGTATGGGAAGAATAAAGAATTGTTTCAAATAATGTTTTTTTTACAGGCATACTTAAACTTTACTTACCGGGTATGGCGGTTAGTAACGTAGGTCAACCAATTTAAAGTTTTTTGAGATAACATAATGATCAATTTTGGGGATATTGTCATTATTAATTATAATCCTGTAGTTGTTTATTTTTGTTTTTAGGGTTTTTTTCTTTTATTAAATGATCCCATATTACATAAATTTTTCTGTTTCGAATTTTGCGTGTTTGTTTAAATTGTGTTTATTATAAGAGTTGATTGTAATTCATACTTACCGGTATGGGAAGAATAAAGAATTGTTTCAAATAATGTTTTTTTTTTACAGGCATACTTAAACTTTACCTACCAGGTGTGGCGGTTAGTAACATAGGTCAACCAATTTAAAGTTTTTTGAGATAACACTGCAAATAGATGTATATGAAGTATTTTGTAGCCCTAAATCCGAAAATGATAAGCTAACACGTACAGATTTCTTGTTACAGGGTTCGATGGGGAAAAAAAGGAGACGACGTATTTTTACAATCTAATATTTATTTAATATAAACAGGCAAAACGTGTTAAATTTACGCAAACGCATCACTGAGAATTATCTGAATAAAAAATGTATTATATGAGATGTCGACATCGACAAAAACTTTCACTTCTTCTTTTGTGTTTTATATCATCATCTCTTTTTAAAAACCAACAATAGTCGCCCAACATAGATGGGATTCAGCGTCCCTGGTATCTTGCTTCCATCGTCCTGATGTCCTGCTGAAACCTTTCCCCTTGTTCGTATTGCTTACTGCACCCAAATTTTCCGAAAAAATCAAATGGGAGGGTAAAAATGCATTTTAAGAACATACAACACTTTAGCATTTTATAGGCTTTTAAGAGTTCATCTATGTTGTTTTTTAGTTTTTATCTTTGTTGTTGCCCAGAAATCCTTTCACTACACTTACAAAACACTTCCAAGCTACTAATTCCTTTTTAATTTTTTTTGAAAATGGAAATCACTTAGCAGCTTCCTTATTTGAGGCCCAATATATATGCCTTCTTTTAGTTTTGCCTCACTTAATATTTCTTTCAGATACTTGAAACCATTAGCTCTGTCCATAGCTTTGACAAAGTTTTTTTATTAGTCCAAGCTTAATATGGTGAGGTTGAAGAAATACCTCCTTTTTTGGGTTAACAAGGGGGACATATTCATAGGGACTTCAAGAAGGGGCATTTTATGTTTGAAGTACCAGACTCAAAAGAACTTCTATGAAGCTAATCTTTCTTACTGCAATGTTGTTTTGTTGCCCTACTGTCTCATAGACACAAAAAACAGCAATACTTTGTAAAACCCTATAATAATACCTATCGCTTTTAAATCCCTACAATTATCCCACTGATACTGTACATATTTAACGCCATTTAATATGGTTGCTAAGTTGTCATGAGTTTCATTGTGATTGAATGCGGTAAAGGAATATATGTTTTTGTTTCCATTATAAAGCAAAACTGCTTTTAGGCTGTATTTCGACGTATCTATGAAAATACGCCATGTGGAAGGTACTCGTTCCATAATAAGCTCATTCATTAAACCATCAATATCACAACAGACACAGCGATCCTTCCGTTTTTTTAAATTGAAACATTTTAAGTTTCAGTGAGATTTTATCAAGATTTTAAGTGAAACACTAATTTTGATCAAACTGTTGAAGTCTAAAACCATAAAGTTTCGATTTTTGTTTTGACAATCTCAGCTCACGTACCAAATCATTTAATTTGTTCTGAGTTATTAAGTGACGTTCGATGGTAGTTGTTAAAAATATTGGGTCACAAGTGGTGTTCACAGGAAGTTGTGGATCAGATTCTGATGAAGAATTAGAATCACCGCGAAACATGTCCAGATTTAAAGGCGCAGTCCGTACCGGTAGTTCCTGGCTATAAGAAACTGGAACCTCACAGGAAATACAAGGACCCCGACTTTTATCTTGAACTCCAATTTGGTAGTTAATATAGAAAATAGTTTTTTTTACTTTTGATATATATATATATATATATATATATATATATATATATATATATATATATATATATATATATATATATATATATATATATATATATACACACACATATGAGCAATTGGGAGGAAGCCCCACCCATCCTTTACATTGAAGGGCACATGTTTCGTATGTTGGTGGTTAGACTCTTCAGGGTACAGACATATACTCTCTCGCCGAGAATAGGGAGCCTCTCTCCACAATCAAACAACCCACATTTTTTCGCCGACTTCTCGTCGGATGGCTTATAGAGTTTTTTGACTTCCTTGGACTGCGTCCAACGAGACAACAGTAGTTACGAGTTATACACCCCCGACCGTTGAGTTCCAGAATCTCATGTGGAACGCACAACAATCTGCGTCTCCGCCATAATGACGAATTGTTAGTTGCTTGACCGGGAGGAAGCCCCACCCATCTTT
Organism: Cosmopolites sordidus; assembly: GCA_031761425.1. Taxonomy (NCBI): domain Eukaryota; kingdom Metazoa; phylum Arthropoda; class Insecta; order Coleoptera; family Curculionidae; genus Cosmopolites; species Cosmopolites sordidus. The sequence goes on from JARFXV010000508.1 coordinate 1,572,268, forward strand.
TACATTGGAGGGCATGTGTTTCGTCTGTTGGTGGTTAGACTCTTCAGGGTACCGACATATGCTCTCTCGCCGAGAATAGGGAGTCCCTCTCCACAACCAAACAACCCACATTTTTTCGCCGACTTCTCGTCGGATGGCTTATAAATAGAGTTTTTTGACTTCCTTGGACTGCGTCCAACGAGACAACAGTAGTTACGAGTTATACACCCCCGACCGTTGAGTTCCACAATCTCATGTGGAACGCACAACAATCTGCGTCTCCGCCATAATGAGGAATTGTTAGTTGCTTGACCGGGAGGAAGCCCCACACCTATTTTACATTGGAGGGCATGTGTTTCGTCTGTTGGTGGTTAGACTCTTCAGGATACCGACATATGCTCTCTCGCCGAGAATAGGGAGTCCCTCTCCACAACCAAACAACCCAGATTTTTTCGCCGACTTCTCGTCGGATGGCTTATAAATAGAGTTTTTTTGACTTCTTTGGACTGCGTCTAACGAGACAACAGTAGTCAGGAGTTATACACCCCCCGACCGTTGGGTTCCACAATCTCATGTGGAACGCACAACAATCTGCATCTCCGCCATAATGAGGAATTGTTAGTTGCTTGACCGGGAGGAAGCCCCACCTATCCTTTACATTGGAGGGCACATGTTTCGTCTGTTGGTGGTTAGACTCTTCAGGGTACCGACATATGCTCTCTCGCCGAGAATAGGGTATCCCTCTCCATAATCAAACGACCCATATTTTCGCCGATTTGTCGTCGGATGGCTTATAAATAGTTTTTTGGACTGCGTCCAATGAGACAACTGTAGTCAGGAGTTATACACCCCCGACCAGTGGGTTCTACATTCTCAATGTGGAACGCACAACAACCTGCATCTCCGCCATAATGAGCATTGGTTAGTTGCTTGACCGGGAGGGTCAAGCAACTTGGTCAACATAATAGATCTACAGAACTTACTATTCGTAATTTAATTAAAACATTCTAATCATAAAAGACGTATACAATTCAATTAAGAACTCAAACCAAATGACCATATGTTGAACATCCATTATTTCATGAAAAAATCACATTCAGTGACGAAGCTCATTTTTGGTAAGTGGCTTTATAACTAGGCAAAATTGTCACATTTGGAGTGAAGAAAATCCGCATACTGTTCTTGAAACACCTTTACATCTAGAAAAATTAACAATTTAGTATCGTGTCGTTTTTGGTCTGGAGATATAATTGGATCGTACTTATTTGAAAGCGAAAATGGAAATGCAGTTACTGTCAATGGAGAACGCTACTGAAACATGATTTTTTTTGGCATGAATTGGATGATTTTTATCTGGATGACGTGGTTGAAATGAGATGCGTTATAACTCCATTGGACTTTTTTCTCTGGAGTTATGTGAAAGCATTGGTTTACATCAATAAACCACAAATTTCCAGTGATCCTAAAACCAACATTATTTCTGTCATTGGTGAAATAAATGCGAATTCCAGAATAAAAATGCCACGAAAAATGCGATTATAGAACAGTATTATACTGCACCTTATCAATGAAACTGGTTAGTGTGAGCTATAAATGACTGTACTATCCACCATATTCCCTAGACTCGGTCCCTTCTGACTTATTTTTCTTTCCAATTATTAAGAAACGGCTGGATGGATGTCAAATGTAGAATTACTCCCGAAACAAGGACTATTTTACAGATTTTAATAAGTGGCGCTTTTTGGAAGACATACAAAAGTTGGAAAATTGTTGGGCGGAATACATCGAGCTAAAAAAGGACTACTTTGAAAAATTAATCAAATCTTTGTAAAAAAAAACGTTACTCTACCCTCATATACTGTGGTGCCCAGTATAGCAACTTGACAGGCAAAAATACTTGTGCTTGCCCTACAAGAAACACGCTTCACGGATGAGAACACGGTAGACTACGGGAACTATCGCATATTCAAAAGCAGGACAGACAAACGAGTCGTCAGGGGCGCTCCGCTTCTGGGCATGGCCTTGTAATACCCAAAGGGATAGTTAATTCTAATAAGGAAATCACCCCCATAAACAATAGACTAATGACAATGCGCATACAGTGCGCCAGTGAAAAATACACCATGATCAACGTACATGCCCCCACAAACGGGGACAACAAGAAGAACCCCAAGTCTACAGAGAAATTCTGGGCAACACTAGAGAACGTAATAGCAAAGGTCCCGTCAGGATGACGTCAAAATTTTACTAGGCGACTTTAACGCAAAAATTGGTAGAGAAAAAATTCATCAGAAAACAGGGAAATTCCCCGGCCAGGAACAAGAACGGCACAAGACTCACCGAACTATGCCAATAGAATAACCTGAAGATCATGTCAACATCCCTAAGAAAATCTCCATGAAAACAGAAGACATAGAGATCACCTATCTAACAGATTGGAGAATTCCAGATAGACCAGGTTGCGATCTCATACTCACAACAAAGAGAGATCCAAGATGTCCAAGTCCGTAGGAGCGCGAACATTGACTCAGACCACTACCTAACACGAATCAAAGTCAAGTTAATCCCAAGAAGAATTCATCACAAGAAAGCACATCTATAGAAATTTGACACGAAAAAGATCAAGGAATCCAACATAACAGAGGAATGGGAAAAGGAACAGGCAGATACATGGGAAAAATTCCACAAAAAAATATATAAAAAGCACAGGAACTGATACCATTTAAAAAGCATACAAAACACCCTTGGTGGGTCTCAGAATGCGAAAGTGCATTGCAGCGACGCAAACGAGCATTTCAGGAGTACAACACTAAAAAATCCTCAAAAAGTCAACAGTTTTTTGATGTGACTAGAAAACAGACCGCCAAGGTTGTCAGGCAAACTAAGAAGAAGTTCATTAAGGAACAACTAGACTCTATAGAGGAGAATTTCCGCAATTAAACACGAAAGACTTTTATGGGACTTTCGCAAGAGAAATCCGTGGATACACACTACAAAATCTTGGCTTCAGAAAGCGGAATGGGAGATTAGCGCTAACCAATCAGGAGAATTGTCAGGAGCTGGCACACTATTTCTCTGATCTCCTCAATTGCCCCGAATGCGACACAAGATTCCCCAAGGAAAATTGTATCCATACTCACTTAGAATCACCACCACCAACACAGGATGAAATCCATAGGCACATACGCAAACTAAAGAATTACAGGACATGCGGTGAAGATCGTATCACCGCCGAACTATTGAAAAACCTCGGACCAAATTTACTGCAGGAACTTACGCAAATTATCACGAACATCTGGCAAACAGAAAAATTACCAGATGAATGGAAATGTGCTCTTATCCACCCGCTGCTCAAGAAAGGAGACAGAACAGATGGGAACAACTACAGAGGAATCTCCTTAGTAGAAGTCACTTACAAAATCCTCTCTGCATACCTTCTCCAGAGGACACAAAAACAATTAGAACATAAAATTGGCGAGTACCAGGCCTCGCTCTGGTCGCTCATGCACTGAACAAATGTTTAACTTAAAAAAAAATACTGAAATACAAAGCTATCAGGAACGTCCCTATCATCTGCACGTTTGTAGACTTCAAGAAAGCATACGACTGCATCGACCGAAAATCTCAACGATTGAACACTATTATTGACTAAAATACTACGATTGATCAAGCAGAGACTGACCGACAGAACCTCTAAAGGGAAATGTATGGGAGAAATGTCCGAACCCTTCCTGATTAAAACTAGAGTACGCCAAGGAGATGGGGTATCCCACTCCTCTTCAACCTGGTCCAAGTCATAAGGGAATGGAAAAAAGAACTGAAAAAACAAGGATACTGGAAACCAATACGACTTGGACGATCCAAAAACAACATAGATATATCATGCCTAGCCTTCGCAGGCGACCTAGCCATACTCGCAGACATTGAAAAAAGGGCAACCAAACAGATCGAAGTTCCCAAGGGATATGTAGAGAAAGTCGGCCTACAAATCTCCTTTCAAAAAACCGAATTCTTTTGCTCAAAATTAGGTGTCCAAAATTTGAACACCAAATACGGCAAAATAAATAGGGTCACTCGCTTCAAATACCTGGGCGAGATCCTCGAACCCACAGGAGGAGAGATAGCACAGAAGACTCGATTACAGAAGATGAAGAGGGTATACGGCAAAACATACAATATCTACAATAAGAAATGCATATCCACATACGCAGAAATAAGACATTACAACGCAGTAATTGAATCAGAGGTACTATACGCAAGCTAGACACTTATACTCCTTACAAAAAGCGGCTTAGAAAACATACTAAAAGAAGAACGCAACATTATGAGAAAAATTCTCGGCCCAAAACTGACAGAAGAAGGATACAGATTACATTCTAGAAAGACCACAAAAAGAATGTCCAACGTAGCGGCGGATATAAGAAAAAGAAGGTTGAAATTCTATGGACATATCAGTAGACTCCCACCGACAAGACTCTTACATATATACAAGGAGTCAAGTCAACAGTACTATGGATCGCACAAGTCAGAGCTGATCTGGGAAAGGCACAAATAGGCCTGACAAAGATTGAGGATAGAGAAACGTACAGAAACAAAATACATATATGGAACGTTGCATCAGAGAGCGAAGTTTCGAGAATATCGGGGACAAGGTGGATGAAAGGATGAGAGAGGTGGTGGAGATGAAGTGGAGAAAGGATGAGAGAGGTGTGGAGGATCAGAACGAACACTCGAAAATGAGTCAGAATGTTTCGCAACCAACTGGGTCTATACTCGCCTAATAATGATAATAATAATAATAATAATGGCAACCTCCCAATCAACAGCATCCGCTGAAAGTCTTTCGCCAGTTAGTAATCCTTTACTATCTGCGACCACCCAGGCTGGAAGGAAACGAACACGCATGAAATGGACACTTGATATAAACACATTCATCATGCGTACGTTTTACAAAATCACAAAATTCGAAACAGATCAGACATCATACCGAAATGAACTTCACAGGTTATTTACCTTGCAGTATCCAGATATCCCAGTTACAGCACAACGTATTTCAAAGAAGGGTCATAATAAGAAATAAGCTCATTCCGGAAAACGTACTCGCGCAGTTGCAAGAGGAAGTTGCAGACGAATTAAATTCCGTAGATGCTCATATTAATGAAGATATTGAGAATACTAGAACAAGCACTCCCACCAACGCTTCACATGATATAACCAATAATATTACATCAGACCAAACATATATTTTAAATGATGTCCAATCCAATTGAAAAGTAGTTGCTTGATCCGCGAAACATTTACTACTACATTAACGGAATACCTAGGAACTGACCCAACAACAAGGCCTTATGCACCAAAACAAAGTTCCACCATTTGACTGGCAAATATCGTTCATATTCTAACTAAAGATTCTTCCTGAAACGGGCAACATGCTCAACTCATTCGAAGACTTACACACAGTTATCTATTCCGCGGCTCAAACTGCAGCAGTTGTAAATGGATTTAAAATAGTCAAACAACCTTATGAAAAAATACCATCACAGCAGAACTCTAAATAGGGATGGCAAAAAAGATTAGAAAGCAAGATTGAAAGTATACGGGCAGATATAGGCAGACTTCTGGAATTCAGTCGAGACAATCCCAGTAAAAAATTGATGAAAAAAGCAACTAGAATATTAGAAAGATTTAGAATTCATGCTAAATATGACAAAACGAATCAGCATGTTAAAGAGGTCATCGATACCCTAAAACAAAAACTTAAAGTATATAGTTCCCGATTAGATCGATATAAAAAAGCGATGAGGCGTAAGTAATAAAACTGTCTTTTTAGAAATACGAGCGGAAATTTTATAGAAACCTAATAGATAGAAGTAATAACAATAATATTGTGGGGAGTTCTGGAACACTATCCAGCCAAGATATACAGACATTTTGGTCCTCGATTTGGTCAAATAACGGCCAATATAACAATCATGCCAGCTGGCTGCGTGAGGAAAAAGCAAATACGAACGCAATTAAACAAAGGCCCTATCTGAAATTACTATAACTGTACTACAGAATATAATAAATAACCTGCATAATTAGAGGTATAAAAAGCTCACATATCTTCACCTTTTCATAGTAAGATCTTTCAATGAGTTTATAAAAGAACCAAAAGAAATTCCTCGATTTCTTACTCAAGGCAAAACATATTTACTCCCCAAAGGAACCGCCTCTAATAACCCAGCGAAATACCGGCCAATTACCTGCCTTCAAACGATATATAAACTACTAACATCATATTTCACAGTACTACTCACAGGACATACAGACAAACATGATTTACTAAATGATGAGCCAAAGGGTTGTAGAATAGGAAAGCAGGGGTGTAAATAATAACTTATTATAGATTCAGTTCTAATGAAACACGCTCGTAAGAAAAATCGAAATTTATCATGCTGTTATAATGATTATCAGAAGGCCTTCGACTCAATTCCACACTCTTGGCTAATTAAAATATTAACAATATACCAAGTTCATCCAGATTTAATATACACACTTGAAGAATTGATAAAAGAATGACGCACCACTATTCATTTATCGCAAAATGGAAATACGACTAGGACTGAGGAAATCAGGGTGACAAGCTCTGTGGTTTTGCCTGGCATTGAATCCACTCTCCAATCTCTCCAATCAATTAAAAGGACGCAAATCAGATACAAATTCCAAATTGTATGCATCATCGCTACCGAAATTACAACAACTCATTCAAGTTGTGGAGAAATTGACAGCAGATGTTAACATGCACTTTGGATTAGATAAATGCAGAACCATTAACATAAAGAGGGGATCTAAGTTAGAATTGACGGAGGGCTAAGTATATAAATATCTGGGAATACAACAGTCTAAGAGAGTTGAGCATAAACTCATTAAGGAAACATTAACCAAATAATTTACGTCCAGACTTGAAAGCATGTGCAGGTAGACCTAGACAGTAGAAATATAGTAAAAGCTATAATAAACACTTTTGCTAAACCAGCCTTGACATATTCATTTGGAATTATATTTTGGTCAAACACAGATATCGAAAGGCTACAACGAATAATTAGAACTACACTAACAAAATATAGGAAACAACACCCGCACAGTAGTAAAACGCGACTTATATTACCGAGAATTGAAGGAGGGAGAGCAATTATAAATATATGTAATCTACATGAAAAACAAATAACCAGTTTAAGAACATATTTCCATCGAAGAATGATCGAATGCCCGCTGTGTGCCAGCGTGTGTTTAGTTGATAAGTATACGCCTCTGAATCTTAAACAAATGGAACGACAAAATAAGAGTATTCAGATAACTGGAACAATTATACAAGAGTGGAAAAATATGTCTCTACATGGTAGACACTCCCATGATCTTGACCGTCATGAAGTCGATAAAAGTGCGTCGAACGCCTGGTTGACGTGGGGACGTCTTTTTCCGGAGACTGAAGGTTTTATGTGTGCAATTCAGGATCAGGTATCAAATGACACGTGTAGAAAATGTATTGCAGGAGCATGTGGTAGACTCTCCCAGACAGACCATCTTCACCGTCATAACCAGGTCGCCAGTATAGTCCACCAGGAGCTTGCAAGTCGTAATAACCATAACATAGCGAGTTCCTTATTATAAATACACCCCGGAGGCGGTATTAGATTCAGCCGATTTCAGGTTATATTACGACCGAACAATAATAACCGACAAAACCGTTCACTGGAATAGGCCAGATATTATATTGGTGGAAGGGAAAGGGACGTGAACAAATATTGTATTAATGATAATATAATAGAGCAAAGGGATAAAGAAAATGAAGAACAAAAGAAAACAAATCAAAAGAGATATAATAAGAATTGCATCCTGGAACGTAAGAACACTGCTAGCACCTGGGAAAACGGAAGAGATAATAAGAGAGCTCCAGAGATACAAAATTAGTATAGCGGGCCTGCAAGAGGTTATATGGTGTGGGAAGGGAAAGATTGATAAGGAAAAATATGCAATATGGTATGCAGGAGAAGCAACGCAGGGGCACAAGGGAACAGCTTTTGTTATACATAATAGCTTAAAGGATAGGGTCGTGCAGTTTGACGCAGATGGGGGAAGAATATCTTATATAAGAATAGAAACGAAACCAAGAGGCTTATCGATAGTTAACGCATACGCCCCCACAGAAAATGACAATGACGAAGAGAAGCAAAAGTTTTACGAGAAACTAGAAGAAATACTAGATATAACACCAACTAATGACATAAGGATAGTACTAGGAGACTTCAACGCTAAAATTGGACAGGAACAATGTTACAAGGAAGTAGCGGGTGAACAAACAATTCATAATGAAACGAACAACAATGGCGAAAGGTTATGCAATATGGCGGCGGCTAGTGATATGTTTCTGGTTAGTACAAGATTTAAGCACAAAAAGATACATAAAGTAACATGGAACATACCTGGAATTGACAACGGAAACCAGATCGACCATATACTGGTTGCAAGGAAAGACATGAATGTAATCTACGATACAAGATCATACCGAGGGGCTAATATCGATTCAGATCACTTTATGGTTATGGCAAAATGTAAAATCAAGATAAACAAGTACGGAAAAACTGCAAATATAAAAAAGAGATGGAATAGAGAAAAGTTTGAACAGGAAGAATGGAGAGAGAAGTACAGAAATACGATCAAGCAAAAAATAAATCAAATAAATGAAAGCAACAGCATAGAAGAAGACTGGATAGCGATAAAAGGATGTATAACACAGGCAGCAGAAGACACTATATCATATAGGAAAAACAACAGAAAGAAGCAATGGTTCGATGAAGAATGTGAAAATATGATTGAAAACAAAAACAAAGCAAGGAACACGTGGCTTAAAACCAGAAAACCGGAAGATTATAAGATATATAAAGAAATTAGAAAAGTGAACACAAAGCTATGTACAATAAAAAAGAATAATTGGATGGGAGAAATAATAAATGAAATTGAAGAAGAAAACAAGAAACGAAATATGAGTGCTATTTTCAAACATGTAAATAAGTGCAAAATAAAGAAAGCAACAGTAGTAATTGAAAATGAGATATGGGAAAAACATTTTAAAGAAATGTACGATGCAAAAAACCATGAAGAGGTGACGGGAGGAACAGAACTGGAGAAGGATCAGACAGAAAATGAGACGGTAAGAGAACCCGAGTACGTGGAAGTTGCTCAAGCGATTAAAAAACTCAAAAATAAAAGAGCTGCGGGATGTGATGAAATGTGCGCAGAACTAATTAAACATGGAGGGGAAGAACTACATCAAAGAATCTACCAACTTATTTTACGGATATGGCGCGAAGAACACATACCTGATAAATGGAAAACAGGCATTATAATACCGATACCAAAAAAGGGTGACTTGACACAATGCAAAAACTATACAGGAATTACATTGCTAAATGCGGCATACAAGGTACTTACAAACATATTAAAAGATCGACTGGAGATATACACAGAAAAACGTATAGGAAATTATCAATGCGGCTTCAGAAAAGGAAGATCGACAGTAGATGCCATACATATACTAAAACAAATCACGGAGAAGATATATGAACATAATATGGTTTTTGCACATATAGTTTTTGTGGATTTTAAGCAGGCGTTCGATAAAATCAACAGAGAACAACTCATGGAAGACTTAAAAAGAATCGAAGTTCCAAGAAAGATTAGAAGATTGATAGGTATGACAATAAATGAGTCTGAAGCAAGAATATATACAGAACAAGGAATGACAAATAACATAAAAATCAAAAAAGGGGCTAGACAGGTAGATGCGTTATCGGCACTATTATTCATAATATCATTGGATAGCATAATACAGAGAATTGGAAATATAGGAACATTAAATAAACATCTTGTACAGATACTGACATATGTGGATGATGTTGCTGGAGTGCGAAAACTATAAATTTGAAGAAGTAAAAACATTTAAATATCTGAGGGTCATAATAGATAGAAGGAATGAGGGACTTGATATAGAAGAGAAGATACATAAAGGATATAGAGCATTTCATAGCAACAAGAAATTACTGAAAGACAGGAGATTGAGCACAAGGAATAAATTAGGAATATACAAAACAATAATAAGACCGATAGTAACATATGCCGCAGAAACTGTAACACTCACAGCAAAAGAGGAAGACAAACTAAATATTTTTGAACGTAAGATAATGAGAACCATAATGGGTGCAAATAAAGTGGGAAACAACGAGTACAGAAATCTGATGAACTTTGAAATCGACAACTTGTTGGGAAGGGAAAACATAGTGAGAGCAATTAAAGCACAAATAATAAGATGCTATGGACACGTAATGAGAAGAGATAGGGATACGCCAATAAGAGAGATAACAATATGGAAACCAACACAGAGCAGACCTAGAGGGAGACCCAGGGTCAGATGGAGACAGCAGGTGGAGGAAAATATAAAAACAGTAAACGCAGAGGGATGGAGAGGACAGATCGCAGACAGGAGGCGATGGAGGAAAATAGTCGAAGACTCACCAACAACTATGAGAAGGGCAACAAGAAGAAATGTGGACTGATCCACCACACTAAAAGGATTTAAAAGAGTTCCTTAGAAAGGAACAGCTACAATTTCAAATATGAAATGTATTAGCTTATAATAATATTATATTGGTGGACAAAAAGAAGAAAACAGCATTCCTAATCAACATAGCTGTTCCAAATACACACAACATGCAAAAAACGGCTGAATAAAAAGTGTAAAAATATACAGACCTGAAGTTAGAAATAAAACGGATATGGAAGTTGAACCAGGTCCATATTGTGCCATTGATAATTTCAACAATTGGCATTATACTAAAGAATCTGAAAAATAACATCAAATTTCTGGGACTAGAAGAAAATCTGTTTAAAATAATGCAGAGGGCGCTAATCCTTAATACCACTCTCATCGCCCGAAAATTTTTGGAAGAATGAAGTTGTTTTGGCTACGGCCCGCATTTTATTTAAAAATATATATATATATATATATATATATATATATATATATATATATATATATATATATATATATATATATATCACGGCAGTAAGTCCATTTTTTGTCAGTAAGAAATTATTTCGTTTTCCTAGCAGTATGTTAATATTTCCATATTTTCTAGCAAAAGGCAGCATGACTCGCTCAAGCATGTGGATGTACTGATATTAGTCCATTTTCTTAATACAGTAAATTGGTCCTACACCATATTATAATATATATATATATATATATATATATATATATATATATATATATATATATATATATATATATATATATATATATATATGAGCATTTTTGTTGGTTGATGACTGGAGACCACCCATCCCTTCAACTGGAGGTTCAACTCCAATTATGAACCAACAAAAATACTCAAATACTCATTGGGGCGGAGACGCAGGTTGTTGTGGGTTCCACAATTTCATGTGGAACATATTTGGTTGGCTATTTCATTGAGAAGTTATCTCAAAAATACCAAGGGTGAAGATAAAACCCGAAACAAGCTTAAACTTTGGGAGAACGGGAAGCTATACCATTAGAAATGTGTCAAAGACTTATAAACTCTATGCCCAAAAGATGTGCCGAAATAACAAAACAGAAAGGTCAAAACTATGTAAGTATTAACTATTTAAAAAATGTTTATGTGTATTTAGTACTTTTGTTAACTGTTAAATAGTATGTATTGTGTTTGTATCTTGGTTGGTTCTATTTCTATGTTAAATATTATGTTTATATATATATATATATATATATATATATATATATATATATATATATATATATATATATATTATGCAGTTATTGTAGTAATTATGTATGCTATTACAACTTTATTTGTCGAAAATTGTATTTATGTCTCTGGCCACCAGTGTATGTACAAGATTATCCATTTCGTGGTTTGGAAAATTCAGCCCAGTTTTTTGACAACTGTCAAACTTATATGTTATTCAAAGTGTGATTTGTTTAGTTTAAGGTTTACCATTTTGCAATATGGATCTTTTAACCATCGAACAACGCGTTAAAATTGTTAAAAGTTTTTACAAAAATGATGATTCTGTATCTATTGTAGCTATGTTTCGCACCTTACGAGCAGAATGTGGCCGCAATAATCGTCCTGAGCGAATAATTTCCAACACAGCCAAGCAATTTGAAAATATTGGGTATGTTACGAATGTAGTAAGACATGTCCATCATCGTAAAGCTCACTCGATGAAGAATATCGCTGCTGTTAGTAAAAGTGGGACTGAAGACCCAAATTTATTGATTCTTCGGCGTTGACAGTCTCTTACTTGACGCCATAATGTGCTTTTACGGCACATTATGACGTATTTTGTATTTTGGACTTATACGTATATGGGGTTCTGAAAACTATTGCATTCATAAAAAGATGACTGTTTGGTACTTCTTCGAAAATGAAAGAGTGGCTGTTAACGTCAATTCGGAACGCTATACCCGTATGATACCCGATTATTTTTGGCCAGAAATGGAAGATTTCGATCTGAGCGATATGCGGTTCCAACAATATGGCGCCACACAACATGGCCAATTTTGGTTTTATTGCGCGAAAAGTTTCCAGGCGACGTAATTTTGATATTTGGTGATGTTAATTGGCCGCCGAGATCATGCGCTTTGACGCCGTTGGACTTTTTTTTGTGGGGCTATGTAAAAGATCGTTTTTACGTAGACAATCCTAAAGTTTTGAGCAGTTGAGAACCAACATTCGTTAAGTCAAGGCCGAGCTGCCAGCCGAAATGTGCGGAAAAGTCATCGACAATTACCTCAAAAGGATTGAGTTCTGCAAGCGGTCACGTGGACATTTAAATGATGTATTTCACGCTTAATGGCAAAGTCCAAGCAATAAAATGAAAAACAAATCATCGAAATTTCAATTATTTGTGTGCTTTTTTAAAATTTACTTTCCGAAGCACAAAATGGATAACCCTTTACATATGTAGCCTTGGACAAGTCTTGAAAACCGTGAAGCAAACAATGGCGCACCATGAACAAAACATAGTACAGATCTAAAATGGGAGTTTTGGGAGAAAAATAAAACAACAATTACACAAACCGAATGTATTTCCACTATAAAAGCGTCAGTTCGAATGCTACATTGGGCTCAAAAATATAACATTCTCAGAGGACTTTTATTCCACTAGACTATATATTGACATATCTGTCTTTTACATTTGTCTTTATTTTTATACATAACGTTTATGATTATACCCAACATTTGTCTTTTCTTTAACATTTAATTACTAGTTCTATTTCTTCTATTACTTCTTTTAGTAATAATTATATCATTAAAATTTATTTCAGTATAAATAAAATATTATTTATACATAGTACAAATATTTATTATCTTGTTTTTTTTTTAATTTCAACTATTTAACTTACTTTCCTATTTATATACAGAGTGCTTCATGATATTGCTAAAATTATATTAAAAAATGAAACACCGTGTATACTATGATATTTTCGTCTATAATTCGGGATTATTTCCTAAAAATATTATTGTCTTTTTTGAATAACCACATTTTTTTGGTGTTTTACAAAACGCATTTTGCAAAACACCACGGTTTACATCACAATAAAGAATGTACACATATTACTCGAGTATTCTTAAAAAAAACCTAGGTATGTATATATTTCCTTAATTTTTACGTTTGTGATATATTTCAAAAAGCTTCACGCTATGATCTATGAAAATCTATGATTATTGCCGTTTACATCTTTATTCAGCAATATTTTCTACACATTGGTGAGATTTAGTCTAATGGAGAGATATTTAAGATTTTAATGGAAAAAATTTACTTGTTCCCAATTTGAAAAGAAAATACAAGTATAAAAAGTGTTGCTAGGTATATTTACTATTACTATCACATTAGCTAGAGTTTTTTCTGAAGGTGCTGAAAATTCATACAGTGATATGCATAATATTCAACAAACGTTTTATTTTATACATTTCGAGTTGAAAAGATGGGAAAACTATTTCTTTGAAATAGATAGTATTCGGGAAGATATAGGACATTTAATTTCCTAAAAAATGTTATTTCATCTGCTATCAGGCTTTTGTAGACGTTGAAACAGCGTTTCGTAGCTGTTTCAACATCATTTCGCAATAGGTTTCATTATTTCGTACAGGAGGAAACATTTATATGAAAAAGGCGATGTTGAGACGTTCAGTCCTTTTTGCTCTATAGCACTCTACCGAATTAAAATAAAATTAAATATAAATTGTCATAAACAGTATGCTTACAATTCGGAAGAAGAATGGCCTAGACTTCTCAAGGATCATAAACAAAGTGACACTGCTTCAAAGTTCGCTATACCTATCCTGTATCTTCGAGTAAATACAAAATACCAACTTATTACTATATATAGTAGATTATTTATTTCCTTTTCACGATTTTTTACATTTTCAAGGATAGGCTATAAAAATGAGTATAATATATTGAGGGATTACATAACATAATTTAAAACATATTTATACATTATTTGTGTTAACGATAAATTAATAATAGTACTGATTTTAATTTTATGATAATAAATTACCAATCTTAATTTCGAAAATGAGGATCTGTTATATTACAGGAATTAATCAACCAAACAGTAAAGTTTCCTTTTATGTTTTATAATAATTACATAATTATATTATATATTTATTTAATATAATGCTGCAATAAATAATAGAATTTCTTAAAAAAATGAATTTTTAAATATCTTATAATTTTTCTTAATTTTACTAGAGTATTGAATTTTCTAAGCTCCATATATCTTTTTTTTTCTGTAAAAATAATAGACGAGTTTTAATTTATTACGTACAATTTAAGAAATCAAGAATAATACCATAAAAATTATGTATTAAGCAGAAAATTTGAAGATTTTAAAAATTCGCAGCTCGTAGACCACTTCTATGCCAAACTTGAAATTTAGGGTTGTTTGGGAATAGAAGCTTTTCAAGCGAATTCGATCTATATCTATATATCTATATATCATATATCTATAGAATTGAGGCAATCAATGAAAATTAGGGTAAACATCAACAGAATATACCTAGATACAAAATATGAGCCATTGTTCAACTTTCTACTTCAAAAAATTAAGATCTGGGAATGTTTTAAAAATAGGCAAAAGTTCGCCGATTCAATTAAAAGTTCCCAATCAAGCCGGATTTAAGTTTAAAACAAACATTTTTGTTTCCTCTAAAATACAAGGTCAGTCGAGAAGAATGCCATTTGGGTCAAGTCTCTAAGTTATATAGAGCCTGAGATATAAAATTTTGAAAATAACTAAAAAAATTGACTTTTTTAAAATTTGAAAATATTCTACAGTGGTCGGATTTGATCGTATCGAGCTCGTACACATGGATATATGCTTTAAGGAGATTTATTCAAAATAATCTAAAGAATCTTCTGTATATACAGAACTGATACTTTGAGAATTTCAAGCATTGTTGGATAGAGGTTCGAAGCACACATAGAATAAAAAATTTCCAGACATTTGACTCCATGAAAATGGTTCCTACTGTTTGTTAATGATAAACGCTTCTAACAATATTTGATTTTTCAAGAGAGAATTTTTTATACTTAGATTATTTTTCACGAATGTACAAATTTAAATTCGAAAAATATAAAAATGCAATTGGAATCCCAAAATACCACTTACAACATATTACATATGATAAAATAAAAAAGAATATTAGGGAAATGATACAAAATAAAGCACATTATTAACCAAGACACAAATACCGAATTGTTTTTGTATCGATATTGGCGATAGATGGTACATATTTTTTTATATTTCTTCCGTAAATATCCAGACACAAATAATATAAGGGGGGCTGGGTAGGGCAAAAGCTGAAAAAATGAGCTGCTGATTCAAAGAACAGAAGAAATGCGTAGACTCAAATAAATCTACCACTAAACATCAAATCACTTGATTTTAATTTCTCGATGAGCGTTTTGCTAACCATGTTAGTATGATCAGGAGATGATTCAATCATTTCGGGCAATTATAAACAAGTAATTTGGTGTCTAGTGGTAAATCTCTTTGGGTTTAGTGTTTCATATCAAAGATTCCAATAGAAGAATTGAGCAAAGCGTATGTTTTGTCACAATAGAATTTTAATTTCATTGTAAAAAAAGCATAGATTCCTATGATTATGGTTAATGATAGATATGTTTTGTGCTGGGTCAGGCAAAATCGGTCTCGTGGAATTATGAGCTGCTGATAGAAAGAATAGAAGAAATAAGTTGAGATATGTGAAAGAAATGGCTTCATTTGGTTACAATTTGAAAGCAAACCTTAAATAGATTTACCATGAAAAATCAAATCACTTAAACTCGATGACATTCACCACCAAACACCAGATCAACTGGTGTTTAGTGGTAAATCTGTGGTGTTTAATGACAACACCACCACCATCTTTTTTAAACGTCCCGATGCGCGTTTCGTTAACCATGTTAACATTATCAAGAGATGATTCAATCTGGTTAGGATAAAAGGGGTAGTGAAAGACGCATCAAGAAGTTCAAAAAAGTGAATGTTTTGTGGTAAATCTCTTTGAGTTTAGCCATACAAACCGAAACTCCACTAGAAGAGTTGACCAAATTACTTGTTTTAATTTCTCGGTGCACGTTTTGCTAAGAATGTTAGCATCATCAGGTAATGATTGTATCTCACCGAGCGATTCAAAACAAATGGTTTGATAATTAGTGGTAAAGTTCTCTTTTCACATCAAAAATTCCAATAGGGAAATGTTTTTGCTTGGATACAACAGTATTTTAGCTTCTCGGCAAAAAATACCACATACTTCTATCTTGACAACGGTGAGGTGAAATATCTGCACTATACCTTATTCCTATTAATTTCCATTTGTTTGTAAAACAGAGTATCTTGTCACAGCACTATTTCAATTCAAATGAACTTACGAGACCTGTATAATAAGTAACTGGCCTACGCCATAGATGGCGTTGCTAGTATTTAAAAAGTAATATTTTTCGTAAATATAACTTTTCACAATAGTGTTAAACTGTGAAGTCGCTGCGTGTATTAGTTTGAGAATGGCAGCCATTTAAACAGAACAACTTTAGTGATTTTACAACAGTGGAAAAATTGAATATCGAGCAATGAAAATACTTGTATTTGAAAAAGAATACAAATGATTAGATTAAAACGCAGCTTAGCGAAGTTTGTGGGGACCCTGTACCTTCGTTATCAACCATATAATATTGGACAGCTGAATTCAAACGTGCAAAATAAGCCTTTTTGATGAAGATCGTCCAGGTCGTCCAAATAAGATACCACTTCAGAAAATATTGACAAAATCTACGATAACATGATAAACGATGGGAAAGTGAAAGTGTGTGAGATTACTGAGACTATGAGCATCCCAATTGAACAAGTGCATCCAGTTGCAATAAAACTATTGGTATTGTTAAATGGGCCTTACATCCCAGATGGAGCGCATAAAAATCCCTGATCAGATCAAAATGGACTATGACTCTGAGGCATACTCTTCTGCTTCTGTTGAAAGATAAAATAAATTTTAAACAATTTTTTTTTTGGTATCTGACCT
Organism: Cosmopolites sordidus; assembly: GCA_031761425.1. NCBI lineage: Eukaryota > Metazoa > Arthropoda > Insecta > Coleoptera > Curculionidae > Cosmopolites > Cosmopolites sordidus. The sequence goes on from JARFXV010000508.1 coordinate 1,589,880, forward strand.
TGTATTAAAAATCGTTAGTAGAACCGATTTTAAACTTTCTTTGAAATAATGGCTAACAAAGATCATTAGAACGACTGCAATAAAATATTCTTGTCATGGTAAAAAAGTACGAGTGTGTGAATTCGCTTATGAAGTGATAATGGCCTAATTAAAGAAAACTGTGATTTAAAAATATTTTTAATGTTTTAAAACTAGTGACAGAGAAAGAATATCTATCAATAAGTTAAGATATCTAAGGTTAAAAGGCCACAAGAAAAAGTTTGTTATGTAGAGTTAACTAAAGACGAGGAGATTTACCACTAAACACCAAATCTAACCAGCATCTAACGCATACAAGCATCATCAGGATCACAACACTGATGATGCTCGCATGGTTAGCGAAACGCGCATCAAGAAAATTAAAAATGTGACTTGATGTTTAATGTAAATCTTTTCGAGTTTAGTATTTCACACCCACAGTTCTAATGGAAAAAATGATATGGAATTTAGACAGAAACATTTTCTTTAATTCAATAAAATAATATTATGTAAGCCCCCTGTGAAATTTTAAATAAGATTTAATTTACAAAAATTATATAATAATGTATCCGAACAAATTATCTTAAAATCTATCTGTGATCATATATGTTCAAGGAAAGTTCTAACGCTCGCCATACAATTTTAAACCATTCAGATCCATTAAATAATCTGTTGTTACCCCCCAAAATATTTAGAGACCTCTAGGTTAAGTGAAAGTCTCCTTTCAAAATTCTCGTAAAAGTTTTCTTAAATTGTTGATTGGCTAGCGCGTAACAGAAGGGATTCAGGGGACTGTTGGCGTAGCAGAGAAAATAAGAGAACATATAGATGTGTGAATTGATGCACGGTGGGTGTGTGCAGAATCCTTCCACCAAAGCAAATATGTGATACGGTGTCCAGCATACAACGAAAGCCCCTAAAATAAACGAGATGGTTCTCAAAGCTTTCCGCGCTCTGTTCTCGCTTTTCGATTTCTGTCGGCTTCCAAAGGCGCCAAGAGGTCCAGCCAGGTGTTTTTTCTTTACCTTAAATTTCTTACCCAAGGATTTAACAAACACCCTCTTGGTAGCGGTGTCGGTGGTCGGGTCTGTATCTGCTTTACCAAAAAATTTACATTTATCAGTCGCATTTTTCGATTCTCGATCATTACCTGTTTGGGATATGGCTGATATTGCATCGCAGGGCGAGCTAGGACCACTATTTGTATCTCTAAATGAACTCTTCCTACTTGCACCGTCTCGAAATGAGTTTTTTGATGGTTTCTTACCCACTAGGGATGTGATGGGTCGGTTTGAGCTTAGCGTTACTTCTGTTTGGATTCTGATACTGTTACCATAACCTTCTACCGTCTGAAAAACGGCTTTTTCGTTATTTTGGGGATGATTCTGGTTTGATTCAACTTTACTACCACTACCAAGGGGTTGGATGGGGACACTACAATTGCACAGAACACTTTTGGACTGATAGTATTTATATGGAGCGTTTTCCATGTGTACCACATCGGAATTGATCGTACAACTGTCCACAGCTACGTTACTCAAGCTAGGTGGTCTTTCAAGCACTGGGGAAGGTACAACCACGCTACTTTCATCCATGAATCGTAAGTCTGAGGTATCGAGGCCACCCAAAAGGTCATATGTACTATAGTTCTTTTTACATGGAGGTTTATGTGATTCTACGGGGGTTTTTACACCAATTTCAATGCTACTGTACGATGTGATGAGTTGGGGAAGCTTGTTGGGTCTTACCAGGTGATGCTGGGTGGGTTTAGGGCTCTCTTCGGTCGTCTTCAGGCTCGTTGGTATCTTGGGTTTCGGTTGGTCTTGTTGTGTGATCTTTTTGGATGCTTCGGATTTGTTGATGACGTTGCCATTTAATCGCTGAGGTGAATTTCCAAAGATTTGCATCGAACTTGTCTGTAGAACTAAATAGATATACAAATTACGATATACACACTTTTCCAATTCAGATCTACTACAGAGCCTTTACTTAATAGATCCTCACCTCAGTGGCGGCTCGTGAGAGGGAACGTTGGGGCAAAAAGGAGGAAGGGGAAAGGAAAAAATCTTCAGCAGCACTATTTTCCTCTAGGCCCTCCCACTTTAAATATCCACTAGCCGCCACAGCCTAATTTAGTTATTTATTTCAATTGAGCAAGTTTCATTTTTTATACTGAATAATTTAAACGTGGTATCATCTCTAAAAATATTACATTTTTAACTGAGGTAGCCGATATTTGATACAAATTAATTTTATATAAACAAATTAAGATTTAAATCTAAATTTTCGCTGTATTTAAAACTTAATAAACTATATTAAACTAATAGTAAGAAAAGTAGTTTGTTGATATGTTGACGACATTTCAATTTGCTTTACAGGTGCTGATAGACAACTAAATCAGTTCTTAATTTGCATTAATTATTTGCATAAGAACGATAAATTCACAGTTGATGAAGAACAAAATAACAAAATACCTACCAATCTATTAACTTTTTGGATTTGAGAATTACTAAAAAACATGGATATGGTTTTGGCTATTTTTTTTCAACCCCCGATCGCTTTGCCAAGTGACCAGATAAGCATATGGGAGTGGGTTTGCCCGCTGTGCTAGTGCGCAGTTGCCCCACCATAACGTCTTTTAAGGCAGAATTTAACAGATTAGCTGGAGCTGAGCTGTATGCTCTTAAATATGGCATTATTGACTCTATCGTCAAGTGTGAGTTGCGAAGAGTCATTCGTTCAGGCAGAAAATCATCACAAAATGAGCCGCCTTTATGATGCAATTTGTATGAGTGCTGGTGTTGTGCGTGAATGAAGGTTTTTTTTAATCTCCCATATATTTGCAATCTACCCAAAGGTAATAAGCAACTGTTACCACATTAAGGGCAAGGCAAAGAATTGCCAAGCATCAGAGGTTATGGCGCTTACATTAAAGGCCTAACATATACAGGAACTTAGGTTCTTTATGACTAGAATAACGGAATATCTTAATTATATCTTAAATTATATAGCTTATCTCTAAAGGATCACAGCGTTTCAGTCTCTGCGGCTTTTGGTTATTATCCAGGAGACTGACAGCAAGGACGTTGGGGGGCGCACTTCAAGTCGCGATAGATACTTCGCACTCGCGCACTTGGCTTCTTCTAGCACAGGCTTTATTTTTAGATCACGGTGTAAAATTTGATTTGTCACGAACCGAGGAGCTTCAGTAATTATTCTCAGGGTTTGAAGTCTTTGAAGTATTTCTATGTTGGATACACTCGCGGTTCCCCACAGTTGTATGTCATAACTCCATACGGGGTTGAGGATCTTTGTAGATGGTTAACTTATTAACCAACGATAATTTGGATTTTCTACCTATTAACCAGTAGAGTTTGGATAATTTTAAGCCAAGTTGTTTCCTCTTCATAAAAATGTGTTGTTTCCAGTTTAGTCTTCGGTCATATCTCATTCCAAGATATTTTGCACAGTCTGCCTGGGGGAGTTGATGTCCATTAAGTGTTACACTCGAGCATGACTTCTTCTTTAAGGTAAACGTAACTTGCTGAGATTGACTTGCCTCATTGATTTTTAGACGCCATTTTTTTATCCATTCTTCTATCCCATCAAGAGCTTCCTGAAGCTTCTCAGATGCATATTTTGGTACCCTGCTTATTGCCATAACTGTGGTATCATCTGTAAAGGTGGCTATAGACGAGTCTTTGGCGTAGTTGGTAGGTCAGCAGTGAAGATTTGAAAAAGTATGGGACCCAAGACACTACCTTGAGGTACTCCTGATTTTATCGGATGTATGTTAGTTATTTCTCCTTTATACTTGACAGCGAAGTATCTGTTCGTTAAGTATGATAACAGTACCTGATAGTATGGTGTAGGAAGTTTTGATTTAAGTTTGTATAGTAAGCCTGAATACCACACTCTATCGAAGGCTTGTGTAATATCCAAGAATGCAGCCGAGCGGTACTTTTTATCTTCAAAGGCGTTATTAATAATTTTCACTAGCCTGTGCACTTGTTTGATTGCTGCGTGTCTTGCGAAAATTTGAATTGCTATTCTGGAATGATATTTAGCTCGTCAAGCACTGGCTTCAGCCTCTTTAGGAACAATTTCTCAAAAAACTTTGATAAGACCGGCAAAAATGTAATGGGTCTATATGATGATGCTTCCTCCGTCGGTTTACCAGGTTTTGGAATCAATATGATTTGTCCTACTTTCCACTGTGATGGAAAATGGCCGACTCTAAGTATTGCATTATAAATTTGTGTAAGGACAACTAATGCTTTTTCCGGTAATTGTTTAACGACTTGTCCAGTTATAAGGTCAAATCCTAGACTTTTCTTTGGGTTGAGGTTTCTGTGAATTATACCCTTAACTTCACTAATTTTTATGGCTTTAATAGGAAGTGCCATTTAGAATGGTGGTTCAAGGTATGAAGTTATTTCTTCCTCTTCTTTTCCTAAATTTTTCATTGGAAATGACTGAAAAACATTAGCTAGATGTATTACAAAAGTTTCAGCCTTATCAGCATCTGTCTCGCCCAAGTTCCATTCCGTTTTCTGATTGGTGGTATGCTCTCTTGTGTTTTATTGATTTTTACTGTAGCTTTCCACAGAGAGTAATCAGTAGCTTCAGTGCGAGTAAGACCTTCAAGGTAATTTTGAATTGCCTCATTTTTTTCATTACTGAGTAATTTTTTTACTTCTTTCACTACACTGTGAATGAAGGTGGAACAAGGACGTAAGTCTGTCAGTTGTGAAGACTTTGTTCCACGAGTTGATCAAGTGGTTCGCGAGAGATGGGAGTTTATTATTAGTCAGTTGTCCCTAGATTTTCCGGACATTTTAATGTAAGCTCTGTACACGATCATAATGGAACCCTTAGGGTGCACGTTAGGTTCCCATAAAGCTGTTTTAGGATCATAAAGCACAGCACATGACATAACAGCCTTATCCTTTCTCACAAGTTACGCTGATGAGTGGAAAGATCTGATGGATGGATGAGTGGATGATCTTTCTGATAATCTAGAATCGAAAGAACAATCCAAACAATAATATACAACTTTGATTGTACTTAGCTCCTTTATAATAAAACTATTTTGTCATTCACACTTGTTTTTATTTTATGCCCCATATGAGGTTGAAAAAAATAGCCTTCGTACATAACAAATCTTGTCATCTTTATTCACAAAAGACGGCATTTAATTCATTTATACACAGATTATTAAACATCCTAATGTCAATAGGATGTTTAAACACAGGTCAATAGATTTTTTTAGTGCCGGGTATTTGGAGCTGATTTCTGAATTCAAATATGGCATTCATTTTTGCCTAAGAGGTCAAATTTCTAAGATATAACATTTTAGTGAAATTTACGTTACACTATTTTAAGTTAAATCAATGGAAAATAAATTGCGTTTGCCCAGAAAATTTCCGCAAATGCAATAAATGAAGTCCAAGCTTTTCGCTCAGCCTCATTCATCCAGTTTACATCGAGGATCCTTAATAAAATTTAAAAATTAAAAACCCAAAAAAAAAAGAAATTGTGCAGTTAAATATTACTGCTTTAATTTTTGCCATGTTCAACTGAGGCATTTTTCCTATATATGCAAAGTATGATCCATTCTTATCACGAGCCTTTACAAACTGCTTCATTGGGCCCAGCTTCATATGTATTGGAGGAAAGATGATTATCTCTATCCAAATAATAATTTTCTCTCTTAGGCTCTAAGACCCTTTTTTAATCCTGTTGTGTGTTTTGTCTCTGCTATCCCAAAGGCACAAGAAGCAAGGCTATTTGGTTTGGCCACTTTACTGCCCAAAGAGAAAGTTTACCATTTTTAAGTCCACACAAATCATCCATTGATATTCATGATACTTTATCTTCACCAAAGCCAAAGATATGGTGTTATATTCTTATTTCATTTTCGTTGAGTAGGCAATTGGCATTGAACCAGATTTGTCCCCATTGTGGAGAAAGACACATTTCAAACTTTGTCTTGAGCTGTGAATAAATCATCTGGAAAATATTCAGGAAGACCCATTTTTTTTCAGCAGTCCTCTAATTTCGTGACAAAATACAAGATTGTCTTTATGAGAGAAGAATGGTAGCAAACCCTTTTCTCTTGTACGATAAAAGGCAATTTTACTTCCTTGTTCCAGTAAATTTTTGTCGTTCAGCCAGGAAGTGACTAATTCAGAAGCTTCTCTTGACATGTTGAGATCTCTGGTGAGGTCATTCAATTCATCCTATTTGAAACGTTGAGGAATTGATAACATCCCCTCACAATCACTGTCACCTTCATTAGTATCAGAAGGATGATCAGAGGGATAATACTCGACCTCACAGAGCTTTGGTTTGGCACTTCCTCTGAGTGACCAGTTTTTATCTTGATCACGAAGTATCCAAGATAAGCTCTCTTTATAAAGTTACTAACAATTTTTCTGTTTTCTTTGAACTTGTATTCTCCACATATGTAGCAAAACACATCAGAATGATTTTCACAACTTCTTCCACTTCCACTTCCACTTGCACTTATTTTGTTTTCCAGGCCAACTTCGATCTACCCCCAGTGTAATAGGGCAAATCTACAGGAATCTATCCTTGTATAAGAATTTTAGATCACCCATACTTGAATGTATTAAATTGAAAAAACATAGATAAGTGAATGGAAAAGCAAAGATAAGTAGATGTATCTAAAAAAGTAGAGCAGATAGAGAAAAACTGATTTCATATTTAGATTTAGCACCCCAACTTCGATCTACCCTGCATGGCGAGAACTCACAAACCAACCTCAACTCTACTTCAAGCGTTGTTCTTCAGTTCCTGAATTTTCTCTTGAGCTTTTCTGTTGAATTCGATATTTAAGCTGTTTTATACATAAATTGACATGCTAATTTCAAAACTTTATTTAGTTTCTTTCTATCACGTCAAGTTTTTTCTCTACAGTTATTGCGCATCCGACTAAGCTTGGCGAATAACAGAAGTTACTACTGCTCTTCTACCGCCGAACCTTCTTCGACCTAGGAGTGGGGGCGTGAGTTACGTTGCTTCATCCAAAACTAGTTCGGTCAGTTACACATGAGCTGCTAAAGTACGCGAGTCTGTGTCGCTCTGATATAGTGTAGTCAAAGTATACATACACAACTACAGATTTTCGTTATGTCTGCCTCTGGTAGTTCTCGTCGTAAGTGTTTAAACAGCCCTGATTCATTTTATATATGTGTGTTATATATGTGGAAGTTTTACCATCCCCCATTCAACGGACTAATATTAGTACATTTGTCAGGCAAGCCTATTTTGCTTATTTTAAAGTGAAAATAGGTGACCAAGATAAATCATGGGCCCCTCATAAAGTGTGGAAGCAGTGTGAAGAGAGTTTGCGAATGTGGACGAAGAGAACACGTAATAAACTTTCGTTTGGTACCAATGATTTGGCGAGAGCCCAAAGATCACTTAAGTGATTGCTACTTTTGCATAGTGAAAACATCAGGATTCAACAAGAAAAACAAACATAAAATTGAGTACCCTAGTTTACCGTCAGCTATACGCCCTTTACCTCATTCAGCTGAAATTCCAGTGCCAGTTTTTCAAGAATTACCTTCTTTAGAAATACAAGAATGTGAATCAAGTGACTCCACCGACGAAGAATTCAAAGTTTCCAATGATTCTATTCGTAAAGTATTCAATCAACATGAATTAAACGATTTAGCATTAGAAAAAGCATCGGAACTATTAGCATCAAGACTGCACGAAAAAAATTTGCTTGATAAAGGAGCTAAAGTCACTTACTATCGATCCAGAGAAAGTGAATTTAGGCAGTATTTCAGAAATAATGACGGATTTGTATATTGCCAAAACGTAGAAAGTTTAATGAAAGAATTGGCCATTCCTAACTATAACGCAACTGAATGGCGATTGTTTATAGATAGGTCAAAGCGTAGCTTGAAGTGTGTTCTCCTACATAATGGAAATTTTTACGGTTCAGTCCCAATTGGTCATTCAGTTTCTTTGCGTGAAAAATATGGCGACATAAAGAAAGTCATTGACTTGTTACAATATAACATGCACCAATGGATCATCTGTGTTGACCTTAAAATGGTCTGTTTCCTTCTTGGCCAGCAACGCGGGTATACCAAGTATCCCTGTTTTTTGTGTCGGACAGCAGAGCTCGTGAGAAGCATTGGGTGAAATCGAACTGGCCGCCAAGATCTGACCTAAGACCTGGTTATCCAAACACTTTAAACCAGCCACAGAAAACAGAAAAAACATTGTATTTCCGCCTTTGCATATAAAACTAGGTCTCGTGAAGCAATTTGTTAAGGCTTTGTCAATTGAAGGAGACTGCTTTAAGTATATCATTTCGGCATTCCCTAGCCATAATTATATGAAAAGATAAAGGTTAGTGTATTTGATGGTCTACAGATTCGACAACTCGTTAAAGATGAAAATTTCACTGAAAAATGACCGAACTTGAAAGGAATGCTTGGATGGCTTTTAAAAATATTGTTAAAGACTTTCTTGGAAATACACGAGCCCCGAATTATATCGAAATTGCTCAACAACTCTTGGAGAGCTTTAAAAGGCTTGGTTGCAACATGAGCATTAAACTGCATTGCTTACATAGTCATCTTGCTAACTTCCCAGAAAATCTTGGTGCTGTTAGCAATAAACAGGGCGAGCGATTCCACCAAGATCTAAAGGTTATGGAAGCGCGGTCTCAAGGTAGATGGGATGTCTGTATGATGGCTGACTACTGTTGGAGCATCAAGCGAGAATGTCCACAAACTGAACACTCAAGGAAAAGCTATAAGAAGAAAGTTTTACCATAATATCTTTTATTTATTTTTTGTATAAACACAATTTAACTTTTAATAATATGTTAACCTCTGTATGAATAAAATATTCTAATCTATTTGGTCAGATCTCACCTTATTTCCTTTCGTATGTACACTTTTAAGGTAAAATGAGGGGTATGCTGTAGTTTAAGAACTTGACGTGATAGAGAAAAACTGAATATTTTTGAATTCAGAGATGGAAAATTAGTCGAAAACAAGTCACAGATCCAAGTCGACAAAATTGCTGTTCAATTTAATACTTGAATGTATTAAATTGAAAAAAACATGCATAGATAAGTGGATGTATCTAAAAAAGTAGAGCAGATAGAGAAAAACGAATTTCATATTTAGATTTAGCACCCCAAATATAGCTACAATCAGTTCTAACTTTAGGTACCAATTTTTTTTCCTTGTACGTCTGTGTAATTATATCAAAACGAAAAATCATCATCATCATCATCATCAGCTCGTATCGATCCACTGCAGGATGAAGGCCTCTTCAGCATGCTTCCAACCCTCACGGTCCTGGGCTTTCCTCTGCCACTCGGGTCCAATATACTTAACGATGTCATCAGTCCATCGTGCTTTCGGTCTTCTTTGCGGACGTTTGCGATCAAGCGGTATCCACTCCAGGATTGCCTTGGTCCATCTGTCGTCCCATCGCCTCGCTATATGGCCTGCCCATCTCCATTTCAACTGTTTTGCTCTTCCAATGATGTCACAGACTTTTGTTTGTTCCCTGATCCATGCGCAGGACTTTCTGTCTCGTTTTGTAATGCCAAGCATACATCTTTCCATTCCCCTCTGTGCCACCCGAAGTTTTTGAATTGATTGCGATGTGAGTGTCCAGGTTTCACTTCCGTATGTCATAACGGGTAGAACGCACTGATCGAATACTTTTCTTTTCAGGCAAAGTGGGAGTCTGCTCTTAAACACTATGTTGAGCCTACCAAATGCCTGCCAGCCACATTTAACACGCCGTTCCACCTCCCGGGCGGTATTCCCCTCTATGGAAATCCTCTGCCCAAGATATACAAAGCAGTCCACAATCTCTAAATCCCTTCCTAAAACTGAAATTCTTCTGTCCTGAGCGAAGTTATTGAACATAACCTGACTCTTTTTCAGGTTTATTTTCAAGCCAAATGGTTCGTCAGCCCTTTGCAGTTCTTGTATGCGTCTTTGCAGCTCCTCTGGATCTTGTGAAATGAGAATAATATCATCTGCAAATCTAAGATGGTTTAAGTTTGCACCATTGATCTTTACCCCATCCTGTTCCCAATCCAGTTTACGGAATACTTCTTCAAAGCCAGCCGAGAAAAGAATAGGCGATATTGCGTCACCCTGCCGTACACCTCGTTCTATATTAATTCCCACTTCAAGATCATCAAGGTGAATTGTGGCTGTAGCTCCATCATATATCGATTCTAATAGGTTTACATAGGCTCTCTCTACACCTTGGCTAAGCAGTGCATCCATTATCGCATGCTTTGAGATGGAATGAAATGCTTTTTCGTAGTCGATAAAAGCCAAGCACAGTGGCATGGTGTATTCGTTGTGCCTTTCTATGACCTGCTGTACAACCTGGATGTGATCCATTGTACTGAATCCACTTCTGAACCCTGAATTATATCAAAACGAAAAATAATAAATAATAAAGAGAGAATTGAATGTCATCAAAGAAATTGCAGTAAATACTCATTCGATTCAAATATTATAAAAACAATAATTAATAAGTAATACTATAATAAAACTATTAATTTAATATATCCTGTCAATAATATTAAAAATACCGCGTACAAAACAATTACTTATACAGGAAAAGTTACCAAATTTGTTGCTAAAGATTTATCAAAAACCAATAATATAAATATTGCTTTAAAATAAATAATAGTCTAGGACGTCTCATTAAAAACAATAAAGTTCAGACGAATACATTTTATAAATAAGGAGTTTATCTAATTTAGTACGGTTTGTGTCCTAAAGTCTTTGTTGGACAAACAGTAAGTTCTTTTTCCAGTAGGCACAATGAACATAAAATAATTTATATTACAAAATTCTCATTATGCTAACTACTTAAGCTTACAATATCACACTTTCAAGTACATTTGTAAAATTTAAAATAATAAAATAGTCAGAATTTAATTACACAATGAAAATATATCTAAAATACTAAATCTCTTAGAGAGCCTAGAAATTAATAAAGGAAAAAAAAATAATATTGTGCTAAATGACCAGGTAGATTTAAATGGTTCAGCCTTGTTAAATTTATATTGCGCATCTAGACACTGAAAAAAATGGTATTCCCGACTATTTATGGTATTACTGGTCGATAGAGCTTTTCTTACTGTTTCTTACTTCTACTTTTCTTACTGTTAGTTTAATAGACATCGTATTTGAAAAAGGCCGTGTGTGTCGGTCGCACTTGCAAGTTTTAAATATAGTGGAAAATTATAAATATTAGTAATATCTGCCCTAGATCTGTTATCGAGATTTGTTCGGCGTGTGTATTCACAGTTTCTAGGCTTGAGCTGTTCTGAGTTTCAGAGTTTCTAGGCTGAGCAACAAACAATATTTTAGAAATACGTCTTAAATATATTTGACTATTCAAAAGATATAATTTTCGTTGTTTGTATTTTATCAGCAACATTTTCCATGAAAAATACGATACGATATGTGATTTTCTTTTTTTTTCCTTTCACGGTATCTGTTCGTATGGAGTTACTTTTGACATTTTTTTTTACTTTAGGTTTAATATAATGTAAGACTGGTCAAATGTTCTATTTTTTATTTTCGTTATTAGTGCTAAACTGCGGAAATAATTCAAAGAAAAATAATATTTATAAAAACTGAAAAAAAACTTATAAACATATGTCGTAGTTTAAAAAAATAGTATTTTCGTGTAAATCATTACTAACTTGTCATGTTGGTCGTCCACATTTATAGGTTACGTTGCTTTTGTTGGAATTTATATCAAAAATTTATGAGAGACTTACTCAATTATACAAATGTCAAACTAGTCATGTTACCATACGAATATAGTTAGCATCGAACATTCGACAACAGCGTATCATTTACCGCTACCCCTTCGTTTTTAACAGGTTATGGACCCAGACCCATGTGATTTTGTTCTCGCGTAGTATCGGTAAGTGATTTATCGTATCGTATTATCGGTAAGTAATGGCGGAGACTTTTGTAGCGAACAATTTGAAAGATTTCTTCGAAGATATTGCATCAAAAGACTAACCCTTATACTCCACAACAAAATGGGATGCTTGAAAGAATGAACAGGACAATTGTGGAAAAGGCAAGATGTATGATTTTCGATGCAGATTTGTCAAAAAGTTTTTGGGCAGAGGCCGTTTATACTGCAGTCTACTTGCGTAATTGCAGTGTGGCAGCGGGTTTAAATAAGAGTACACCTTTTACTATATGGGATGGTAAGAAACCAAATGTAAGCCATATACGCATATTTGGAAGTAAAGTGATGGTTCATATTCCAAAAGAAAAGCGTAGAAAATTTGACAAAAAATCGAGAGAGATGATACTTGTTGGATTTGATGAAAATATAAAAGGCTACCGATTCTATGATCCAAACACAAAAGACATTATTACAAGCAGAGGTGAATTTTGATTATGATGAATGTAATTCAAGTGAGAAAGAGGAAAATTCATTATATCAAAGGTTAATTGGTAGCTTAATGTATTTAGCTGTATTAACACGACCCGACATTTCTTATTGTGTAAGTTTCTTGAGTCAATACAATAACTGTAGTAATACATATACTTGGAAATGTGCTGAGAGAGTGCTACGACACTTGCAAGGTACTAAAAGTAATTGTATGACATTTACAAGGGATGATTTAGATTTGCAAGGGTATGTAGATGTAGATTGGAGATCTGATAAAAATGATCGTAGATCTTATACAGGTTATGCTTTTGTATTTTGTGGTGGCAGCATATCATGGAAAAGCTGTAAGCAAAATACTGTGGCTCTCTCTAGCGCAGAAGCTGAATATATGGCTCTAAGCGAGGCTGCTAAAGAAGCCATCTATTTGAGAAATTTCTTTCTGAGTTGACAGGAAAGTTGGATTGTATAACAATATTTAATGATAACCAAGCTGCTCAAAAATTGTCTGTTAATCCAATTTTTCATGAACTCTCAAAGCACATTGATATTAAACATCACTTTGTAAGGGATGGTGTATCAGCAAACATTATAAGTATAAAGTATTATATATGATATTCTGACCAAAAGTTTACCTAGTGTAACAAATGTGAAGTTTGTGTCAAAATTAGGACTAAAACATATTTGAAAGTATTTGTTTAATTTTTGATAAGTGGGGGTGTTGGAGTTTATATCAAAAATTCATGAGAGAAATCTAGCGGACACTTACTCAATTATACAAATGTCAAACTAGTCATGTTACCATACGAATATAGTTAGCATCGTACATTTGACAAGAGCGTATCATTTACCGATACCTCTCCGTTTTTAACAGCTTTCGGGATTAAATGAAGGCTAGAGAGCCGAGGGCTGCTATTTATGTACCCGGAATAATAAATTTCCATTCCGATTGAGGTATCTCCAAAACATGCATTTTGAACGCATCAACGGCTTTTTCTGGTGTCGAAAATCGTTGACCATCTAGTTTATTCGGATGTTTTGACCGGTCAAATATTGAGTTATTTGGTTCGATGTGTGAGAGTTCGCATTGTCGTGGTGAAGAATGATCCTGCGCCGCTGGTTGTTTTTTCTTATTTCCTCAGAGATTTCTGGCAAACAAATGTTTGTGTACCATTCAGAATTGATTGTTCTACAATTCTCTAATGACATTGCCGCCATTTATCCCAAAAGTCGACTGTTTGCTTCGAAGTGCTTTTTGCGCGAACAACTTTTGTTGGGTTTGGCTGATTTTGAAAGATTCATATAGTTGCTGACTCCTGCTGTTTACTTTCGGGCTCATAAGCATAAATCTATGATTCGCCACCTGTAAAGATTTTATATACGACTTTTGACGCACCAAGATTGTATTTTTTGAGCATTTCTTTACACCAATCGGCACGAGCTTTTTTTTTAAGCACTTGTCTAATTATGCGGAATCCAACGCGCACAATTTTTTCTTCACGGCGAAATGTTCATGTAAAATCTTGTGTTTGTCATACTAATGCCCAGGTATGCCTCAATCCTACGGTGGCATAACGATCTTGCTGTATCAGTTCGCGCACAGTATGGGTGTTTTCAGCACAACAACCTATTTTTGACGATTTTCTTTAAATTTGTGTGTGAGCAAACGACGGCCACGATTGAATTTACTAAACCACTAATATATAGTAGTTTTAGATGATGCTTCATCGCCACAAGTCGAAGTGAGTTGATCGATGCACTGTTGTTGAGATAATCCACATCGAAAGTCGTAGTCATTGCATAATAATTATCACGAGTTTATTCCATTTTTTGGCTGAAATTAAATTTTCAAGTAACTAAACAACATAAATAGCATCCGTATGACAAAACGTACTGAGTACTCATATAGTCAACAATGTAAAACTGTACGATGTATATGTTAGATGGCGCCTGGCAACACCATTGTTGCGAATTCTGGATACATAAATAGCAACAGTCGTACGAATTCATTTGGGCTATTCCGAGATTACGTATATTATCATTATAATGAAACCAACTTTTACCTATATCAACTATGCTTTTTCTATGACTTTTATTCTTATCGTCTTTTTGTAGACCTTTTCCGGCGAAGGCCGACCTAGTATCATCTTTTTGACCATTCATAGCGATGCTGTCATCGTCGCTGTCAAATGCTGGACTGGAACTGCGTTCCATGTTTTCCGCTTCCTGCATATGACCCTAATCAGTTAAGTTTATTTTATTTTCTGTTTTTTTTTATCGTTTATAATACTTACTTTGTTCGTTACTACGTTAACACTTCGTTCCATGGCTGCTACAGTAATGGTCGTGGTATTTGTTGTTGAGCAATTTTTATTTGAACTTGTCGTTTTTTGGCTCGAGTTCGAATCCCCCGAACCACCCGCTGTATAACTTTCGCGTACTTTAAGTCCATCTAGGGCAGTTGGAATGTCCTTACCTAAAATATATTTGTATTTATATAGTTTCCATTTTATCAAGACTTAAGTATATCTAATTTACGATAAATTAATGTTTAATTACAAAAGGCTGACAAATAGTTAAAGGTAATAGCCCTTCCAAATTGAGCGGTTTTTTAAAATTCTTGAATAAAACACTTATGACGTTGTGAATTTGCCAAGGTTGAATTATTTTATGAAAATGGGCGTTCAGTGAAAAATGTTTTTAGAAAATTTCGTGATATTTGCGGTTTGCACCATTGTGCACTATCAATCGAATTGTATAAAAATTTTAAGGAACTGGTTCGTTGAAAAATAAAGAATCACAGACATTTGGGAAGTAAACAGACAGAAGAAAGAGAGATAAACAACCATCCGAGCGCTGGAATCGAACCAACTACCGCGCCAATGTGGTTTCGGCAGACCGCTGCTCTTACCGTCACTATCACCGTCACTACTTACCGTCACCAACGCGACCGGTACTATAAAAGAAGAGCAATATGTAGTCGCAGTGGTCGTTCACAAGATCATATTGATTTGGTACGTGCAAGTCTTGCTGAAGACCCAGACTAATTTCTATTAGACGATGTTCACAACAATTTGGGCTCAGTGGATCCACAAAATGACGTATTTCACAAAATAATTTAGCTCAGAAGGCATATAAGGTTCAAATAACATAGGGACTAAACTAACTGGATCATTTCAGTTGAAGCACACTTTGAAATTGGTGGCTATGTTAATAAACAACATTGCTGCATTAGGGGTGAGCAAAATCCACGGTTGATTTATGAGAAATATTTACATTCAGAAAGAGTCACTGTTTGGTGTGTATTACGGTCAGGTATAATTCGGACGTATTTCTTTCAGAAGGCTGGTGGTGATTCTGCAATTGCGAATTATATTTGATATCGTGAAGTAATAACTGGATTTTTGTGGGCTGAATTGAAAAATATTGATACGGAGGATATGTGCTGGCACTACACGTGATGGCACTACATCTCACTCTGCTATTGAAACAATTGATTTATTGAGAGATCTTTCTTGGATGAGTTATTGCAAGAAACGGTGATGTTAATTGGCCACCAAGATCATGTGATTTGACACTGTTGGACTATTTTCTTTGGGGTTACGAAAAAATCCAGGTCTATAAGAACAATCCGCAATCGATTCTTGAACTAAAAGGTGCCCTACCTAAAACTGCATTACCTGAGGTGTTGGTTGGAGGAGCGACAAGGTCGTCACCCTACTCTTTCCAAAATACTAGCCGTTCAAAAAACATGAGTTTTTTCTGCGCCACCCTGTATTATTTATTATCGTCAATATTATTGACTTGGGTCTTAACATTTTATTTTATTATTATTTGCCATCACTGTGTATTCAGTGGGTAGGGCCAGTGTCTCACTACGATTTTGTTTTGGCCCCATTTTTTCTCGTGGTATTTGTGACGGTTTGGGGTTTGGCTGTAGAGCAGACGTGCAAGTTTTATTATGGCTAAATATACGCTTAAAGAAAGTAGTAAAATATTTGTCATTTACATTTAAAAAATAATTGAATTATTACAAATCAAAGTGAACTTACGCGAAAGTATGCAAATCTTCTGTTGCTTATCCACGGAAAATAATAAATTAAAATACTGTAATGCCGTCATAAAACATTTCCATAAAATAGACAATTTCATTGTCAAGTTAAAAAAGGGTCAAGGTTAAAAAGGAGTGATGAAGCTCATTTTTATCTAAGCGGTCAAGTGAATAAACAGAACAGCCGTTTTTGGGTGAGAGAGAATTCTCGCCACATGCATCAAACGCTATTACATCAAGTTATAGTATGATACGGTATTGATGCTTAAGGAAGGAAATCCCTTTAGAAATTTCAAAAGATCCTTTTTTATTATATTTCGAAAATATAATATATTGAGAGTACACTGACAAGAGAAAAAATAAAAATATTAAGTATTTACGGGGTTATCGCACTGCAAATTACAAGCCAGATACAGCTTAATCTTGGCCTCTGCGATATGCAATCGAAAGAGTTAGTGGGTCACTGTCTGACAGAGATACAGAACAAAGAGTTCCGCGAATGTACAGTACTTAACCGATGTTAACACGACGAATGCACTGCTTTGAATGAGGCGTTAGGCCATTAGGCTACTGCGCATACAAACCTTGGAGGCTGAGTTGTAAATATCGACAGGTAAAAACCGGGCTATTCAATTACCATATGATCTTATTTATTACTGGGGGGTTTTGGAAATTTAGTCATTTAGTCATTCATGGTCATTATATGACTATTGCCTTAGGATATTTTTATTTTCAATATTTCTAATAGGTCTAATTTTTTATTTTTCTTTTCTGAATACAATAATTTATCATTGTTTATATCTATAAAATAATTGTTTTTAATACGATGTGTAGTCATTCCAATGCTTTTTATATTATTTAAGATATCTTTTTTAAGTTCTTATGTAATATCGCTCCAAAAAATTCTACAAAAAGACATTATTAAGGTAATCAATTTACTGAAACACGGAGAAAGTTTCGGGCCGAGTACAAGTGATAGTGCAAGTGTATTTGTGTGTTAAGTGCAAGTATAATTATTTGCACCTATGCCAAAGTTTTCGCCGAAACCACCGATGAGGCGCGAGTAACCGTACAGAACCGGAGTAGTCTTTTCGAGACAAAAATAGCTCGTACCGCCCGAAAACAGTAGGAAGTTGAAGGAAAACCAGCTATTCGAAGAGGCTGAAGGTATATGTACCTGGGATCGCTGATTGATTGGTAAGTCACTAAACTAATCGTTTTATCGTACTGAAACTTTAAACGCGATTATTTCGAAACTGTTTTCAAAAACTGCTCGCTCTGTAACTCAAAAGATTATTAATCGATTTGACTGACATTTTGGGAAGCTTTTCTCTATATCATTATCGGAAGGACGTACTTAATGTTTTAAAGATTTCGTGTAAATAAATTACTTTTTGGGATAAAAATGTCAACAAAAATAGTACAAAATTTGATTTTTTTAAAGCTAACTAAATTTTTAATTGACCACTGTTTTTATAGATTAATAGGTTTATCCTTCCCGTGCATATATCAGAAACAGAAAGTATTTGTTTTTGTTTTAGATGAATAGAAAAACAATGACAAATGCAGTACTTTCAGACCTCGCGCCAGACGCCCGAAAAAAATACTTAATATTAATATAAATAAATACTAAATATTAATATTAAAATAATTAATATAAAAATACCCCCGCTTAAAGCATTATTGGACCATATATTAATGAAGACGATGGTGACAATGCAGTTACAGTCAACAGTAAACCCTGTAGACCTTTTTTTAATCTCCGATATATTTGTACATTACCTAAAGATAATAAGCAACTGTTATAGTAATATTTAGTGCAAGGCAGCGAGGTGCCAAGCATCAAGGGGTTAAAGGAACTTAGACTTTTTATGACAAGAATAGTGGAATAATTTTAATTTCATCTTAAATTCTATAGCTTCTTTCTAAAGGATCACAGCGTTTTAGTTTCTCCATCTTTTGGCTACTATCCAGGAAGCTGACGGCAAAGGAGTTGGGGTGCACTTCAAATCGCTATAGATACTTCGCACTCAAGTACTTGGCTTCTTTTAGCAAAGCCTTTATTTTTAGATTTTTAGAAACCTGTGAAGCATTTCTATATTAGATACACTCGCACTACCCCACTGTTGTATGTCATTACTGCATCTTGGTTTGAGGATCACTTTGTAGATGGTTAACTGGTTAACCAACGATAGTTTGGATTTTCTATCAATTAACCAGTAGAGTTTGGATACTTTTTAGCCAAGTTGTTTTCTTCTTATAAAAATCTATGGTTTCCAGTTTAGTTTTCGGTCAAGTTCCATTTCAAAATATGTTGCACAGTCTGCCTGGGGAGTTGATATCCATTAAGTGCTACACTCGGGCATGATTCTATCCATAAGGTGAAAATGACTTACTGAGATTTTGCCTGGTTGATTTTTAGGCACCACTTTTTTACCCACTCTTATATTTTATCAAGAGCTTCTTGAAAGTTCTCAGATACATATCTTGGTACCCTGCTTATTGCCATAAGTTTAGTATTATCTGCAAAGGTGGCTATAGACGTGTTTGGTGTAGTTGGTAGGTTTGCAGTAAAGATTTGAAAAAATATGGTACTCAAGACAATACTTTGAAGTACTTTGAGGTAGGTAGGTAGGTAGGTAGGTAAATAAAGTGAATCGAGTTTAATAGAATTCCAGCACGGCCCCGGGCTAGTATTTTTTATCACTATCACTTTTTATTACTATTTTAATTTGCACGATTGGAACAATAAAACACATCTGCATACCCGAATAGTAAATCAGCAACTGTAGACATATGATACAACACTTTTTGATGCCTCAATTGGAAGACAAGACTGCAAGGACTGTAGAATACGTGCCTCCGGTAAGATGGTGCTACAGCACACACCTCATGTGAAAAAATCAACATTTTGAAGAGTCTCGAAATGGGTTTTATTGTGGCTGTCTAGGTTTTCTGATTAGACTGGTTCCGATTATTTTTCAAATTAAGAATTAGCGATGATTATTTTTACGGGCATTTTTGAAGGAAAATGTTTACGTAAATAATTCCTCAATCATACAGCAAGATATGTTGACAACAATTATGGAAAATGTGTTAAAATGGGCACAAAGTTACATTGCTGTTAATGGCACCCATTCGATTGACATACTTTCTAAAAATTTAATTAACACAAAATTTAAAGACGGGATACGCATACTACAGAAAAAAATCTGCCTTATTTCTTTTAAAACTAAAACAAATTATTAAAATGTTAGTGTGACACTTACCCCACTTTTTTGTATTGTGATAATGATAATAAAGCGAAACAAAATATCTACTCATTGATTCAGTAAATTTTAAAGGAAATATTAAGAATGATTCTTATTCCCTAACCTTCTAAAAAATTATTGTCATTTTTTTCTTGAAGCACTTCTTTTGATTTCTGACTACTGTTCAGTCCATTATCAGGAGGTTGCGGATCTGGAGGTGTTTTACTGTTTGCCAGTCCAATTCCAGCTGCTCGACCAGCCATCCCTTTAAAACAATATTGCATATGATTTTAATAATTATATGGGATAGGAAAATTAAAATCCAATTAAAATTAAAGAGATTTTTTTTTCACAATGGTAATAATACATTGCGGGTTTGGAACCTTTGGCGTCACACTAACAAACTTTTATTACAAAACTTATTTCACAATACATCAAAACACTATTTTTATATTCTGGACGCCCGTTTCGCTAACCATGTTAGCATCATCAGAAGATGATTAAAACTAAATTCTTATTCTTCTAAAAACTCCTTACTTTATATAATGCTCGCTTAGCATTGTGGGTGGGACGACAATGCTAACCAAGCGACCATTAGCAAGTGAGGACCTAGAGCAGTAGGAACAGAGAACTCGAAGGAATAGGACCATTGTATCTGTTCATACTACTAGTACATTTACTGATTTTTATACTCTCATAAGCGTCTAATTGTCTATGTCGTTTGATTAGCATTGTCGCCCCGCCCACAATGCTAAGCGAGCATTATATAAAGTAAGGAGTTTTTAGAATAAGAATTTAGTTTTAATCATCTGCTGATGATGCTAACATGGTTAGCGAAACGTGCGTCCAGAATATAAAAATAGTGTTTTGGTGTATTGTGGAAAAAAAATTGTAATAAAAGTTTGCCAATGGTAATAGTTTTATGGTGATATTATAGGTGGTGTAACTGAAGTAATGAGACTGATGGTGTAGCATTCGATCGGGTTTTTCCTTTAGAGAGGTCATATACCATCTTCTGATGCGTCTTCAATGCCAATTTTAGGAGACAATGTAGAATCGTTATTTCAGTTAAATAAAAAACATATAAATAATCAGTCTCATTACTTTATTTATACGCCTCGTAGGCCTTGTTGTGAGTATATTTTTGGGTTTCTAAGGTAAAAATATTCTTTCTGTAGCTGTTTCTGTTTATTTTATGCAAAATAATCAATTCATAACTAATAACAAATATTTCTTGAAAGTTCTCTTTCTGAACCATCTCTTCTCACCTGACATTGCCCCGGCACTCAGAGCCACCATCGACTGCATTTTTCTTTGCTTAGCTTCGCTTTTTTTCTGCATGTTGTAGGCTGTCTTGTATATTCCTGAAAAATAACATCAAGTGCATTATGAATGAAAATACAAGACTTTTTTTTACCTCCGTATAATATAAAAAGCACTATAAGCGTTGTCCAATAGTATGTTATTATCAGAGCTGTGTTGAAGATAGGGTCTTTCAAAAATTGGACCGCGCATACTCCAGGAAGCAGATCCCTGTATCCAACAAAGTGCTCCCATCCGAAAATACTGATAAAAAATAGTAACGCTGGGATAATCCAGGTGATGACTACCATTAAAACGACTCGTTGTTTTGTTCTCCAACTAGAAAAGCCAGTGGATTATAGAGTGGATTATTGGTTTCGATACACAAGTAAGTTTTAAAGCGTTATTAAGACATTATTCCAGTTAAACTAGATGACATTTACCACTAAATAACAAGTCACTTTTTTAACCCTCTATAGCATCATGTGACAATTCTGTAACAAACTGATTCTGTGTCAAATCGATGTAGCATTACTATAACACATTATTGAACAAACTAATGCGCACATCGAATCATGGATGGCTTAACCGATCGAATTCACGTTAGCTAACGATACAAGTTTGTATACGTGCAAATTTTAAATTTTACAATAAAATTCAAGAAATGCGGAAAATAGTGTTATTGTCCTGTTAATCTTTATACAGGGCCGGCTAAATCCGGGTGGAGTGGCTTCAAAGTTAGGGTTGCCACATCTCCGGGTTTTGGCATGTCGTCTCCGGGCTCCGGGTTACTAGGTATTTTCTCCGGGTAAAATCGCTTTTAATTAAAACATAAAACTAAAATAATATAATTCTTATACCACAAAAAAAAAGTTAAGATTTAGCAACCCGTTAAGCGCCGGTCTGTTTCGAGTTTCGACGAAGACGCAGATTGCAGTTATTGCGAGTTTATGCGTATTGTCGATTATTCAATATTGCTGCTGTCCGTTGTTTTTGCGTCGATTTTACTTATTATTAAAGTTACTGCAAGTTAGTTTAAGCTAGTTGAAGTGCTTTTTTAGACAGTTTTCAGTTTGATAAGTTACAAGTTGCCATGAGCGAGAGTAGTAAGAGAAGAGACAGTGATAATAATCCAAGTACTTCGTCTTCTGAAGGTATTTTAAAAAATATAAAAGCCAGGTACGCAACACATTTTCAAGATTCTTGGAAACAAAATCCGCAGTATAAAAATTGGCTAGTTAAAATAGACCAGTTTATAGCTAAATGTAGCATATGTAATATAAGGTTTACTGTTAAACATGACGGAGAAAAATCTTTAAAGACTCATTTGAATAGTAAAGGACATTCCAGCGAATAGTAAATTTGAATAGTAAAGAAAATTACGTTACTATAATTGAAGTAGCTCAAATTTATCACGCCGTAAACCACCATCATAGTTATTTGAGTACCGATTGGGGTATTAAACTTAATTCTCACGTTTATCGCGACTCTCATTGGCAAAAGAAGTTCATTGCGTTAGAACAAAAGCCGAAGCAATCATCGACAATTGTTTGGGACCTAAAAGTGTCGAGAAAGTGTTGGAAGAAATGGGCGCTGGTACAGAATCGTCCCAACCATTTTCAATTTTGTGTGATGCCTCAAATAAAGGAAACCAAAAACTTTTTCCAGTAGCTGTTAGATATTTTAGTATTAAGAGTGGTGTTCCAAATAAACTTTTAGATTTTGTTGAAAATTGTGACGAATCTTCTTTATCAATTACCAATACCATACTTAAAACATTAGCCATGTTTTCACTAAAAGTGCAAGATACAAGTGCAAGATATAAGCGCGGATAATGCGTCAGTAAACTTTGGCATTCATAATTCTGTCTTTCAAAAATTGAATTACGAAAATCAGGGAATTGTAAAAGCTAATTGTAACTACCATGTAATTCATAATGCAAGTAGAAATGCCTGTAAGGTTCTATCTTTTGATGTCGAAAACTTAATATTAAAAATTTATGTCGAGTTTTCAAATAGCGCAAAAAAAGCAGAAGCCTTGAAAGAGTGTTTTGACTTTTTAGATATTAAATATCAAAAAATGCTAAGGCACGTGACCACAAGATGGCTTTCGCTATATGCCGCTCTTGAACGTTTGATACGATCTTGGCCAGCTGTAAAAAAATATTTTTTAGAGCTGGGCGAGGAGAACTGCCATAAAAATATATGGAGTTTTTTCAAAAGTCAAGAAAACGAATTTGAGAATGATTTAAAACCTGACATTTTATATTCTGAATGTTATGTTTATTTTCTGCATCATTATATGCATATTTTAAACACGCATATACTTAAATTGGAGAGTAATTATGTAACAAGTTTAGAGTTACATAACATAATGTTAGATTTGAAAGAGCAAATAGAAGAACGACAAAAAGATCAATTTTTTGGAAGCAAAATTTCATCGGCTTTGAAATATCTTACTCCATTTGAAAAACAAACATTTGTAAAAGAAGCTTCTTTAGTTTACCAAAGGACTTTAGATTACCTTAATCGGTATTATAATTTTGAAAACTCTCCTTTTAAATATTTTCAATGTTTTAATATAAAAAAAAATCCAAATATAGAATACGCGCAAGTTTTAGAGGCCAAATATTCTATCAAAATAAATGTAGATGCAGACGAGTTATACAGTGAGCTACTTATTCTTAAAAAAAAAAAAATGAAGAAAGTTCATTTAATTCTGAAGTAAATATAGACAAAATATGGTGCAAGGTATTTCAAAATGGAGATATGCCACATTTGTTTAAAATTGTAAGTAACATTTTGTCAATTCCTATAAGTAACGCTTATCCAGAAAGGATATTTTCCTTGATGACTAATCTGTGCACTGACGAACGTAACCGTATGAGGGTAGCTTTAGTATGGCAGAATTATGCACAAAATTAAATTTTAATATGACTTGTCTAGAATTTGCCGAGTATTTAGAGAAAAGCGAACAAAATGCTTTATTAAAAACCTGCCAAAGTAACACAAAATATAGTTTTAAGTTTAAAAAAATAAATGAAATATTGTTTGTGTTATTTTTTTTTTTAGTCAAAAATATATATGGTTTTTAAATGTTTTTTTTGCCGTCAAAACGAACTCTCCGGGTCAAGTCACTTTTCAAGGTGGCATCCCTAGATACAACTGTAATATCGGCTAAGGAAAGATTCACTCTTTTAAAAGATCATATGAACCTATTTAATTTTTTAACTGAGCGAAACTGATAGAACAACATGTCTAAAATATTGCACTGATTTGGAATCCAAACTGTCCTATGAAAACGAGTGTGATATTGACTGTTGAGAATTAATCGGAGAGATAGAAGCCCTGTTGCCGTACCCTGAAAACAACAAAATCCTAAAGGTATATTAGAGTCTATTTTTAAACATAATTTAATTGAAACATTCCCAAATATTACGGTAGCATTAAGAATTCTTCTCACCCTACCTGTCTTGGTAGCGAGTGGTGAGATATTTTCCTCAAAATTAAAACCGATAAATAACTACTTGAGATCTTCCATGGGACAAGAAAGATTAAACGATTTAGCTTCAATTTCATTATAAAATGAAATTGTTAATACTTTATACATTTATGATGTAATTAAGGATTTTGCATAGTCGAAAGCAAGATAAGTAGATTTTATTTAAATTTGTATACATTTTAAACAAATTGTATTCTAGAATGAGTTACCAGCTCTTTTCATTCATTTATGTTTTATTAAGAAGGCAATGAAAAGAGCTGCTTTTAAAAAATACTATATACTTCATTTTCATTATTTCAATCCGTTCTTGAAAGTTGAAAGTAAAACTTGAATGTTAAATTTCTCTATGCATAAGACTTTATTGGCTGTGTCTTACGCTAATATAAAAACGAGTATGTCTAAAGAAAGTGCAACAAACTTTTATACCCGGGCTCCAAATTTTGACTTGCAGGGTGCAATGTATTGCAGGTTGCAGGGCGGCAAATGTATGTGAGCCGGCTCTGTATTTAGGTAAATGACCGAATAAGTTTATTTATTGTTAGTAATCAATATTTTTGCTTTTTATATGACAAAGTTTTTGTGTTTGTGCTATTCCTGTTACATTGAGTAAGGAGAGTAATTGTAGTAATAAGTAAATAAGGTGGATGTTGTTATTAAATCGGTTCATTTTCTTTCAGAATGGCGTTACGATCATTGCGTGATAATGAGATCTAGGAAACAGGTATATTGCCAGGACTTCAAGGGAGTTTTAGAAAGTATTGCTGTTTTTTGTATCTATGGAACAGTAGGACAACAAAAGAACATTACAGCAAGAAAGATTGGCCTCATAGAACTTCTTTTGAACCTGATACTTCAAATATAAAATATGCCCCCCTTGTCAGCCCAAAAAAGGTGCTTCTTCCGCCTCTCCATATTAAATTTCGATTAACGAAAAACTTTGTCGAAGCTGTGGTAATGGTTTCAAGTACTTAAAAGAAAGATTTGTTCAATTCAAGTGATGCAAAATTAAAATAGCCAGCCAGCTTTCCCTATTTCTGGTTTCCTGGGTTGCATATTGGAGAAATGTATCTATTAGGTATTTAATTTGACCTATATGCACAGTCGTTGTAGGTTATTGTCATCTCTGCATTTAATGTGACCGAAAAATGTTTATATCCCTTCATGAATAATTTTGAATAGCTTTGTGGGTTCATCCATTTATAACGGATGTGTTTTTTCGCTTGACAGTTCACGGAATGCTAAGGACCTATCTACAGGTTCAGTTGTTTTCTTTTTCCTTTTTTTCGTAGTTTTCTTTACAGAAGAGTCGTGACTTATAGAAATCCATCCCGTTCGCATACTTTCCGGACTACTTCTCGCCAGTTTTCTCTATTTCTGGCTTTCTGGATTACATATTGGAGAAATGTACCTATAATTTGACCTGTATGCGGTGGGGTATAGAACCCTTCATCCGCACTTGTACCTCCAGTCTTCTAGGGTATTGTCATCTATGCATTCAGTGTGGCCGAAAAATGTTAGTATTCCTTCATGAATAATTTGGAATAGCTTTGTGGGTTCATCCGTTTATAACGGATACGTTTATTCGTTTGGTAGTCCATGGAATGCGAAGGACACATTTCCAGCTTCAGTTGTCTTCTTTTTCTTTTTTTCGTAGTTTTCTTTACAGAAGTGTCGTGACTTATAGAAATTCATTCCGTTCGCATACTTTCCGGACTAGTCCTCGCCAGCTTTCCCTATTTTTGGCTTCCTGGGTTGCATATACCTATAAGGTACTTAATCTGTATGCGGTGGGATATAGAACCCTTTATACGCACCTGTACCCCCAGTCGTGGTAGGTTATTGCCATCTCTGCATTTAATGTGGCCGAAAAATGTTAATATCCCTTCATGAATAATTTTGAATAGCTTTGTGGGTTCATCCATTTATAACGGATGTGTTTTTTCGCTTGACAGTTCACGGAATGCGAAGGACCTATCTCCAGCTCCAGTTGTTTTCTTTTTCTTTTTTTTCGTAGTTTTCTTTACAGAAGAGTTGTGACTTATGGAAATCCATCCCGTTCGCATACTTTCCGGACTACTTCTCGCCAGTTTTCTCTATTTCTGGCTTTCTGGGTTTGCTATTGGAGAAATGTACCTATAATTTGACCTGTAGGCGGTGGGGTATAGAACCCTTCATCCGCACTTGTACCTCCAGTCTTCTAGGTTATTGTCATCTATGCATTCAATGTGGCCGAAAAATGTTAGTATTCCTTCATGAATAATTTGGAATAGCTTTGTGGGTTCAGCCGTTTATAACGGATACGTTTATTCGTTTGGTAGTCCATGGAATGCGAAGGACACATTTCCAGCTTCAGTTGTCTTCTTTTTCTTTTTTTTTTGTAGTTTTCTTTACAGAAGAGTC
This sequence comes from Cosmopolites sordidus, assembly GCA_031761425.1. Lineage (NCBI taxonomy): Eukaryota > Metazoa > Arthropoda > Insecta > Coleoptera > Curculionidae > Cosmopolites > Cosmopolites sordidus. The sequence goes on from JARFXV010000508.1 coordinate 1,616,859, forward strand.
GTGACTTATAGAAATTCATTCCGTTCGCATACTTTCCGGACTAGTCCTCGCCAGCTTTCCCTATTTTTGGCTTCCTGGGTTGGCATATACCTATAAGGTACTTAATCTGTATGCGGTGGGATATAGAACCCTTCATACGCACCTGTACCCCCAGTCGTGGTAGGTTATTGTCATCTATGCATTCAATGTGGCCGAATATTGTTAGTATTCGTTCATGAATAATTTCAAATAGCTTTATGGGTTTATCCGTTTGTAACGTATGCATTTGTTCGTTTGGCAATGCGAAGAACCCATCACCAGCTCCAGTTATTTTCTTTTTGTTACTTTTCGTAGTTTTCTTTACAGAAAACGTATAGAAATTTTTTTCCCTATTCCAGCCAGTTTTCTCTATTTCTGACTTCCTGGGTTGCATATTGGAGAAATGTACCTATTAGGACTTTAATTTGGTCTATCTGTCGTGAGATCTAGAACCCTGCACCCGCATTTTTACCCTCAGTCGTGTTAGGTTATTGTCATCTTTGCATTTGATGAGACTAAAGAATGTTAATGTTCCTTTATGAATAATTTGGAATAGCCTTGTGGGTTTATGCGTTTATAAGAGATGCGTTTGTTAGTTTGGCAGTCCACGGAATGCGAAGGACCCATCTCCAGCTCCAAAGTTCAAAAAAATTGATGTATTTGAGGTCTTGTATTTTTAATGGTTTCAGCGGGTTTTAACAATACTGGAAAAACATGTTTTTACAATCTGTTTCTTAGTGTTCTGTTTTATCTCCCTATCCCTCCAGGCTAATCAGATTATTTGTTACTCCCATTTTCTGTAAAATTTGTCATAATTTCCCCCATTTTATGTTGTCAAATGCCTTCCGATTATTAAGGTAAACAGGATGGTTGACCTCTCTTTCCGATTTTTCGATTATTTGTCAAATGTTCAATATCTGTTCACGTGTATCTATCAGATGACATTGAACCTTTTTCCGATTGTGATGAAAATACTGGAACTGACATGGATTCTTTTTATTACACATTTTGTTATTCTCATTTTACACTGGAGGTTTCAAAAATATCATTACCCTTACACAGTCTCTCTAATGGCAAAAGTAACTAATGAGGAATTACATACAAATTATTACACAGGCCTATAAAATAAAAAAAAAAATGTTGGTGCCGCCGAGACTTAAACGTAATTTAGCAACACTCTCAATGACATTAAATTATCAAAAGTACATACAGTTTCTAATCTACTCACATTAATAATATTTTCCTGCCAATTTAACTTGTTTATATTTGTTGTCTGTTCAATTATAAAAGTTAGTAAATAAAACCTGAAAGATCGCATGATCAAAATGGTCGTGTTTTAACGACCCGAACACCTATATTTGAATTGGTGCAAAATGCGTATTTCGTTTACTTTAACTTGAAAATCAAAGACATTGATACACCATGGATTTCAAACAATCTGTGCCTATGATTTGGAGGCAACCAAAAATTCACTACGATGACTGTTATTTTTGCTTAGTGAAGATACATGGTATTAACCGACAAAAAATGACCTATCCCGATCTGGTATCTGCTAAAAAACCTGTTTCTCATACAGAAGACTGCCCTGTTTTTTGATACACAATGTAGTTCATCCAAAGATAGGCAAGTTTGTACTAGCGGAGAAAGTAATGATTTTGAAGCTATGTTGTCAAAACTCCTACTTTTATACTCAATACGCTTTAAGTGACCTCATCAGAGACCTCGAACTCTCAAAAGAAAAATCAGAGCTGTTGGCATCCAGACTCAAAGAGAGGAATTTACTTTCTCCAGGTACTAAAATTACATGTTATAGTACGCGAACAAAAAAACTGCTTCCGTTTTTTTGCTCAAAAATTGATGTTTTTTTATAATAATGTCGGTGGTCTTTTATCAAAAATGGGTATTAGAAAAACTTAAATACCATGATTATAAGTGGGTTATATGCGTTGATTTAAAAATGATAAACTTTTTATTGCGTCAACAAAGCGGCTACACGAAATTTCCACGTTTTCTCTGTTTGTGGGATAGCAGAGCTAAAAGCGAGCGTTGGATTAAAACAAACTGGCCTGAAAGAAAATGTCTGATGATTGGGAATCATAAATAATATAATATAATAAATATAATATGGAAATATCATAAATACAGCGTTAGTTACTAGAGAGAAAATAATTTTGCATCCATTGCACATAAAATTGGGACTAATGAAACAGTATGTCAAAGTAATGGATAAAAATGGTTCCTGTTTTAATTACATATCGAGAAAATGTCATTTTTGAGTAAGGAGAAACTTAAGATTGGCATTTTCGATCGACCGCAAATAAGACTTTTTATGAAAGATATCAATTTCGTGTATTCAATGAATGATATACAGATAGAATCATTAGCCTGGTTTTTTTTCGCCAATGTTGTAAAAAATGGAATGTAAGGTAAGGGAATTAAAATGCTGGAAAATTTCAGAAAGTTTGGACGCAAAATGAGCATCAAAGTTTACTACCTCCACAATCATTTGGGGAAATTTCTGGACAACCTTGGTTCTTGCAGCGAGGAACAAGGAGAGCTATTTCATCAGGACCTACAAAATATGGAAGAACGGTACCAGGGTCGATGCGTGAGTGCCTGGAAGGAACTCATTCGAAGAAATCACACAAAATAAGCTTGCTCCATGTTTAATGATCTCCATGTAATAAAAGGTAAAACATATGAAATAATCGTATTTTTTCGACATATATCATATCTCGAAAACTAATGTACGTATATTTAAAAAAGATATATTTATCGTTAGAACCAGCATAATGAATATATTCAAAAATAGTTCTGGTCTAGTCTACAGTCCACTGTAGACCTGTGTTATTTACTTATAAGTTTCATTCTATTTTTCTACAGTATTGACCCCTTGCGGGTCAGCACAATGGTGGAAGCAACTGGATTTTTTTTGAAGCACTTCTAGTAATCAAAATATCTCTTTCAAAACAATCAAAAAATTATGACGCTTTTATCGCCGGTTTCACTAGATGGGAGTAGTCAAACCTCGCACGGGGTCTTATCAAGGGAATATGATAGAAGCTCGAGCATCAGTAAACTTTTTAAGATAACGAATTTTCAACAGTTCCTACAATTCTCACCCTGCCATCACGAAACCTTGCGAACAATTTTAAAATACTCTTATGGTTCATAGTTCTTGTTCTTTGTGGTGTTACAGTCCATTAGTGTGTTTGGACCTCCTTCAACCTTCGCTTCCAGCCGGATCGATCTCCATTGTCCATTCATCTCCATATCGTCCTGCCACCAGGTCTTCAATAGTCTACATAGTCTACAATATCCAGATCTGTATATTTGCTTGACTTCGAAGTTATATCTGATTCTTCAATTTCCGTTATCATTCACAGCACTAAAAATTCTTCTGAGTGCTCTTATTTCAAATCCTGTATACGCCTCTTCTCTTTTCTTTGCTTGGTGAGGTTATTGATCGAAGTGTTGTATAGATTTTAACTTTCGTGTTGCTTGAGGAGTAAGTACTTTTGTTACTCTTTATAATAGAATTTCTGATATCTCCTGTGATGTTGTTGTTTTTGACGAGTTTGCTTTCTCTTACGGCTCATTGGTGTGACATTTTTAACTAATGTAGAAAGAGATTCATATGATGACGTATGCTGACTAACTGAAGAGAACAGATAAGGCGATGCTGATTAAGTGAAACTTCAACCAGGGAAAATTTCAATCTAATATACTGTATATTGTGAACTATAAGGTTTTCAAATCGCTTTAAAACTTATTTGTGTACCAAACTTATTTTGTTTCTAATACCTCCGATATTTAGCGGCGATTTTCACTGAACAAAACCGATCTATAGTTATGAGCAATACTGTATATTGGGATACAAGACACACTGTATAATCTACCGAAAGCCAGAGGTCACACAATAATGGGCCTAAGTCCCAATAGCCCATTAATACGTATACTGCGAAAAATGGCATTGATACCGTACCTGCAAATAACAAACATTAAACATTAATTCTATATTTCTAGAATAGTCACCTGACGATCTTGTTTTATCAGTTCGCGCACAGTGTCAATGTTTTTTGACACAACAACAAACGACGGACGACTTTCTTTAAATTCGACGACGGCAAAGATTGAATTCACTAAACCAGTAATATACAGTGGTTTTAGATGGTGCTTCAACGTCAAAAGTCGAAGTGAGTTGATCGATGCACTGTTGTTGAGATAATCCACGTTGAAAGTTGTAGTAAATCATCGCATGAAAATTCTCATGAGTTAATCCCATTTTTTGACCGAGATGAAATTTTCAAGTAACTAAACAACACAAATAGCGCCCGCATGAAAAAAAGGTTTGAATACGTATTTGCCAATTCCGGACATATAAGTAGCAACCGTCGTACAAGTGATAATCCGGTACTTTGTACTTATTTAGTCCATGCAATATAAAACATGTAAATGGAATAATACAACCACTGGTGAATAGAGATAAATGTAGAAAAAATGGAATATTTGTGCATCGGAGGAACAAAACAAGATGTAGTTTTAGAAATCGTAATAGATGTTTCAGTTAATAATGTCGATTTTTTCGCAAAATTCGAACGTTTAATTCCATAACAAAATAAATTACCTTAATCAAATTATTGGCCATCGTTAGCTATTACTTTTCCCATTTTTCTGCGAAAGAATACATTCCGCGCCAAAAAAACTTTTGGTTTTTTGATACCATCCATTCTCAAGCCAAATTTTTACTTTTTTTATAAATTAAACTTCCCCGGAAATCGTCTTTTTCTAGTACATAATTCGACATATTTAAAGCTATGAAAATCTATGTTTTTTGCACAATGACAATTAGTAACGAAGTGGCTTTTGATGACGTATGTTTACCCTCCAAAACGCCATAGCCGTCATTAGTCTCTACCAACAAATGTATTAGTAACGCTATGCCTTAGCAAAATCGACATTATTAACCGAAATACCTATTATAAAGAATATAACACTATATATAACACGCAATAACACGCAAGATGATACCTAGGACGAAGGCATTAAAGAATGAAATAAATAGAGAAGAAAATCAGTAACGCTGAAACATAATGTTTTATGGAATCAACAAATATCAAAAGTAATAAATACCATTGTGAAACGTTTAAAAACTATTTACACCAGCGAAATACGGTAAAAAAATCAAAGAGCGAGAAAACTCTTGACTAAATAGAAAGGAGTTTAAAGATGAGTCACAGAAAGATCTAGATGAGAAAAAATCACTAAAGAAAGAATCAGAGAAATATCGGGGGTCACTCATTCAACAGGGTGTCCCATGACTTATCCGCCATAGAGCAACTGGTGATAGTAGAGGTCAAAATAAGAAGATTTAGTCAATAAATGTGTTGGCAAATGTTAATCATTAAAACGATAGAGGTTGTTGAGAGTGAAACTAAATTGAGATAATTTAAAAAAGGTTGAGGATATCAGGTTCAAAATCGAGGTAGTTGGGTTTTCAAAGGCGACAAATTCGAATTTGGTACTAGCTTGAGCCTAGTTCTTAGAGGGCGCTTGCTACCTTCTATGTGAAGAATTAACTGGCTCATATTCTTTTTCCCTATAAAGCTGGGAATATTTTGACTTCAAAATAGAGAAAAGTCCTAATTTCCATGTAAAAAAGGTACCTTTGGTCAATATCGATATCTCATACCGTTTGCGAGATATTCGTGTTCGAATATTCCATTGCACATCTTTTCAATGGCTGAAAAGTATGCAATTCACAAAGTGTGCCTTGAAGGCGAGGAAAAAAAAACATTAAGATGTCAAAAATACAACGGACTTTATTTAAAATAACAATTTTTTGAAATTTATTTCAATAGGTGTTGAAAGTGTCCACCGTTTACCTAAATACACTTTCGCAGCCTTTTTGTTAAGTGACGCCTCACATTTGAGAACGTATTTTCTTCATTTCTAATAATATTGACCGCTTGTTAAATTTTTTGTAAGAGTTCGTCTCGTGTATTGATTTCATCATGGCAAACTAAATACTTCATATGACCCCACAAATAAAAATTTAATGGATTATCTGGGCTATGAAGTGGCCAAGAAAACTCACCACCGCGCTCACTTTATCGATGTGAAAAACGTTGATTCAAATGATTTCGCACTGCAACAGTAAAATGCGGTGGCGCCCCATCTTACATGAACCACACATGTCTTGTCTTAAGTTTAGAGGTATACCGTCCTAAAGGCCTAATAAAACATTTTTTTTAACTGCACATATTGATCTCCATTCAATCTTTGTGAAAACTCAAATGGTCCGATTAAAACATTTTCGATAATGGCGCACTAAATGTTAATTGAACATTCGTGCTGGAAATGTGGCTCTCTTGGTAGGTGTGGATTTTCTAGTACGTATTAATGATTATTTCGCCAGTTAAAAATTCCGCGTCTGGTAAAAGTTGCCTCGTCAGTAAACAATATCTTTTTCAGGAACATGAGGTCTTCGTTTTATTTATGTAGTAGATTTTGACAAAATTCTGATCTAGTCGGCAAATCTTGTGGCAATAAATATTGAACAGGCGAAAAATAGTAGGGAAACAATTTTTTTATGGAGAAGTCTTGAAACGGTATATTTGTAATAAACGGATTGTTGTAATAAACTGATTAAAAATTCTTTGAAAAATTTGTCGATCTGGTATGATTCTGGTTGGGTACAGCTCTTCATACTTTCTAACTGTGGCGCGACTATTGCAATTTGCTTTTACATAAACGCAGAGCATATCCCTTAAATTACGGTTAGGAAACTGATTAAGTCTGGACATTTTTTTCAAACTATTTAATACCAACTCAAGATTGGAGAAACTTGTTTCCACCTACGTTGTATAGAAGATATATAAAACAATGACAGTTGTCATCAAGACGTAATAATTTGCACACAACATTCAAGGCACACTTTGTGAACTGTATATTTTTCAGCCATCGACAAGATGTGCAATGGAATGTTCGAACACGAATATCTCGTATACAACGTGAGATATGGATATTGACCAAAGGTACCTTTTTTACGTGGAAATTATGATTTCTCTATTTTGAAGTCAAAATGTTACCCGCTTTATAAGGTAAAAAAATATAACCGAGTTAATTCCTCACAAAGTAGGTAGCAAGCCCCCTCTACTAAGTAGACCCAAGCGAGTACCAAATTCGGATTTGTCGCCTTTGAGAACCCAACTACCTCGGTTTTGAAACTGATATCTTCAACCGTTTTTAAATTATCTCAATTTTTCGAAAATGTACATTCACTTTCTACACCCTGTATCTTTTTAATGACCAACATTTGCCAATACATTTATTGACTAAAAATTTCTTATTTTGATCTCTACTATCACCAGTTGCTCTATGGCGGATAAGTTATAGGGCACCCTGTATAGGCGATGATATAAGAACAAAGCAGTTAAGATGGTGCGGGCATGAACATATAATACCTGAAGACAGAATACCAAGGAGGAAGGGACAGGGGAAGAGGAGGAATAGAAGGAGAGAGAAACAGAAAAAGACCTAGACAGAATGATATAGAAGATATACTGATGAGTAAAAATGAGAAATCGTATTAAAACCCGATATATATAAAGAGTTTTCCAATAAGAGTGTTGGAACTTTAAAAGGTAATAGCGGCAACACTTCAAATGTTAATGTTACTCATAGACTGCTGTTTTTAGTATATTGTCAATTCACCATGGAAAATACACGATTCAGAAGTCGTAAAAATTGCTCCTTACTTTGTAGAAAAAGTAGACTTTCCGAAGAGGCATAGTTAATCGGTTTGTGAACAAATAAGACTGCATGATTCTCAACTGATTTAGGAGTTACCTTTTCACCTTCAGAAAGTCACTGTTTGGTGCGGTTTTGGAGCTGAAGAAGTGATAGGATCATATTTTTTTAAGACGATGATGGAAATCGTATTACTGTTAATGGTGAAAACAATAGGAATATTTTACCAGAACTTCCTTGACCTAGACTGATAAATGTGGATATAAACAATATCTTCTTTCAACAAGCCGATGCGACTTGTCTCAGACCTCGCCAGATAATCGCCTTATTGCAAGAAAAGTTTCCTGGACGCGTTATTTCTGGAAATGGCAATGGTAACTGGCCACCAATATCACGCGATATCACGTCCTTGGATTATGTTTTTTGTAGGTTATATTTGTGGGGGTTATATTAAATCTCTGGTTTACAGAAATAGTCCCTGAATAATTCCTGACCTTAAACGAAACACTCAGGGTACCATTGAAAATATACCACCCAATATGTAACACATCGATCAATAAGTTCCCGGTCTAACAAATAAAACATTTTTTTGTACAAATTTTGACTTTATTAATCAATATATTCTCCTTGAAGAGCAATACAATCATTTCAAAGTTTTTCTAACATTTCTGCGTCGTTTTTATAGAACGATTTCTTTTTGCCTTCAAAATATCCTTCAGTTTCGGCAATTACATCTTCATTGGAGCGACATTTCTTTCCGGCGAGGTTTTTTTTGAGGTCTGGGAACAGGATATAGTTGCTGGGTGCCAGATCTGGAGAATACGGCAGATGAGACAATAATTCGAAGTACAATTCATGCAATTTAACCATCGTTGCATCGATTTATGACACGGTGCATTGTCTTGGTAAAACAACCATTTTTTTGTTCATTTTGAGCATTTTTGTGCGATCTCATCCTTCAAACGCACCAATAACGCTATGTAATATTCGCTAATGATGGTTTTACCTTTTTCGAGATAATTGATGAACAATATCTCACATGTATTCCAAAATACAGAGGCCATAACCTTGCCTGCCGATGGTTGGTTTTTGGTCGCTTTGGACGGTTTTCGTCGGCTGCTGTCCACTCATCTAACACCGCTAACTCAGCTAATACCGATTGAAAACCTCCTTTTTATTTCGCTTAAACAGCTTTAAACATTGCTCAGAACTATCAATACGTTGTTGTTTTCGGTCCACTGTGAGCCAATGCGGCACCCATTTCAATCGCAATTTACGCATTCCCAAATGTTCATGCAAAATGGTGTAGACACTTCCTTTCGATATCTTCATTATATCAGCTATCTCTTGCAGCTTTACTTTACGGTTTTGCAAAATAATTTTGTGAATTTTTCTGATGTCTGTAGTAACTACCTTATTTAGACACCCAGAGCGTTCAGCATCATCGGTTTTTATACGGCCAAGTTTGAATTCAACATTCAATCAATTACACAGACCTACAAGAAACATTTTCGTTTTGGTGCCTATGATTTTAGAACTGATTTTATCTCTATCTCTCTATATCTGCGGAGATAAATCTAAATATAAAATCAGTTTTTCTCTCTATCTGCTCTAAATTTTTGGATACATCCACTTATCTATCAATGTTTTTTTCAATTCATTATATTCAAGTATGAGTGTTCTAAAATTATTATACAAGGATCGGTTCATGTATATTTGCCCTATTGTCAGCCTGATATTGAGTTAGCTACAGAAAAATTCACTAGATGTCGTAAGTATTGTCTTTCTGGTAAATGAAGTGACCTTAAACGCTGATATTTGTGTTCAGGAAAAAGTTGAGTTGTCATAAAGTTGACTTAAAACGTACTGTGCTGTAGATGTTGCATTTGTGTTATGGAATAGAAATAAAATGTGTTCAAGTAGAGGAAGTTGTGTCCTGTACGCATCCTGATGTGTTATGAACATATATGTGGAGAATACACGTTTCAAGAAAACAGAAAAACTGTTAGTAATTTTGAAAAGACAGCTTATCTTGGATAATTTGGTGTTAGGCTTGGTGATCAGGATAAAACCTAGGCACTGCCTTTGGTCTGTAAAACGTGTACAGAATATTTACCACAGTGACTACCGGGAAAAGAAATAGTGTAAAAGTCGGCGTACCGATGGTTTGGAGAGAACCCAAAAAACACTTCGATGATTGTTATTTCTGCTTGGTAAATATTACTGGAATCAATAGAAAGAACCGTAGCAAGTGGACTTATCCCGATTTAGTATCTGAAAGATGACCGGTCTGTTACTCAGAGAAAGTACCGATCCCAACGTTTGACCAGCTACCAGAGCTCCGTGAGGACTCGTACTGTCTCTACGATCTCCCTTCTGAAGGTGACAGTGATTATGAGAGGATGTCATCAATTCCTCAACGTTTCAACCTGGATGAGTTAAATAATCTCACCAGAGATGTCAACTTGTCAAAAAAAGCTTCTGAATTACTGGTTTCCAAGTTGAACGGCAAACATTTACTGGAACAGGGAACTAAACTTTTTTTTTACTGTACAAGAGAAAAGGGTCTGTTATAATTTTTCTCTCAAGAAGACTTGTATTTTGTATTTTGTAACGAAATTAGAGAACTCCTGGAAATAATGGGTGTTACTGAATATTTTCCAGATCATTGGCGTATTTATTGACAGCTCAAAGCGAAGTTTGAAATGTATCTTTTTACACAATGGGAACAAATATGGTTCAATAGCTCATTCAACGAAAATTAAATAAGAATATGACATCATAGCTTTGATCTTGGAGAAGATAAAGTATCATGGTCATCAATGGGTGATCTGTGTGGACTTAAAAATGATAAACTTTTTCCTTGGACAGCAAAGTGGCTACACCGAATCTCCTTGCTTCTTGTGCCTCTGGGATAGCAGTGACAAAACACACCACTGGGTTAGAAAAAAGTGGCCTAGGAGAGAAAACATGGACGTTGGGAAAGAGAATGTCACTAACGAGCCCTTAGTTGGACGAGATAAAATCATTTTTCCTCTAATGCATATCAAGCTGGGCATAATAAAGCAGTTTGTAAACGCTCTTATTAAGACTGGATCATGTTTTGCATATATAAGGGAAAACATGCCTCAGTTGAGTACGGCAAAAATTAAAGCAGGAATATTTGACGTCCCACAAATAAAACATATGATTAAGGATCCTGCCTTCGTAAATTCTATGAATGAGGCTGAGGGAAAGCCTGGACTTCATTTGTTGCAGTTGTCGGAAATTTTCTGGACCAACGCAAAGCCGAAAACTATGTTGAACTGGTAACTATTTACACAGCCACTTCAACGGTTTTCCTCAAAATTTAGGAGACACCAGGAAGGAACAAGGTGAAAGATTTGGCCAGAATTTTAAAACTATGGAGAAACGCTACCAAGGAAGATGGGTTACACACATGATGACAGATTACTGCTGGAGTTTAAAAAGTGACTGTTTCAAAATACATTTAAGAATGTCATGGAAAAGAAGGTTCTGAAGTGTTCAGTAATTAGTTGGTTTCATCGATGCATTTTTCCTCTATGTTTGTATAATATAATAATAAAAATTTCGTGTTTAGTTTTTTATTTGATCCATGGAGATAACTTAAAATAGTGTATATTACACTAAAATGTTATATCTTAGAAATGTGAGCTCCTAGGCAAATATTAATGCTATATTTGAGTTTAGGGCATCACATTCGTATGAAATTGATGCCCTGTTGATTTTCGTGGGACAGAGTAATGTTTATCAAGCCAAAGCAATGCTTAGTCAACACACTAAATTCTTTTTTTTATTGCTTTGAAAATAACAAAAGTAGCGTCACTTAAACACAACAACTCAGAAACTAGTAGACAGATTGTCATAATTGTCAGGTTGGCACAATCGACAACTGGTAAGGATTTTTCGTAAGTGACGCCGTCTATATGCCAGACCGGAGACTTATTTGACCGATGTCATTATGAGAGAAATAGGGTCTTCAAAATGACATTCCTTCAAACAAAACTGAGGGAACATTTGAACGACATTATTTTCAAGACATAATGCTTGTTCTTGTTCTTGTTCTTGTCTTGTTCTACAAGATAAAATGAAAATTAGTAGAATATAACTTATAGTTATTATTGTGTCTGGTTTAAAATTTTTGACATTCTTATTGGATTACCCTTTATATCAGGCGTTCCTGGTTCAACGGTTCGCCTCAGAGCCCCGGGACGCCGTGCAGAGTAACCTGGGGCACCGCGTGGCGCTCCCGTTTCTCTTCCCCGGAAACTAAAATTACTTCTATTCCCGGGTACAAACTAATACATTCAAATCGCGCGATCTGCATTCATCGCTCGCTGCGTTCACCGGTAGGTATTCCCGCTCGTACACACCGACGCCGATGCCCCTATCTTTCCCAGTAGTGTCCGTGCTCGGCCTGTCCGCGATCGTCATTTTAGTTAGATTCATTACGAAACACATGCACGCGAGAAGAGGTTTTGCTTTTTTGCTTTGTTTTGAATGTACCGCTTTGTATTTTTGTAAAAAATCGGTTACAAAATGGAAATATTTTTATTAAATAAGCAAGTTGACAGTTTAAGTGACAGTGATCAAGTATCGATGATAGTTATTTGGATTTTGGCTTTACTTGTACTCTGAAAATTCTAGCAACTGAAAGTATGCTCCAAGTAAGCAACAGCTCGAGACCATTCACCTTGCCATGGTTGAAAAATCTCGCGAATTTTTTAGTAGGTACTTGCAAAATTTTCAAAAGCATAAAAAATGTGTTCCCTTAATAAGCCTCAGTACCTAACAACGTACTACTAGCGTCTTGCAAGGTGGCATACAGAGTGGCCAAGTGCAAAAAACCTCACACCATCGCAGAAGAGTTTATTCTACCGGCTGCTCTTGACATGGCTAATACTATGGTGGGACAATCAGCGGGAAACTAATTTCAAAAATACCTTTGTTTAACAACACTATTAGTCGAAGAATTTATCATATAGCCGAGGATCTCAATGATCAATTAATAGAGAAAATGAAAGGCAAGGAATTTGGTCTGCAAGGTGATGATGCTACTGACAGTAATAAAGATGCACATTCGCTTTCTGGATTATAATATTATCGTTCAAGACCTTCTGTTCTGCAAAAGTATCGCTAATAGCGCAAATACTCAAAACTTGTTTCAGATGCTTGACAGATGTATATAACAGAAAATGATTTGTATTGAAAAAGGTGCATCGGTGTATGTACTGATGGTACTCGATCAATGTCTGGTCGCTATGGAGGATTACAAGCACTTATTCGCAGCAAAACACCGCATGCTATGTGGGCCCATTGCATCATCCCTAGAGAAGTATTTTCATCGAAGTCGATGAGTTCTCAATTGAATTTGATATTAGAACGTATCATAAATGTAGTAAAATACATAAAAACCAGGCTACTAAAAGACGGATTATTCAATAAACTATGTATATAAATCGGAGGTGAATACACGGCCCTGCTGTACTACTGTAGTTCACGAAGGCTTTTACGTGCAAACGTCTTATCCCATTCGAGTTACGAAAAGAAATTCACACGTTTCTGGAAGAGGAAGGTCATGAAAACTCCAGGTACTTTTCCGAACCGGACTTTTTACTGAAACTAGCGTATTTATGCAATATATTTGAGAAACTGAATGCCTCGAATCAGTCTCTGCAAGGTAATAACATGCACATCTTTAAACTTTTAGAGAAGATTGCGGCTTTTGGGAAAAAACTGCAGTTGCGGATAAGAAAAATTAATGAGGATGGCGTCAAGACTGTTTCCTTAAATTGCATAAATACGTGGCCTCTAATGAGTTTGTTGTTTCACAAGGCTTGGTCCCTTTTTAAGGGGGTCCCTTTTTACAGAACACCTTTCAAACCTTTCTGAATGGTTTACAAAATACTTGAAGACAATGTCGAAAATTTCGCGTGGATCCAAGATCCTTTCCGTGCTCAAGCTCCACTAGAATTCACTTCGCAAGAAAAAGAGAGAACTCCCGTGCACTCCCACCTCCCATTGAACTCCCATGCGACAACAGCCTTAAAAGAATATCCAACTCTAAGTTCAAAAGCTTTAAGGATTCTCATTCCCTTTGCAAAGCCGGATTTTCAGCTGTAGCTGTAATAAAGAGCAAATATCGCTCAAAAATGAGCGTGGAGCAAGAAATGGGAGTAGCAGTATCTACTTTTATTCCGAGATTTGAAAATATGTGTGGAGATCAGCAAGCCGACACGTCGGATTGACTAACTTGCCATAGAAGATTTTTACCATTTGTTGCTGTTTTCATAATTGTCTGTCAATTTATATTATTGTGTGCCAGTTTTAATAAATACCTAGAGTTGCTTTCATTTATGTGCCTGGTTAGTGTCATTGATCACATTTTTTGCCTAGGGCGCCGTGACAAAATATTAAAACTGTATACTAAACAGTATACTAAACTGTGTCGCGAACTGAAAAAGTTTGGAAACCTCTGTTTTATATTATCAAAAATCAATCTATGTATATATTGGTTTAGTTTAAATGGCTAAAATACTTTCTGACTTACCAATTAACATATCCGTTGCAGCAAGAGACGCTATAAAATAATTACTGGGTTGTCGTATATTTCTGTCTACAATAAACGCAAGTAATACCAATATATTTCCTGAAACTGTCAGTATAATGCATATCCCCAAGCTGATTGCTATTAAAATGGTTTGCCACAAATTAAACGGTACTAGCACAGATGGTATGGAAGGCTCCGTGGAAGCTATCGTGCTGACATTGTCTTCAGTCCCTTAAAAAGAAAAATATAAATGAAGTTTGTATTAGAGTGTATCAAAAGCATTTGCGTTTTTCATTTCTTCTTCTTATCATGCCGTGTTCAAACCAAGGTTGGCGACTATCATGACTATTTACCCTTTGTTTAGAGCGACTCTAAATAACCTGTTCGATGTACACTTGAACCATTTTCTGAAATTTCGCAACCACGCCATTCTTAATTTTCCCACGCTTGTTTCCCTCTACTTTTCCCTTTATAACCACTTTCAAACAGTTTGAAAAGTTTTTCTCTAATTACGTGACCGAAGCATTCTAATTTGGGGCTCTTTATAGTTGTTATAGTACTCTTTCGATAGATATTCTACATAGGACCCCTTTACATGTGACTTTCTGTACCCAATATATTCGTGGTATTCTTCCGAATAGCCCCGTTTCAAAAGCTTTGAGACTTTGTATATTAAAGCTGAGAGCTTTGAGACATGTGTATATGAAAGGTGGAAGCTTCTATATCGTAAAGTAGAATCGAGTATACAGGATTAGTCCAATAAATATCGGGACTGATTTATTCCTGCAAAGGGGAAGGGGCGGTCGCTGGTTTTTATAAATGATATTGGAGGTGACTGATGTCAGGTAACTTAGGAAACCTGGTTCAGTTATCTCCGAAACTTTGGAATGCGTAGATTGTACAAGAAGTGAACGTGTGCTTTAAGTTCGTGTCGAGAGTCAAGATGCAAAAAAACCTCGAGCAGCGATGTGCCATCAAATTTTGCGTGAAATTGAACAAATCCGCTAAGGAGGTTTTTCACATGATCCGTGAGCCTCGTAAGGACAAAATTATGCCCAGAACATGTGTTTTTGAGTAGCATAAAACTTTCAAAGGAGACCGGGAAAACGTTGAAGACGAATAATGCGCTTGACGTCCGATCTCGGACCGAACCGATGAAAATGTGGCCAAAGTGCGCGAATTTCTGAACCTGATCGTCGGTTAAGTGTTCGTTCGATGGCACAGGAGTTGAATTTTCAGAAATCAACCGTGGATTCCATTGTAACCGATGATTTGCAAATGCGAAATGAGTGCGCGAGGTTGGTGCTGAAGGTTTTGTCAGACGAGCAGAAGGAACACCGTGTGACGATTTGCCATTAACTGTTGGAACATTTGGAGACCAATCCAAATGTTCTGAACAGAGTGATAACCGGTGACAAAACTTGGATCTTCAAGTACGATTCGGAGACCAAAAGGCCAAGTTCTGAGTGGCACACAAACTGATCTCTTCCTTAATGCAAGAGGAGTCCACTAGGAGTTTGTGCCTGATGGTCAAACAGTGAACGGCAAATTTTACGTAGAAGTGCTCGAACGTTTGAGGATGAGGGTCCGCCGCGTCCGCGACAGATCGCAGATTCCTGCAGATGCGAGACACTAGCCAAACACTACGTGGTAACGCTGCCACAACCACCTTATAGTCCAAATGTGGCTCCCCAGACTTTTTTTTGTTCGCTCGGATCAAGAAGAGTCTGAAAAGACATCGTTTCGGGACGATTGTGGCAGTCCAAAAGGCTTCGACGGAGTGCTCGAATAGCCTTGCAGTTGAAGATCTTCAGGGGCGTATGAACACTGGAAAAACCGCTGGATGCAGAAGGGTCATATTTTGAAAATTACTAAGTTACTTTACATATTTCTTCAATAAATATTTTTTTATAACTTCAGTCCCAATTCTTATTGGGCAAACCCTGTATGTAACAGGGAATCCTTTTGATTTTAAATTTATTTTTATACAGCAGAAGAAAATTTACATCTTTTAGAAAGTGTTGCTGAGTGCTAGTGAGCTGTTTCTATCCTGTTTTTTAATTTTTTTGGCGTTACCGTTCTTTGTTCCAACAAACCCAAGGAGATTTAGGAACCGAAGTTCCAAAACATGCGCAGTGTTTGTTGACTTCTCTAATCTTTTCCGTCATTTTGTGTATCTCTTCAATATTTTCCGCCGGCACACCATTGGTTGAAATAATAAATGGTAGTATTGTTACATCCGTTAGTTGGTATGTGTGTTTTAAATCATAGGTTAAGTCTTGATATTTTTTATTTTTTTCAGCAAAGCTCTTATTTACATTCTGATCCAAAGGCACTGCAAAATCCATACTATATGATCGTCTATCCTCTTTATCGATTAACAAAATATTAGGCTTATTATCTGTATTATCTATCACTTTTAGTTTTAAATTTATAGTTTCGTAATACGATTTTACATTCTCAAACTCTACTTTAAAACTAAGGTTTTACAGCTGTTTATCTATCCTATGTATCTAATTTTATATTTTTATTGGGGTTAATTTTTATAATATTTTAAAGAGTGGGTAATTTCGGAGATCCGTCTGTCGTTTAATAGCTGTCTAGACGGGTCTTTATTATATTTATAAATTTCTATAGCTATTAAAATGTTTAATTTTTTGCTTCTTGGCGCTGTATGTAAAATTTTCAAATTTGTTATCTCAGGAAATATATATCCGGTATCTATGAAATGGTTCACAAAATTAGAGTGTTGTTTCTTTAATATGTACGCAGATTTATGTTCTTTGAATCTGGTCTGAAAATTTCGGCCGGTATGTCCCACATACCAGCTACTGCACTCGTTGCAAATTAACATATAAACTCTAGATTTTATCTTTGGGATTAAAAATTAATTTACTGGTTGACTGGGTGGTTTTAAACGCTATTTACAAATTATGTTTCCTCAAAGAGCGAGCTATTTGTTCTGAAATTGGACCGAAATATGAAATTTTACAGTATTTTGTGTTATTTATATATATATATATATATATATATATATATATATATATATATATATATATATATATATATATATATATATATATATTTATTTATATATATATACCAAGAATGGTTGACTTCAATTTTTGTTGCCAAAAAGGTTGAAGAACACCTAACTACCTCTTTAAAGAGCCACTTATATAAAACCTTCCTAAATATCATACATAATCGAATTTATCAACTTGATGTCAATAAAGAAATTCATGCGTGCTCTATAGATTATAAATATATCTTCGATAAAGTACGGCATGAGAAACTTATGGAGTTACTAATTCAAAAGTAAATAAATAAGATAACAGAAAACCTTATGGAAAATAATACATATATATGCTTGAAATCGAAAACCAATTCTGCAAGAAAATTAAAATAAACTTTGGGCTTAGTAAATGTGCTACCATACACTAAAATATATACATTAAAAATAATAGAAACTCCAAATATGAAACTCATGAGCAATGAGTAAATCCAAACATTACCAGAATCCACCTACAAATATCTGGGAATGATGCAAACAGAGCAGATTAAAGATATGACAATGAGAAAGCTCACTAGAGAAAAATATCTCTTAAGAGTTAAAAAGGTGGCAGAAAAATATTTACCTTTACCTATGGAGTTCTAAGATGGAGTGTTACTGATTTGCAAGAACTAGATAGATTAACCAGGAGAATATTAAAAAAATGCAGATTGTATCATCCCTCATCGTGAACAATAAGATTATACCTACCCAGAACTAGTGGAGGCAGAGGGCTAATTACCTTAGAAGAAACATGTCATAGACAAACGGGTAATTGAAGACAATACTTTGAATGCAAAGAAAATTCTCTTCATAAAATTATTCTTAAAGTTGACAAATCATATTACAAAACTCCAGCACTGATGACATATTGAATGAACTTAAGCGAAAAGCCCTACATAGGCGATACTTTAATGATCTGGAATCTGAGGATGTTGATAAAGTGCGATCGTTAAGATTTCTCAATAGCTTAGCAATAACAGAAGAAACCAAAGGATTTCAGTGAGCTATTCAAAAATAAACAGAAAAAAAAGTATACAGAAAACATATTTTAAAAAATACCACTTTAAATATATATATATATATATATATATATATATATATATATATATATATATATATATATATATATATTTTTTTTTTTTTTGTTTTTATCATTTGTTTGTTTTACTTTTCGATATACTCGATGAATTAGTAATTGTTTCCGTTTTTTATTTATTAACTAATTTCTTTTTCTTCGAAGCCGTTATTTTGTGTTATTAGTTTTATTTTTTGCAGTTCTATTTTTCTATTATTTTTAGATAGTGGAATTGTGAAAGCTCGGTGGATCATAGACTTATATGAAACATATTTATGTGTAATGGAGTGGATAGATTGTTTTGTAATTGTTATATCTGAGTATGAAGGTTTTCTATAGATTTTAAATTATAATTTATTATTTTGTTTGGATATTGAAAGGTTCAAATTTATGGTTTGATTTTGTTCTTTTTCAAGTGTAAATTTTATTTTTGGATTGATACTATTTAAATGCTTTAATGTTCCTTCTATTTGTCTGTCATTTCCAATATAATAAACCCAAATGTTGTCTACATATCTAAATCAAAACAATATATTTTTGCTATTCGTTTTTTTTTATAAATTATGTTCCAAGTTTATCATAAACAAAGGAAAGGAAAGGATTTACGGTTAGAGGCGCATTAGCATCTAAGGCTATTTAGCGACTGGACCTACAGATTAACGTGGGTTCCGAACCACGGTCATCAGCTACCGACAAACCCAGACCAGCACCCTCTCAGGCTATCAACCCTTGGTTATGTGTCTAGCCATAAGTCTATCAGAAAGCCTACCGACTGGCGAGTGACCAACGTAGAACAATTCTCAGAAGGCAGCCGGCCTTACCCAGCCTTTAACTGGCGTGACTGAGGGGTAATTCGTTGTCAGAGTTTACACTCTTGCCTAGAAACAATCACAGACATTTAGGTGTGGATATGTGTGGGCGTGTGTATGTGTGTGTGTAGGGTAAGAAGTAAGACGGACAGAAGAATTAAAGAAAAACCAGCCATCCGAGCGCTGGAATCGAACCAGCTACCTTTGGATTGCCAGGCAGGCGACTAACCCACCAGACCACCGCGGCCGGCTGACATAAACAGTTCTGATAATAAAGAACTTAGTGGGGAACCCATTGCTAGACCATCCTTTTGTTTGTAAAAAACGTTATTAAATTGAAAATAATTTTCATTAATTCATAAGTTAAAGAGTTCTAAAATGTCTTTCTTAATAATTGGATTGACCAATTCTTCTATTGGAACCCTTGGTGTGAAACACTACACTTGAAGAGATTTACCACTAAACACCAAAACACTTTTTTTGAACTGCTCGACGCACGTTTCGCTGTTTAGGTGTTTAGGTATTCACTTTTTGATGTTTAGTGGTAAATCTCTTCAATTTCTATTTTTTATGAGTAAATTATCTATTAATTGTAGACAATCTTTGTTCGAAATATTCAAGAACATGTTGCTAACGTCAAAGGATGCTAGAAAACCTTTTTTTGGTATAGATAGTTTGCTAAGCTTTTTTGTAAGGTCCACCGAGTTTTTTATTGACTGTTTTGGCGAGAAATTCGTTATGTTTTTGAAGATTTTATTTAAGTAAAAAGCAAGGTTTCTTAAAGGGCTATTTGTGTACGAAATTACCGGTCTTATTGGAAAGTTTTCTTTATGAATTTAAATTAAACCGTACAGTTTTGGAAGAGTAGGATTCATATTGACTATTTTATACTTATCTTCGTTTGACAAAATGGTGTTTATATTTTTTAATGTTGATTTTAACTTGTTTTGAATTTTTGTGGTAGGGTCATTTCTTATTTTGACGAGGTCTTCATTATCTAGAATTCATTATCTCTGTCTAGACAGCTATTAAACGATCAGACGGATCTCCGAAATTCCCCACTATTTAAAATATTTTAAAAAATTAACCCCAATAAAAGTATAAAATTCTGTACATAGGATAGATAAACAGCTGTAAAACCTTAATTTTAAAGTAGTGTTTGAGAATGTAAAATCATTTTACGAAACTATAGTCACACACGTTTAAAAATAAAAATGATAGATAATAAAGTATAAAATTGTTTTATTCGATATCTTTGTTATGTTGTTGTCTTTCTAGATAGTCGTGTGGTGCTAGAACCGAGCATCTAGAGATTATATGCTGTATTATATATATATATATATATATATATATATATATATATATATATATATATATATATATATATATATATATATATATATATATATATATATATATATATATATTTAAAGTGGTATTTTTTAAAATATGTTTTCTGTATACTTTTTTTTCTGTTTGTTTTTGAATAGCTCACTGAAATCCTTTGGTTTCTTCTGTTATTGCTAAGCTATTGAGAAATCTTAACGATCGCACTTTATCAACATCCTCAGATTCCAGATCATTAAAGTATCGCCTATGTAGGGCTTTTCGCTTAAGTTCATTCAATATGTCATCAGTGCTGGAGTTTTGTAATAGGTAAAGGTAAATATTTTTCTGCCACTTTATTAACTCTTAAGAGATATTTTTCTCTAGTGATCTTTCTCATTGTCATATCTTTAATCTGCTCTGTTTGCATCATTCCCACATATTTGTAGGTGGATTCTGGTAATGTTTGGATTTACTCATTGCTCATGAGTTTCATATTTGGAGTTTCTATTATTTTTAATGTATATATTTTAGTGTATGGTAGCATATAGGTATCATTTACTAAGCCCAAAGTTTATTTTAATTTTCTTGCAGAATTGGTTTTCGATTTCAAGCATATATATTTATTATTTTCCATAAGGTTTTCTGTTATCTTGGTGGCTCTTTAAAGAGGTATTTAGGTGTTCTTCAATCTTTTTGGCAACAAAAATTGAAGTCAACCATTCTTATGGAATAATACCTGTTGTGTAAATAGAGTTGAAAAAGATTATTATTATTATTTGTAATTGGTATTCTTCCAATAATTTTAGTAATTCTATTGGTATTGGGTCTGATCTAGGTGTTTTATTACTCTTCATACCTTTACGTGCATTAGTTTGTCTTCTTAGTCTATTATCATTTGCTATTGCAGACCTTGTTAAATAGTTCCTCTGCATATTGTGTCCATTTTTGGAGCTTTATGCTGGTGTCTAATATCACTTTCCCATGCTTATTCACTAGGGTGTTCGTTATTTCCCAAATTGACTTTTTTCACTTGGGTATCATCTAAATAATTTCTTTATAGTCCGTTTAACCCGTTTAACCGTTTAACTCTGCCTAAATGACGATCCTTTTCCTTTAATTCACCTTGATGATCTTGAAGTTGGAATTAATGCAGAGCGAAATGTATGATAGAGTGAGAAATTATTAGGGTGTATTAGTGAGTAATTAGGGTGAGGTATTATCGCCTATTCTTTACAGGATGGTGTAATGATCAATGGTATAAACTTAAACCACCAGATTTGCAGATCATATAGTTCTCCTTTAACAAGACCTAGATAGAGGTGCTGCAAAGACGCATACAAGAGCTTGAAAGGGCTGGCGAACCATTTGGCTTAGAAATTAACCTGAAAAGAGTCAGGTTATGTACAATACATTTTCTGAAAACAGAAGATTTTCACTTTTAGGAAGGGATTTGGAGATTGCGGACCACTTTATATATCTTGGGCAGAGAATTTCAACTGAGGGGAATAGCGCTGGGGAGATGGAACGATGTGTTAAATGGCTGACAGGCATTTGGCAGGCTCAACATAGTGTTTAAAAGCAACCCACTTTGCCCGAAAAGAAAAGTATTCAATCAGTGCGTCCTGCCCGTTATGAGATACGGATGTGAAACCTGGATACTCACATCGTAATCTGTTCAAAAACTTACGGGTAGCATAGAGGGGAATGGAAAGATGTATGCTTGGTATTACAAGACAAGGCAGAAAGCCCTGCACATGGATCAGGGGACGAATAAAAGTGTGTGACATCATTGGAAGAGTAAAACAATTGAAATGGAGATGGGTAGGCCATATAGCGAGGCAATGGGGCGATAGATGGACCAAGACAATCCTGGAGTGGATACCGCTTAATCGTAAACGCCCGCGAAGAAGACGGAAAGCACGATGGACTGATGACATTGTTAAGTATATTGGACCAAGTGGCAGAGAAAAGCCCAGGACCATAAAAGCTGGAAGCATGTTTAAGAGGCCTTCATCCTGCAGTGGATCAGTAATGATGATGATGAATCAATATAATATAATAAGCGAGAAAAGAATTTATATCTAAAAAGTGCATAAATCTCATGTTAAATGAATGAGAAAAGTATCGTCATTTAGACAGGATTAAACGGCATCAAAATCTTTGTCAAAATTGTTTTTAACGTATAAAGAAATAATTTATAAGATACTCAAGTGAAAAAACGCGAATTCGGGAAATAACGGATACCTTATTATTCTCCAGCATGCTGCATGACCTTCGTCTCGTAATGCTTGTTATTTCTTTAACTTTTTTATCTACACATAAATTAAAACTATCGAGTCTTTCTTCCAATTTTTCAATCTTCGCACATTTCCCACTAGGCAACTTTTCTTTTCCCACCTCTCTTAATTATTGTGTTTTTATTGATGATCCTGCCCGTTATGAGATACGGATGTGAAACCTGGATACTCACATCGTAATCTGTTCAAAAACTTACGGGTAGCATAGAGGGGAATGGAAAGATGTATGCTTGGTATTACAAGACAAGGCAGAAAGCCCTGCACATGGATCAGGGGACGAATAAAAGTGTGTGACATCATTGGAAGAGTAAAACAATTGAAATGGAGATGGGTAGGCCATATAGCGAGGCAATGGGGCGATAGATGGACCAAGACAATCCTGGAGTGGATACCGCTTAATCGTAAACGCCCGCGAAGAAGACGGAAAGCACGATGGACTGATGACATTGTTAAGTATATTGGACCAAGTGGCAGAGAAAAGCCCAGGACCATAAAAGCTGGAAGCATGTTTAAGAGGCCTTCATCCTGCAGTGGATCAGTAATGATGATGATGAATCAATATAATATAATAAGCGAGAAAAGAATTTATATCTAAAAAGTGCATAAATCTCATGTTAAATGAATGAGAAAAGTATCGTCATTTAGACAGGATTAAACGGCATCAAAATCTTTGTCAAAATTGTTTTTAACCTATAAAGAAATAATTTATAAGATACTCAAGTGAAAAAACGCGAATTCGGGAAATAACGGATACCTTATTATTCTCCAGCATGCTGCATGACCTTCGTCTCGTAATGCTTGTTATTTCTTTAACTTTTTTATCTACACATAAATTAAAACTATCGAGTCTTTCTTCCAATTTTTCAATCTTCGCACATTTCCCACTAGGCAACTTTTCTTTTCCCACCTCTCTTAATTATTGTGTTTTTATTGATGATCCATTTTCCTTCTGGGTTTGTTTTTTATCAATATTTGTTAGGGCTGTTGTTTATAAATGAATGATTATACTTCATACCTCAGAGGTTTAATCCGATTTCAACTTTTTGCTCTGACAAATAAACATTCCTTCTTCAGTATTAAAGTGATTCCACTGTGAAATATTCATTTGATGGTTTCTAACAAAAACGTTAAAATGAGTGAAATAAGTTGCCAAATTGAGTTAATTTTAAGACATTATTTTAAACAAGGCTTCAAAGGACTGAGATTTGGAATCTAGATGGAGAAGGTTCCACTCAGCTCAGGTTCAGAAATGTCCTAGAGAGAGACATGAATTTTGAAGATAAGGAAAGATCAGGTTGTCCACGGTTTCGCGATACCGACGTTTTAAAAGCGGCTGTAGCTATCTTAGAACAAGCACTAGAAAACTTTTAGGGGAATTAAGAGTATCCCACATCATCGTTAACCCTTCAATGCATAGTGTCACTGATGAGTTACATATCAAGTGTTGGCTTGCAAGAGATATCTGTTGAGCATTTTAAAAAGTAATTTATGTAATTGAGCAACTGAGCACTATTTAGTTACCTAAAATCACAATGAATTTTTACCATTGGCACATTCAGAAAAGATAGAATCAACAACTTAGGTTAAAAAAGATTGGGGATCAACTGATGAGTATACCAGTTCAGTTGAGGGGCATACTATATTATTAGTTCAATGGGTAGACAATAACTCTGTATACCTAGGCTCAACTTTGTACGGAGTTTACCCAAAAGCAAATTTTAAGAGGTGGAACAAGAAAAATAAACGATACCAATTGGTCCACTCCCCGCAAGTGTACAACCGACACATGGGTGGAGTTGGCATGATGGACTCCTACATTGGAAAGCATAGAATTCGAATGACAAGCAAAAAATGGTACTTCAGGTCATTTTATAATGTGATAGATTTGGCTGTTGTGAATGCTTGGCTCCTTCATTCCACCAATTCGGAGAAGTCAATAACCCAAAAAAATCCGGATTGAACTTGTACAATTTTTGTCTATGATAGACGCTAGGGAGACGCCTAACAGAGGAAGGCCAACGTCTCTAGAAAATGTTATTCCACAAAAAAAAGTTCTGGACCCAGACCTCCTTTACCAGTTGTAAAGGATAAAACAGCTCATTGGCCTAGCTGGGAAGCCAAAAGAAACCTGTGCAAAATGCCGGGTTGCTCCGGAAAAACTAATGTAACGTGCATAACATGCAACTTGAATCTTTGTTTCCACGCAAAAAAATATAAATATTTCTACAAATTTCATGTGTACCTGTGATATTTTTTTTATTGTTTTGAACCATTTTATTAATAATTCATTATATTTTTATAATTATAATTAATAACGATTATTATTAAAATTATTAATAATAAAAAAATACAGTTTGAGAACTTACGTGAGAACTTTTCGGTCATGCCCTTTATTTTCATCACTCCATGATGTAACTCAAGGGTTACACGACAGGTTTTCAATTTGACGCGAAAAAATTATGGAATATGTTTTTAAGCATTTTTCCTGCTAATCTGAGTAAATATTGGTATTAATGTTTTTTTTTTCAGGCGAAAAGAAAAAAATCATGCACTAAATGATTAATCGGTATTTGCGAAGCGTAGGTATGATGTCAAAGAACTGTAGAAGTTTTCCTCATGATCTGTCGCAGCGAGGCAAAAACGCTAATACTTTTGTTACGTCCCTAGTAAAATGAGAATTTGGTTAAGTATTTCTGAAAGTCGGCGTACTATTGCTTCTGCTCCAGTCTATATCGGTACCGAAGATGTTAAGAGCTTCACTGTCGAACGTTGTAAAATTAAAAGAATCCGAACATTCCGTCAGTGAAAGTAGACCTTGATAGACTGTTTTGCATATCTTCTCCTTTTGTTTTTGAAGTTTCCTGAAAATAAAAAAGACCATTTTAAATCTTATGTTTTGCATATTTTTAGTTATTGTAACCTTTGATGTGAAACAATCAAACAATGAAACAAATCATTTTTTTTAACTTCTCGACGCGCGCTTCGCTAACTGTGTTAGCATCATCAGGAGAACTGAACAAATTCTACGAGCGACACTCGTGCCGAGATGTTAAAAAAAAGTTATTTGGTGTTTAGTGGTGAATCTCTTTGATTTTAGTAAACATATATCTAATAAACTTGAGCGAGGAAAGTTCTCCAACTCTGGGATTATTTACATTTCAAATTAAAATAGTATTCTGTTCGCGAATATAGCAATATGCTTCTTATTTACGAAGAAGCTGCAACCAGATTAAAAATGTACTAGGACTTTTTCAACGTGTTTGCGAAAATAGGTTAGAACCGTACCAGGCTTCTATAGACTTAAATGATGGACAGTTTGAAGATTTAATTTAATAAAATCATTAAACATGTGTTTCTTAATGTAATGTGAATCGTTTAAAACATGTTATCGTGTGAAATATTAGTATTAGCAATTTCAACTTTGACATTAACCGACATTAGTATAATTTTTCTATTTTTTTGTAAAAAAACAAACACAGAATAGATGGCATAAAATATACCATTTTATAAAAACAATGAGCACCATTTTCGGCCAAATTTTCTGTGTTTTATTTCAAATTTAAATTCTATCGCTCTTATTGGGAAGCCAATATATATATATATATATATATATATATATATATATATATATATATATATATATATATATATATATATATATATATATATATATATATTAGATGTGTATAGACCCGGTCGGATCACGCAAAACATTTTGTCTCATTTTCGAGTGTTCTTTCTGATCCTCCACACCTCTCTCATCCTTTTTCCGTGGATTTTCCTTCTTACCTCCGTCCACTTTGTTCTCGATCTCCTCGAAACTTCGCTCTCTGATGCAACGTTCCACATATGTATTTTGTTTCTGTAAGTTCTTCTATCCTCAATCTCTGTCGGACCCATTTGTGCCTTTCCCAGATCAGCTCTGACTTGTGTGATCCATGGTACTGTTGACTTGACTCCTTGTCTGTATGTAAGAATTCTGTTGGTGAGTCTTGTCGGTGGGAGTCTACTGATATGTCCATAGAATTTCAACCTTCTTTTTCTTATGTCCGCCGCTACGTTGGACATTCTCTCTGTGGTCTTTCGAGAATGAAGTCTGTATCCTTCCTCTGTCAGTTTTGGGGCGAGAATTTTCCTCAAAATTTTGCGTTCTTCTTTTAGTATGTTTTCTATGCCGCTTTTTGTATGAAGTGTAAGTGTCTCGCTTGCGTATAATACCTCTGGTTTGATTACTGTGTTGTAGTGTTTTATTTTTGCGTGTGGATAGGCATTACTGATTGTAGATAATGTGTGTCTTTCCGTATGCCCTCTTAATCTTCTGTAATCGAGTCTTCCGTATCTGGATCTCACCCAGGTATTTGATGTGAGTGACCCTATTTATATTGCCGTATTTGGTGTTCAAATTTTGGACATCTAATTTTGAGTAGAATATTCCAATTTTTTGAAAGGAGATTTGGAAGCCGACTTTCTCTGCACATTCCTTGAGGACTTCGATCTGTTTTGTTGCCCTTTTTTCATTGTCTGCGAGTATGGCGAGGTCATCTGCGAAGGCCAGGCATGATATTTCTATGTTGTTTTTGGATCGTCCGAGTCGTATTGGTTTCCAGTGTCCTTGATTTTTCAGTTCTTTTTCCCATTCCCTTATGACTTTGTTCAGGACCAGGTTGAAGGAGTGGGAATAACCCATCTCCTTATATATATATATATATATATATATATATATATATATATATATATATATATATATATATATATATATATCCTGTATATTTAGCAATATGTATATATCAGTAATAATATTTTACTAAAACTCCGAGTTAAAATAGTTTTAATTTTTTTTAACCGCTTTGTTTCGATTGTATCAAGTGCACCGACGTCTCTCCGGCTAGAACGCAAAAAAATAAGAAAACTACGTTCAAATCTCAACCTTGATCCCCTCCCACGATTCGATCACCCATTAAATTCTATCCCTTAGATGTCCCGTTGTTTGTCTGTCGAAACGATTATGTTAAATTCGGCCCCGGCAGATGATTGATGATGGAGACGACAACGAGCCGCATCCTAACAGAGAAACTGCAAATAAAGTCGCTAATTTCGGCGCATTAAATATTAATTCACAACAGCGTATGTTTCGGAGTTTGGACGGTTATTTTGCGATTAAGCTTGAGGGTGGGATTGACGATGGCCATCATTGTCAGTTGGTATGAGAAGCTTTCACGAAGATGTGATTTATATGCGATCGGTATTGCTCGTAAGACAGCTTGGGAAAATTGGAAAATTTAGAGTGAAGGAGGATATATAATTACTAATAAAAATATAATTTTTTCAAAATAATTGTAGTCTTAAACATTTCGACTGGGATATATATATATATATATATATATATATATATATATATATATATATATATATATATATATATATATATATATATATATATATGTATATATATATATATATATATACGACATATATATATATATATATATATATATATATATATATATATATATATATATATATATATATCTCCGACAATCTTAGTGATACCGAATTTAATTGGGATGGATGATGTGTCAGTTTGCATTTAGCTAACGGTTTGGGTGGGTGGGTTTACGATAGACTGAATAGGAATAGGAGAAGCTTTGGTCTTCCCAAATCGCATTTACAAGCATTCTCTCGTCGTCCGAAAATCGGATCTCTCCTCGACTTTAGCAGAACATCATATCCAAACAGATCACAAAATAGATTTCGACAAGGCCAAATTAATCCCACCTATATATTCCTACAAACCCCGCATAATTCGTGAAGCAACTGAGATCAAAAAACGTCCAGACTGCTTAAACAAGAGGGTCTTAGAGTTTCAAATACATGGAAACCGCTTACTTCCATATTGCCCATCCGAAACCCTTCCAGTCAAATGACCATCTCTCATCTCACCTCCATCCTTTAACCGAACGCTCCATCCACAACCTCACCTATTAATGCAGAGGTCGCGCTGTCTACGTTATTTTCTAGTTGTGAAATCTGGGGAGTACGCAGATTAAGGCCTCGGAGTAAGTAATATATATATATATATATATATATATATATATATATATATATATATATATATATATATATATATATATATTCCAGTATACCTCGCCTAAGGTACTGGACGGGTCATGGGTGGTGGATAGTGAAAGTTCCATTAGATATTAATGGACAGCAGCGAATATCTCAAAATAAGCAGCCCCGAACCAAGGTAAAAAAAAACTAAATCCACTTAGAGTGGTCAGCGTCTGTTCACCAGTGGTGCGGCTGATATTTAAATTCTGGAACTAACCCCTCCAGTCTTAACCTCTGAACCGTCATGGCTCAAACCTTTAATTCAAAGTACAAGATGAAGCGTTCTAGTAATTACAAAATTACCCCAGGAGGTAGACAATCCTCTGCCAGCTTTGCTGGTACAACCGGACTTTCGGATTCTGGGGCGTCCGGGCTTAAACGCAAAATCTTTCAGAGGGAATCGGAGACCTCTGGCCAACGTCTGAAACCGAAAACAAAAACTTTCTTTGGAACGGTAAATATCAATTCTCTCCTGCGTCCAGGAAAACTACACGAATTGGGGCGAACATTAAATCAGCAAAAAATCAAAATTTTAGCTTTGCAAGAAACTAGATTGACAGATGATAACACCTTGGAATTCGGCAACTACAGACTTTTTAAAAGTAAAACGGACAAAAAAATACTCAAAAATACACCACCTCTCGGTGTTGCTTTCGCTGTCTCAAGGAACATCCTTGGTTCTATAACAAATGTCCAGCCAGTAAATAATCGACTTATGACACTATCCCTTAAGCGTGCTAACAAAAACTATACATTAATCAATGCACACCTCCCAGTTAACGAAGAAAATAAATCTAATCCTGAAAAAGTAAATAAGTCCTGGGAAATTCTAGAAAAGACTATCTCTAAAATTCCCTCTAACCATGTAAACATCCTATTGGGTGATTTCAACGCCCAGCTAGGGAAAGAAAAAAAGTACAGGAAAACAGTCGGCAGTTTTCCCGTTCATAAATGGACTAACCATAATGGTAGCAGATTGGTTGAACTATGTTCGCAGTTTAATCTAAAAATAATGTCAACCCATTTTAAGAAGAAAATATCAAAACAAAAAACCTGGAGGTGCCTAAACACGTACATGGGTGAATTTCAAATTGACTATGTTGCCATTTCGTACCCCAATTATAAAGAGATTTTGAATGTTCAAGTCAGGAAAGGAGCAAATATAGACACGGATCACTACTTGACTAGAATCAAACTTAGCTTAAAACCTCGAAAACTTATTCAAAAGCGGCTGCTAATACCAAAGTTTGACCCAACGAAAATAAAACCAGCCATAACAGAAGAACTTGATAAACAACCAGCACAGAACTGGCAAGAATTGAAACAAAAAATTATTAAAACAGCCTTAAAGTTGGTCCCTTTACAAAAATGTAGTAAACATCCGTGGTGGGATGAAGTTTGCGGGCAAGCAGTATTAAGCCGAAGTGAAGCATTCAAAGATTGGAACAGTCAAAAAACATCAATAAACTATAACATATTTTTGGAAGTAAGAAAAGAAACATCGAAGCTAATTAGACAAACTAAAAGAAAATATGAAAACAATCAACTTAACGAAATAGAAAAAGATTTCCAAAAACATAACACTCGAAACTTTTACAAAACATTTTAAACTAAAGTAACAGGCTATCAACCGCAAAGTCTTTGCTTCCAAAAGGAAAACGGACAATTGGCTCTAAATAACCAAGATAATTGCAAAGAACTTGCGAAATATTTTGAACAAATACTAAACTGTCCTGAGCCCTTAAACAAATTAGCAACACTAAAGCCTAAACAAACAAACCCAGATTCATTACCACCGAATGAAGATGAAATAATTAGGCAAAACAAGCGGCTTAAAAATAACAAAGCTTCTGGTGAAGATGGAATCACTGCGGAACTTTTGAAATCCGCTGGTCCAGGTACAATCAGGGAAATAACCAAAATTCTACAAGAAATTTGCCGAACCGAACGGATTCCGGAAGATTGGAAAGATGCTCTAATTCATCCACTACATAAGAAAGGAGATAGAACGGATGTAAACAACTATAGAGGGATATCTCTTCTCCCAGTTTGTTACAAGATTCTATCTCAATGTCTACTAGACAGAGCACAGGGACAGTTAGAACCTAACATTGGTGAATATCAAGCAGGTTTTCGACCGGGCAGAACCTGCCCTGAACAGATCCTGAATCTGAAGTTGATTCTAAGACATCAAAAACTGTACAATAAAAATCTCGTCTGTACATTTGTGGATTTCAAAAAAGCATATGATTCTATTGACCGCGAATCTTTATTCCGAATCTTGAAAGAACAAGGACTAGATCTGAAAACGCTGGCAGTTATTAAAGCAACGTTAACTAACACAAGGTCAAAAGTTAAATTCATGGGTGAGATCTCGGAGCCCTTCGAAATTAAAACTGGAGTGACACAAGGGGATGGACTCTCGCCACTTTTATTTAACTGTGTTCTAGAAAAAGTAATACAGGAGTGGCGTGAAAAAAAGTACATGACTCAAATAAGCCTGTTGTTTAGGACAAATTCATATAAACTCTGACGGACAAATACACTTTAGACGTAGATTTATATTAAACTTTAGGATTTGTGAAACTTTTAGTGATTTTATATGCAATTCTGTATACACCTGCCTGTATCACACTAAAAGCTTTTTTCCCAATGGGCAGATTGTAGAACTCTGTAAGAGTTAAATAAAAAATAAAATTAGACAGTATAACTTCTCTTGTAACTGTTGCAATTTTTTTTTCGGTTATTTCTTAAAATTGATAAATTTATCTAACTAGGAATTTGTTTTTCTGTTCTAAGATCTAAACTTATTCAAACGAACACAAAAGTTAGGACCTTTAAAACAAGCATTCGGCCAATAGTTACTTATGGCTGAGGGGGCACTTATGGGCTCTCATAAAGAAAACAGAAGAAATGTTTGCTGTGTTTGAAAGAAGAGTAACCAGAAATCAATAATCTTGCACTGTGTAATCGCTGGTTAATTACCCTGGTCAACAAAGTTTTGGCCCAACGATAATGAGTTGTATTACTAGGAAGTACCAGGTAACTACTCAACATCAGTTTCACAGCTGGCTTAGCTCGACTTTATCGAGTCATGCAGGTTGAAACAAGTATCGGGTATATTTTTGAATTTTACATGTTATTGCTTTCTCTGGCAAGTGTGACATATAAAAACAAATTCATAGATTACTCTTGAATTCGTAGATTGTGACATATTTTGCCAACAAACAGTTAAAATAGTATATTAAGTGTATTTTTAACTTATTTATGGTTTTGCATTTTTGTCTTCATTTATATATTGATTTATATAAGTATTGATATAAGTATTTCTGCATTTAAGTCATCATAATAATGCTTCGCATTTTCAAAGGTAATTCAAACAATTTTTGTTATATGTGTGGTTTTTACTACGAAAGAAAATAATGAAAAATCAATTTCAGGAATTTGTTGGGCATACGAACTTTACATTGGTGTCGCAGTTAAAAATCAAGATACGTGATATGCTCGAGTTGTGGTAAGAATTTGCGGGATTGGGTCTCTGGTCGTTGATCAAGTTTGCTTTTCGTATCACCTATGTTACGGAAATCTTCGGAAAAAATATCATTACATCGGTACAATATCTGCTCAACCACACGATGTCCATCATTCAGTCATTACACCGCCTTTTGACGATTCTGACAATGATACTGAAAACGATGATCCCACAGATCGGGACTTCGTTATTCCCCACTCATCTGAACCTCATTTAGTCGTCATTCAACTTGAATTCAATGACTTGGTGAGAGCATTTTATACAGATACCAACAGATATCAAAATTATCTGTTCTTACGTAAATAAAGAATCACTGGGTAAAAAACAAAAAATCAAACGGAGACAAATTTCTCAGTGATTCTTTTCTGTAATAAATTTGCCTAACGAACAAAATTTAAAAAAAATCAAAATTTTTCTACAAAAATACAAAAATCCAAAAAAAGAAAAAATATATGAACACGCCACAATCATTCGGACATTACTTAGAATTGGTTAGAGACCTAAATCTATCAAAAGCACAAGCAGAACTTCTCGGCTCGCGTCTGAAGCAATTTTAGCAATCTATTTGCAAAATACACAAAGGTTACCGTTTTTGAAACCCCCACAGTGATCTTGTACAATTTTTTAGTGCTGATAGTGATCTCCTTTATTGAAACAACATCGTTGCACGAATCTTTCGGTATTAATCGAGACCCGCACGCAATCTACGACAATCTGAAGCATTTAGAATAGAGCGCTGCTAGTTGATCATAGGGGCAAGTTGTGCAATCGAAATATCTCGAAAACTAAGCAACCTACAAAAAAGTGTAAATGGCGAAAAGAAGGGGTTATGGAAATAAGAGAACGCTTTGTTTTTTTTTTCGGTGTAAAAAAATATTACAGGTCATCATCATTTATCTACTATACTCGTATAAAAACACTTAATAAGGACCACGTAAGTATTTAAAAATTACTTCATTATTGCTCTGTTGATTATAGATGGTTATTTGGTTTTAACTCTTATGATTTTTTATAACCCAATTTTAATTTTGTTGCCTCAACTGGGGCTAGTTGAGCAACCCGTGTTCAACTAACCCCACTAGGTGTTCATTGTAGAAAATCAAATTTTTCTTTAATACATTAATAACCATTAACTAATTTATGCATGTTATGATTCTATACAAAGTTTACTAATTAAAATTACTTATATTGATAATTGTATTAATGATTATTATTACATTTTAGGATGCGTACATATAACATTTTTTAATCTAATTCAGAAGAGAACGAGTACGCTTGTCTGTTATGAGCAATTTTCTGAGAGCATACCTGCAGAAAACTGGATTCAGTGTCAGGTTTGCAAACAATAGTCCCATATTAAATGTGTGCCGAATGTTGGTCTAACTTATGTTTGTATTAATTGTGATAGAGACAAAGATGATTAATAATTTGGGATTATTTATCATCTAGCAATATTCTTGATCTCATAATTAGTTACTACTTTAATTTAATATTTATTTGCGTTATAATTATTATTAAATATATAATTTTAAATATAAAAGGTGTAATAATAATCCAAAAATTGGAAATATTTAATTTTGTTTGATTGTAATTTTATTTTTCCAGAGATATAATAACAATATGAGTATGTAATAATCATAATAAATAAATATTTGCTTGTTGATTACAATTATTTTGTATTCAGATCATTCTATACAGTCATCAAGTTCATTTTAGCCACTGTTCAACTCACACAACTTTCACAATGTCACAATTACCGAATGTCAAGTCTTAGACTTGGAAACTCGATTTTTCCATAAGATTCTGTTGTACCTCCTTAATAAGCGTAGAGGTGGACCGAAGTATTTTTTGAAGTATCTCTCGCTAATATTTCAATCATTGTTCAAAAAAATCACAAAATACACATGTGCAACGGGTAATTGGTTTTCAGCTAAGTGCTCCCGTCTCCGAGTCAAGAGAGATAAATTTATCAAATTCAGGACCTCGACTGCCTTGTGGGATGGTTCATTACGAACTACCACATCGTATTAGATGGAACACATCCGAATTGGAGGTCTCGGAAAGCACTGAATATGTCCTGTCAGGCCTAATTTGACATTGAGCTCTGAACTAAAATCGAATTATCAGGAAATGAACGAATATAATTGCTGGAATTGGTAATGTTGCTGTGTATTTTATTATAATGCTCAAACAAATGTTTTCAGTTATTATTTACTTTTTAAATCCCCGATAAATTCAATCTTTAGAATATTTTTCGTTTTAATTTTATATATAAGTTCACGTCTATATTGGTGTTCATATCTGACTGATGGAAAATTTTGTTGTTTTCTCCTGGACCTTGAAGCATCTTTCTAAATTATTGTTTTTTAATTATCTATTAAATTTTTAGAAAAGTGTTTCTTTAAATGCGTTAAAGTTTAATACAATACAATGTGTCTCATAAGAGCGCATGTCAATCGATATTCCCGCGTTTAGGAATTTGGTTGGTATAGAACGTTTCTAGGGAGCTGATCGTGCGTTGTATGTGCGAGAATTTTACAAAAACAATGATACGGCGACTGTAGCACAGAGAAAGTTCTGCAGTCATTATGGTTTGAATAACATTAAAGATGCCCCCGTTGTGTAAACTGTTCCTGTTATCAGAAAATAAATAAACAAATTAATACATAAATTATACACACTTTATTTAGCATATGTAACTAATAGTAACAAAACAAAGGATATATACAAAGAAAAATAGTAGTAATAAAAATCCTAAGTAATTGTAACAAAAGAAAATACAATGAAAAACCAACGATTAACACTGTTCAAATGATAAATTGCTCTATTGCTTCAAATAATAATTTAGGCGTAATAATTTTTGGCGTAAAAAAATATTACAGGTCATCATTTTTCTACTATACTCGTATAAAAACACTTAATAAGGACCACCTAAGTATTTATTGTTCTTTCCATTATAAATGGTTATTTATTTTTAATTCTTATGAATTTTTATAACCTAATTATTATTTTGTTGCCACAAGTGGGGCTAGTTGAGCAACGCGCGCTCAATGCTTGCTCAACTAGCCCCACTAGATGTTCATTGTACAAAACCAAATTTTTCTTTAATACATTAATAACCATAAATAATAAACTGTTCCAGTTATCAAGAAATAAATAAATAAATTAATTCATAAATTATACACACTTTAATTGAGCATATGTAGCTAATAGTAACAAAATAAAGGATATATACATAGAAAAATAAAAGTAATAAAAACCCTAAGTAATCGTAACAAAGGAAAATACAATGAAAATCCAATGATTAACACTGTTCAAATGATAAAACGTTCTATGCTTCAAATAACAATTTAGCAGTTTATCAAATACATGCACATTAGGAGCGCACCCTATGTGGGCGGGCAAAGCATTGAAGAGGCAAATACCTTCCCAAAACAATGTCTTCTGGAGACCAGTAGTTTTCACAATTGGTACATCATAATTGTTCTTAGAATGGACATCGTAAGAATGTATGTTTGCTCTTTGCATCAAAAAGGTATTCAAATAATGTGGCAACAAATTATATTTTATTTTATATATCAATCGGGCTAGCCCTTTGAATGGTCCGCGCAATAAAAAACCAGTCCAATGACCGCAATATTATCTCAACCGATCTATACCTGTTACAATTCAATAGTACGCGCATAGCCTTGTTCTGCGGTATTTGGAGTCTACCAATACTCTGCTTATTACATGATATCACCACATATGTACAATAAGTAAAATCAGGTAAAACTATAGTATTATACACAAGCCTCTTCGATCAAGGTGATAAATGTGACGATATACGGCTAAAGAACCCTATTTTTTCCCAATCTTTCTACATAGATAACTGACAGGATTACAAAATGTTACCTGAGGATCCAAAAGTACCTGATCTACACCTGATTGAGCAGAAAATAACAATAAACTAATTGGTCTAAAGTCACTTGGTTTGGGTATTTTCGGAATAGGTATAATAATGCTGGTTTTTAAGTCCGCAGGAAATGTATTCGTTTCAAAACTTGTATTAATTAAGTACAACAAAGGATAACTAATGAAAACAATCTTTCATTAACCTTATCGTAAGTTTATTGTTACTCGCACTTCGTTTAAGCTAAACACAACTTTTCTTAATTTGTTTAGTGTAACATGTTTCAACTCCTGAGTCTTACATACCTTGACATCACTGCTCTAGTCGCACACTTCCATGTTTTGTTCTACTTCATTCAAACTATCGAAATTAAAGTTATTGAAGTTCTCCTCCGTAGGTTCCTAGTGGCCTCTAAAGTGGATTCGAGAAAAATCGGCATGCCCCTTACGATTGCCTAGAAAATTTTTTATTCTTCGCCACATATTCTTCCCGTCCCCTCTACAAGCATCGATATTATTATTAGGGTACTTTTTCCTCTCAAGTCGCATTATGGACAGTGCAATATTTGTTTTCTGCTTATAAATTCTCCAATCCTGCTTATTCTTTGTGAAAGAGAACATTCTATTCGCTCTGTCCCTCTCAACTTGAGCATGTCTTAGCTCTTTGCCTAAAATGGGTTAAGAAGTTTGAAGAAACCGGTTCAACTATGGATAAACGTAAGTTCGGCGACCAAGGTCATCACAAAGTGACGAAAATGTGTAAATAGTAAATCAGTCCATTCATGACGATTATAAGATAATTTATAACTTTCCGATCATAAGTGAGCGCATGCTTTAAATGTGCCTCGATCATCACTGCATCGCATATTCTGAGCAAATACGTAAAATTGCACCCATACAAAAATCAAGTGGTGCAAGAATTAAAGCCCCAAGATACCAGTAAGACGGTTCAATTCGTTAATTAGGTAACTGAGCGTTTAGCAACATTCATCAACATATTGTTTTCGGATCAGGCTCATTTTCATCTCAACGGTCATATAAATAAACAGAACTGTCGTTACTAGAGTGCAACGAACTCGAAATACAAGATCAAAAACCCATGCATTTGCCTAAAGTCACTGTATAGATCGCAATATCAGCGCGAGGAATAATCGGCACGTCTTTTTTGAGTCCTTTGGTTGGACAATTTTTAGATATCTGAACTGCAAAACTTTGCTGGTTATAATTAAAGAATATGGTTTCAGAAGAACGGAGCAACGTCATACACTTCCAACACGTCCCTGCCATGGGTTCGTGAAATTTTCTCAAACAAATTGATCTCCAGGAGAGGGGACATCAATTGACCTCCACGTAGTCTTGATTTGAGCCCTATGGACTTTTTCTTGTGGAGCTATCTTAAAGGGTAAGCTAAAAGAGGTAAAGACTAAGCTAAAAAAGTTATCTAAAAGGTAAGGTTTTGTTTATTCCAATAATTAATAAAGGGTTTTTTGATGGACGTTTCTCTTTTAATTATATTGCTACATGAAAAAGAAACCTTCGTTTGGGACACATACAATTGGGCCAGTACAATTTCAACACTTTTTAAACATGATTGAATGCCATCAACAATTTCGTTACTTTAATCATTATATTATTAGCGTATACTCAGTATATAGGGGGTGAAAGAGAAATGTTTTCCTAAATTTTATCAACGATTCTTTACATGATTTTGAACAAAAAGTTTCCTTAAAACATGTATCCAAAATGCAAACATTTCCGTGGAAAACAAGTCAGAACTTCTTAAAATTCTCTTACAAATTCGAAACGTCGCATCGTCGTGTTTTTGGTGGAACGAAATTTAGTTTTTTTTTGTTTGATTTGGTATTTTTATAACCATTTATTCTATAATTTTTAGCATACAAAATACAAATTCAAAATTTGGGTTGCTTTGTTACAAAAACAAGGAAAACTTACACAATATTGTCGTTTAATGTTAAAGTGTTCGATGTTCATTTTCTTCGATGCCTTC
This sequence comes from Cosmopolites sordidus, assembly GCA_031761425.1. Taxonomy (NCBI): domain Eukaryota; kingdom Metazoa; phylum Arthropoda; class Insecta; order Coleoptera; family Curculionidae; genus Cosmopolites; species Cosmopolites sordidus. The sequence goes on from JARFXV010000508.1 coordinate 1,655,307, forward strand.
GATGTTCATTTTCATTTTTGTTTCAAATTTTCTACTTCAGCTGACTCATAATTACGCTCTTTACAACCATCAACAATTCATCGATGTAACCTTTCCATAATTCACAGTTTTGTTTCTGCCCTCTTACTAGATTCTTTGAATCTTTATTAACTGATATTTACTGACAATCTCTTTTTTCTCCGTATATTTCTCAATATAGACTTGGTATTTTCTTTCTTTGATACTTTTCTTCAATTTCTTTATTTTGGAGTTTAAAAGTATTTTAAAAATAAAAAACTTTCAACTACTTTCAATAAAACTAATAATCTCCATGGGTCTGTATGCATGCCTGTAGCTGTGAAAAAGATTTGTGCACGTTGGATTTCGCATGATTTGACAATCGACAAAAGGCTCGTGTCGATTGGTGCAAAGAAATGCTCATAAACAGTAGTCTACTGTATGCCAAATCCAGCAAAAGTTGTTCGGGCAAGAAGCATTTCGAAGCGTATGGTCGCTTGTTTTTTTGGAATAAAACAGACATGTGGCTACAATGCCACTAGAGAATCGTAGAACGGTCAATTCTAAATGTTTCTGTTGAATCTTTCTTCTGTTTGCCAAAAGTATTTGAAGAAATAAGAAAAAACAACCAGCGTCGCAGGATCATTCTTCACCATGACAACGCGATCTTTCACACATCGGATCGAATAACTCAATATTTGGCCGATCAAAACATCGAATTGATGGGTCATCCGGCGTTCAGTTCTGATGTGACACCCATTGACTTCTTTTTGTTCCTGTCCGTGAATAATAAATTAGGTGGTCAACGATTTTCGTCACCAGAAGATGCGGTTGATGCGTTCAAAATACATGTTTTTGAGATACCTCAATCGAAATGGAAAACGTGTTGTGAAAATTGGTGCAAATGCATGCAAAAGTGTATCGATTATCGCGGAGAATATTTTGAAAAACAATAAAACCATTTTGAATGATAAATATTTCTTATTATTTCGGATTCACAAATAGCAACATTCGTAGAAGCTTCCGGCTTCATCCGGCCTGGTTACCGGCATTGTAAGGAAATCTACGGATAGGATATCAAAATACCACTTCACTACTTTCTCTCGATAAAACGCGTCTAAATAAATTAAGAATATTAAGAGATTTCAGGATGCACGTGCATATAACCTGGCTTTCTCAGGTTATAGTCACAGTAGGGTCATATATTATACCTCGTTTTGGCGCTAAAAGATGGAGCTGTAAAATAACTAATTCAAATCCGAAGCTGAGAATTACGTTGAGGACCTAACTTCTCATGTGTTCATACGCAGAATGGAGCATTTATTGTGTTTGTTAGTGCTAGGGTAGAAATGTTTTGATCAGTCTACGTACAAAGGGTAATTTGTTTTCAGACAGGTATTCTCGTCTCCGCAAAAAGAGATACATTCAACAGAGCCAGCCAGAATATTGGCAGCTATGTCGGATCGTTCATTAAGCGTTATCATATCGCTCTAGATGAAACATATCCGGATTGGATGTTCAGGATGGCACCGAGAGCATCCTATTAGGTATAATTTGACACTGAGTCGTGAACTAAAATCGAATTAGCACGAAATGGACAGAGATAATAACTGAAATTGCCAATTTTGCTATGAAATTAGCGTAATACTTAAACATATTTTATATTTCATTAAGTAGTAATGTAATCATGCTTGTACTAGGCTATAACAAAATTATTTGCTTTTTTTCTTGTATTTATAAATAAAAGATAGGTGTTTCAGTTACTAATGTTGATTTTTTCGCAAAATTTGAGCATTTATTTCCATAACAAAATAAACTACCTTAATAATCAAGGTATTGGCCATCGTTAGCTATTACATTTCCCCATCTTTCTGTCAAAGAATGGATTCGGCGCCAAAAGAACTTTTCAAATGTTCACTTCCTCGTAAGAATGTGTAAGAATGTGAAATAAGTGATAGGGGCTGAGTCCGGTAAATACCACATCTAAATAACTTCTTGTTTTTTAAGGCCAACCCTTTATCAAGTAAAATTTTCACTTCTTTGTAAAGGAGATGAATAGAAGTTTAAAAGAGAATAAAGACAACAATAATAAAAAAGGAAAAGCCTTAGCAAATAGAAAAACAATCAAGAGTAGAGTGTTCATTCCCAGCAGCTTCGACGAAGTTCTTCTAGCACAATTATGCAATGACTGATTATGATGACATGGACACAGACAAAGAAAATGATAATACTGATGCTGTTAATGACCTCTGCACTATATGTGGAGAATTCAGCCGGGAAAAGGAAGTATGGTTTCGTTGTTGCCTGGAACAACTGCAATCATACGCCAACCCAACCAAGATCCAACCAACTGGATGCATAAATAATGCAGTGGTAAAGACACTTCTGAAAATTTCATTTGCGACTACTCATAAAATTAATAAAAATAATAATGTTGTTATTCAGAGATAAATGTTGATTGACTCGTATATCGGTTATTATTTATAACGCTATTGTTTATCATCCTTATCGATGAATTGGCCAAAGAAGTGGATCTAAATATTCGAGGAGCAAGAGTAGGTGTCCATAATCTTGTACCGGTTGAAATAAAGGAAGTTATTAATGCGGATGATCTAGTGTTCCTGGGGCAAACAGAAACACAATTGCAGAAGTCTTTGGATGCATCGAACAAGGTATTCACAAGAAATTGTCTAATAATAAATGTGTATAAGACAGAGGTGATGATGGTTTTAGAATGCTTGGAGGATCTTCATATAAGGGTGAACAACGTAAATGTAAAGTAAGTTAATAAATTTAAATATCCAGAGGTCACCTTGGAGCAGAAGGAAAATGGATAATGCGGATAGAAGTTTTTATGCTTAACTAGTATGAATAGAACTTAAGAAGGGAAATTACTAAGGAGACCAAAGTTAAAGTTTATAGTTCGATGATAGAGCCTATAGTGACTTACGGTAGTAAATCATGGGTATTGTCTGAATAACACAACGCAAAACTACAAGTATTCGAGATGAGAGTGTTACGAAGTACTGAAGGGGCGACACTGTGGGATAGACTGAGAAACACCGAGATAAGGGAGAGATTGAGAAAAACCGATTGTGATGGTTCGTGCACCTCGTGCGGATACCAGACGTGCGGGTGGTGAAGAGAGTGGGTGTGTCTGGAGGGAGAAAGAGAGGAAGACCGAGAAAAACTTGGAATAAGTCGATCGCTGAAAGCCTGGCGAGGTAGGAAATTGATTGGGAAGGAGCACTGGTGATAGTTAGAGACTATTAGAGTTAGAGTGTGCCATTCTGTTCCGCATAAATTCATGCTCATAGAAGTTCTGAGGTTTCTGACTCAATAACTAATCCAGCTGATCTTTCAAGTTTTCTAAAGTTTTTACTATCTAAGCAATTTTGAAACGATCTAAATGAATTGTAATCTGAGGGTGCAAGATCGGGAAAGTGCGGTAGGTGGATCAGAACATGTCAATCAAATTTGTTTCGGGTGATCAAAGACACGTTTGGTTTAGCATTGCCTCAATGAAAGGTAATGTCCTCCTGTTGGCTAATTCAGGCTGCTTCTGGTCGATTGCTCGCTTTAATTCCCTGATTTTATTGTCTGGATTTTTGGTAACAGTTCATAATAAACGGTTCTTTCTTTCCGGTTCCACCCAATGCATAACATAATATTCTTCGGGAATTATACAAAATCTATATTTCATAACTTGTAGTCATCCGCTTTCAAAATTGATCGATTTCGTTGCACTCCCTCTTACGACAAACAGAACCGTTTTCTTAGTTAGCTGATACGACGAGGATACTATACAAATAATTTCTTCAATCTCTCGAGTGGTTCTATGCTGATCACTTTCAATTAGCGTCAATATTTCATTGCCAGCAGCCTCGGCCGTTCGTTCAGAACGTGGGGCATCGCTTAGATTAAAATTGTTTTTACAAAACTTTTTGAATAACTTACAGCAAGTTACCGTATAATATACACAATGAAATAACACATTTTTTCTCCAAAATACTCCTTGTAATTCGTTCTATTTCCATAAACACCATCGAAAGATTACAAGTGTGGAGTAGATAATACTTCGGTTTTACTATGCAATGTTACTCAAAGCCTAAAACAGGACGAAGTTTTGCATCAATCTAATAAAATATATTTTTGATTGTGTTGCATTTTTTTTTAAATTTATTTATATATACGAGGATGAATCAGATATAAATCGAAATTGTTTTATACATATTTATTATTTAAAAAGTAATACAAAAAAACTATTGATCATTTTTCGACATAGTTTCCTTCACGGTCTACACATTGGTTCCAGTGGTTTGGAAGCTTGTGAATTCCTTGTTCGTAGAAACTTCGGGTTTGGGTCATCAGCCGATTGCGCAAGTCCTCAACATCCTTATAGTAGTTAAATCGTAATCCCCCAAGCGCATCTTTCAATGGTGCAAAAAAATCACAAGGTGAAAAATCTGGACTGTATGGAGGGCGTTCAAGAGTTTCCCAATGCATATTCTCCAGTTTTTCCTTCGTCAAAATCGGTGTGTGTGGCCTGGCGTTGTCATGGAGAAGGAGGACATCTCTGATGGAGACACCGTGTCTTTTACTCCTGTAAGCGGAATTTTGTTGCCTCGAACAGCTAGCAACAGTAGGTAGCATTAACCGTACGTCGATAATGTAGAAAATCAATCAGCAAAACTCTATTCCAGTCGAATAAAACGGTCGCGAGAACCTTACTGGATGTGAGACGGGTTTTGGCCTTTACAGGGCAGGTTTCGTCTTTCCTACGCTATTCCTTACTCGTCATTTTTGATTCTGGAGTGTAATAATGCATCCACGTTTTATCACATGTCACGATATGGTTATAAAAAGTGTCTCCTTGCCGAAATCGTTTCAGAACTCTCTTACTCATTTGCAATGTATATATATATATATATATATATATATATATATATATATATATATATATAGTGTTAGATTTTCTTGGACTGCGTTCAATGAGACAGCAGTAGCTGAGTGTCATCACACACCCAACCGTTGGGTTCCACAATCTCATGTGGAACACACAACAACCTGCGTCTCCGCCTAAATGAACACTTTTGTTGGTTACTTGACCGGGAAGGAGCCCCACCTATCCCTTCAACTGGATGACATATGTTTCGTCTCTCGAGGTTCAGACTCTTCAGGGCGCCGACATATACCATACCATCAAAAATAGGGAGACCCTATCCACAGCCAACAACTATAACACTACATATATACGCCATCCGACGGGAGGTCGGCACATGGGTTGTTGACTTTTTCTAAATCGATGCACGATTACATGGATATCGAAATGCATCTTAATAATTAAGTAGACACTCTTGTACGAAAATTGTACTCTTGTACGTAAAAAATGATCTCCATTCATTTCAATGCATCCTCTAATTATTTTCTTCATAGAAGATTTTATCCTGCCGGCGTATTTTTGATATAATCACAAGAAGTAAATACACGTTGCTGTATTCCTCTATAGTGCCAATCGGGGTAGACTATAGTACCAATTGGAGGGACCATTGGCCAATGCACTGCTCCACCACGTCCTATCCATCGTCTTGGATATAACCGATCTAAATGCGTTCTTACATTTACAGAGAAATGAAGCGGAGCCCCATCGTGCATAAGAAACATGCAATATCTGAAACGATATGATACATCTTCCATTAGGTTCAGCAAATGCTTTTCCACGAAGTTCAAATAGTGATGTCCATTTAAACGATTGGGAAGCATAAACGGTCCAATCAAAAATTCTATAAATTCGTCTTCGAATAAATCGTCTTAAAATAGCTTCGTCTGTAAAGAGAATGGTCTGTACAAAGTTTTCATATAAACACAATTGCCCCTTAACCATTGTCAAAACTGGATTCTTTGTGGCAGGTTATCATGCTTTAAGGCTTGAACTTTCTGCAAATGATATGAATAGAGAGCTTGCTCTCTAACAATTTCCATCACGGTACTTTTAGAAGGTCTTCTTGAACAGCAATTCGTCTGACACTTATTCCTGGGGTTTCTGCTACATTTTCTAGAACTCGTTCTTCCTTTTCGTTAAGTTTTGTGAAGATTTTTTACAGTTCTGGTGCTCCGGATTTTTTCACAGTCATGTTTGGAAGGCCTGAGAGATCATCATTTTCCGCATAATTTTCTATTCAGGTTTGTAAAGGTTTCTGTACAAGGAAGTATTTTTCCGGGAAAATCCTCTGACTATGACTAAAATATTCAATTATTAACTCAAGAAATGTTTTTCCATTTTAACTTATTGAAGAATACCGAGTTTCACAACTTTAGCATAAACCGTTTCGTTCGTTCCCTTCGAACCGTTCCCTTTTTAAGGTGCTCTGGTTCCTTTAAGAAGCAATTATATATATATATATATATATATATATATATATATATATATATATATATATATATATATATATATATACATTAAACTCAGAAATATTTTTATTTCGTGACTCAGCGTCGTAGGATCAATACGAGCCAACGATCGACTAGATGGTCAGAAATTCAGTCGAACCTGGATATGTATAGATATTTCATCACCTGAAAATAATCGCATTACATGCCGAACTGCGTTCATATCACGGCCTTTTATAGTAGTTTACGCAATATCGAACCGAGAAAGTTTTTTTCAAGGTAAATGGACTTAGATTAAACTCCTACACATATAGAACTTCCCTAATTATAGGTAAGACTAAGGAAAATATTCCTGTCTCTTTTTGCTATTGAAATAATTCGCGATGTAAAATTAAAGTAATGAGAATGATATTTTATAATTTTTGCACTCTATTGGAATTATTATTTTATTGTGTCTCTTCCCAAGTAGATGCCTTGTGAAGTTATATAGCGCCGGTGACTGTTTGTTCACTCTACATAGCATTATTGAAAATCAGATACTGGAATCGCCTTCAGCTGGCCAGTTGCAATCTTTTAAATGTTATCCAATGTTCCAGAAGGGTGATCATTGAGGTAAATTTTCATTCTCGGGAAGAGAAAAAAGTTAGAAGGAATCAAGCCTGGCGAATAAGGGTGTTGTGCAGACACAGGGATGTTTAGCGAGCCGCATTTTCCTGATTTAACAAGTTTTTCAAATTGAGCGATTTTTTTAATTCTTGAATACAACACAGATGGCGTTGTGAATTTGCCTAGCTCTAGTCTCATTTCAGAAATGTAATGTGTGACATAAAATGTAAAAATTGAGTCGTACGCAATACAACAACGCGTCAAAATTGTTGAATTATTTTAAGAAAATGGGCGTTGAAACGTTGCGAAACGGGCGTTGAAATTGAAAAATGTTTTTTTTAAAAACATACGTGATATTTACTGTTTACATAATCGTCCATCTGATAGCACTATCAATCGAATTGTTCAAAAATGTCAGGAAACTAGTTCAGTGGAAGATAAAAGAAGAGCAATATATAGTCGTGATAGTCGTTCACAAGAGCATATTGAATTGATACGTGAAAGTGTTGCTGAAGATCCAGAAATTTCCATTAGTCGACGTTTACAACAATTTGGACTCATTAAATCCACAACATGGCGTATTTTACGAAAGGATTTAGCTCTGAAGGTATATAAAACACGAACACACGAACTAAAACCACTGGATCATTGAAAACGTCGTCCATTTGTCAATTGGATCAAAAATGAAACAGATGATGTTTCTCAAAAGAATCATCTTTTCAGACGAAGGACATTTTGAAATTGGTGGCTATGTTGATAAACAAAATTTACACGAAAATTTCCAGGAAAATCCACGATTAATTGGATGGCCCTTTTCCAAGTCTTTCAAGAACTTTTCGATAAAAATGCTGGATTTAATTTACTCATTTGGTCTTTTCTTGGACGTAGTGAGGTTGGGCGGAGCCATTTCTGGCTCTGGAGCTTCGTTTCTAGGTTGTATTCAAGAATCCAAGACTGGTCACCAGTAATGACACGTTCGATAGAATGAGGGTCATTTTCAACCTGCTCCAAAAAGCCAGCAGGTTTCCCACCTCTTGTCCTTTTGATCTCGCGAAAGGTTTTTCGGAACCATTTTCGCGTAGATTTCTTTCACCCATTTCATTCGTCAAATTCGATTCTTTCCCGATCATTTTGACCGTCAACATTTTCATCACTCGAAATTATTGTCAATCAGTTTCAAAACGTGCTAGACAAAAAAAAATGGTTCACAAAAAATGCCATGGCCACCAAGTGATTGTAGAGAGTTCAATCGCACTGAGGGCGTATCATATATTGCCTTGGCATGTTTCCAAAAGTGAAACCAACCAAATGGCAGTAAAACTTCAAGTTTCGATCACTATTCGTATAAGGGATTGCACTCTCAAAAAGTGATTATCGGTTTTGATTTGGTACATCTTTTTAACTTTTTAAATCTAGCAAAGTAATGGCAGTATAACGTTCTCCTCAGAGATCATCGCTAAACTTAGAGCACTTGTAAATCAAAATAAACCAATTTACAAAATAAAAAAGGACTCTTTTTTAGTAAAGGATGGCAGAAAATTTAGTATGGCAGAAATATTTTGTGTTATAATATTCTAAATGACGAGTTTAATTTACCCCAAAGCGATAAAAGTCGAAGACGCAGAAGCTATTCTGGTAGTAGTTCTGTGAAAAGATCAGAAGTTTTTCCAAAGTGAGTTCTAGCTATGATCAAAAACCTCTCGTCCAGAAGAGCTTCAGAACACGACGGTATCACATTTTAGAAACTTTGAAGCAAGCAGATTCCGGCGATTATAAATATTATGTACTCAATCTTTGGACTGCAGTATTTCCCACGATCATCGAAGCACGCACAAAAAATCGAAATTTACTTAATATAGAACTCACTTCTTCTATTGGAACCTTTGGTGTGTAACATTAAACTCGAAAACTGTAATCATTAAATACCAAACCACTTTTTTTAGTGAAATGATTCAATCTGTATTCAATATAGAGCTGTCTTCAGGCATCATCAGATTACGAATGTATTTAAGTTGACACTATATAATGTCTATTTTATCAGGAGATCTCGTAGCTCAATCTTTGATTTTATAAAATAAATATCTAGAATTAGTTTTATTTGAGAGCACTTCAATTTCCTGGAATACGGAATTTATGTATTTATTTTTAACGTTTATAAGGGGAATTTTAACTTTTACAAGATCGATTCTCTCAAGTACAGTAACCTTAAATTTGCTTTTTTCGCAGATGATACGACTTTCTTTGTTTAATTATTTTGAGTGTTTCAATAAAAAACCTCGCATAAACTGGTCTACAAAATTCAACCTTTTTTGTCATACGAAAACGTCTGTGTAATTTAAATATTACTATGACCAACAACAAGAATATAAATAAAAAAATAACACGTCAAATTTCTTTGTGTCATTCAAATATATAATTTTATAAAAAATGTATGGAAACACACTTACACTTATACAATTACACTGGGCAATAATTTGAAAAATAATTTCTGTTGAGTTTGATATTTAGCTGTTTTATACGTGAATTGACATGCTAATTCCAAACCTTTATTTAGTTTTTTTCTATCATGTCAAGTTTTTTCTCTACAGTTGTTGCGCATCCGATTAAGCTTGGCGAATCACAGAAGTAACTACTGCTCTCCTACCGGCGAACCCTCTTCCACCTAGGAGTGGGGGCGTGAGTGACATTGCGTCATTCAAAACTAGTTCGGTCAGTTACGCATGAGATGCTAAAGTACGCGGGTCTGTGTCGCTCTGATATACTGAAGTCAAAGTATACATACACAACTACAGATTTTCGTTGTCTGCCTCTGGTAGTTCTCGTCGTAAGTGCTTAAACAGCCCTGATTCATTTTGTTATATATGTGGCAGTTTTACCATCCTCATTCAACGGACTAATATTAGCACATTTGTCAGGCAAGCCTATTTTGCTTATTTTAAAGTGAAAATAGGTGATCAAGATAAATCATGGGCCCCTCATAAAGTGTGGAAACAGTGTGTAGAGAGTTTACGAATGTGGACGAAGAGAACACATATTAAACTTTCATTTGGTATACCAATGGTTTGGCGAGAGCCCAAAGATCTTTTAAGTGATTGCTACTTTTGTATAGTGGAAACATCAGGATTCAACAAGAAAAACAAACATAAAATTGAGTACCCTAGTTTACCGTCAGCTATACGTCCTGTGCCTCATTCAGCTAAAAATTCCAGTGCCAGTTTTTTAAGAATTACCTTCTTTAGAAATACAAAAATGTGAATAAAGTGAAGATCGAAGTGACTTCACCCACGAAGAATTCAAAGTTTTCAAAAGGATTCAATCAACATGAATTAAACGATTTAGCAAGAAATTTGGGAGTATCCAAAAAAGCATCGGAATTATGAGCATCAAGACTGCATGAAAAAAAATTGCTTGACAAAGGAGCTAAAGTCACTTATTATCGATCCAGAGAAAGTAAATTTAGGCAGTACTTCAGAAATAATGACGGATTTGTATATTGCCAGAACGTAGAAGGTTTAATGAAAGAATTAGCCATTTCTAACTATAACGCAACTGAATGACGATTGTTTATAGATAGCTCAAAGCGTAGCTTGAAGTGTGTTCTCCTACATATTGGAAATTTATACGGTTCAGTCCCAATAGGTCATTCAGTTTCTTTGCGTGAAGAATATGGCGACATAAAGAAAGTCATTGACTTGTTGCAATATAACATGCACCAATGAATCATCTGTGTTGACCTTAAAATGGTCTGTTTCTTTCTTGGCCAGCAACGCGGGTATATCAAGTATAATTTTTGTGCATGTGGGACAGCAGAGCTGTGAGAAGCATTGGGTGCAATCGAACTAGCCGCCAAGATCTGACCTAAGACCTGGTGATCCAAACATTTTAAATCAGCCACTTGTCGGCAGAAAAAAACATTGTATTTCCGTTTTTGCATATAAAACTAGGTATCATAAAGCAATTTGTTAAGGCTTTGTCAATTGAAGGAGACTGCTTTAAGTATATCATTTCGGCATTCCCTAGCCTGTCATATGAAAAGATAAAGGCTGGTGTGTTTGATGGTCAACATATTCGGCAACTCGTTAAAGATGAAAATTTCACTGAAACAATGACCGAACTTGAACTTGGTTGGGTTTTTAAAATATTGTTAAAGACTTTCTTGGAAATACACGAGCCCCGAATTACATCGAAATTGTTCAACAACTCTTGGTGAGCTTTAAAAATCTTGGTTGCAACATGAGCATCAAACTGCATTTCTTACATAGTCATCTTGCTAACTTTCCAGAAAATCTTGGTGCTGTCAGTGATGAACAGGGCGAGCGATTCCACCAAGATCTAAAGGTTATGGAAACGCGGTATCAAGGTAGATGGGATGTCAGTATGATGGCTGACTACTGTTGGAGCATCAAGCGAGAATGTCCACAAACTGAACACTCCAGGAAAAGCTATAAGAAGAAATTTTTACCATAATATCTTTTATTTATTTTTTGTATAAACACAATTTAACTTTTAATACTATGTTAACCTCTGTATGAATAAAATATTCTAATCAGTTTGGTGAGATCTCCCCTTATTTCCTTTCGTATGTACACTTTTAAGGTAAAATGAGGGGTGTGTTGTAGCTTAAGAACTTGACGTGATAGAGAAAAACTGTGAATATTTTTGAATTCAGAGATGAAAAATTAGTCAAAAGCAAGTCACAGATCCAAGTCAACAAAATTGCTGTTTCCCAGTGTTATCCATTTATACACCATACATTTGATTTTCGTGAGTACTTAGCTTCCGGTAGGTTCCTTTTCAATCTATATTATTAATAACATACCAGGGCTCTATTTCCCTTGATATCGCATCTCTATATGGGAAATATCCTGGTGGAATATATTGCCATGTTCGTCACTCACAGCACTCAGGTTTTCAGGGAAAAAATCCAAATATGATATGCAGAATATGAATATGCTGCAGAATATATTTCTTCAAGGACATATTGCACCTCAAAAGTTTGTATGAGATCAAAAGTTCATTAATTAAATATTTGTAACTATTAATTTAAACTAATTTAACTTTGTGCTGGGAGAAAGTAGATTCCAGCCATTTAATTTAGTTCTCAAAAGCTCAGCCTGTTTTTTAGACAAATATAAATCAGGCACCAAATCATTTAGGTTACCCTGCGTCAAAAATTGTGATTCTTTTGAAGTACTTGGTTCATAAGTTGGGTTGCACTCTGTCCCCAACTTATTGCCTTGAAACTCAAGAAGTTGCTACTTTCTTGAGTTTCTAATGGATTTGGAGGTGTTGGCACAGGTAATTCGACACTTCGACGCTGAGAGGTAAAAGTTACTTCTCCACACACATAATAAAAACTATCCGGGTGATTTAGACATTTTCGCGGCATATTTACAGCCCTAACGAATAACAATAAATTAAAATTTGTTGACTATGATAGCTATCTAACTTTAGAAACACATACAAACTTACTACACAAAAAACATACGACTTCATAACTAGAGACTTCAAACTAAAATCAGCGATCGGAACCGTATTCCATAGCAAAATATGGATGAGTTCCAGGGAAGCGTACTGTCATCACTCTTCTATAAAATCTACAGAAACGACCAGCCGGTGTCCAGCCTTACAAAAATTTTCATTTACGTCGATGATTTGGCGATGGCGGCACAGACACGCAGTTTTAGAGAGGTTGAAGGAAAGTTAGCGCAACTTTTTGGACGAATTATTCAGTTACTATGAAGCCAATCACATAAAACCCAACCCGAATAAAATGCAAGTTTACACTTTTCACCTCAATACTAAAAACGCCAACAGGGATTTGGAAATTGAATGGAATCGAATCAAAATACCTGGGAGTCACACTATACCGTACCCTGATCTAGAAGCTGCAATGGATGAACACCAAGGCCAAAGTTAGCCCCCGTAACAACATAATCAGAAAACTAACAAACAGATTCTGGAGTGCAAGCCCGTACACATTGAGAACCTCGGTTACGGCTTATGCTTGTCCGCGGTAAAATTTGCGGCGCCAGTCTGCAGAGGGTTAACACATGCAAAACAGGACATTACACTGAACGCGACCACCCGTATCATATAGGGATATCTGGGACGGACCCCAATAGGAAACCTATATCCGTTAGCCAGCATAGCCCCACCTAATATATGTAAGACGGTCGCTGCATACGAAGAGAGAGTAAAACAAGAAACAGATCCCAGATATCTGCTGCGCGGATATTAATCAGCACTGCAGCGACTAGAATCTAGAAAGAACTTTATGAGAAGATGAGAAGATGAATAAGATGGGAAAACCAGCTACACCATCCGAACCAGCAGGAAGAAGTTCAGGAGTCATCAGGCAGGGAACAACCTTATAATGTCTCAAAGAACACTTTGAGAGTGGGCTTACTGTGATGCAAGACCAATTTGCAGAAATGGGGACTACTACCGGATAAAGAGGACGTTTTGTGCGGGTGTGGAGCTATTCAGAATCCCCAACACCTTCTGGTTTGTGTGAATCTGAACCAAGCCTGCACAATGGATGACATTAGGTTAGCGAATGACAAAGCTGTTTCGGCTGCAATTCACTGCAGAGTATTGTTTGACCGAACACGGAAAGAAAAAGATCGAACTAAAAGCGTTTTCAGACTCAAAACATCATGTAAAATCTTGTTAATACAGGATCTATTAGGATGTCGATAATGTCAACAAGTACCGTCAAGTGTCGCGTACCTTCCGTAGGAGATCACTTAGGGGGGCAAATCCTTTTAGACGCCCCAAAATGATTAATTTTTCAGAAGTGTTTTTAAAGGTGATAAAATAATTGTATCATTTTAAAGTTTTAACATCATTTTATTTGATCTTTAAAGAGTATAAAATTATTATTATAATTATTATCATTTTATAAAATAGGGGCTCAGTAACTTTGTTTTTTGGGCGTCTCTGGCGGGAGGTCCAAAAGTGCTGCACTCGTCACTTTTTTTTTATTCATCTGAAACACAAAAAAGTGCTTCTGTTTCTGATATATGCACAGGAAGGATCAACCTATAAAACTAAAAAAAAATATTAAATTAAAAATTAAGTAAGCTTTAAAATATAAGATGTTCAAAGTTTGTACTATTTTTTCGACATTTTTATCCCAACAATTAGTTTATTTACACGAAATCTTTAAAACCTTAGGTATATCCTTCCGATAACGATATAGAGAAAAGCCTCCCAAAATTTCATCCAAATCGATCAATAACTTTTTGAGTTACAGAGCGAGTGATTTTTGAAAACACAGTTTCGAGATAATCGCATTTAAAGTTTTAGTACGATAAAACGAATAATTTTAGTGACTTACCGATGAATCAGCGATCCCAGATGCATATATTAGACCTTCAGCCTCTTCAGAAAACTGTTTTTTTTTCAACCTGCTGCTGTTTTCGGGCTGAACGAGCTGCTTTTGTCTCGGAAAGACTCATCCAGTTGGCTCGTTACTCGCGCCTCATCGGTGGTTTCGGCGAAAACTTTGGCATAGGTACCATATACATATATACACACAAATACACTTGCACTACCATTTGTACTTGGCCCAAAACTTTCTCCGTGTTTATTAGTAAATTAATTACCTTGATTATGTCTTTTTGTACATTTTTTTCGAGACATATTCTATAAGAACATAAAAAATATATCTTAAATAATATAAAAAGCACTGGAATGTCTACACATCGTATTAAAAACAATCATTTTATAGATATAAATAATGTTGAATTATTATATTCAGAAAAGAAAAATAAAAATTGGAACTACTAGAAATATTGGAAATAAAAATCTCCTTAAGAAATTTTTATATAATAACCACAAATGATCAGCTAAACTTGCAAAACACCCCGGTAACAGATAAGATCATAATGTAATTGAATAGCCCTTTTTTACCTACCGGTATTTACAGCTCTGCATCTAAGGTTTAGATGCGCAGTAGCCTAATGACCTAACGCCTCAGAGCTCATTCGAAGCAGTGCATTCGTCGTGCTTAAGTACTGTACATTCACAGAACTATTCGTTCTCTGTCTCTATTAGACAGTGACCCACTCACTCTTTCGTTTGCGCATCTCAGAGGCCAAGATGCTGATTAAGCTGTCTGGGTCGCGATATGCGGGCTCTGGCGCGCTCGACTGTATATGCGATAACTCCGTAAATATTTAATATTTTTATTTTTCCACTTGCTAATATACTCTCAATATATCATATTTTCGAAATATGAAAAACAATCGTTTTTTTGAAAATTCTAAAGGGATTTGCCCCCCTAACACGATATTGTGCTATCGCAGCGGTTTTTGGGCCTCCCGATGTTCATCATCTTCGAATAATGAACTTATAACTTCGAATTTATAAAACTTGATTCATTTACTCGATCGATGCAAACAAGCATTTAAACGAACGTAGAATTCGCGAAAACCTTTGTTGTCCGGGCAGTTATCGAAAATATTAATCAAAAAAACTTTGTATTTCATGCGATTTAATGAAAACTGAAAGGGTGTAGGATGGATGATAATATAAAAAAGACTGGACAATAAAAAAATAAACGAAATATATCATTACTCCAACTGCTAATTCGCGTAGTAAACGAATGTAGAATGTGTTTACCTTGAAAAAAAGTTTCTTTGTTCAATATGGCGTGGACTAAAAGGCCGTGACACGGACGCAGTTCGGCATGTGATGCGATCCACCTGGTCGATCGCTGGCGCGTATGTATTCCGTGACACGGAATCGCAAAATTATCGTTAAATTGATGGAGCCGGTAGAGAATGGATTGAGACTAGCCGATGGAGATATGTTTCGAATTAACAGGTTCATATTATTTCAAGAATTACAGAGTATTTGAAATAACCAATTTCATATATATATATATATATATATATATATATATATATATATATATATATATAAAAGATAGCGTGATATATGTATAGCTCATTCAGGGAAACAATGGTTGCACGTCATCAATCTAGAGAAATCTATTGCCAATTTAAATCCATAAGGATAAAAAAATCATTTAAAGTTCAAAGCACTCTCTTTCCTTCTTCCTCTAATCCTATTAGAATAGGATAAAAATACGGTGAGCCGGCGGATTACATTCTGTGAATTTGCTGTCAAGATAATATTTAGATTTGTAGTTCTGGACAGTGTTGCCGACCTTATACAACTCTTTCGTAGAATCTGTCATTTTCATGTTCTGATCGTTTCTGAGTTGTGCCTTCAAACGTTTCTGAATTATTTTTAGTGTATTCTTTGCTGTTTTAGCTATTTTCTGGTTTAGTTTCTGTTTTTGTGAGTAAAAAAAATGTATAAAAAAATATCGTAAAAAATATGCGATTATAATTGCAAAAAAATGCAAAAATCGTCAAGCGGTCAGTGTAAGCAGCTTGTCTCGCCACTTATCAGTTATTTTGAACAGGAACGAGATAATGGGGCTCCTCTTTTCCCATTAAACGCTGTGAGAGATGTATGTATTAATAACTTAGTATGTCTCATGGTTAATTGGAGTTCTTTTAGCGAGTTTCAGCTGCACTAAATATTAGTATTGGTACAGTTAGTGGAATTTCGAAAAACCTGAAGAATAACTAACCATTGCTCATTGGCGGAGACGCAGGATGTTGTGCGTTCCACATGAGGTTGTGGAACCCAACGGTCGGGGGTGTATAACTCCTGACACTGCTATCTCGTTGGACGCCAATTCCAAAGAAGTGAAAAATTGCATATATATATATATATATATATATATATATATATATATATATATATATATATATATATATATATATATATATATATATATATATATGTATATATACAGAAATAAATAAAAAAAAAAATAAACAAATTGAATTTACAAAATCGATTGATTAAATTTTCCAAGCTCATATATTAGCCAAACTAAATAATATTTAAAAAACAGAATAAATGTACATTAGAAACCTAGAACCAAACGTAACTGCCCTTTCAAAACGTTAACACAACAACAACGTTAATTTTAACGACATAAAAATTTTAGATTTTGGCAAACAATAAAAAGAAATATAAAGGAAATGATTTATAGGAAAAAAAAACAAATAATACCATTAATTACAGAAATGATACAGATTATTTTATGTTCTTTATCGGAGAGTTCTCTATTTCTATATTCCACAATCTCATGTGAAACCCAACGGTTGGGGGTGTATAACTCCTGACTACTGTTGTCTCATTGGACGCAATCCAAAAAAAATCAGACAACTGCAATTATAAGCCATTCGATGAGAAGTCGGCGAAAGTGTGGGTTGTTTGATTGTGGAGAGGGACTCCTTATTGTTGACGAGAGAGCATATGTCGGTACCATGATGAGTTTAACCACCAACACATGTGAGGAATGGGTGGGGCCTCCTCCATACTGAAATGCTCCAAGGAGCTGGAGAGAAAGCTTGATGAAAGTCCCACAACCAAAAAAGAAATCAGAGACCTTATCAAAAGGTTGACTAGACAAACAGAAGTTTTTGACAGAACCACAAGCAAGGAATGGCTTAATCAGCATAGATGGGAACACATAGAGACTCCAAAATACGATGCAGATACACAGACTGAAGCACTCAACAAAATTACAACAGAGAACAGCACCCAAACAAACATGTGGCACCAGGAAGATAGATTAATACATACGCTAAAAGAAATAGACAGAATAACTAAATTCAGAAATATTGAAAATAAATTATGGGAAAATAATATATATACAAATACTGAAATAAAAAAAAATAATCAAAATCAGTCACATGGAAACGGATGAGGACATTTGGTTAAAAATCCAAAGACTAAAAAACGAAACAGCGGGCGATACGTGGGTTGCAATGCACCACATAAATTGTATGACACCAGAGAGATTAAGGAAAATGACAGAATGTATCTTTCATGGCTCAAATATTAAGGTGAAAATATTCATTACCAAGCAGACTATAGCCACAAACGACCTGGACAAATCAAAAACCAAGCAATGAAACACCTACGCCATGATAGTAGAGCAGCCAGGAAAAGATTATAAAGAAGTGCTAAACAATTGCAAGGAGATGTTAAAAAATAATAACATAGTTGGAAACGCCATTCGAGGTCTAAGAAAAACCAAGGACGGCAAACTACTTATTACCACTGAAAAAGACCAAGGAGCATTGGCAGAGCTAGATAAGATTCTAAAAGTAAATACAAATTTAAAAACAACACGAAGGGACGACATAAAACATAAAACATAAACTAGTCGTACTGCACATTAGAGGCATGGACGCTACCACAACAAAAGAAGACCTCATATATGCAATTGAAAACAAAATTGGGCTCGTTAAAGAAAAACATACATACAAACTCGGCGATCTTAGACCAAATGCACGAGAAACACTGGCAGTCACCCTAACAACCGACAGAACCACCGCGAATTTATTAGTAAAGAATAACAAAATACGGGTAGGTTTGGTAAATTGCTCCATCCTCAAAAGAGTGCAGGTTAGTAGTTGCCAGAAATGTTGGTCTTATGAGCATAATAGCCCCGAATGTAATGGCCCTGACTGAACAAATACCTGTTACAAGTGTGGGGTTGATGGACATAAAAAAACACAATGCAAAGACGAGGAATTCTGCCCACTATGCCATGCAGCAGGTCACAAGTACGGTACAATGCAGTGTAAAGCCTTCAGACGCGCACTATCCCTAGTCAGAAAACAAGACTAAAAAAAAAAATGAAAAAAAACACCATTCCAAAGGAGATTAAATTCCTGCAGATAAACCTTAATCGGTGTTATGCAGCCCATGATCTCTTAAACCAAACGATTTATGAAAAACAAATCGATATAGTAATCGATTAGGAACCCAACATAAACAAGGTGGCAACCGATTATTGCGATCTTGATGGCAATTGTTTTATCCGCGTGAACCGCCAACTATCGGTGACCCATCACTTTAAGGAAAATGGCTTCACAAGCGTAGAAACCCAGGGCCTGGCTATATACTCGTGTTACTTTTCGCCAAACAGACCTATAAATGAATTTGAGGAATTATTATATAATCTCGAAAGACATATACGCGGAACTCAAAAGAATATAATTATAGAAGGTGATCTTAACGCAAAAACAACCATTTTCGGGTCAAAAACAATAAATCAAAGAGGGTATATTCTGGAGGAATGGTTAGAGGCGAACGATCTAATTACGGTGAATGAAGAGGATACTCCTACTTTCTGCGCTGCAACTGGCAGTTCTCTCATCGACATTACTATGGCGTCAAGTGGATTAAGCAATAGTATTACTAATTGGCGAGTAGAAGTAGAGTCCGAAAACACGTCCGACCACCGTAATATATGTTTCGAACTCACACGGGGAGAATTGAACAATGAAAGAGAATATACAAGCGAATCCTATCGAGGATGGCGAATATCCCCAGATATTCTAGAAACTTTTAAGAACAACTTAGCGACAAGTCAAAATAAGGGGTCAATGGTTAGCGCACCACATGACCTCATTAAACAAATAAAACATCTCTGCAACAAGTATCTCCCAAGAAAGAGACAACCGAAATACGGTCATTCCCCAGTTTACTGGTGGACATCAGAAATTGCTGAAAAGAGAAGACGATGCATAGCTCAAAGAAGATCACTTGTACGTTCTAGAAAACTAAAAGACAACAACGATTACACAAAAGAGCAGGCATATAAAACAGCAAAGAACGACCTGAAAAAAACAATAAAAATACAGAAAAGTACAATGTGGAAAGACTTAAGCGAAGAGCTAGAAAATGACATCTGGGGCAAAGGATATCAGATTGTAATAAAAAAAATTAAATTGAAAAGACATAGGGCAATAGATAAACGCGAAACACAAGAACAAGTGGACAAACTGTTTCCAAAGCGCCCAGTAACTAAATGGCCAGACATAGACCTCCTGGAGAGAGCCATTACGCTTTTCACATCAGAAGAAATTATAAATGCCGCAAACAAAATAAAGACTGGCAAAGTCGCAGGACCAGATCACATTCCTCCAGAGATCGTGAAGGTTGTTACCTTGCATAATCCAGATAATATTGCCAGTGTTATGAACACGTGCTTAGCCAAAGGCCATTTTCCAGATATATGGAAGGAAGCAAAGCTGGTACTAATTGAGAAGCCAAAAAAGGAACTGCTAAATCCTAGATCATATAGACCCATATGCCTACTGGATGCTGCCGGAAAACTACTAGAAGCGTTGATCAAAAGCAGACTGAAGAAAGAAATAACAGACCGTAAAATCTTACACGACAACCAACTTGGATTTAGGAAAGGGAAATCAACTTTAAATGCGCTACCGAAGATTATGGAAACTCCTGAAGAAATAAAAACAAAGGCCTACAATAACCGAGAATTCTGCGCAATGGTCACGTTAGACATAGAAAATGCCTTTAACTCAGCCCCCTGGGAAAAGATAGTAAATGCCTTACATCGGGCAAAAATCAGCCCGTACCTAATTAAAATGATTCAATCATACCTCTCAGACAGATATATATTAACCCAGTGGGGGGATAAAATATCAATAACGCTCGGAGTACCGCAAGGATCGATCATCGGACTATCCTTCCTTTACTATGGAATAGTTTCTATGATCCAATCCTGAGAATCAGCAGAGAGAAAGCAGTTACCATGGTGGCGTACGCTGATGACTTGGCTGTGGTGGTAAGAGCAAGGACCAGGTCTATTCTGGAAGAAATGGCACAGCATATTGTTAACAAAATAGCCCTGGGGATGGATCAAATGGGCATTAAAATATCACCAAAAAAACTGAAATGGTAATATTGGCGGGGAGAAGAAAACTCACAAACCTCCAAATCAATATTCAGGGTGCCACAATAAACAGTACAAGAGCAACTAAATATATGGGGATTCTCATAGACAAAGATGCTAAAATGACCACTCACGTCAAACTGACATGCGAAAAAGCAAATAAAACATTGATGATACTAAATAAAATAACCCCAAAAACAGGAGGACCAAGGGCCTGGAAGAGGCGTATATTGGTGGAGGCCACTATATCAACCATTTTGTATGGGGCGCCTATTTGGGCAAAGGTATTAAGGTATAAGCACTACGAGGCAATGCTCGAAAGAGTAAACAGAAAAAGGGCAATACGCATTACAAGTGCATATAGAACCGTGCCCACAATGGCCATCCTAGCCGTTGCTGGTCTACCACCAATAAGACTCCGAATTATGGAAAGCATTTCAATATTCGAAAGGGGAAAGGAATCAAAAACCCAAGCAAGACAGAAATTACTGAAAGCCTGGCACAAAGAATGGAACGACTATGAGGGAAAGGCAAAAACACTTATCCGAGACGTGAGAGAGTGGCACAACAGAAAATTAGGGGAGACAAATTTCTACACAACACAAGCGATAACGGGCCATGGATCCTTCAGATATTATTTACACAGAATGGAAAAGTCAGAGGACAAGGATTGTCGCTACTGTGGGATGGTGGATACAAGGGACCACACAATCTTCCACTGCCCGAGATGGGAACCGCTCCGAATTGCTACTGCTGCCGAATGCAACGTAGAAATGACGGAACACAATATTGGCGTTCTGCTTTTGGAAGGAAAAAGACAGTGGACAAGAATAATGCGCATGGTGGAGAAAATGAGGACAGAAATAATGAGGACAAAAATAGAGGACGAGAGAAGACGTAAGGCAAATTTGGACTGAGAATCTGTTGTGTGTCCTGAAGTAATGCCTAACGGCGGTTTCCAGGCCTCGAGCAGATATCCCTGAGGGGGAAGGGTTTTAGTCGGTAGGCATGACTCCAACAAGGGCATGAATCCGACATTCCCATGTCACTGAACATCGAACACATGGATGTCTTTAGAAGATTTCCTAATCCCCTCAAAAAAAAAAAATGTATATATATATATATATATATATATATATATATATATATATATATATATATATATATATATATATATATATATATATATATACATATATGTATTTATATATATATATATATATATATATATATATATATATATATATATATATATATATATATATATATATATATATATATATATATATATACATATATGTATATATATATATATATATATATATATATATATATATATATATATATATATATATATATATATATATATATATATACCGTGCAGAGAGATTTAAAGTGCAGAGAGATTAAAAAAACAGAAAACTTCCATCTGTACTACACGTGTCCGAACGTGTAGTACAAATTAGCCGCCACCATCGCGCCAAGATAAGTACCTCCCAGGACCGGTTTCTGGCCCAACAGCCGTTGTCAGCTGGGCTCGAGACTGACGAAAGGAAACAGCCAATGAGAAATAATCAGAGCCAGGCCAAGTTAACTGGCCATATTGATGGCGGGTCGCAATCCCAATGCAACTCGCGCCATCGTACGGTGAATGTTCGTAGCAGTCGAAACTACTCGATACATTCTTCTCTTCATCTATTTATTTGTTGTTATTTTCTACGTTTTCAATCCATAGAACAAGACAGCTAGCTCTAACATTTGTGTTAAATATGTCGAGTTGTGTTTACGTTGAATATTGTGTTAATCTCCAAACAGAGTTTCAAAATCTCATTGAGCTTTTCGTATTCTGCTTCTAACATTATGATCTGCACCTCCATCTTTTGTGAGAATGCAGCCCAAGTATATAAAACTCTCCACATTTTTTATGGGTGATTCGTGAGGATGAAAGGGGTAACAATTATAGTGTTGATTCTCAATGACTTAGTGTTTGTTACATTAATTTTCAGACTTACTTTCTGGGCTTCCGTGGCAAATCTGTTTATCATATGGACCATATTGTTGTATTGATGAGGCATAAGTTATATGTCATTGAAGTATTGATGTTTGTCCATCAAGTTAGAAGTGAGAGTTATCTGGATGCCGGATTGACCTTTGTTGATATTTTAGTACATAATCTGTCAGAACATTGAAGCGAAGAGGGGACAAGATACACCATTGTCTGACATCTATAAACATTCCTCGCTTCTATATCCACCATGGACTGCACAATAATGAACATTTATATACATTTCCCGAATAAGGCGAATAATAAATTTCCATATGACTGGCCACCCTGCCGAATGTTTCTAGCTGTCAAATGTTGTCTCAAAATCGATGAATAATAAGTAAAGCCGCGATCTACATTCAGCTAATTGTTCTAATATTATCCTAAAAGTTATTATGTGACACACCGGCCAATAAGTCCCCGCTCTGACATATAGATGGTGTCACTTACGAAAAATCCTTACCAGTAGCCGATTGTGACAACCTTCAAACGTTATGTGTCAAAATTACATGACAATCTGTCTACTAGTTTCTGGGCTGTTGTGATTTAAGTGATGCTACTTTTGTTATTTCCAAAACAATAAAAAAAAATTCTTGTGTTGATTAAGCATTACTTTTTGATAAAGAAAAATATTCAGTTGAAGCAAAACAATGGCTTGGTAAACATTAGCCAGACTCTGTCCCAGGAAAATCAACTATAATTGATTGGCATGCTAAATTCGAACGTGGCCGTACAAGCACCGATGATGCTGAACGATTTGGCCGTTCAAATGAGGTGGTTACACCAAGTAACATCAGAAAAATTCTCAAAATTATTTCGCAAAACCGTAAAGTAAGGCTGTAGAAGCTAGCTAATATCATGAAGATATTGAAAGGAAGTGTTTTCACCATTTTGCATTTGGGAATGAGTAAATTGCGACCAAAAATAACAACGTATTGATGATTCTGAGCACATTTTGGGGCTGTTTAAGCGAAATAAAGATTTGTTAAAAATAAGGATTTGTTCTTCAATGGATGAAAAATGAATCCATCACTATACTCCGGCAGTCCGCTGAGTGGACAACAGCCGGTGAAATTCGTCCAAAGCGACTGAAAGCACAACCATCGGCAGGCAAGGTTATGGCCTGTGTATTTTGGGATGCTCAGGAATATTATTCTTTGATTATCTCAAGAAAGGTAAAACCATCAAGAGCTAATAATACATAGCGTTATTGGTGCGTTTGAAGGACGAGATCGCAAAAAAGCCTCCAAATGAACAAAAAAGTGCTGTTTCTCCAAGACAATGCATCGTGTCACAAATCTTTGGCAACGATGGCTAAATTGCATGAATTGCAATTCGAATTACTTCCTCGTCCGTCGTATTCTATAAATCTGACCCCCAGCGACCATTTCCTGTTTTCAGACCTCAAAAATGGTCGGTGTAAAGAAATTTCGCTTTAGTGAAGAGGTAATTGTCGAAACTGAAGGATATTTTGAAGAGAAAAGAGAAATAGTTGGTGTAGAAATGTTATAAAAGCGGTGGAATGATTGTATTGTTCTTCAAGGAGAATATATTGATGAATAAACTCGAAATTTGCAAAAAAGTCTGTTTTATTTGTTAGGCCGGGGAATTATTGGCCGATGTGTGATGTGTCCCACTAATCTCGTTATGATGATTTGGGCTGTTACTTTGATGATTGCGTATAGTAACGTTATACCACCCTAAATTTTTACAAATGATAGGTCTCCTTTCTTTTTGGGCAATTTAAGCGATAAAATGTAAATGTATTAGTTCGAGTTATATCTCCCGAGGTTATACTCTATCTCTTCTCATGCTTTTATTAGATCATCGATTATTTCGTGATGTAATGTTATGGGACACACGCGCTAACGATCGACCGGATGGTCATAGACTCACTCTGACCGGGGCACGTATAAATGTTCCATCACCTGAAAATAATCGTGTCACATGCCGAATTGCATCGGTGTCATGGTCTTTTATTTCGCGCTACATCGAACAGACAATTTTTTTTAAGGTAAATGGACCCCCACACAAATGAATCAAGTCTAATTAATGACAGGACTGTAGAAATGATTTATATCTCTTTTAATCACCGACATTTTTCGATATCATTAAGTTTCCGAATGTGTGTTTTCAGTAAATTTATGTATAAAAATACAAAATAATATAGCTTTATAATAATTTGTAATAGTTGTCCAATAAGAGTGTCAGAACTTTTAAATAAGGCACAATAATAAATATAAATGATAATCTGATATTTTTTTTATCTCAAAGAACAAATAATGACATTATTTAAAATGCCATTAAAAAAAATCGAATGCCCCTTGTTCCATAATAGTTAATTATACGAAATATTAAAATATTGTTGTACATTATCTAAATGTATTTTATTTATCTATCTCATCGTTTCTCAACCTTTTTAATGTCGAGATCCACTAAACAGCCAAGAAGTTACGTAAGAAATGTTGCGATCCGCTCACTACAATATGTCAATTTGATGTTTATAAAAGTTTTACATGGGCCGGTTAACACGGCGACGATTTGTCCTTTTTTCAGTATCGTGATCTATGAAGAATCGTTTTTATTTTTAAATGGCTTATAAACTTCTACTAGTGTGTTCACACTGCTATGATTCGTGAAAAAAAATAATCATCTATTTGCCTTTGTATTAAATCATTCAGTGATGGATGTATGTGTGAATGGGGCGTTACACTTATACCGAAATACCGCACACAACCATAAATACCGAACTACAAGACTTGTGTAACTGCTTGTTCTTATATTACTTTTACTAGTTCGAACCTGTGCTTTGCACTTGCACACACTTACAAAATGACCTCCCGTGCACCTTGCGCAACTCTCCCGCGCATGCGTCGTGCTGAGCACGCATATACGCTTTGGTGATAAAAACAAAGGAACGAGACGAAGAGTTTCGTTGTTAATAACGTTTTTACGAAAACAAGTACTACGTTTTCTTCTCTCACCCAGTGTTAAATACTACGATTTCTTCTCTCACTCGGTGTTAAATAAATTAATATCAGTGTGGTAATAAAATAATTTAATAATATTAGGTTTGTTCTAGAAAAGATTTCAAACGGGTCCAAATCGTCCGGAGTTTGCGCAGACGAATGTACGCGTTCTAGCAAATTAAATCCGGGATTCCGACTACCAGTCAGATGTTCTAGGGACAACAAAATCCAGTTTGCAAACTAGTTTCACCTAGTCAAAACCGTTCAATTTAGTTTGTGACATGCGCAGTAGCTGGAAATTTTCGTTTATTCGTTTTGATTTTGGATTGTTTGGTTACGTTTTGCTGAGTTAACATCGATAAACTGTAAACTTTGAGACTATTCAGTTTTTGTGCTTTAAAACATTTCCGCAAGCATTTCAAGAAAAAGGAGTTTCTAGGTGTGATTGGGGCTATTGGCGGCTCGCATATAAAAATTGATAAGCCTACTATCGATCCAGACTCATATATAAATAGAAAATATTTTTATTCCATCCAGGTAAGTTCAGTGAGGAAGATATATAACTTTTATTAAATCTATTTCAAACAATATTCATATTCCATTTTTGATACCCTTTATACTTAATGTATTAAGTTTGTTTTTTAATTATTTTCAGATGCAAGAGGTGTGTGATCATAATTTGAGGATAAGAGATATTTTTATTGGTTATCTTGGCTCTGTTCATGACAGCAGGGTTTTTAGAAATTCACCTCTATGTGCAGAAATGGTGGATCGGTGTCACGATTTTTATTTACTCAGCAGTGTACTGCAGTGTACAGCAGTGTACTGCAGTGTACTGCACAATTTATCTATAAGAGATGAATTTCAACCAAACAGAAAACTCTCTTATACCTGTAATTAATAAGTAAGAGGAGGCTAATCAAAATATCAATAGGGATGCTGCTGGTCACAGAAATTTTGTAGCTTGACAAGTTCTAAGATAGCCTTAATATTGTTATATTTGTTATATTGTTTTATTTTGGATAATTCAAGGTCAAAGAGGATTGATTTTTAAAAACAGCATAAAATTATAATTAAAAGCTCCTTTAGAAGACTTCTAAACACAAATTTCTTTTGAATGGTTTGACCTTCTTTTTACCTAGTGTATAATTTTCTTATATATTATTTCGTCTAAATTTAAATATAATTTTCATGTTTACTATATATCTTATTGTGTACCCAAGACTTGCCAAGAAATATTTTATATTAAGTAATGTAACATTATTAAATATTTTCAGATAAGAGAAAAAACATTTGATAACCTAGTTTCTAATTTTTAATAACTCTTCAACGCAAAATAAATAAAACTCCATATAAAAAAATAATTCCTTTCTACATACATCTAATATATAATACAAAACGAAAACTAATAAAAACAAAAAATTTACATAAGTGAATTAATATTAGAATTAGTATTTTTACTAATTTCTTCTATCTATTAATTCATTTCTTTTTTCTTTCTTTCATTTCTTCATTTCTATTTTACATTCTAACTTCTCTCTTTCAATCTGCAATATTTGCTCTATTTTGTTTTTTTTCTAGCTCCAGTTTTTCTTCTTGATCGTGCTTCCTATCTAGAAGCATTTGTTCAATAGTTACATCCGTTTTATACTTTGCAGTTTGTATCAGTTTTCTTATTTTCTTCGGTGTATTTGCAGGGGTTGTTAGTGTTTTTTGAATAAATATATTTGCATCTTTGATTTCAATTGTGCTTCAACATTTTCAACTTCACTTGCAACTCCCAAACTTTCTTCATTAGATGATTTAATTGTTATAATGCTTGATGAACTGAGTAAAATTTCTGGGTTTATAATTTTTTTTGCTAAAAATGGCATTAATTTCATCATCAAATTCAAAATATTCTCTTCCTCTTCCAGTGTGTTATATAAAGGTTTTGAGGTAGAAAGCCCCGACTGTACGGGTACAGCCGGCACACAAGAATACTGCTGTACGGGTACAGACAGACTGCTTGGATGGGGGCGAAATTATAACAAATTCTGAGATATCTACAAATATAAAATCGTATATTTAAAGAAAATAACAGTAAATGTGGTACAAAAACGCACCGTTAACATCAATATTATTGATTTTAATCAACTTTATTATTTATTTGATAAAAACTAAGTTGTTCGCTTTACTATTTTCAAATAAAAATATAAACAAACGCGATTTAACTAAAGAATATTTATTATTTTTATTCGTATACGTCAATATTCTTTGACTCAACGACGCAGAGAAATGGCAATCAAAATAAGCGTTCTAGCAGAAAAAAAATCTCAAACCATTTGCAACCATGTTTAGGGACGAACATGTGCAGTTAATTAATCAATTAAACTGGTTTCAAACCGTCAGAAATTTATGCTAGAACAGACCTATTAAATAAAATGGACAAATTTGTGGCAAAATGAAATTCACTTCTGCATTTAGTGAAACAGTAAAGAAAAAGACTAGATTGTATAATGAAATATATTTAAAATATGGATGACAAGCCGCGATGTGTTGTTTCTGTCATGAAACCTTGAAAATTAGTTCTGCATCTGGAAACAAAATACCCGTCTTTACAAAACAAACCATTACAATTTTTCGAGCGTAAATCACTCGGCTTGAAAGATCAACGAATTAAGCCGTAATGACACCACATTACTTGAAGCATCTTATTTAGTGGCATTAAGACTGGCCAGGGAGGGTAAACGTCACATGATTGCGGAAAAGCTCATGGTCGATGTGATGATAGTCCGAAAGAATTAAAAAAGTTGAAAACAATACCACTATCAAACGACACAATATCGAGACGTATTAATGAAATGGCCAATGATGTTCACGAAGAAATGACTCAAAAGGTTAAATTAAGTGATTTTTTGCTATTCAGTTCGATAGAGTCGTACAGTAAACTTGAAGAGATTTACCAGTAAACACCAAATCACTTTTTAAACTGCTCGACACACGTTTCGCTAACCATGTGAGCATCATCAGGAGATGATTTAATCTCCTGATGAGATGATTTAATCTCCGTATGAGATTAAATCATATCCTGATGATGCTACCATGGTTAGCAAAACGTGCGTCGAGCAGTTCAAAAAAGTGATTTGGTGTTTAGTGGTAAATCTTTTTAAGTTTAGTATTTCACACCAAAGGTTCCAGTAGAAGAATTGAGAGTCGAACAGTGTCTAAGTTAGACAATTTAATGCAATTTTTGTGTTTTGTCATTCATCATTGACAGCTATTTAAAGAAAATATACTATTTTGCAGTTTTGATGCATTCACTTTAACTTCAGATTATATTACCAAAAATATGGATTTAGAAAATTCTTTTATTGATCACGTGTTGGAGAGCGTGAAAACACATTTACGCGAATAGAAAATTCGGTAACTGGAATATTTTAAAGATAGCAACGATGATTTGTCGAAAAGATGGGATCTCAATCCGTTTGATGAAAATGTTTCAGCCGTTGAATTAGATATCGTCAATTATCACTGGAAAATAATTTATTTATCTGAGCTTGTAATGATGATCCACGTATAGAAAAACTTTTAAGTGAAAAACAAAATCAACTGTCGCATTAAATTATTATTTAAAATAACTGTGGCTATTACTTTATTTAAGTTTATTTTATTATGTTGTCCTTACCTGGTAATATTTAATTTTCTAACACTTGTTTTTGAATTAAAAATACTTTAATCAGACGATGTTTTATTTTTTGAATATATTGCGGTCTTCCATATTCTTGAACCCTAGGGGTCGCGACTCCGAGGTCTGTCTATCTATTGAGAATTAAAAATACCATCAAGTGAAATAAAGAATTATTTGTAAAAAATTAAAACTAAACACAAAAATCAATCAAGTCAATAAAAAAATTAGTGATATTGTTGAGGCTTGTGGAGTTTTATCAATTTGTTAATATCGGGTTCCAATTTCTCGTAGTCTCTTCTTTTTCTCAGATAGTAAATTAGCTACTACACTCAATCCATGCTCAGCCAAATACGATGAAATAAAAGCAATTAAAGATTTCTGAACTATTGACCGCAATCCAGGGTGGAGAGCTGGTATTGATTTTTGAAGTCAAAACTCTTGGTATACACTTCTGAATTTTACTTTTACTTCTTCGTTATTTGTGAGTTCTACGAGTTCCTCTTTTAAATTTGATGATTCTGTTATATCTGCATTTGCGAAAGGATTTAAAATCCAACTCGGTACATTCATCTTTAAAATATCCTAAAATCGCTCCGTAAAATCAGTCTAAAGAACGTCCAAAGTGTTACGTAAGTAAATTTTTCTGTTTTGCAAAGACTGTTGATAATGAGGGAAAATATACCCATTAGTTGATAATGAATAAAAATATAATTAGGGCTATATTTACCTCTACCTATATTTCGTTTGAACAGAAGAAGTTTCCCACAAAAGTAGTTTTTTTAATTAAATTCAGCTCATCTCCTTGCAATTGATATTTTAATAAATATTTTAAACTGGCCTGTTAAATAAGTGATGTAATTTTTTGATATAGTTAGGTATTTGCGCCGTTTTTTTGTCTTCAAGGAAGTCCAGTACTAAGTCAAATAGACTGAAAAAACAGTTTAGACAAATACCTTTTGAGAACCAGCGAACTTCTGTGTCATTATTTTCATTACAAAGTTGTCCAAATATTGTCGTTCAATGAATTACTTCTAATCTTATTAACTATTCCAGTAACGCAATGGAGTGACGTATGCGGGCGTTCATTCAGTTTTTTTGCAATCAAACGCTGACGATGAATAACACAGTGTATAGCGAGCCCATTTGGTACTGCTTGTTTCAAATATGATATGAAATCCTTATGACGCCCCGTTATTGCTGGAGCACCATCAGTAGTAACTGACAAAATATTACGAATAAAAATAATGTGTTAAATATCCATCGAACACTTGACATTTTTTTCTTCTTTTATGAATCGAACGTACGATAAGAGTAAGTACTTTGACGATTAACAATGAAATATTATATGAAGCACGTAATCACAAAAACGTTCGAAATATTGGGATGTTTTAAATATTTCTTTACCAATCCTTAAGAATAGGATAAAACTTTGTCCTTTTTGTCAGAATGCATTTTATTGAAATGCCCTTGTAGTCTAAAATGCTTTATGGCTTAACAGTAACATAATTCCATCATCGTCTTCAAAATAAATAAAGTCCTGTCACTCATTTAAGCCAGAAATCGCAAAAACCGTGACTTTCTGAGGATGAAGTGGTAACTCCTAAATCACTTGAGGATTTTTATCGGACCAAATCTTGTAATTATGTTTGTACATAAATGGATTAAGTGGTGAACATGGTGAACTGACACAAAGTGGACACTTATTGGAAAACACACACTTATTGGAAAACTTTTACTTATTTTTGTCCAATTATAATTTAAGCTTATCTAGGATTTCTGGTAGTTTCTTGGATTATTTCTTATGATGATATGGGCAAATTTGGTATGATCAAATAATAATTATCAATATGTGCACACAACTTCTTTCCAATCTAGCTTATTATCAATACGCTCTAACAATACATAATACATCATCCACACCAAGGATGAAAAATTTTAGAGGGGAAAAATGATATCTTCTAGCCTGACCCCTTTTAATCTTTACTTTACGTGTTGTTATATATTCTACAATATTTACTTATAGGATTGCATTTTTGTATACAAGGCTTCTTAAGTATGGGGACGGTCAAATATCTTGAAAACACTTTGAGATTTCTTAATCAAATTTTGTACGCAAACATCAGAAAATGTTTGCCACTTTTTATTCTTTATTCTATTAAAACAACGAGTAAACCTTGGATTTCAAATATACGATAAGAAAAAAAAAAATTAAAATATACCCAAAGAGTGCCAACATTTCCTGATATTTGTGTATAAAATTTTATTAAGAAATCTCAAAGAATTCTCAAGCTATTTGAACATTTCCACACATAATAGCAATCTTGTAAAAGTTTCAGAAGGTGTTTATATATAGAGGTATATATTTAAGGTTACTCTATGATAATACATATCAACTGTAGGTTGTTTCTTCTTCTCATCGTGTCATCTGCAAACAAAGTTTGGCGATCAACATGACTACCTTCACCTTGTCAACAGCTGGCGTAAATAATTGGTTCGATGTATAGATGAACAAGTCTCCCAAATTTTGCAGCCATGACATTCTTGATATCTGCATGCTTCTTCTCCCCTGTTCCTTTTCCTGCGCTATCAATCTCAATAGTTCGTATTGTTGTCCTCTCATTAGATGACCGAAGTATTCCAATTTATAGAATTGAGAGATTTATCACTAAACACCAAATCACTTTTTATGAACTTTTCGACGCACGTTTCGCTAGCCATGTTGGCATCATCAGGATATGATTCTATCTCTCCTCATTATGATTAAAAAGATTACCTGAAGACTAAAGTCCTGAAAGATTTCTAAGACCTGAATATTAAATCATCTCCTGATGATGCTAACATGGTTAGCGAAATGTGCGTTGAGAAGTTCATAAAAAGTGATTTGGTGTTTAGTGGTAAATCTCTTCAAGTTTAGTGTTTCACACCAAAGGTTCCAATAGAAGAATTGTCTTTCTGGTAGTTATTAGTACTCTTTCGGTTGATATTCTACGTAGAACCTTCTCTACCGCAAAGAAAAATGCAGGTTGTCAATTAATTGTATATTTTTCTAATGCAGAAGAAAGATTTCACTTTGTGGAATGCGCGCTATTTGTTTACTTGCTGTTACCATTCTTTAAATTAACTCAAGTTCCTAAGTACTGATATCTATCCAGTCGCTCACTTTTGCTGTAGTTTTTGTTTAGTTACTTTCTTTAAGTTCATATTC
Organism: Cosmopolites sordidus; assembly: GCA_031761425.1. NCBI lineage: Eukaryota > Metazoa > Arthropoda > Insecta > Coleoptera > Curculionidae > Cosmopolites > Cosmopolites sordidus. Next base: position 1,687,995 of record JARFXV010000508.1, read on the forward strand.
AATTTGTAGAGTTTGCTGATTTGTTTTATTCGTCATTCTTTGTAGATCCTCGATATTTTCCGCCAATACGGCTGTGTCATCGGCATATTAGACAGGTCAATAAATTTAAACTTTCTTGAGGTAACATTGATGAAAACAGGAACAGGAAACCGAAAATGACAAGGTAGTTACTGTAATACGTACAGTTTTTTTTTGTTACAAAGGGTCGGTGGTAGGGAAAAAAGCCAACGACATATTTTTATAATCTAATATTTAGTTAATATAAACATGCAATACGTATTAAATATATGCAAATACATTACTGAGGATCATGTGAATAAAAAATAGTTTACATGAGATGTCATACTGCAACAAAACCTTTCACTTTTTGCTCTTGTGTTATGCAGAATCATTTTTTTTTAAACCTGCAGTAGTCGCCCAACATAGATGGGTTCCAGCGTCCCTGGTATCTTGTCTCCATCATCTTGATGTCCTAGTAAAATCTGTCTCCTTGTTCGTTGCTTACTGCACCAAATTTTCCGGAAAAAATCCTAATGGGATTGTAAAAAATGCATTTTTAAGGATATGCGACACCTAAATATTTCCTAGGCTTTCAAGAGTTTATCTATAAGGCTTTTATAGTTTTCATCTTTCTTGTTGCCCAGAAATCCTTTCACTACACTTACAAAACACTTCGAAACTGCCAATTCCTTTTCATTTAATTTTTCTTGAGAACGGAAATCACCTAGAAACTTCATTATTTGAGGTTCAACAAATATGCTTTGTTTTAGTTTTGTATTGAGGAAATATTTATTTTAGATACATGAAACCATTACCTTCTTTGACCATGGCTTGGACAAAAGCTTTCATTAGTTTAAACTTAATATGGAGAGGAGGAAGAAGCACTTTTTTGGGTTACTAAATTTGGTCTTTGAATTTTTGAACTTTGTTTTTTGAAATCTCTTCTGTTTTAGTGATACATAAGCAGCAATGACTTACATGGTCAGTAGGTTCCCTTCACACCATAGGAACAGTATACGACATAGAACTTTTCTTGCGAAATTGCACTAAATTTATGTAAAAACTCAGATAGAAAACAAATATGAGGTGCCCAAGTTTTATCTTGATCTCCAATTTGACACTTGAACTATAAAAGAAAGGCTTTTTTGACTTCCTCGGATATAGATCTAGCTTGTGACTTTAAAATAAATTATTAACAAAGCTTATCCGCTGGATTTTTGCAAAATCGACCCCTAGAACTTGTCATTTTATATAAAATTGACTTAAACACTTGACTGTACTCTAAACGAGACAGAAACAAACTAAACTATAGAAAATAATAAAACTACCCTTAAAGGTAGAATACTGTGGAAATACGGTCTTTTGGTAATTCCTACATTGTCCTCAGGTACTCTTGCTTGATTCCTACAATCTTGATTTCTACAAACTTGTTTCAAACAAACTCAGGTACAAATAATTTCAATGAGCCCTTGATATAAACGACAAGCAGATGATGCTAGGCCATTTCCTGCTAGGCTGCATTACCTGCTAGGCCATTTCTGTAGAAAGGTGTTTTAATAACTACCTAAATAAAACGTTAAAAGAGTGTTACAAAAATCATGTCCACTGTGTTATTAATAGGGACCCTGTGTTATTAATAGGGGCCCTGGAGAGTCTGAACCTCGAGAGACGAAACATGTCATCCAGTTGAAGATATAGGTGGGGCTCCTTCCCGGTCAAGCAACCGATAAAAGTGTTCATTTAGGCGGGGACGCAGGTTGTTGCGTGTTCCACATGAGATTTTGGAACCCAACGGTTGGGTGTGTGATGACACTCAGCTACTGCGTTCTCATTGGACGCAATATATATATATATATATATATATATATATATATATATATATATATATATATATATATATATATATATATATATATATATATATATTTATATTTATAGATATCTGTTGTATATTCTTTTTCTAAACTGATACTACCTGTGAGATGATTGTATAAGGTATTTATTATTGTCAAATATAGTTTATTTATTTGCTTTTTTCTTGGTAGCTCTATCAGTTTATCGTGCCTTGTTTTATCGAAGGCCTTTTCATAATCTATAAAGCACGCATGAATTTCTTTGTTGACTTCACGGGACCGTTGAACCACCACACTAAAACTAAAGAGAACATAGCGAGTGCCAAGCTCATTGTTAAACCTAAACTGTCTGTTGCCCAGCTCCTCTTCCAAACGTGTATAAACTTGATACATATATATATATATATATATATATATATATATATATATATATATATATATATATATATATATATATATATATATATATATATATATATAATAAAGTTTTGTCGTTAACTTATTAGTAATTATTATAGCCTTTTAGTTTTTATGTATGTTATTTACTTCTTTATATCCATTTTACTTTTACTACTTCCTCTTTTGTGATGTCGGGTAAGTCTAACAATCCAATATTCAAAATTAGTGTATCGTTGATGGCTTCAGATCTTGTATTACTGAAAATCCGCTTAACCGATTTGTTCAACAGTTTTCCGTTCTATCATTTCGTCGAACATTACTTATGGGTAAACCTTTTTTTATTACACTTTAACATCATATATTTTTATATTTTTGGTTAATCTTCTTTTTCTGTTTTACCAACGCGTGTATCCATAGAAGATGCTTGAGTATATCCCGATAGAATATTTCATAGCTCCCTGTATAATTCGATATTTAACTGTAAAATCGATGTTGAGCATTAGTCTTTTGTAAATCTGTATTGCATCATACAACAATATCGATCGTGACGTGATTATTCGTTTGAAGCTGGTACGATGCGGGCTGAAAGCAATGGATTTTCTGTTATTACCGGTAAACCAAGGCCATTTCGCAGATATTGTTCTCAGTATTATGCGCTATGTTATAAATAGATTCTACATGATCGTTTTTTGTATGTTTTAATATACGAACTATACAGTTTTACGATAGTTGTTATATATATATATATATATATATATATATATATATATATATATATATATATATATATATATATATATATATATATATATATATATATATATATAATAATAGTTTCTCGGGTATCCCGACAAATGCTGCTGGTCGGTCTGTCGCGTCGGGTTTTCTGTGCTGGCGGCCCGACGTTGGTCGGTTGATTCCGGCCAATGAGAGCCCGTTGTTTGGCTACGTGTTTACGGACCCGTTGTCAGTAGCACCGCTTGCATGGATGAAGAACTATTTCGCTGTCTCGGGCTCTCTGCTGATCCCACTCCGATGTCCGATAAAATGTGTTTCCAAGCATGTGGTAATCTTTGGGAATCATCTCGGCTGTTTAGGTTGTTGGGCCTTTTTTCCTATTTCTATCGCCTCTTTAATAATCCTAGCGGAGAAATTTTCATTTCTCGCTAAGGTTTTTGTTTTCGCAAAATTAATTTTGTGTCCGGTGTTGAGCACATGCTGGGCTAGAGAGGAAGTGGTGGTTTTCTGCTTGACGGCGTTAATATGCTCGTCCCTTCTGGCGCTTATTTTTCTATTTGTTTGGCCTATGTATGAGAGGTTACAGTCCTGACATGGAATTTCATACACGCCTTGGTCTTCTAAGGGAATTTTGTCTTTGGCGGTTGGAAGAATGTCTTTGATTTTCCTGTCGGTGGTGAAAATAGTTTCAATATCGTGTCTCCTTAGAAGTTTTCTAATTTTGTCCATGATATATGGTAGAAATGGTACATTTGATATATGGTAGAAAGGCTTTGCTTCTGTATGTCTTTTTCTCTGTTTCTTGTTGTTTGTTTGTCGGATTGAGCGCCCGTCGAATAGTTTTTTGTTGATATCCGTTAGTTGCCAGGACATTTTGCAGAAGATTTATTTCTTGTTGATAGTGTTCCTTATCCGTTAGTGTTTGCGATCGATAGGCCAAAGATTTTGCAACGGCGAATAACTGAGCCGGATGGTGGTGTGAGCTAGCATTAAGGTATCGGGATACCCGAGAAACTATCATTACATTTAACAACCGTGAAAACATTTTGATGAAACAAAACATGATGATATATATATATATATATATATATATATATATATATATATATATATATATATATATATATATATATCCAAGGACCAAGGCAATCCTGGAGTGGATACCGCAGTGGATATATATATATATATATATATATATATATATATATATATATATATATATATATCCAAGGACCAAGGCAATCCTGGAGTGGATACCGCAGTGGATATATATATATATATATATATATATATATATATATATATATATATATATATATATATATATATATATATATATATATATATATATATATATATATATATATATCATCATCATCATCATCAGCCCGTATCGATCCACTGCAGGATGAAGGCCTCTTCAGCATGCTTCCAACCTTCAGGGTCCTGGGCTTTCCTCTGCCACTCGGGTCCAATATACTTAACGATGTCATCAATCCATCGTGCTTTCGGTCTTCTTCGCGGACGTTTGCGATCAAGCGGTATCCAGTCTAGGATTGCCTTGGTCCATCTGTCATCCCATCGCCTCGCTATATGGCCTGCCCATCTCCATTTCAACTGTTTTACTCTTCCAATGATGTCACAGACTTTTGTTTGTTCCCTGATCCATGCGCAGGACTTTCTGTCTCGTCTTGTAATGCCAAGCATACATATTTCCATTCCCCTCTGGGCCACCCGAAGTTTTTGAATTGATTGCGATGTGAGTGTCCAGGTTTCACTTCCGTATGTCATAACGGGTAGAACACACTGATCGAAGACTTGTCTTTTCGCGGGAGTGTGCTCTTAAACACTATGTTGAGCCTGCCAGCCACATTTAACACGCCGTTTCACCTCCCGGGCGGTATTCCCCTCCATGGAAATCCTCTGCCCAAGATATATAAAGCTGTCCACAACTCTAAATCCCTTCCTAGAACTGAAATTCTTCTGTCCTGAGCGAAGTTATTGAACATAACCTGACTCTTTTTCAGGTTTATTTTCAAGCCAAATGGTTCGCCAGCCCTTTGCAGTTCTTGTATGCGTCTTTGCAGCTCCTCTGGGTCTTGTGAAATGAGAATAATATCATCTGCAAATCTAAGATGGTTTAAGTTTGCACCATTGATCTTTACACCATCCTGTTCCCAATCCAGTTTACGGAATACTTCTTCAAGGCCAGCCGAGAAAAGAATAGGCGATATTGCGTCACCCTGCCGTACACCTCGTTCTATATTAATTCCCACTTCAAGATCATCAAGGTGAATTGTGGCTGTAGCTCCATCATATATCGATTCTAATAGGTTTACATAGGCTCTCTCTACACCTTGGCTAAGCAGTGCATCCATTATCGCATGCTTTGAGATGGAATCAAATGCTTTTTCGTAGTCGATAAAAGCCAAGCACAGTGGCATGGTGTATTCGTTGTGCCTTTCTATGACCTGCTGTACAACCTGGATGTGATCCATTGTACTGAATCATCTTCTGAATCCTGCTTGTTCTCTTGGTTGTGCGTCATTCAGTTTTTTAAATATCCTTTTAGAAATTATCTTAGTGAAACCTTTGTACATTACTGATAGGAGGCTTATTGGACGGTAGTTCTTTAAATCTTGCTGTGCTCCTTTTTTATGTAAAAGCATCACTACTGCATTTTTCCATAAGACAGGTACTTTTTGTTCGTTGAGGCATTTTGAGTATAATTTTGCCAGTGTTTTATGTAACGTCCGACCACCAGCTTTTAGCATTTCGACAGTTACACTATCCTTTCCTAGAGCCTTGCCGTTCTTCATCAATTCTATAGCATTTGTTACTTCCTCCACTAGGATATCTGGCATTATATATTGTTCTTCCGTGGGTATTGCTGTCCCTGACTGGCTCTGATCTTCATATAACTGGGAATAAAACCTTCTGACAATCTCTAACATTTGGGACACGTCCTGCACACTGTGCCATCCTCACGCTTTAAAGCATATATTTGCGTTCTTTTGTTTCTCAGATTCTGTTTAGCTTTGTTAATTCCTTTGTTTTCTTCCAGGGTTTTTTGCACTAGCTGCATATTGAATCGGCGCGTGTCCTCTCTGATACGTTTTCTTATAGTTTTGCCAAAAGGACTACCTGCATTTCTCATTGCTCGCCGTTTCTTCATTAAATCAATGGTCTCACTGGAGATTTTTGTTTTTTTGAGACATTTTTCCTCCATATTGAACTGATATTTCCACCTCCTCTGGATCTTGTAACGCAGCAAACCGGTTTGACAAAGCAATTTTGCAAATTTGATCTTACCATTCTTTCGTGCTCTTTTCGACAGTCAATCCGAACCCTTGCTCGTACCATTCGGTGGTCACTTCCAACATTAAAATTGTTAAGGACAGTACAATTGGTAAATATTGTTTTATCGTTGGTCATGATGTAGTCAATTTCGCTTGTGAGCCCAGATGGACTTTTCCATGTCCATTTTCTGCTGATATTTTTCTTATAGAATGAATTCATAATATATAGTTCTTGTCCTTCAGCACAATCAACTAATCTGCCTCCTCTGTTGTCTCGCTCACCAGTTCCATATGGGCCAGTTGCATTTTCGTCTGTTCTTGTTGTTCCAATTCTGGCATTTAAATCACCCATCAGGATTTTGTACCTACATTTTTCCTTGTATAAAAGCAGGGCCATATCATCATAAAATTCCTCAATTTCCTCATCTTTATGGCTTATAGTTGGTGCATAAGCTTGGACGATTTGAAGCCTAAACTTTTTATTCAGCTGAATGACGCATTGGGCTAATCGGTCGGATGTACTTTCAAATTTTACCACACTGTCCTTCAGCTTTCGATTGATGAGGAATCCAATTCCGCCACATCGGCCATTTTCCGTACCTCGAGTGTAGAGTACGTGTCTATATATATATATATATATATATATATATATATATATATATATATATATATATATATATATATATATATATATATATATATATATATATATATATATATATATTAATGGACAGCTGTAAATATATCAAAATAAGCAGCCCCGAACCAAGGCAAAAACTAAATCCACTTAGCGTCTGACTTGTATCAAGCGGTTGAGTGGTTAGCGTCTGTTCACCAGTGGTGCGGCTGAGATTTAAATTCTGAAACTAACTCCTGCAGTCTTAAGCTCTGAACCGTCATGATTTGAAAATTTCAATTCCAAGTACAAGATGACGCGTTCTAGTAATTACAAAATTACCCCGGGAGGTAAGCCCGGTAATACCATTTCTAAAAACAAAATATGGTAACATCAGACGAGTCTCTCAATTTAAATATTTAGGTGAAATAATCATGGAAAACCGGTTGGAAAAGCGGCCAATAAAGATAGATGTCAAAAAACGGAAATTGCATTGGGACTTACACAAAATATTTACAACAAAAAATGCATATCTAAAAACACAAAACTGAGACATTACAACACAGTTATTAAACCAGAATGTCTATATGGGGCAGAAACGCTCATTTTGGAAAAAGCTTTGGCTCAAAGAAGGAAAGAAAAATCATAAGAAAAATCCTAGGCCCCAAACAAATAAATAGCACAACACACCGACTTCGAGAAAAGCAAGAAATCAAACAATACATAGATATACATAGCGATATGAGAAAAAGACTTAAATTTTACGGACACATAAAACGGATGAATCCGAGTAGGCTAACTAGACAAATACACAAGGTTGACGTTTGGAAGGTTGGCCAGAGAGAAAAATGTAGGTAGACTGGAACAACTTGTTCTGACGAAAGGAAAAAAGCTCATAGCGAAAGAATGAAATTAGTATGGGCGCAAAGGTAGGCTAACAACAACAAACGCCTCTAAATAAAATAAAACACACAATTTTTGCTCAAAATTTACCCGATTGCTTTATTTAAGAGATTATGACATGTAATTTATGATTTAAACAAGATTTCAGCCAAATGGACGGCACGGCTTTTTGCAGATACGAATGCATTCGCGCCAATTTGACCCTGGCGTCCATTTTGAACTCTATGGCGAGTATGGCTTGACGAATGTTAGTTTCCAAGTCGCTAATAGTCGCGGATTTATTGCTATAAACGTGTGTTTTCACATGTGCCCAGAGAATATAATATAAAATCGCATGATCTCGGATACCAAGCGATGGGGCCATTTCGTGAAATTAACGAGTAGCTCGCAATAAGCCCATGTTTTCTCGGGGAATATGCAGTGATGTGCCATCTTGTTGAAAATAAAGGTCATCAGTATCGATTCCGTCAATTTTCTGGAAAAAAAATTCTTTCCTCATTTTAAAAGAAATAAAGACCGATGACTCCTCTATGCTAAAATCCACACCAAACTGTGATCTTTTGCGTATACAAAGGACTCTCATGTAAAACGTGTAGATTAGATTCGCACCAATACCGACAATTTTGTTTATTGACGAAGCCATTAAGCCAGAAATGATCCTTATCGGAGAAGATGATTTTGCGATGAAATTCGTTGTCGGTTTCCATCATTTCGAGGGCCCAATCGGCAAATTCACGACGAATAAGATGATCGGTTGGCGCCAGTACAATCTTATACGGATGCAAGCCTAAGTCTAATCTTAAAATTCGCCAGGTTGTCATTGGCGAGCGGCGAGCAATCGAGACGTTGTCATTTTCGGCTAACTTGCTTGAACGGCGGCAGTATTCCTAATACATCTGTTTTTTTTTGTCGTACAGGTACCACACTATCCTGGAAAGTAAACTCACTTTCAAATTTTCTAATAACACTATCAATAGCCTGTTCGAAGGACCACCACGACGAATACCACGATGGGTCTGAATTGCTCGTTGAGTAGTACGAGGGGATTGCGAATTTGCGCAATAAAACTGGACAATATCCTCAGTAATGCCTTTGCGTAGATTTAACACGTTTTACATGTTTATATTAAATAAATATTAGATTGTAAAAATTGTCGTCTCTTTTTTTTCCCAGTTCTGTTACAGTAAACTGTATGTGTTACAGTAATTAGCTTAACATTTTCGGATTTAGGACTACGAAATACTTCATATACACCTATTTTCATCAATGTTACAATTTAACAGTGTTGTGTGTTACATTGTTACAGTTTAAATTTGTTGATTTGTGTATATGCCGATGACACAGTTGTATTGGCGGAAAACATCGAGGACCTTCATAGAATGACCGAAGGAATAAGCGAAATTAGCAAACTTTCAGATTGAATATGAACTTAAAGAAAACAGCTAAGCAAAAATAACAGTAATATTGAGTAACTGAATACAAACCAGTACTTAATTCAAAGAATAATAAAACCGAATAAAAAAAAATCAAGGATAGATACAGCTCGTAACTCATTCTACTACATGAAATTTTTCTTCTGCTCTAGAAAAATGGACAATTAATTGAACACCCGAATTTTCTTTTACAGTCTAGAAAGTTCTACCCTTAATAAATAGGGTAAGGTTGCTTAAGTCGTAGTCTCTAAGGAAATAGTACTGTAATGTTTAGTATAATTTAAATGAAACCCAATGTTCTGCATCTACTGAATCTTTATTTATTTGCTTTTTTATGAACATTGGTAGAAATCCAAAAATCTTTTATCAAAACAGGTGTTTTAACGTTTTTCAAAAACGTACGTTCGTACTTTCATGTATTTGTTGTTCTTTTTTGGGGTTTTTCGCCACGATCTAAAACTCAAACATATCTGTTCTTATGTGATTCTTTATTTACATAAGAACAGTTATTTTTGATATTTTTTGATATAAAAAAATATAAACAAGCCACAATCATTCAAACAATACTTACCCAACCTTTACATTTCATACATTGGATTATGTTTTCTTCGCGATCTTCCTTACATAGTTGGCCTAACCATCATTCTTTGTCTTTGGTGTTTTTATTCTGTTTACATGTTTCATTTGTCTTCCTTCTTGTTATAATGTTCTTTATTCCTTTTTCTATTTTAACTTTTTTTTTAATCCAATACAGGTTTCTTCCTCTTATTTATATTTTCCTTGGTTTTTACTTCGTTTTTGTATGGACTTGAAGTTAATTCCATTGTCGGCTTAGTATCTTTCTTCACTTTTTTTAATAACTCGTGATATGCAAGGGATGGTAGATAAAGTCTTTACGAGTTTATTATTTGATTAGTGTTAATAATTTTATCAACTGCTGCTGAATTATTACTGTGTGCAGTATCTTGTGATATTGTTGAAGGCCCAAGTTGAATGGTGGGTGGTGGTGTTGCATCTCTAGGTACTAAGGATGGCGTTGTTACTTTTGGTGGCGTTGCAACTATTGGAGGCAATGGAACTACTGATAGCGATACTACGATTGGTGGCGATGCAACAATAGTTGGAGTCACGACTATGGGCGGCGATGTATCTTTAGCGAATGATAATGTTATATCTGATAGTTTGGTTTTTCCAGTTATATCAGCAGGTTCTTGATTTGATAAATAAGAGATTTGTACAGAAGTTACGAAATCCTCTTCTTAAATTACGTTTCTGTCACATGGCCACAAACCTTTTGCTTTAAAACCATTAACGCTATATCCATACGAACCGATCTAGGGTACGATTTACCAAGCAGCTCTGAAACTTTAGCTTATTTTATGACACTACCAGGATTTGAGCGTAGCCACTAAGACTGTCGCATCATTGTAACTGTTTTTCAAAGCATATGTCGGTACTCTGATGAGTCTAACCACCAACAGACGAAACATGTGCCAACATCCAATGTAAGGGATGGGTGGGGCTTCCTCCCGATCAAGCAACTTACCAATGCTCATTATGGCGGAGGTGCAGGTTGTTGTGCGTTCCACATGAGAATGTAGAACCCACCGGTCGGGGGTGTATAACTCCTGATCACTGTTTGTCTCATTGCACGTAGTCCAAAGAAGTTAAAAAACTCCATATATATTTTTATATATATATATATATATATATATATATATATATATATATATATATATATATATATATATATATATATATATATATATATATATATATATATCGGTGTTGCTTTCGCTGTCTCAAGAAACATTCTTGGTTCTATAACAAATGTCCAGCCAGTAGATAATCGACTTATGACACCATCCCTGAAGTGTGCTAACAAAAACTATACATTAATCAATGCACACCTCCTAGTTAACGAAGAAAATAAATCTAATCCTGAAAAAGTAAATATGTCCTGTGATATTCTGGAAAAGACTATTTCTAAAATTCCCTCTAACCATATAAAAATCCTATTGGGTGATTTCAACGCCAACTAGGGAAAGAAAAAAAGTACAGGAAAACAGTCTGCAGTTTTCCCGCTCGTAAATGGACTAACCGTAATGGTAGAAGATTGGTTGAACTATGTTCGCAGTTTAATCTAAAAATAATGTCAACCCATTTTAAGAAGAAAATAACAAAACAAAAGACCTGGAGGTGCCCAAACACGTACATGGGTGAATTTCAAATTGACCATGTTGCCATTTCGTACCCCAATTATAAAGAGATTTTGAATGTTCAAGTCAGGAAAGGAGCAAATATAGACACGGATCACTACTTGACTAGAATCAAACTTAGCTTAAAACCTAGAAAACTTATTCAAAAGAGACTGCTAATACCAAAGTTTGACCCAACGAAAATAAAACCAGCCCTAACAGAAGAGCTTGATAAACAACCAGCACAGAATTGAAACAAAAGCAAGGCAAGACTTGAAGCAAAAAATTATTAAAACAGCCTTTACAAAAACGTAGGTCCCTTTACAAAAACGTAGAAAACATCCGTGGTGGGATGAAGTTTGCGAGCAAGCAGTATTAAGCCGAAGTAAAGCATTCAAAGATTGGAACAGTCAAAAAACAGCAATAAACTATAACATCTTTTTGGAAGTAAGAAAAGAAACATCAAAGCTAATTAGATAAACTAAAAGAAAATATGAAAACAATCAACTTAATGAAATAGAAAAAGATTTCCAAAAAATAACACGCGAAACGTTTACAAAACATTTAAAACTAAATTAACAGGCTATCAACCGCAAAGTCTTTGCTTCCAAAAAGAAAACGGACAATTAGCTCTAAATAACCAAGACAATTGCAAAGAATTTGCGAAATATTTTGAACAAATACTAAACTGTCCTGAGCCCTTAAACAAATTACCAACACTAAACCCTAAACAAACAAACCCAGATTCATTACCACCGAATGAAGATGAAATAATTAAGCAAATCAAGCGGCTTAAAAATGACAAAGCTTCTGGTGAAGATGGAATCACTGCTGAACTTTTGAAATTCGCTGGTCCAGGTACAATCAAGGAAATAACCACAATTCTACAAGAAGTTTGGCGAACCGAACGGATTCCGGAAGATTGGAAAGATGCTCTAATCCATCCACTACATAAGAAAGGAGATATAATGGATGTAAAGAACTATAGAGGGATATCTCTTCTCCCAGTTTGTTACAAGATTCTATCTCAATGTCTACTAGACAGAGCACAGGGACAATTAGAACCTAACATTGGTGAATATCAAGCAGGTTTTCGACCGGGCAGATCCTGCCCTGAACAGATCCTGAATCTAAAGTTGATTCTAAGACATCAAAAACTGTACAATAAAAATCTCGTCTGTACATTTGTGGATTTCAAAAAAGCATATGCTTCTATTGACCGCGAATCTTTATTCCGAATCTTGAAAGAACAAGGACTAGATCTGAAAACGCTGGCAATTATTAAGGCAACGTTAACTAACACAAGGTCAAAAGTTAAATTCATGGGTGACATATCAGAGCCCTTCAAAATTAAAACTGGAGTGAGACAAGGGGATGGACTCTCGCCACTCTTATTTAACTGTGTTCTAGAAAAAGTAATACAGGAGTGGCGTGAAAAAAAGTCGGCTCTGAATATTGACCAGCCCATTAAACTGGGGAGAACCAACATCAAAATTGATTATCTGGCATTTGCTGATGATCTAGCAATTATAGCTCAAGATGTATTAACGGCACAGAAACAGATTGAAATTCTAAAAGAAACAGCAGAAAAGGTAGGACTCCAAATTTCCTTTGAAAAGACACAATACATGACCTGCAACAGATTAAGAACACCATTTCTAAAAACAAAATATGGTAACATCAGACGAGCCTCTCAATTCAAATATTTGGGTGAAATAATCATGGAAAATAAATAGCACAACATAGCGACTTCGAGAAAACCAAGAAATCAAACAGTACACAGATATACATAGCGATATGAGAAAAGGAAGACTTATGTTTTACGGACACATAAAACGGATGAATCCGAGTAGGCTAACTAGACAAATAGTCGAATTTTATGAAAATAGGACTAGAGCTAAAGTAGAAATAATGAAATGGATTGCTGCAATTAAAGAGGACCTAAGATCAACAAATATTACACAAAGTGAAATTCAGGATAGAGGCTGTTTCAGACACAAGGTTAACGTTTGGAAGGTTAGCCAGAGAGACAAATGTAGGAAGAATGGAACAACTTGGTCTGACGAAAGGAAAAAAGCTCATAGCGAAAGAATGAAATTCGTATGGGCGCAAAGGAAGGCTAACAACTACAAGCGCCTCTAATTGTACTTCGCGCGGTCCACCAGGGCCTATACGTGATTATTAAAAAAAATATATATATATATATATATATATATATATATATATATATATATATATATATATATATATATATATATATATATATATATATATTTGTGTGTGTGTGTGTGTGTGTGTGCGTGTGTGTGTGTGTGTGTTAGTTCGTCGTGTTAGTAGTGTTTTGCGGATGGAATAATACATTGGGCTATTAGTCCGGAAGTACATCCGATCGGTTGAAATCTTATATCAACGATTCTTGATATCATTTGACAGAAAACTTTGTTTTAAACTCTATTTCTCTTGAGTGTTTTAATGCTATTATTGATAAATGTATGACCATATATACTTTCATGACCATTGATTCATCTGTATGTTATTTTCCCGATAGCACATAGTTGAGTTTTATATTGTATCATCTACAGGGTGAAAGGAAAATAGCTGTCGTAAATTTAACCGATTTTTCACATCATTTGAAAGAAAAAAGTTCCTAACAACGAGTGCCAAAAATCTAAGGGTTGTCGCGAACAAGAAATTGCAAAAATCCCAATGGAAAAAGTACAAGTAAAACATATTGAAGAATGTCTGAATCTTTTTATAAGTAAGCTTCATCAGAAAATCAACGTAGAGAGTTGTTTCAACGATTTGAAATTTTAATTGAATTTTGAAAGAAGGTCTAATTGAAGGTCTATTATCTCAATAGTCGGAAAACAGCTGAAGAAATGACCAAAGGTATAACCGGCTTTTACATCTGTAGCCTGCAATACTATGCATTCCTATTGTGAAAAAAATCTTATTTTTTAAATATTTTTAATATATTCTCCATGAGCCCAGTTGGAACGTTTTATGCAAGTTTATTGTTGAAAAAATCTATGTAGTTTACGTACTGAAAAAAAAGAAGAAGAAGAAGTGTTAAATATTAATCTAACACTTACATAACATGGGAACGATAGAAAATGATGGAAGATGTCTGGTAAACGAGCTTCTAATTCTTCTAATCAAAGGGTCATTTTTGTAGTGGGTTCGAATTTCCGATAAGTTTCGCTGTCAAACGAACTGTGGGTTTGCGCGTCTCTAGTGTAAAATTATTCAGCATAGTCTGGCAAATCATCATAAAACCTTTAACATCAGAGCAACGCTTGCAAATTGTCGAAATTGCAATTGTTCTGTGCGCTAAACTTATAGAGCACTTTGTGAATTTTATGGTACATATAATCGCCCAATCGAGCGATGTATTCACCGAATTATCGACAAATTCTGAACAAATTTCACGCTGCTTGATATTAAAACAAAAACTATGCGTTCCAAAGAAAATATTGCCGCTGTTGTTGTTAGTGTTGATGAAGATCCAAATCTATCAAATTGTAGCCGTTCACAGGAAATTGGCCTTTGTTATTCGACTACGTGAAAAATTTTGCATAAGGATCTTGGTCTGGTACCTTACAAGATCCAGCATGTCCAAAAACTCAAGCCGCAAGTCCATCATTTGCGTCGCACGTTCGGTAAATGGGCTCAAAATCAATTGCGACTTGACCGAGAGTTTAACCGCAACATTTCTACGTTACATTCGTTAATTAAGAAAATTGCAAATTGAAATTTTTTTCGAGGAACGGATCTGTTAATTGGCCACTAAGGTTATGATACTTAATGTCTTTAGATTATTTTCTTTGGGGTTATGTTTATTTAATCTATGGTCTATGCCGATAAATGAGCTTACGTCTTGGAATCCAACGTAACTCGCATAGCTACGACCATAAAACCTCAATTGTTTGAAAAAGTGGTCGATAATAGGATTGACAGAATGCGTTTTGTCAGAAGTAGCCGCGGAGGACAAGTTTGGACGCATTAAAAAAATTACCCTATAGTATCCAAGCGTTTGTCTGGAATGTGCTTGTTGCTACCTTGTTGTTGTTCTACCTTGCCATGCAGAAAGCAACAAAAAACGAGTTGGTTGAAAGAGGTGGTTGTATCTCAATAATGCTAAAAACCAAAAAGGTATCTAAAAAATAATTAATGCGCGATCACACGTTAAAACATCCTTTAAAGAACTGAATGTTGGAAAACATCCCTTTCTTCAAAGAGTTCTATCTATTTTCCAGATTTGGTACCATCAGATTACTACATTTTCTGATCGGCAGACTATGCTATAATTTTATTTTATACCATGTTTGTAAAATATACCATGTATGTAAATATAAAACCGGAATTTGCTCATAGATGGCCTTAGCTGTCAATGTAGTTCCCGTCGAACCGCATCATTAGCACCATTTCTTTGTTGACATCTAACAAAGATTTTCAACTCAAACAATACAAGTTTCATTTCACAGCATAGTTTGTAATAGCGTTAAACATGTTTAATTTTGTGCCTGGAAACTATAATTTGCGGACAGTATTAATTTTCTGTTACCATTTAAAGAAAACTGCTGCAGAATCGCATCTAATGCTTATCGAAGCTTACGATGATCATGCTCTTGGTAAATTACAGTGCTTTGAGTGGTAAAAAAAAAAAAAAAATTAATTGACTATTTTGACGTGAGAAACGAAAAACGTGGAAAACCACTGAAAAAGTTTGAAGACAGGGAATTGCTAGCATTATTGGATGAGGATGACGTCCAAACGCAACCATAACTCGCGAATGAATTAAATCTGAAACGAAAAGTCGTCTCTATACGTTTGAAAGCAATAGAAAAGATCCGGAAAATTGGAAAATAGATTCTACATGGACTGAAATAAAGATAACAGGAAAACGGAAACATCGCTGGCGAAATGCTGCTCGCCAGGTACAAAAGAAAGACATTTCTCCATCGAACTGTGACTGGCGGTGAAAAGTGGTAAAAGATAAAAGATAAGAAAAAATGTAAAAGATCATGGGTAACTCCAGGGGAACCATCGACATCGACTGTAAGGCCAAATTGTTATGGACGGAAGACTCTCTGTATTTGGCGAAAACACACAAAGTGATCTTGCTTAATGATAATGCACCATCGTACACAACAAAACTGGTTAAGGAAACGATAGAGGCGTTTAGTTGGGAAATACTTTCGCAAGGCGCTTACTCATCAAACTTGGCTCCATCCGATTATTACTTATTTGTATCGATGTGACACAATAATTGCAAAAGAGCAACAGTTTATTTAGCGTGGCATCCACAAATTGTCATACAGGTGGGACAAATGTAAAGCTAACGATGGGCAATACTTCAAATTTTTTTTTTTCATTTTCACACAATCAACGTGTATTTTCTGTACAAAAATTCCGGTTTCATATTTACATACCAGGTAAATATAACGAATATTTTTTTTTTATTATGTACAGCAATACAACTCTTACGATTAACACAAAAACAATTTTCAAGCGATTATTCATACTTCAAATGAATAATAAATATTTTGGAATTTGACTCGTCGTCCTCTCGATTGGACTGGTAAAACAAAACCGAAAGATGATTTCCACTGTATAAGTTAAATTTCTAAAGACCGTATTGTATTGGAGAGAAACAAAAAAGGAGAACATTCCGTTTGGTCTTTGAATAATCTCGAAAGTTTCGAAATAAGATGATGTCGCCAGCCGCAAACGAATCGCTGGAGATGATGAAAAACGGCAAAAAGAAAATGAACTGAGGCTTGACTAATATCTCAAAAGCGTACTTAATGTTGCGGATGCGAATTTAGTAACAGAGTGTAAGTTATCAGTTGGGAGGGATAATATTGAGTTCGTTATCCTAGAGGTTTGTAATTTGTTTCGAAAAGAATGTGATGTGTTTTACACAAATTATTCTCTAGACGTTATTGTGTATTGTTGATTTCGTTAACATCTGTTTTGCGTGTTTTGTGGTGAAAATAGAAGAATATAATGTGTAATATTATCAAAGTTTGATGAATGTATACAGAGAACGGAAGGTAAAGTTAAAATAGTTAATTTGAAAAATTCGAAATTAAAGACGTAGGTATAATTATGCAAATAATTTCGAAATGAATTGATTACACACGCCAACAGGTGCTTTGGTGCATTAATTGCCTAAGGAGCTCAAATTTCTAAGATATAACATTTTAGTGAAACATACGTTAAATCAATTGATGAAATAAAAAAAATAATAAAGAATTTTTATTATTTTATTATACAAATATTATTAAATAAATAAGAAAAGATTAATATCTAAAAAAAATTACTCTATTTGAAATTGTATGTATGACAATTGTTTCGATACACAGTGCCTTTTTCAAATATAAACTATACACAGTTTAGTATAGTTTGTATTTGAAAAAGGTCGTCGAAAAATTTGAAAAAATTGTGTCGAAACAATTGTCATACATATAATTTTAAATATAGTGGACATTTTTAGATATTAATCTTGGTTTATTTATTTAAAATGAATTTCCATCAAGTATTGTCTACCTCAGTTAAATCAAATATTATTATATACAAAGATAGATAATTTATATGTATATTATATATAATATGTATATTATTATATATAAGGTCATCGATAAAACCAGCTTGTCACTGAAAACTTCAGAAGCTTCTTTTTCGTGACATTTTTGAATGTATTTTGGAACGGTCCTTGGCAGATTGGCTTGGCTTTTATTTCCTCCATAGGCTTTCTTTCTTTCTTTCTTTTTTCCTTTTTTGGCTCCTTTTTTGGCTTTTCTTTCCTCACTGGTATCTCCTAAATTTTGAGGGAAACGGTCTATGTGGCTGTGTAAATAGTGCACATAATGCTCATGTTATGCACACATAGTTTTCAGTTTTGCGTTTGCCCAGAAAATTTTCGACAACAGCAACAAATAAATTGCAGACTTTTCGCTCGGCCTCATTCATCGAATTTACAAAGGTAGCATCATTAATGAGTTGTCTTATTTGTGGCCAGTCAAAAATTGCGGCTATAATTTTTTCCGTACTCAGCTAAGGCATATTTTCCTCATATATGCAAAGCATGCTCCATTATTATCAAGAGCTTTTACAAACTATTTCATTAGGCCCAGTCTGATATACAGTGGAGGAAGGATGATTTTCTCTCGTCCAATTAAGAGATGGTTAATGACATTCTTTTTCTCAACGTCCAAGTTTTCTCTTTCAGGCCACTCTTTTCTAATTCACTGGTGTGTTTTTTCTCGGCTATCCCAGATGTACAAGAAGCAAGGATATTTGGCGTGGCCACTTTGCTGTCCAAGGAGAACGTTTACCATTTTTAAGTCCAAACAAATCACTTATTGATATTCGTGATACTTTATGTTCTCCAAGACCAAAGCTATGGTGTCATATTTTTCTTTTATTTCCGTTGAGTGAGCATTTGATATTAAACCATATTTGTTCCCATTGTATAAAAGGACACGTGTGAGCTGTTAATAAATAGGCGTCAATCATCTGGAAAATATTCAGGAACACCCATTTTTTTGCAGGAGTCGCCTAATTTCGTGGCAAAATACAAGATTGTCTTCTTGAGAGAAGATTGGTAGCAGACACTTTTCTCCTCTAGGGTAAAGGGTAATTCTGGTTCCTTGTTCCAGTAAATTTTTGTCGTTCAACCTGGAGCCAGTAATTCAGAAGCTTCTTTTGACAGGTTGAGATCTCTGGGGAGGACATTTAATTCACCATGTTTAATTCATCATCATGGTTGAAACGTTGAATTGATGACATACTCTCATAATCACTATCCCCTTCATTAGTATCAGAAGGGTGATCAGAGGGACAATACTCATCCTCACAGAGCTCTGGTAGCTGATCAAACGTTGGTACCGGTACTTTATCTGAGTCAGGGACCGGGCGTCTGGCCGGAGACTGGCCTAGAGACTAAATCAGGATAAGTCTACTTTCTACGGTTGTTTCAATTGATTCCAATAATATTTACTAAGCAGAAATAACAGTTATCGAAGTGGTTTTTGAGTTTCCTCCAAATCATCGGTACGCCGAATTTTAGACTTTCTTTTCCCGGTAGTCCACTCTTGTAAGTTTTCAGTACAAGTTTTACAGACCTGACACGGTGCCCAGGTTTTATCGTGATCACCAAAATATCCAAGATAAGCTTTCTTTATAAAGGTACTAACAGTTTTTCTGTTTTTATTTTAACGCGTATACTTTACATATGTAACAAAATACATCAGGATGATTTACATCGCTTCTTCTATTTGAACTCATTTTATTTCTATTCCAGAACACAAATACAACAATCTACAACATAATACGTTTTATATTAACTTTATAACTATTCTTTCCTAAACAAAAATATCACGCGAGCCCAACTTCGATCTACTCTGCACGGCGAGAACTCATAAAATAACATCAATTCTAGTTTAAGCGTTGAAGGTCACTTCACTTATCGGAAAGGCAATGTTTATGCCATCTAGTGCATTCTCCTGAAACTAACACAATGACAGACTGACAATATGGCAAATATACAGAAACCAATACTTGTATAATAATTTTGGAACAACCATATTGAATTGAAATAAACATTGATGAGAGAAGTGGTTGTATCTAAATAAATTTCATATTTAGATTTAGCATCCCCAATATAACTAAAATCAGTTCTAAAATCCTAGGCACCAAAAAAAATTTTTTTTCTTGCAGGCCTGTGCTATGTATGTCACTTTTTAACAACACTGTGACCAATTATTTTCTCTTTGAAAACAATTAAAAACAAATGAAAAATGAAAAATATTGGCCACAGCAACGGCAGCTGTTCGTCGGGAGTACCGGGGAGAAGATCCTGGACAGGATGAAGCTGTGCAACAAAAGGGCGCCACCCAGTTCACTAAATTATTTTGAATTATAGACCAGACCCTCGAATTGGGAAGGGGGTCTATCTTAAAAAAACTATTTATGTCTTTAGTAAAAATATTATAGATTTAATTTTGAACTTTAATACATGCAAGCACACTCAAAAACAACACAAAGTACATTAAAAGGTAGAAAGAATAAAACTATAAAAAAAGACACAGGAAGGTTTAGGGACTGTGGTTCACCAAACCTTACCATGGAAAATCAAAAAAAAAACTGAACAAGTTTCTCTAATTTACACGAGCTCGTCTCTAGTACTCTGTACTTATAAATTAGATGGTACTAAGTCTATTGAAACAATAATAAGAAAATAAAGATAACTTAAAGGTAATCAAATAGGATTAAAATAAGTAAAATCATCATTATTAAATCAGATCTAACGGCAAATTGTTTATTTCCTGACGGTAGTCAGAAAAGTAGGTAATTTAATATACGAACTATTTACAATTTACTACACGAACATATACTAAAATTTTATTAATCTGGCCTTATTTCTCGATTGTCCTGCCGCTTGCCTATCCATTACTGCGGTATCCAAATACCATGAGCACTCCTACAGGCAATTCGGTATTCCTATGCGGGGGTACCCAAATAGACTCACCGGTTACTGTGTAAGGTGACCCCAAAAAATAGTATGGTTTCGGCAATAGTCGGGATCTAAAATAATTGATTCTTCAATGGCCTGGTCTCTAGTTAACCGGATTCTCTAATGCTCGGGTCGTAAAAGCCTCTACCAGAATATCAGAAAAAGTAAGTCTAAGCATGGTTTGGCCAGCCAACCTACATACCTCTGTCGGAAGGCGCGAAAACGTCCGCTCACTTCGAGATTTGGAGTTAGACTGTCTTGGCCTTGTCCTAAATGATGCAGGTGCTTTCTCAAATACAATTCGCCCGAAATAATCTTACCAGTAGCGATCAAGAATTTGTGAACGCCACAACACGATAGAGTCACTTGGTGGTTCGTAGTAATTTTTTCGTAAACCGAATTTTCTAGTGCGTTATGAAAATGAGTGACAATTTCGAGCAACGGTACACAATCACGTTTTGTTTCAGACTTGGGCTAAACGAAAACGGACAATAAATTCATTTGGAGTACGGACGAAAAATCGCTGTTAATTTCTCCCGCCACGGATCGCTATTTCACTTTTTCAGCACACCTGGTACCATACTCAAGGTTTTGTGTACAGAGTACGTTTCGCGCTGTCTTAACTGCTGCAAAACTTCGCCGTAGGATGGCGTGAGTTGTGTGAGATTACAGCCCGCCAATAACATGGTTAGTTGACAGGGCCTGGCTCTGATCGCTTCCCTTCAGATGCTGCTTTCATTCCGTTCAGCTCAAGACTGGCTGATGATAGCTATAAAGCCAAAAGCTAAGCGGCTTCCTGTTCCTGGAGACATTTGCTGATGCTATGATGACTGCTGAATGGACATTTTTTGAACAATATTTGTTTGCTAATTAGAATTATCTACTAAATGTTGGGATGATCATGTTTAACTCTTCGAATCAAGTCAGCCCATGGCTTAATTTGTTGAGCTATCAATATTAGTCACCCACTTAGTTATCAAACGTTACATGTTGCACGTTATGGATCTTTTGACGGATGGTAGATAATGTTTGAAAATGATTGAGGGTATTATTCGTTCATTCTGTGAAGAATCACGATATTTCGCCAAAATTTAATTTAGCATTCTCAAGTTACACCCTTCCCTCGAAGCGGACAACACTTGCCAAATAATATTTTGGCGAAGTCTTGTGATCCCTCACAGGACGAACGCATTGATGGCCTTCAGTTCCTTCAGCGAATTCGTCAATCGAGTTAAAACGGAGCGGGTATTTGAGTTTGGAGAAGAGGAAAAAGTGGCATGGTGCTATATCCGGCGAATACAGTGCTTGAACGCTTCATTTTCGTTATATGTTTGGCCAAAAAACAATGCACAGTTAGTACCATAAGAAATGGCGCATTTGATCCCTAGAATATCAACCAAAATGTGTTAAGATGATCCATAAGAGATGCCAACATCCTCTAATCTCTCTAATGCTAACATGACGATTTTCAAGTACAAATTTTTAAATTTTCTTGATACTAGCGTTTAAGCCTTAACGGTCTTAATAATATTTATATATATAATATTTTCACGGATGGTAGATAATGTTTCTAACTCATTCCAGGTGTCGATCCATTCGTTCTGTGAAAAGTCACGACGTTTTGCCAAAATCTCATTTGGCATTTTCCAGTGTTGCCCGCTTCGCGTTGGAGTTGGCGGGGGTGTAAGGAAAATTACTTGCCTTAATTTAACTAACGATTTTTCATATCATTTGAAAGAAAACTTTGTTTCAAATTCTATTTCTCTTGAGTGTTTCTTATGTTATTGTTGGCCGGTTGTGTTGGTGCGGCGGTAAGAGCGCCTGCTTTGCCGAATCCGCGCTGGAGCGATAGCTGGTTCGATTCCAGCGCTCGGATGGTTATTTTTCTTTCTTCTGTCCGTTTATCTTTCCTAAATGTTTGTGATTGTTTCTAGGCAAGAGTGTAAAATCCGACTACGAATTACCCCTCAGTCACGCCAGTTAAAGGCTGGGTAAGGCCGGATGCCTTCTGAGAAGTGTTCTACGTTGGTCACTCGCCAGTCGGTAGGTTTCCTGATAGACTTATGGGTAGGCACATAACCAAGGGTTTATAGCCCGAGGGGGGTGCTGGCCTGGGTTTGTCGGAAGCTGATGACCGTGGTTCGGAACCCACGTTAAGCTGTAGGTCCAGTCGCTAAATAGCCTAGTTGCTGATGCGCCTCTAACCTAAACACTTTACTTTACTTTATGTTATTGTTGATAATTTTACTATTACTTTCATGACCGTTGATTGGACTGTATGTTATTTTCCTGATAGCAAATAGTTGAGTTGTATATCATCTACAGATTTAAGCGAAATAAAGTTAGTAAATTTAAGCAACGATTATTCGCATTATTTAAAAAAAAAATCATAACCAACAGTGCCTAAAATCTATGAGTTGTTGCGAAAAAGAAAATGCAAAATTATTAAATGACCAATTGAAAAGCTTTGATAAGAATGAACATTTTAAGCAAATATGTGTAAAACCACATTTGGTAAATATTAGTTGGTTATTATTTAAAGAATAAACTACCAATAAATTAATGAACATTGTTAAAACGATTTTTTTTTAATTAAGAATCACGCCATACCTATTTTGTTGGCCAGCAGCAACGTCTATGTGACAACGTCGCATTGACTAACTGAAATTATTTTCATGAGA
This sequence comes from Cosmopolites sordidus, assembly GCA_031761425.1. Taxonomy (NCBI): domain Eukaryota; kingdom Metazoa; phylum Arthropoda; class Insecta; order Coleoptera; family Curculionidae; genus Cosmopolites; species Cosmopolites sordidus. Next base: position 1,711,635 of record JARFXV010000508.1, read on the forward strand.
AAGAATGTTATTTCAAAACGATGACAAAATATTTCAGTTTTTATCAGTGCATGTATTTAAGGAGAAAATGTTTTTGCTGGACAAATGGCTGGACATTTTGAACATTTAGAACATTTAATAGATGTTTCGGTTAATAATGTCGATTTTTTCGCAATATTTGAGCTTTTATTTCCATAACAAAATAATTACCTCAAAAATGAAAGTATTGGCCATCATAAGCTATTACTTTATCCCATTTTTCTATCAAAGAATGGATTCCGCTTCCAAAGAACGTTTTTTTTGAGGCCAACCATTCATCAAGCCAAATTTGTTGCGTCGATCGAAATAAGTTGTAGTCCGAAGATGATAAGTATGGTAGATATCGCGGATGGGGTAGGATGCCCTGTTTAATGGTTTCCAAATAGTTTTTTACACATTTTTTAACGAGGGGCCGAGCATTGTCACATTGAAAAATGACTTTATCGTGTCTTTGGACGTATTGTGGTGCTTTTTCCTTCAATGCTCGGTCAAATTTTTCAATTGTTCACCAGATTTCAGCAGTTCGTAATATATAACTCCTCTACTATCCCAGCAAATTCACAGCAAAGCTTTCATTCCATGTTTATTGCGCATTGGTTGAGATGTTGATGGCTGGCCTGGGTCCACCCAGGATTTTTTGCGCTTTCAGTTGACAAAATATGCTTTTTCTTTTCTGTCTGTCAAGTCACATTTCACAAGTGTTTTTTCGCCTTTCAATATCTCTTTCAGAAATTCATATTGAACCCATTTTCCTACCTTCTGGATCTTTCCCAATGCGTGTAGATGTTCGAAATTGGTGGATGGGGCAACATTCAATGCTTCTGTCAATTGCTTCAACGTACGAGTTGAGTTTTTATCCAATAATGCTTGCATCTGCATGTTTAATCATTTTCGGCTGTCCTGGACGCTCCTTGCCTTTTATATCAAAATCACCACTTTTAAAGCGTTTAAACCATCGTTAATAATTTTTTTGGATTTGGATTGGATGGATGTTCACCATAAGCTTCAACCAACAATTAATAACTTTCAGCAGCCGTTTTGTTTAAATGAAAGAAGGTTATTAAACTTCCTCACAAAACGTCTTTTTCTGGTATATAATTCAACATATTCAAAGCTATAAAGAATTGTGTTTTTTTTTGCACAATGACAATTAATAATGAACTGGTTTTTGATGACATCTGTTTATCCTTCAAAATGCTATAGAAGTCATTAGTCTATACTAACAAATGTATTAGTAACGCCACCTCTTATATCGTACCTATTAGTTTAATAAAACAATTAATTATATGTTTTCTAATATGACATGAATCGTTTAAAACGTGTTGTGGTGTGAAAAATTAGTGCTAGTAATTTCAATTTTGACATTAAACAACAATAATGTGTATATTTTCCTGTGGCTTGGAACAAAACAAACTAAATTTATTCTAAAACGTATGGAAAAATTGCATATAAAACTACTACATTATATTTTCAAAAAATACCAATTCGAACAAAAATCCGCATTCTGTTTTACTCGAAATTGAATATCTAAAAAAAACATGACAACGCTACGTTGTCAATGTTTAAGAAAAAATCAAAAAGTTCTGAATTGCTTTCCACAGAAATGGTAGCAACAATGTAAGGATATCAACATAGAGACAGACAACAACAAAAAAATAAAAATAATATTATTAACAGCGTATGCACTTATTGTGTTTATCCTGCACACTGGCTACACTTTTCAGACGATTTATCTGAAACATAAGCCATTTTGGTAGTAAGCATTGTTACGTCTAGAATGCCAATCACGGTTTAAGAATTAATCAGGATCGAGAGAATTGATGACAATGGTCCTCGACCACCTCCATCCTTCATGATGAGGAATTTCCATTTTCTCTCCATGTATTATTCATTGAACTGCATCCTTGATTTGTCTTAAATTGGCCTCTATCTTGGCAAATGACTCATAAAATTAATTAGTTAGAGAAACAACGCTCTATTAAGTTCTACGTGTAAATAAATAATTATATACGAGGGTTATTCGAGAAGTATTATCATAAATATTATTTCAGATATTTTTGTTTACCTGGTGTGCCGGTTAATAATTCTTATTTTTTTCTTAAAAAATGCACGTTTAATTTGGGAGAAACGTAAAAAATGGGTTAACCAAAGTACGCGTCATTGCTGGCTGCATATTTTCCCCATCTCTCTGGTAATTTGTGGATACCCTCCCGGAAAAACCGTATATCTTTTGAGGTGGTCCAGTCATCAAGCCACTTTTCGACATCCCCGTAATTGTTGAAGATTTTCATGGAAAGCGCATAAGGCATCAATGAAAACAAGTGATAGTCAGAAAGGGCCAAGTCTGGTAAGTAGGGTGGGTGAGGCAAGAGTTTCCTGCTAAGAGTAGAAATGGTGTCTCTAACCGATTTCGCTCATTATGTAATGGGGCGTTGTCATGCTGCAACATCACTTTTCCGTGTTTTGTAGCCCATTTTGGTCGCTTTTCGATCAATGCATGGTTCAACTGATTGAAGATTATGGTAGACGACATCGTTCTGCTCCCACCAAATGCACAGCATTGTCTTCTTTCCAAAGCGATTCGGTCTTGCGGTCGATGTTGATGGATGTCCTAGGTCAACCCATGATTTTGTGCGTTTTAGGTTCCCGATAAATATTTTTTTTCGTCTCCAGTCACGATCCGATGCAAAAAAGTCCATCTTTTACGCCGAGAAAACTTTGCACACTGTTTTTTGTTTTTCTATCTGTTTGTCGTTCAGCCGATGTGGCACCCATTTTCCTGCCGTCTGTTTCTTTCCCATGGCGTGCAGATGATCACAAATGGTTCGGTGACCAATATTTAACCTCTCTGCCATTTGTTGTTGAGTTTACATATCGTCTTTTTCCAACAATGCTTCAAATTTTTTCGGTTGACCTGGGCGTTCTTTGTCTTTCAAGTCAAAATCACCACTTTTGAATCGTCCAAATCACTCGTTTTCACTCGCTTTTTGCTTTTGTTTGAACAAGAAAAGCAGTACGTACCGTAAATGCTCTTTATTCAGCTCGAAACTTAATATGTTTACCACGCGAAAAAAATATATAGTGCTAACTCGAGATCCTTAACACCAATGACATTTTGAATGGTAGTGTCGTAGCAACAAAATTGTATAAGAGATTAGACTGTGAAACGACCCTTGTTTCCAGCGACATTTTTTCTTTTGAAATTTTTATGGTATAGTCAAAGTTCTTTATTCACGTTATTCGTTATTCGCACTTTCAGTATTCGCGGATTAAAAAATTGTGACAACGTTTTGTGTTCGCGGCAGAAAATATCTTTATTTGCGGATTCAAAACTAATGATACATATTGTATTTTTAGAATAATATGTATTTATTTATCAGTTACCTTTCGAAACAAACAAGTATCAAAGTATTTATAAATACACAAGTCTTATTGCTGCTTGGCCGAAAATATTTTGACAAATAACCATCGGGTTACCCGTGACGCTATGGCTTTTAATAAAACCCGCCTTCACACGATCGGTGCCGAATCTTTTGTTTTATTACTTCAATTTATCATTCATCACAATAATTTTGAGTGAATAGCACGTGTCGCTTTTAGTTTGTTCGCGATTTATAATGTAGAGTAGAAGCAAACGAGAATTAGTTCCTACTGTTTTTTATTGCCAATGAATCAACTGTACGATCCATCCTGCAATTAAAAGACAAAAAAAGGAATTCTATAGCTTCAATCTCATTAGCACCAAAAATTATTCTTGATCCAGTAATTGAAAAAAATGAGAGCTGCATTAACATCATGGTTTGAATGCTGTAGACAGAAGAGAGTGCTTCTGAGTGGTAATATAATCCGTGAGAGAACTAAGCGTCTTGATGCACATTTTAAAGAACCTGGTGATCAACGAATGGAGGATTTCAAGCATTAGAAAGTTGGTTCGATAAGTTCAAGGTGATCACTACATAACATTAAAACTGTTGGAGAGGCTGCATCTTCAAACACTTCAGCAGCACTAACATATCCAAAAGAATTTTTAAAGTTAATGGCTGCTGGAGGATACAAACCTGGTCAAGTGTTTACTGACGGCAAAATTGCTCTGTTTTGGAAAAGAATGCCAAACAAAAAATGCCAAATAAAATTTTATATCCAAAAGTGAATAGCCCGACTCTGATTTCAAGGCAGCAAAAGATACAGTTACACTGCTGCTATGTCAACAGTGCTGCTTCAGAAGATTGAAGATTAATTAAGCCACTTATGCGTTACAGATTGCTAAATCCTCGTGCTTTGAAAAATCAAAATAAGATAACCTACCAGTGTTTTGGCGTTCAAACAATAAAGCGTGGGTTACAAGTGTCATTTTCTGTGACTGGTTCCGGAATTGTTTAGTTTCTGAAGTTGAAACTTATTTAAAGAAAAATAATATAGAAACAATTCTAGTTTTGGACCCTCATGAGCCTGAATCTATGCATCCAAATAAAAATCAAGACGTCCTTACTCTAACCTATGGGTCAAGGAATAATCCAGGCTTTTAATCTCTATTACATTAGACAAACCTTAAAATCATATAATCATACTGGACACCATGGAATGTGATCCTGATATTATTATTATGCAATGCTGGAAAAATTTTGACATAGTAAAATGTATTGTTAACATAAAAGAATCATTGCAACAGCTATACACATTGGAATTATGTTCGAAAAAACGGTGGTTTGATCTAATTGTCGGTAATGATGAAGAAATCGTACAAATTCAAACATTAACTGAAAACTTGCTTGCCCTATTCCATTGAAGATGAAGCCTCCATGAGCAATAAAAAGGTGACATTAAACTTAAAATGCCTGATTAAAGATTTACTAATGGCAAATGAGCTTTATGATTGTTTCATAAAAATTGATCCGTCTATGGAAAATATGTAAGACATATTTTTGTTTAGTATATATTTTTAAGACATCGGTTTCATCTCAAATAAAACTATAGATCAGTCGTTTGTTTAGAAGGTCTTTTAACAAAAAAATGTAAGAAATATGTTTGTTTAATTTATATCTTCCGGTCTCTTGTCCCATCTCAGGCAAAACGATAGTTTTATCGCCTTTTTCTTTGGTAAAGATGGTTTTTATTACATTGGACCAGATGCCGACTAGATTTCATTTTTCACTAAAATTGACACTGGGTTGTGTTGTGTTTATACTCAATATAAGTTCGCTTATTCTATTTAAAAGCTTCGATAACACTTAAGGGTAGTTAATCGCCAGATGCCTGATAATGGTCGGGCATCTTTAGAGATGGCCTCATTTTCAGTGTTTCAGTCATTTATGCTGTGAACGAATGAAGTGTTGTGTCGTTCCCGAATAATTCCAAGAGTGAGTGTATCACTGAAGACTTTGTTATCTATTAACTTTTACTAGTTGTCAGTTTGTCACTGAACATTTTGGTTTCTATCGATTTATACTAGTTTTGAAATGTATATAAAGCTTTATTATCTTTAATATTTCTATTTAATGTTTTCATTGATATTCAACTATGTAAGTGAATTTTTCACTAAACACTTTGTCTTTTATTGATTTTAGTAGTTTCGAGAAATATTTAAAGATTACTCCTAGTTATTTTTCTCACAGAATACTGTTCTGATTATTGCCAAATATTCACGTACAATTGAATTAAATTTGTTAATGTTCATTTTAAATAATATTAAAAAGAGTGTTTCTGATTTAATAATTTCATTAATATGAATGAAATGATTTCTCTTTAAGTGACTATCCAAATATTTATTGAATAATGATATCAGCATATCCATATGATTTATAATTTAATTGAGAGAGATATCCATGGTATTGTCGCGCGTTTTTCCCTTCAATGCCATGAAGTGAGTAAATGAAGTTTTGTTTTTCTAGTATCTGGAGCGGGTACATCGCGCGTATTTCCCTTTGTACCCATTGCACAACTCAGTACTAGATGTTACACTGTAGGGTGTGGTTGGATATCCATTATGGTTGGTTAGCTCTTTGGGTGGGTATCTCGTGCGTTTTTTCCTTGATATCCCGTTCATACCCGAAGCTGGTACTGTTGTGTGTTTGCCCCTCAGTGTCAGGAACAGTACCCAGTTTGATATTTGATCATTTGCCGATAATAGTATCATGGTCCCAGTTATGTAGAGAGTCCCTATGTGAATTAATGTTGATTGCTATCATGCATTATTACTGAGGTTATAATAAATATCTCTCGTTAAGAGTGTGAACAGTCGAGTATACCATTAAGCCATCCCAGTTAATATTAGGGAAATATGTATATCTATTTCTATATTATATATATGTTTATTAAAAAAAAAATCCTTTCATTTTTTTGTCGTATCGTTTCATACGTTATCTCCTGATGACCACTGGAGTAAAACGATTCTACAGCTTTCACAAAACGCATAAGGCACCCGCTTTTTATCTTGGTTCGCAACAGGAAATCCAAAATAATGAAGATATACACTTTTAACGAATCTACAATGGGTCTTATTTTTTTTGAAAATATAAACTGTTTACAAGCGTAGCAAAAACGATCAGAACTTTATTTACACTTTCTATTCGTCATTTTATATATTTATTGTTTAAATAGAATAAATAAATATTAAACTCAAGTCGTAGGGTAGTTGAAAAAATAATTTGACTGTAGAAAAAAAATGTGACATAAATTATATATGAGGGTTTAACGTTCTTGTTTTTTAAAATGTAGGAAATATTTTTGTTTAGTATATATTTTTAAGAGATCGGTTTCATCTCAAATAAAACGATAGGTCTGTCGTTAGTTTAGACGGTCTTTTAGAATAAAAATGTAAGAAATATGTTTGTTTAATTTACATCTTCCGGTCTCTTGTCCCATCTCAGGCAAAACGATAGTTTTATCGCCTTTTTCTTGGTAAAGATGGTTTTTATCACCTTGACCCAGATGCTGACTACATTTCATTTTTCGCTAAAATTGACACTGGGTTGTGTTGTGTTTATACTCAATATAAGTTCGCTTATTCTATCTAAAAGCTTCGACAACACTTAAGGGTAGTTAACCGCCAGATGTTGGATAATGGTGGGGCATCTTTAGAGATGGCTTCATTTTCAGTATTTGAAACCAAAATTTACATTTATACTGTGAACGAGTGAAGTGTTGTGTCGTTCCCGAATAATTCTAAGGGTGAGTGTATCACTGAACACTTTGTTATCTATTAACTTTTATTAGTTGTGAGTGTATCACTAAACACTTTGGTGTCTATCGATTTATATTAGTTTTGAGACGTATCTAAAGCTCTATTATTTTTATTTGATGTTTTCACTGATATTAATGATTACTATGTAAGTGAGCTTTTCACTGAACACTTTGTCTTCTAGTATTTCAATAGTTTCATAAGTATTTAAAGATTACTTCTATTTCTTTTACTGTTCTGATCATTATCAAATATTAAAGTACAAGTGAATTAAATCTGTCATCGTTCATCTTAAATAGCATTTAAAACAATGTTATGTCTTGATTAATGGTTTGATCAATGTTAAATGATTTATATTTACGTGAATATCCGAACATTGTTTGAATAGTGACTTCAGCATATTGATATGACTTATAATTTAATTGAGAGAGAGATCATGGTATTGTCGCGCGGTTTTCCTTTCAATACTATGAAGTGGGTAAATGCTGTTTTGCTTTTCTAGTATCTGGAGCGGGTACATCGCGAGTTTGCCCTTTGTACTAGAGGTTACACCGTAGGGTGTAGTTGGATAATCCATTATGTTTTGTTTAGCTCTTTGGGTGGGTATCTCGTGCGGTTTTTCCTTGATACCCCGTTCATACCCGAAGCTGGCACTGTTGCGTGTTTGCCCCTCAGTGTCATGAACAGTACCCAGAATGATAATTTTATTATTAATTGATAAAACTATCATTGTTGAAAATATCTGATCTGTAATTTAATAAATATTGAAAGATCTCCATGGTATTGTAGCGCGGTTTTCCCTTCAATACTATGAAGTGGGTAAAGGCTGTTTTGCTTTTCTAGTATATGGAACGGGTACATCGTGAGTTTGCCCTTTGTACCCCTTTCACAGCTCAGTACTAGAGGTTACACCGTAGGGTGTGGTTTGATATCCAGTATGTTTTGTTTAGCTCTTTGAGTGGGTATCTCGTGCGGTTTTCCCTTGATACCCCGTTCATACCCGAAGTTGGCACTGTTGCGTGTTTGCCCCTCAGTGTCAGGTACAGTACCCAGTTTGATATGTGATTATTGGCCGATAATATTATCATGTTTTGAGTTATGTAGATAGTCTCTATGTGAATACATGTTGATTGTTGATTGCTATCATGCATTATAACTGAGGTTATAATAAGTATCTCTCGTTACGAGTGTGAACAGTCTAGTATTAAAATATTATTTGTATCGATCTGATAAATCTAAAGTAACAGATAGTAAATAGAGAATAGTTTGATGGATTCGGAGTGTTCAGGGTTACTTTTATTTCCAGGTAGTTAAAGCTGCAATGCTTGAAAGCCACCACCATGCTGCTCAAACTCATGTACCCAACCAGCCGCCCAGTTAGAGCAATTCTAGTTAAACCATCCCAGTTAATATTAGGGAGATATGTATATCTATTTCTAAATTATATAGGTTTATTAAAAAAAATAATTCTTTCATTTTTTTGCTCGTATTTTTACAAAAACTACTTTTAAATCAAATTAACACTTATATTTTCTATTTAAGAACTCAATAAAGCAATTTGACGAATAGTTACAAAAACGGAGACTTAGATAATAACTAATACAAATAACCTTTACTGTACTAAAGTTAAATCTAGTAGTCTAATTACTGCATTAATGTTAAATCTATAAACCTGATGGATCCATTGGTTTCGTTCTATGTATGCCTTACTTTATCTGATGCAAGAAACCAGTGTGGATTCCTCAGATTCTTGATACTGATGAAAGAACTGTTTGGTATGTCATGGTCTGCGTTCTTCAGGGTGATAAGGGAATTTTGTTTACATAACTCGTAGCATATTTCTGCTAACCCTTTTAGGTTTAAGGAAGGTAGGTTAACATATTTATATACATGTAAGAAATATTTTTGTTTAGTATATATTTTTCAGATATCGGTTGCATCTCAAATAAAAAGATCGGTCTCTCGTTTGTTTAGAAGTTCTTTTAGCATACAAATGTAAGCAAAATGTTTGTTTAATTTACATATTTCGGTCTCTTGTGCATTCTCAAGCAAAACAATAGTTTTATCACTTTTTTTGGTAAAGATGGCTTTTATTTCATTTGACCAGATGCCGACTATATTTCATATTTTCGCTTAACGACACTGGGTTGTGTTATTGAGTTTACATTCAATAAATTCGCTTATTCTATCTACTAACCGCCAGATGTGTGATGATGGTGGGGCATCTTTAGAGATGGTTTCATTTCAGTATTTAAAACCAACATTTTCATTTATACTATGAACAAGTGTGGTGTCGGGTGGTTCCCGAATAATTCCAAGAGTGAGTGTATCACTGAACACTCTGTTATCTATTAATCTTTATTAGTTGTAAGTTTGTCACTGAACACTTTGGATTCTATCGATTTATATTAGTTTTGAAATGTATATAAAGCTCTATTATCCTTATTATTTCTATTTGATGTTTTCATTGATATTCAATGATTACTATGTAAGTGAGTTCTCACTGAACACTTGTCTTCTAGTACTTTAATAGTTTCGATAAGTATTTAAAGAGTACTTCTATTTCTTTTTTTCACGGAATTCAAGTACAATTGAATTATGAATCTGTTACTGTACACTTTAAATAATATTTAAAATAGCGTTTCTTGATTAATGTTTTGATCAATGTTAAACGATTTCTATTTAAGTGAATATCCAAACATTGTTTGAGTAGTGGCATCAGCATATTGATATGGCTTATAATTTAATTGAGAAAGAGATCCATGGTATGTCGTGCGGTTTTCCCTTAAATAATATGAAATGGGTAATGCTGTTTTGCTTTTCTGGTATCTGGAGCAAGTACATTGCGAGTTTGCCCTTTGTACCCATTGCACAACTCAGTACTGGAGGTTACACCTCCAGGGTCCTCGTAGGGTGTGGTTGGATATCCATTATGTTTTGTTTAGCTATTTGGGTGGGTATCTCGTGCGGTTTTCCCTTGATACCCCGCTCATACCCGAAGCTGGCATTGTTGTGTGTTTGCCCCTCAGTGCCAGGAATAGTACCCAGAATCATAATTTTATTATTGATTGATAAAACTATCATTGTTGAAAATGTATGATCGGTAATTTAATAAATATTGAGAGATCATTGTTGAAAATATATGATCTGTAATTTAATAAATATTGAGAGATCTTCATGGTATTGTCGTGCGGTTTTCCCTTCAAAACTATGAAGTGGGTAAATGCTGTTTTGCATTTCTAGTATCTGATGCGGGTACATCGCATGTTTGCCCTTTGTATCCATTGCACAACTTAGTACTAGAGGTTACACCGTAGGGTGTGGATGGATATCCATTATGTTTTGTTTAGCTCTTTGGGTGGGTATCTCGTGCGGTTTTCCCTTGATACCCCGTTTATACCCGAAGTTAGTACTTTGGAAGTTTGCCTCTCAGTGTCAGGAACAGTACCCTAGTATAACTGAAGTGCTAACAAGTATCTTTCTTTTGAGTATGTGAATAGCCTCATGGTAAAATATGATTTGTATCAATCTAATAAATCTAAAGTAACAGATAGTAAACAGATAATAGTTTAATGGATTCGGAGTGTTCAGGGTTAGTTTTATTTCCAGGTAGTTAAAGCTGCAATGCTGCACCATGCTCGCCAAACTCATGTACCCAACTAGTCGCCTAGTTAGAGCAATTACAGTTGAGCCATCCCAGTTAATATTAGGGAGATTTGTATATTTATTTCTATATTATATGTATGTTTAAAAAAAATAATCCCTTAATTTTTTTTGTCGCTTCATTACATACATTTCTTTCGGGGTATAAAAAATGTTAAAATTTGTAAACTAGTGTTACTAATATTGTTAAAAAATCGCTTATTAAATTGCTTTTATTATACATTTTTCTTTTTATTTTGTAACCTTGGAACATATCCCGTACAAATTACCATTCCGTATTCACGGTTTCTGTTTTCGCGGCTTATTTACGGTATTCCCGCGAATAAGGCGCTTTGACTGTATGTTTAAAATTTTGACGTTGAGTGTTTTTGCTCTATCAATACTCACTGTGTATAATATATAACTAGATGACGCGTCGCCTATTATTTCTAGAACCAGCTTTCAGTTTATTTTAAACAAATTATCTAATTTGGGTTCATTACTGCATCGGGCTGTTGATAACTTTGTTCTATGAGTATTAGGGCAAGTACTCGTCACACCATCCTGATATTTATAGACTACATAAAGCTGCCTCTATCGCAAAGTAAATTTAATTTAAATTTAATCAGCATCCTGTCGGGGACAACTTCCAATCCCGATATGACCCATCTCATCGACGCCCATGGTAACGAAGCTCCATAAACGAGCCCACCGCTACATCATTGTGTATAAGTTGCCAGATTCTCCGCCTTATCTCTGAAATAGTGGCGGCGCAACGATTATATCTGATTAAATTTCGGCACGGGGGTTATTTTTAAACTCGCCCCTTGCGGCTTTTCATTTTTTATTTTCCTTTCTTTTCATCGCCTTCGGTTTTTTTTTTCGGCGCGTGTTTAATCTCGCTTTTGGCGAGGAGAATCTTGAAGGAAATTATGGACCCTGTAGTTAAATGTTTCGTTTTTGTGGGTTTAAACATTTTTAAACACAGAATCAGTTTGTATTTACACTCAGTGTTAAAATATTAGATACGAGTTGTGGTTATTAAATAATGAGACTGACGCTGCTATAGAAGAGGTACGCATGTGCCAAACGCCAGCGACCAACAGCTGTTTAGAGTGAAGCCTTCTCTTTCGAATGCACCACCTCTCAAATCGTTCGTATTAGAGTTGTTTTTTTGTTTCGCCGGAAAAATGTTAAGTGTAACAATAGAGAAAAGAATTTTTGTGAATTTTCACTTGAAACTTGGAAAAACTTTTAGTGAAACTTATAATTTATTGAAAGGAGTATATAACAATCAATGTTTATCGTCCACGTGTTTTTGAAAGGTTTAAGCGTTTTCAAGATGGCCGAGAAGAGTTGAAGATGATCCACGCCCGGGTCGCCGTTCCACGTCAAAAACGGATGATAATATCGAAAAAATAGATAATCTGGTTCGATCTAACAGTCGGTTAAGTATTCAAAAGTCGGTAAGTACGGCAAAATTCTCACGTTTGAACACCAAGAAGCTCGCAAAAACGTTTGTATTGACACTTTGAAAGCCATTGAAAATTACTCAAAACTTATTGGAAAGGACGAGTCGTGGTTTTTTACTTATGATCCTGAAACGAAGCGCCAATCCAAAAAAGCTTGAATGAGCAAATCAAAATTCAAAACACTGATGATTATTTTTTTCGATATTCGTGGAATTGTATACCTTCACCGGGTTCCTGAAAGTCAAACTATTAATCAACATTACTACATTCACGTTCTTGCTGAACTCCGTGAAAGAATAAGGAAAAATTGTTCCAAATTGTGGAAGCACAAGTCATGGGTTCTCCTCCAAGACAATGCGCCGGCTTATTCCACATTGTCAGCACTCAAGTTTTATTGGCCGGATCTTGCGCCGTGCGACTTCTATCTGTTTCCTAAGGTGAAATCTACATTAAAAGAAACAAGATTTGAGCCCGTTGCAGCTGTGAAAGAGAAAGCACGCGTTGTGAAAGCGGCACGAAAGGAAGATTCGCGTGGAGCGTTGTAGGGATAGAGGAGGGGTGTATATTGAAGGTGATAATAAGTAAATATGTATAAAATCAAAATAAAATGTTTTACAGCGTCAGTCTCGTTATTTAATAGTCACACCACGTACAATTAAACAATTATTTTTTAATATTTTTTCAAATAACATATTAATTGAAAACTGCAATAAAATTAATTTGAAGACGGTTTTCAAGAAAAAAAAACTTTATATTTTAATTTTTTTATGGATTTTAGATGCGTAAAAATAAAATAAAATTGACTTTAAACAACGATGCAACTTGACTTTATAATCACAAATAGTCCTTGATGTCTCGGGGCTTAATACATTTACAACTTGCAGCAATTACTGAATGATGAGAGCTAAGTTAGCCCTAAACATAAAGAAAGAAAGAATGAAACTTATAGCCAAGACCAAGTATAGAAAGTGGAAAATCACCTGAGAAGGTGCAATTTTATCAAAAGAAAATAGAAGAGAACTTGGAAGGAATAAGCACATGGAAAATGAAAGTTAAGCATCGAAGAATTGAAGGCATCTATAACCACCAGTACCAAAGAGGCTGAAAAAATCTGCTGCTCCAGCAGGATGAAGAAAGGCGGAAAGATAACACCAAAGAGAAGGAGTTTATGAAGGAGAGAAAAAGATTTAAAGAAGAAATATGAAATAAACTATCCACGACTACGACAGTTAAATACTGAAATTTCGAAAGTTGTGAGAATGGATATAAGAAAATTTAGTTCCGAGATCATAAATAATATCAGAGAGAAGAATAAGAGTCTAAAACTTGTCAGACGAAAACTTTCTCTAGGCAAAAAACACTTGTAAACTGGCGGACAAACAGGACAATCTTAAAATCCATATAGAAGAAATTCTTAAAATAGAAGGAATCTTAGACAACCAAATTACCAAAGTTTTAAATCAAGAATTCAGAGGATATTCCAGATATCACACTGGGCAAAGGAAAACGAGCACTAGCTGAGATGAAAAACAACAAATCTTCCAGAGTTAATGGAAGAGTAACAGAAGCTATCCGAATGGGAGGAAATAAAATATTACAAGCATTGTGAATTATCTTTAATGAATGTATTTCAAAGGGAACAACACCATCTCAATGGAACAATTCAGTCATAATATTATTACCTAAGAGGGTACACATAACAAATACCGAAAACTATCAACCTATTAGTCTTCGCCTACAATTTGTTTGCCAGGATAATCATAAATCGACTATGCAATAAGCTAGACTCATACCAGCCACAACAAAAAGCTGACTTCAAAAGAGGATGCTGCACTAACGATCAAGCATTGGTTAAAGTTACGAAAATATTTTATTTGACACTCTGTATTGTGTTTTTTTGCCAGTTATTGTAATAATTCATCGTAAATCTATAGGTTAAATGTGAATGGCGTAACATCACACAGTCATACAATATTCCCTTCAACCCATATTCTCTCGATTTGTCTCCGTGCGGCTTCTAGTTACTGACAAAACTATAACACTTCGATGAATAGGTCCCCGGTCTGACAAATAAAACATACTTTTTTGCAAATTTCGACTTTATTCGTCAACAGATTCTTCTAGAAGAGCTATACTATCATTACAACGTTTTTCTAAGATTTCTATACCTTTTTTATAGAACGATTTCTATTAGTCTTTAAAATATCCTTCAGTTTCGGCAATTACCTCTTCATTGGAGCGAGTATTTTTTGAGGTCCGAGAACAGGAAATAGTCGCTGGGGGCCATATCTGGAGAATATGATGAATGAGAAATCAATTCGAAGTGCAATTCATGCATGTAATTCATGTAAATACAGAGGCCATAACTTTGCCTGCCGATGGTGGTGACTGTTATCCAGTCAGCTCACTGTCGATTTGTCTCCGAAGTGTAGTAATAGATCCACGTTTCATACATTGTCACATAACGCATGAAAAAATCCTTTTTATTTCGATTAAACAGCTCCAAACATTGCTCAGAATTATAAATACGTTGTTCCCAAACGCCCTTTCCAAATGTTAATTCAAAATGGTGTAAACACTTTCTTTGGATATCTTTATGATATTAGCTATCTCCTACAGCTTTACTTTACGGTTTTGCGAAATAATTTTATGAACATACGAATTTTTTTTTTCTATTATTATTTTTGAAAATAACAAAAGTAGCGTCACTTAAAGCAGAACAACTCAGGAACTAGTAGACAGATTGTCATGCAATTTTCTCACATAACATTTGAAGGTTAGCGCAATCAACCACTGGTTAGGATTTTTCGTAAGTGAGACTATCTATATGTCAGACCGGGGACTTATTGACCGATGTGTTATAATCCGATTTCCGACTACTAGCAGCCTTAGAGACAACTATCAAAAATGGATATCAGAAATGTTTCAAAAATTTATTTTAAATACTTTCAACGTTTTATTTAATTAATTAGAAATTAATAATTAATCCGGAAATAATCTACTTTAGAAACAAAAATAAAAAACTACAATTTAATAACGTCTTGAATTTTATTTTACCTCAGACAGGCATATTTTCCTTCAGCCAGACTTTTCACAATTTCAATCTACGTTACGCCACTGAACTATCATCTCGATGAAGCTTCGTCTAAATAATAAAAAGCAAAGATAGTTCTCACTGGTGACGTTCCACTCTAAAAAAAAAACATAAGTTCGTATTTTAATTTCGAGTCTGCCATTTTCATTTCATAACCATGGTCTGTACTACTTTTATTTTTATTTCGCATTTTCCGAGCTTATGTCGATCGAGAAAATGAAAGACTGAAACAATAAACGCAGCATTTTACAGTATTCAGATTAAATAACAAATTTTGTATGTTGTTTGGTTGTTAAAGTTAAAATTACGCTTAATCGAGTCAAAATATCGCTGAAAGTCGAGATGAAATGATATACAGGGGCTATATAAATGAAGCTTTTGGTACTTCAGATGAAACACAATTATAAGAAACAATTTCTCGATAATATTTTAATAAATACAAGGTGTCCCGAAAGAATTTTTTTTTTTGTTGGGGAGTTGTTTATCAAAAAAACCTTTAATAGTTATTGCAATACACATTTTAGGAAAGTATTTTTTAAAAATAATGTCATCCAAATATAAACTTTCACGCTTACAGCATCTAAACGAACAACAAAATTCCTTAAGACAGCTCGGCACATAATCTCTGGAATGGCTGCCCTTTCGTGTCGCATATTTTCATTTAACTGCACCGACAAACCCGATTTATTGACGTAAACTTTCGATTTTAGAAATCGCCACAAGAAAAAGTCTATAGGGCTCAAATCAGGACTACTTGGAGGCCAATGGATGTCCCCACTCCTGGAGATCAATTTTTTTGGGAAAATTCCATGAACTCGTGGCAGGGACGCGTTGGAAGTGTGTGACGTTGCTCCGTGCTGCTGAAACCAGGTTCTTTGATTATAACCAGCAAAGTTTTGTAGTTCAGGTATCAAAAATTGTTCAACATTACTACATAACGCTCTAAATTGACGGTAACTGCGCGTCCTCTGCCGTTTTCAAAAAAGTACGGGCCAAATTTTTCTTTGCGCTGGCAATGCCTTACAGCCCATACAGTGCCTTTAGGCAAATAAAGGGGTTCTTCATGTGTTTCTGGTTGGTTGCACTCCATTAACATGACCGTTGAGATGAAAATGAGCCTCAAATCATTGTTTTTGTCAAATCTCGCACACACAACAGAGGGTCTGCTCCTGGGAAACGCTCCATACCGACTAAATTACTAAACGCGTGGCTATCGATTAACATGCGCCCCTCGCCGTTGTTGCTTTTGCGCAGTGAGTCAATAAAATAAAAACTTTTTAGGAGACATCTTGTAGAAACTTATTAACTTAACAAGGTGTCTAATGGATTTCAAAACCCAAAGTAAGGATTCAAAAACCAAACCTCAGAAAAAATTCACATTTAGGAAGGAATAACACAAGGTAATCTGATGTTAACTACTATGTTTAATTTTACACTAGAAACAGTAATAAGGAAAATAGGTATAAATAATAAGGGATACGTTTTTTAAAGATCTAATCTACCTGATCTAATCACTGAAAGTACTTGTACTGATTTTTCGGCAAACTGGACGCCAAGTTTATGGCAACTTGCTGGGCAACTGCTGGGCTTGCAACTGTTAGCGTCCAAGTTGATGTGAATCTACGGCCGTAGATTAGAAGCAACTTGACAACAAGACTTGCAGTTAATTTGAAGTAAAACATTCGATGATTCGATGAACTGACAAGCATTTTGGAAGTCAAGCTGAACTAAAGTTAGTAAATAATCTGATGTCAACTTAAATGCAACTTCTTGTCCTCCAGCTCTTTCTGTCAGTCAGACTGGTTATTGGGGTTAGAAACCAGCATTGCCAACTTACGGATAAATTAAATTGATATCTAAATATGATTGATATATGATGACAAACAACTTGCACCATTATCTAAGCCACGATATTCAAAATGAATTGATCACATTGATGTCAAAAACAATTAGCGATAAAGTAATTCGTAGGGTAAAAGAGGCAAAATATTATTTTATTTTGCTCGACTGCAAAAGAGACTATAGTTGTTTTAAGATTTTATAATACATCAACTTGAACAATAGAAGAAAACTTTATCGGATTTTTTGATGTCGTTGAGACGACTGGAGAATATCTGACTAATGCAATACTGAAAGAGCTAGAAAAAGTGTATTAGATATTCAAAACTGTCGTAGCCACGGATGGACAATGACGAAAATATGGTGGCATAAGTTGTGGCGTTAAAACTCACATATTAAATATTAATCCCAGGGCATTTTTTACCCCGTGCGGGCGTTATAGTTGGAATCTACTGTTGGTAGACGCAGCTAATCCTTTTGCGGCAGCAAAAACATGTTTTGTTTTTATTCAGAGAATTTATTTGTCATTTTCAAGATTCAGCAAATGCTTGGAAATAATCATAGGCAAATTCAAGCTTACTATAAAGCCTTTATCAGACACAAGGTGCGAAGGCAGAATCGAGGCAATGAAGGCCATACATACAATTTTATGATGACATTGAACGCATTAAAAGCTTAAACAGCCACACGGAAGAACCAGACACACTCAGTGATTGTGATTCGGTTTTGAATGAAATACCCAGATTATAATTTATCATATCATTACATTTATGGTATGAGATATTATCACGTGTTAATATCATAAGCAACTTATGACAATCTGTTCAAGTTCATTTAAGTATTGCTCCTGAACATTTGCGTACATTTTGTGACTAGATCAAAGAATATCGACAAACTGGGTTCGAATAATGCTTCTTTGACGCTTGTCAATTTATCGAGAAAAGCAGTTATTAATTTATCTGAGCTATTGTTTAAGAATAATGGGTTTAATGGGGGAATAATGGGTTTTTAAGAATAATGGGATAAAAGTCAGGAGGATACCGAACTGGTAGACGCGATTCAACCCAGCCTATTTTGGCTTTATTCGCCTGCCTTTTGGCTGCGGCTTTTTGGTGATTATTTCTCTCATAGAGCTACACAGCTCGGTATGTCTCTCAAGCCAATTGGGTCTGTCGTTTGCCCTATTCTCATATTAAAGAATAATTTATGACGTCTTTGTATCTTCTTTTTGGACCTCCCAGATTTTGTTTGTTGTACCTTAATTCACTAAAGAGGATCTGCTTGGGCATTCTAGTATCCTGCGTCTGTTGGCAATGACCTAACCATCGCAGTTAAGCTTTTATGATCTTGAATTATATGCTCAAACTTCTCACCTGACTATTGGATTGCGTCAAGTGCACTTTTTATTATGTCTTTAAAAAATATGATTTCGTAAGGTGCACTATAGTATTGCTAAGATGCCACTGAGACCAAATTCGAACGAGGTATAGAACAGCGAAAAATCTGTACTTTAAGCTAAGTCCATCACTGGTACTACAGTGTTAATATTGGTTTGCTCCAAGTTTACATCCAGTGAAATTGTACCTTCAAGTTACGTCACAAATTAATATTTACGTCCAAACCTTCAAAAACGATTTCAATATTTCCTTTTTCAAGCTCAAAAAAGACAGGTGCGATTTTTCCAAATGTGTAAAAAATGACGGTCAATTAATTCAAATAAATGATTTTGAAAAAGAAAAATATAATAACCACTTCAAACTGAAACAGCAATGTAAAATTGAATAACATTACGACAAAAACCTTACAAAACGTGCTATTGCGAATATTTCATTCAATATGCAAAATGTTTTTGAGCTCTCTAAGGCTAATGTGTCCAACTTTTTTCAATATTTCATTTTTTTTTCTTTATTCAATTTAATAGTGCATTGCATGTGATACGGGATGTGTGACTTACTGTGTGATACGGGATGAAATGACGGCACGACGCGCTGCATGCCATATTGCCTGCATCTGGAATAGTCTACGATACTCTGGACAGAAAAAATCTTATTCTGTAAGCATTATGTCATTTTCTTTAGCTTATTTCATAAAGCATCAGTCACAAATAATATCTATTGAACAAAAGTTTTCCGAAAATGGTTATGGAAAAATCCAAGAGGTGGAGTCTATCCATAGCCTGATTGAAAGAAAACTTAAATACTGAAAATTAGTCAAATATAATAAGTAAGTCATTTTCAGTTGAAAAATTGAATAATTTTAATTTTATAATCAATTATAGCCAATAAAAATCCGATTATTTAGAAAAATTCACATTTCAATTTAAATAACTCACGAACATTACGGAGTTTCAAAAAATTTATGAATGAGAATTTATAGGAAATGGAATGATCTACAAAAAAGGTTGAAAGGTTGATTTTTCGATAAAATTGATAGTTTCGTCGAAAAATTGAAATAATGTAAAAAATTATTATGCATTCAACTTTAGCCTCGAATAACTTTTGAAAAAGTAAATTTATCGAAAATTGATAAGAGATCTTTTTTGAAGAACGTTCAATTTCCTACAAAGATATGTTATTATGCTATATGTATGTTATAGTGTGTCTTTACACAGTAATGTTTCGCTGAAGAGCTATAAAATTTCAAAGTTAAAAAAATGTTATTTTATTTAAATGGGAAATTGAAATTTGCGAATTAATATCTAACTTTCACAGAGATCTAACTTTCACAGTATTTTTTTGTCATCATTTGTAAATATTTTTCATACCTGTAAGAAAAAAATAGTCGGTTTTTTAATATTTGATTATATATTTTTTTGATTTATTGATATCCTTAATTCAAATATATACATACTTCCTCCGGCAGAAGATGAAAACAACACTGACGTTGACAGGGATGACTCCGATGCGGAGCATAATGGCAACGTAAATTATTTATCTCTAGGAATTCTAACTCAACTATGTTAAATTGCTTCAGTAGGCGATAATGATTATGATCCTGTTATCTGAACTTCGAAAGCAACTCATCATGGAAGGTAGAAAGGAAACCGACGTTACTTCCCGCTACAAGCGAACAAAATGGACCGTCGATCCTGAAAAATTGCTAAACAATAATATGAATACAAACTGGGACCCATTACGACCCTCTGATCAAGTCCTAAATTCGATTACTCCTAGTGACTTTTTGGGCTTTTTTTTGACGACGACATAATGAATTTGATAATTCAAGAAAGTAACAGATGTGTTGTTGGCCAACGAAATAATGATTTAAATTTAACAATGCCAGAGCTTCATGTATTTTTGGGCATATTGTTACTATTGAAAGTACACAAACAGATGTATATACTGGTCCAGTGAAGATGACGTTTCGAATTGTTCAGAGTAGTATGCGATTGAAATGTTGTGAGATAATACTGAGATTTATTAATTTCAATGATAATTATTTGGTATAAGGCCACACACAACAAGGAAGAATATCACACCTTCTGTATCACAATACTTGGCATTTGATTGTCTACAATGAAACTGATCGTCGTTGTTCATTTTGCAGCAAGAAAATCAATTTTAAATTATTGATTGATTTTGATAGTTCATTTTAAAAAAAAAGAATAAAACAATGTTTTACTTTGTTATCTATCACTTTTATTTTTAAACAAAATTTGTGTGACTATAGTTCCGTAAAACGACTTTAAATTCTCAAACACTACTTTAAAACTAAGGTTTTACAGCTGTTTATATATTCTATGAACCTAATTTTATACTATTATATATATTTATTATATTATTTTTTACAATATTTCAAATAGTGGGGAATTTCGGAGATCTGTCTGATCGTTTAATAGCTGTCTAGATCTTTATTATATTTATAAATTTCAATAGCTTGTAAAATGTTTAATTTTTTGCTTTTGGGCGCTGTATGTAAAATTTTCAAATTTGTAATCTCGGGAAATATAAGTCCGGTATCTATGAAATGGTTCGCAAAATTAGAGTGTCGTTTCTTTAACATGTATGCAGATTTATGTTCTTTGTATCTGGTCTGAAAATTTCTGCCGGTTTGTCCAACATAGCAGCTACTTCACTCGTTGCAACTTAACCTATAAACTCCAGATTTTGTATTTGCTGATGTTTTATCTTTGACATTAAAAATTAATTTAATGGTTGACTGGGTGTTTTAAACGCTATTTGCAAATTGTGTTTCCTCAAAGAGCGAGCTATTTGTTCTGAAACTGGAACGAAATATGAAATTTTACAATTATTACAAGTAATTAGAAGTACAAAAATTGTTTTATTCCTTTTTTAAAAAAGCAATTTTATCTGCGGAAAATGTAATACAAAATATATTTTTACAGTTACCATACTGCATAGGTTGACTTTGTTGACATTTTTTATTTTATGTTCATTTGTATTCTGACTTATTTTATTTTGATTTATATTCTGACAGTGTTGTGTTTAAATTGTCTTTAGGCGTAGCGTCCCTTAAAAGGGACGGTCAAAATCTTACAAAGTAATGAATAAAATATATTTCATGTATTATGTTGTGTTAATAGAGCCATCTCCATAAAATATTTAAAAAATGTTAATATTGAATAAAAAATAACTTTGCTCACTAATGGGTTAAGAGTTAAAAATATTTGCCGGAACAAAATAAAATTTATATGAATTTTCTTTTGAAGTATTTATTTTTTGTAAAATGTAAATGGACTTTGGACAATGTAAAAATTTTCCAAACTAAAAAAAGTCCAAACTAAATTTGCAAATATCTCGAAGAAAAATAATTTGTTCTTAATCTGTAATCATTTTCTTTAAACTGTCTTTCGTTAATGTTTAATACTAAAAAAAATAAAATATTGTATAATAATAACATTACGTTAACTTAAACTTTCAGATCTTGTTTTCTTCAGTATTACGTTTTTTTTTGG
Organism: Cosmopolites sordidus; assembly: GCA_031761425.1. NCBI lineage: Eukaryota > Metazoa > Arthropoda > Insecta > Coleoptera > Curculionidae > Cosmopolites > Cosmopolites sordidus. The sequence continues at coordinate 1,733,792 of JARFXV010000508.1, forward strand.
TAAATTTACTCCAATACTCACTATACCCCAATACTCAGGTGACGAACTTGTTGGCTTTTTAAAGTAACTCCACATTGATCTGAAAGTCTTACTATTTTATTCTCGAGATTTTCTGGATGCCTTGATGAAATATCTCGAGTTGTTTTATTTACTTTCGATATAGGACTCAGGATGCAAGTTCACACAGAAGAATGGGAATTACGATGGCATTGTATATACTGATTTTAGTGTGTTCCTTTAAGTACTAAACTAGGTTACTCGGTTACTAAACACCCTTCCCAATACATATTCAAAATTGGCATCAGCACACTTTATTCCATACCATTCACAATAATATCAGCTATCTCGATCTCCTTATATGGAGCAATTTATTTCAATATTTTCGTTTTTTCTTCATTAATTTTAACTCATTTTAACTCACAAGTAAGTCCAGCACCGTTTGCAACGTCGTTGCACCATGATCTAATGATTTTGGCTTTAAGTCGTATTAGGTTGAATAGGCCTCCATTCATTCTATATGATATCTCAACTGAATGCAGCAATGATGCAGGTTTGCAGTAACATATGCAGAGAAAAGCATCGGCGCGATCACACAGCAATGCTTAACGCCGGTCTTACTCTCAAAAATCTTAGTTTTGTCCATTTTTGCCAGAACTTTGCATGCTTGCCATTGTGCAGAAGTGTAGTTATGTGCACCAGCCTAGGTGGGCATCCTATGATGTTCAAGAGCTTTCATATTATATTTCTGTCAACAGAGTCAAACACAAATGCAACGAATACGCTTTCATTTTGTTCTCAGCATTTGTCTTCTATTTGACGTAGGGATACTGATATATCTGCTATTCCATGACCTGCCCTGAATCCACATTGAGTCTCCAGTAGCATTGATTCAACAATACCAGTCAATCTATTTACTATGACCCTAGCCAGAATATATAGAGCTTATGGGATTGGATGGCCACTGCTCCGTGTCAAAAATCAAAGACCTGGATATACCTAGGGGGGCTAACGCTCTTGATGGACTTTCAAGCTGCAGGGAAGAAGAACAATTTTGCAAAGAAATCCACAAGTGGTTCAAGATAAGTCCTTATATGTGATCAATACTAGGGGATGATTAAGTGCGGACACATCTACGTACATCATCTCCTGATGATGTTAACTTGGTAAGCGAAACGCGCATATTTACAGAAAGCGAAGGGACCTTTCAGACAAACCAATTGCTTTCTTATATCGAGAAAAATTGGAGTTGCTTCCGTATAAATACAAAATGAATATTTTTCAAAGGGGACAAAACTGTTTTTAAGATAAATTACTGCTAAAGATTTTCGGCAGCATTTTTCCTTGGAGGCGGAAAAAACTGCACAGTCTCAAATTTCCCCCCAAGAAAATCAATTACTGTCAGTCGAAACGTTTTCCTTTCCAGGGCGAAAGAGGCGAATGTGACCGTCGGTGGGTGCTCGTCTAGCTTTATTTTAAAAATCAGTAGGCACGTATAATAACGCCAATAATGTAGCGAGGGGGTCCCCCATTTGCATTTAATGAGCTTTTAAAATTCAAACTTCTCTCCGGAGAGGAAGACAGAGAGAGGGAGAGAGCGAAAGAGGCGTAGTAGGGAAGTGTTTAGAAGTGGCAGCCCGAGTCTGCTATGGAAAACAGAGGCGTATAACTGCAGATTTTTATGAGGAAGGCTCAATTTACTATATTTACTTTACCCGCTTGAGACACTCCAGTTTTTATTTAAACATTTAACAGTGTTAGAAGTCATTTTATTGTCTGGCACCTGGCACTAGTTCAAAAAGCTTTAAAAATTCGAAACTGTTCGTTCTGACAAAGAACAAGATTTTTGAGCTTTTTAAAATTTTTTAATGTAGGCATGTTCCAATTTAATTCCTTTAGTATTATGGAAGTAGTACGTCTTCACTTTTACGAGGTCTAAGCAGAACTTTGGCTAATTGATTTTTCGGAGTAATATAATTGGCCCTCCAATTTTCAAATTCAGAATGTGTGACGCTAATCCGGGAACATCAAGTGAATTAAGAAATTCCGTTGGAAAATTCACTACTTCACTTTGGATCATCACGGAGTCAATGGATTTGTATGTCACTGTTTCACTTGCGAGAATGGCTTTCTTCCGCTTATGAAAACGCTTAGAATACGTCGAAATTGCGTTCGGCCGGCGCCCGGGATCTAATTTTACTATAAAAACACGCACGTATTGAAATACAACGTTGTCTCCAAATTTCGAGATTTCGAGTTTTGCCAGCACATACGCAAGTAGAATTTTTATATATACAGGGTTTCCCATAATTTATCCGCCATAGAGCAATCAAAATATGAGGATTTAGTCAATAAATGTGTTGGCAAATATTAATTATTAAAAAGATACAGGGTGTTGAAAGTGAAATTAAATTTTCGAAAAATTGAGATAATTTTAAAACGTTTGAAGATATCAGGTTCAAAATCGGGGTAGTTGGGTTTTCAACAAATCCGAATTTGGTACTAATTTAAGCCTAGTTCCTAGAGGGTGCTTGTTACCTACTTTGAGGGAAATTAACTCGCTCATATTTTTTACCCTATAAAACCAATAGTTTGACTTCAAAATAAAGAAGAGTCATAAATTCCACTTAAAAAAGGTATCCTTGGTAATATCGATATCTCACGCCGATTGTGAGATATTCGTTTCTTCTTTCAACTGTTGAACGGTTTGCGGATTATTTCCGTAAGCTTTGCTCTTCACATAGCCCCACAAAAAATAGTCTAGCGGCGTCAAGTCGCATGACCTTGGTGGCCAATTTACGTCCCTATTCCGGGAGATCAGCCTCCCTCCAAACTCTGTACGCAATAAAGTCAATGTTTCACGTGCTGTATGACATGTCGCACCATCTTGTTGGAACCACATATTCTCTAAATCCATGTCCATTATTTGATCCCATAAAAAAACATCAATCATCGTTCGGTATCGTTCTCCGTTTACTGTAACAGCTCGTTCATCTTCATCTTCAAAAAAATACGGTCCAATGATACTCTCAGCCCAAAAACCGCACCAAACTGTGACACGTTGAGCATGCATCGGGATTTCGTGAATTTCTCTAGGATTTTCATTGCCCCAGATGCGAGAATTTTGTTTATTTACGTAACCGTTTAAGTGGAAATGAGCCTCGTCACTGAAAATGATTTTATCGCAAAAATTATTGTCATTTGTCTTCATCTGTAGGATCCAATTCGCAAATGCATAGCGTTGCCCATGGTCGGCTGACTTTAGCTCCTGTGTTAGCTGAATTTTGTAAGGATAGGAGAGGCTGATCTGCCTGAATGGGGACGTAAATTGGCCACCAAGGTCATGCGACTTGACGCCGCTAGACTATTTTTTGTGGGGCTATGTGAAGAGCAAAGCTTACGAAAATAATCCGCAAACTGTTCAACAGTTGAAAGAAGAAATTAGGCGAATAATTCGTGACGTAACTCCGCAAATGTGTTCAGCAGTAATCGAGAATTTCAACAAAAGAATTGTGAGCTGCCAGAGAAGTCGTGGCGGTCATTTGACAGATGTTCTATTCCACGTATAATTGTACACTATCCAGCTTCGCACTGCCATAAATAACTTTCAGGTATGTTATGAAACGTTTCTTTTATTCATTACCAACATTCGAAACCTCTTAATGGAATACCCGTTATATTAGTTTTTACCTTAAAATCTGCAATCTACAATAAAAAAAGCCGCTGATGTCTTGTAACGATTAAAGGAAATCATAAGTTAATTTGAGCAAGTAAATTGCCTGCATTTTTTTGATTGTGTAGTGGTTTATAAAGATTATGCATGCAAATTTCTCCCTAATATCAACAGACCGGAAGTGAAATCTGTCAGTTAAATTTGTGTAGCCTGTATCTTTTCATGATAAAATCCGTTTAATTTATAGTACTACAGTTTTTAAAAAAATCTTCTAAGCCTTGTCAATCTTGTCAAAATGGAATTTAAATAAACATATTCACATATTGACTGAAATAATTTTTGTCACCAACACCCTTTGTCGGGGTGATCATCCTAATTTGTCAAAGGGGCGTTGTCATTTCTATTTTGACTGATACCACTTCTAGTATGGAGTGGCGTGATTCTTAATCAAAAAATAATGTTTTAAACAATATTCATTAGTTTATTGGTAGTTTACTCGTTAAATAATAATCAATTAATATTTGCCAAATATGCGAAAACACATATTTCCTTAAAATGTTAATTCTTATATTATTATTATTAATATTATTATTAAAAAAAGGTATCCTTGGTAATATCGATATCTCACGCCGATTGTGAGATATTCGTGTTCGAATATTCCAGTGCACATCTTGTTGATGGTTGAAAAATCTGCAATTCAAAAACTTTATGACTTAAACTTAAATAGACTTAAAACAACGATTTTTTGAAATTTACTTCAATAAGTGTTGAAAGTGTCCACCGTTTACCTCAATACACTTTCGCCGGCTCTTTGTTAAGTGACGCCTCACATTTCAGAAGATATTTTCTTCATTTCTAATAACATTGGCCGCTTGTTGAATTTTTTGTAAAAGTTCGTTTCGTGTATTGATTTCATCATGACGAGTAATGAGTAAACTAAAGACTTCGTATGACCGCACAAATAAAAGTTTAACGGATTAATCTCTGGGCTACGACGTGGTCAAGGAAACTCACCACTGCGCCCAATCCATAGATGTGGAAAACGTTGATTCAAATAATTTCGCAATGCAACAGTAAAATGCGGTGCCGCTCAATCTTACATAAACCACATGTCTTAAGTTCATTCAGTCTTTGCGGAAACTCAAATGGGCACATTAAAAAATTGTCGATAATGCCGCACCAACTGTTAATTGAAAATTTGTGTTGGAAATGTCTGGAAATGTCTGCAAATGGCTCTCTTGATAGGCGTGGATTTTCCAGGGTGTAATAATGATTATTTCGCCAGTTAAAAATTCCGCGTCGGGTAAAAGTTGCCTCGTCAGTAAACAATATCTTTTTCAGGAACAATTAGTTCGTTTTTTTTATGTAGTAGATTTTGACAAAATTCTGATCTAGCCGGCAAATCTTGTGGCAATAGTTTTTGAACAGGCGAAAAATGGCAGGGAAACTATTTTTCTTTATGGAGAACTTTTGAAACGGCAAATTTGCTAATTCCTGTAGATGCCTCCAAACGCCTAGAGCTTAGTTCAGGATTTTCCGCGATACTAACCAAAATGTCCTCTTTTTGTTCTACCGTTATACGTTTCGGTCGTCCACCAAGATTGTTGCAATAAAACGAACCTGTTTTGCTTAACTGATTGAAAAATCTTCGAAAAATTTGTTGATCTGGGATGATTCTGGTTGGGTAGAGCTCTTCATATCTTCTAACTGCAGCGCGACTATTGTAATTTACTTGTGCATAAACGCAGAGCATATTCCTTAAATTGCGGTTAGAATACTGATTAAGTCTGGACATTTTTTACAAATTATTTAAAACCAACTCCAGATTGGAGAAACTTGTTTCCACGTGTTCCACGTTCTACGTTCCATGTGTTTTCGGATAAATGTCCATCGCGACCCTTCGGACAAATGTTAATCGACTTTCCGACCACTTTTTCAAACAATAGGGGTCTTATGTCCGCAATTGTCTGAGTGTTGTTGGCTTCCCTACAACTTTAATATTTGTTGCTTTGTCGGCATAGACCAAACATTTAACATAACCTCCAAAGAAAATAATCTAAAAGTGTTAAATCACATGGCCTTGGTGGATAATTAACAGGTTTTTAACATAATTTTCTCTTCGAATTGTTCCCTCAATAAATCGATTATTGCGTTGGGTGTATGACATTTGGAGCCGTCCTGTTGGAATCTCATCTCCTCCAGATCAATATCATTTAAATTCTACTCACGTAGTTCAATATCAAAACCTGCGAATGGTCATGTTGCGCATATCTAATTTTAAAGCGCATCTATATACTCCGGGATGAGCGCCGAGAGAGTCGAAAATCTCGCGTTGTGCTGAACGCTTGTTTTCACGTCAACAACACAGACAGCGATCTAGTGTAGACACCGCTGCTAGTCCTGCTTGAGTAATCCCTCCATTAGAGGTATGCTGATTAGCTGGCCAAGCTCTACACAAACTTATGTTTTTGTATTTTTGTAGAGGGTTTCAGAACCCGGTCATTTTAGACTATATGTATTTTAGGCTATGGGCATACTAGACTATATACTTTTTAGACCCCGGTCATTGTAGGCTCTAGACCATTTAAGATCCAAACGTCTTGGACTCCAAACGTTTTAGACCCCGAACAATTTAGTAATCGCCCATCTTAGTAACTGGACTAACTGGAGGCGGGATAGTTAAACATCATTACAAATGATAAGGCCAGATATTACTTTATTATTATTTTTAACTCATAATAATTACTGATTATTCAATTATTTGTCGATCATCATTTAATAACGATAGTTAATTTTTCAAGTATCCTAGATAAGAACCTTTATACTATAATAATGTTTGTTTAATGTTGAACCTTTCATCTTTATTATGCCTAGTTAAGTAGGGTAGATGTAGGCATCACAATTAGATTCTTTTTTGTGTTATAATGGTTTAATTTTTTTAATTTATGTTTTTTTTTAGTCATATGTGCCTGTGTGTATTAAATAATTATTACTGTTACTGAGTCCTTTTGGCAGAAATAAACCTTTCCCCAGTTTAAGGGTTTATTTTTATTTTTTGTGATTCCATATAACTTATTGACGTGCTTGTGTAATGCATCCGTGACCTATGAAACAACTGCCACGAACAAACGGCTATCGTAGCTGTTATATTACTGAAAAAAGTTATATTGCAGTTTTCTATAAGTATGGCGAGCAGAATACTGATACAACGTTGCTCTGATGTTAAACGTTCCATGATGATTTGCCAGACTATATTGAATAATTTTGATACTACCACATACAGCAACCCCTATCGGAAGTTCGGATATACTAAAAATATCACCCGTTATTATTCATTAACAAAAATAATTTTTAATTTAATAAAAAAAATCTTAAATACATTAAAAAATTTAAAATATCGATTTTTTTTTTGAGAAACATTTTGTGAAACGTTTTCAGTTCAACTTAAGATGAGTAAGCATTCAATTTACTGCAGTTTTCATATTATTCGTTCAGTTTATTCATCAACATATTCTCCTTGAAGAGCACTACAATCATTCCCACGTTATTTTAACATTTCTACACCTTTTTTATCGAACGACTTCTCTTTGCCTTCAAAATATCCTTCAGTTTCGGCAATTACCTCTTAAATGAATAAAAATTTATTTTCAGCGAGCATTTTTTTGAGGTCTGAGACCAGAAAATAGTCGTTGGGGGCCAGATCTGGAGAACACGGTAGATGAGGAAGCAATTCGAAGTGCAATTCATGCATTTTAACCATCGTTGCCAACGATTTGTCACACGGCGCATTGTCTTAGTGAAAAAGCAATTATTTTTGTTCATTTGGAGTTTTTTATTTGGCGATCTCGTCCTTCAAACGCCCCAATAATGCTATGTAATATTCGTTATTGATGATTTTACCTTTCTCGAGATAATCATTGAACAATATTCCATGCGCATCCTAAAATACAGAGGCCATAACCTCGTCTGCCGATGGTTGTATTTTTGGTCGCTTTGGACGGCTTTCACCGGCGCTTGTCCACTCAGCTGACTGCCGATTTAACTCCAGAGTATAGTGATGGATCCATGTTTCATTCATTGTCACATACTACATGAAAAAATCCTTTATATTTCGCTTAAACAGCTCCAACCATTGTCCAGAATCAACAATACGTTGTTGTTTTTGGTCCGCTGAGAGAAACGCGGTACCATTTCGATGGCAATTTACGTATTCCCAAATGTTTATGCAAAATGGTGAAAACTCTTCCTTTCAATATCTCATGATATCAGCTATTTCCTGCAGATTTACTTTACGGTTTCGCGAAATAATTTTGTACATTTTTCTGTTGTTGTGGGGTTGTAACCACCTTTTTTGAACGTCCAGAGCGTTTAACATCATCGGTGCTTGTACGGTACATTTGAATTAAACATACCAATTAATTATGGCTTACTTTAGGGGGGCAGGTCCGGGTATTGTTTATCAAGATATTTTTTTGCTTCAACGGTATTTTTCTTCATCAAAAAGCAATTCTCAATCAATACACGAAATTCTTTTTTTCCATTGTTTGGAAAATAACAAAAGTGACGTCACTTAATAAACTAGTAGACAGGTTGTCATGCAATTTTGACAGATGGCATTTAAAGGTTAACACAATCGATTACTGGTAAGGATTTTTCGTAAGTAAAACCATCTATATGCCAGACAGGAGAGTTATTAACCGTCATTCAGCATACCAATCAATTATTGTTGATTTTTTTATGGCAGAGTGCGGATAATGTTTATTAGGCCATTGTGTTGCTTCAACGGTATTTTTCTTCATCAAAAAACAATGAATTGTTTTGACAAATCGATAATCGACCACTGGTAAGGATTTTCGTAAGTCATACCATCTATATGACAGAATTGTGTCTAACACTCTGACACTAAGTATATGTTGCCAACAATATGAACGATACAAAAGACTTTAGTTGGTAATGTAAGATTATTTTCAATACATTTATTTTTAAAATAAGAGAGTAAGCAAATATAAACTCTTTCAAGTTATCTTCATCTGAACAAAATGTTTTTAACAATTCTCTATTTTCCCTATTTAGAAAGAAATATAAAAAAAATTAAAAGTAACTTAATTTGGTTCCCGTCTTTTTGTATTAGGATATAATAAAATTGTTTTGTGATTACTTAAGGGTTAGATAAAGTCCATTTATTATGTTAGCTCCATGTTTCTTTGAGGAAAAATAATCGACTTGGTAGTTTAATATAAAGGTTGTTAATTACCTGAAAAACCTTGCCATTCTAAACACGAAACCAAAGTAGTTTAAAATCAATTATTTACTCTATGAAAGCGAGCTTTTTAAAACAGAATTAACATACGAAATCGTGCGCAATAAACTTTGACAAAAAATAACCTCAGGTAAAGTTTACGACATTTTTACGTCATGACATGACCTTTACAATTATACATGATCGATCTTAAAGGAATATTTCGAGTTCCAGACGAACTAAAAATAACTCAATTTCTTTTTTTTGTCTCAACTATTATGTGAACCCATATGTAATACCGTTTTTTGGTACAGTACACATTTTATCTACGATATAATCTCCAACGAGATTGACAATTATCATTCAAATAATTGAAATAGTAAGGAAACTATGGAATACAATTTCTGTAGGACTGAATAGTTCTGCCTCCTAGAAAATGTGACATCTGACAGACAATGTGGTATACCGGTTTGTGACCAGAAGTTAATGTCAGCATTTATACCTCAAAACAATTCATACTTTTTGCATCACGATGATTTGTTCGCTTAAAATGAAAGAAATTCCGTTTCACAAACACCACAGTCCCCAGATATGGCACCGTGTGACTTTTCCTATTCCCTCGATTGAAGAAACTACTTCGTGTACCTCATTTTGAATCCATAGAAGCTCGAAGAAATTTCGCTGATCGCTTTCAAGCTCGCTGATCACTTGGTTTAAAATACTGGAGAAAATATTGAAATAAGTGTATTCGATTGAGAAGATATTAGTTTGAAGGAGACAAAATAAATTTGTATGAAGAAATAAATACCTTGTGCGTTTTATTAACAAGTCATCTTACTTTTTGATCATAGTAGTATATCAAATTTATGCAAAAAAAACAAAAATATTTTTTTTTACATTTAATTATGAACAGCTAATTTTTTTTCATGAGAGACATAAATCAATAAATAAATTCATAACAATTCGCTTAAATTTAATTAATCGAAATTGTTTTCAAATTTTATGTGTTTATTGACAAAGAAGCAGGATTTTAATGTTGAAAAACGCATGTTTACAAACATGGGCACGTCCAGATTGATCGAAATTAAACAGAACCGTGATTGCACAGTCAAATAAATCTTTTTGAGGCATATCGGTATTTATTAAACTTTTATGCAGTTTACAAAAAAAATAGAGGCAATAAATTGAAAATTCTAGGAATATTTATATTTGTATATAATGGACTTTTACTATAAGAAATATAGAGTTTTCCAGTATACGTGTCAGAAACTTGAAACGTATTAGCGGTTACACTGAAATGTAAGTGTCACTCGTTATGGTATGCCCACATCTGTTCAACTTTTCCCGTCAATATGCGTTTCAACCTGCCTTTAAATTTGCGTTATTGCATGCGTTAGGCCAGCACAGTTTGCGTCAGTGTCATTCAACATTTCTGGCGAATTCAGTAAGATGGATTTTTTAAAACGTTAAAAACGTAAGTTTGTAAGTACTGTTAACTATGTAAGTACTTTTAACCGATTTGAGTGCTGCTGTGCTAGTGTTGATAAGAGTACGGAAAATAAGGAAAAAATACAGAAAATCTGTATGGACAAAGGAATATTTAAAATAATTACTACAATTTACTACAGGAAAATATATACTAAAAAAAATCCTTACACACGCAATATACAATTATATTACTTTTTATTTTATTTAATCCAAAAGTCTGAAAGACTGACAGTTTACATATCAACATGATGGTATTTCATTAATTTTTCCTGCCCAGTTCCTGCCCAGTGCTAATTTTCTAACCTCATTCCAAGGAATTCCTCGTTTTTCTGACACTTGTCGAACTTGTTCTTCCCACCTCAATCTTGTAAGTCTAACCTTATTTTTTCCTCGTGTTTTCGCATCATTGATTTGTTTTGCTAATCTGCCTTCATTCATTCTACGGATGTGTCCTAGCCAGCTCAGTTGTCTTTCTTCTATAGCTCTTTTTATTGGTTTCGTTTCCAGTTGTTCTATTACTGTCGTATATCTCGCTCTATCCCTTCTTGTGGTTCCCCCTATTCTCTTTTTTAAAGTCATTCGATTCGTGTCACTACTTTCTGATACAGCTGTGCTTTTACCTCTTTCGGCATCTCTCTTTTCCTAGGGCTTTCCTCTTTCCTATACTATTGCCAAGTCAAGCGTAAATGAGTCTTGTTGTTTCTGGGGTTATGGGCTGATCGTTGGAGTACATGTGTCCTATATCTACTTTGCTTTCTGCAGAGCTTGATATGAAAACTTTGATTGGATAGAAGCACAGAGATCCGAACTAGAACATAGTCGCTCGTGAGGTTTTAGATCTTTGACAAAAGCAGGCGGTGATTCACGGTGTTATAGACTGCTGAAAGGTCGACGAAAACGGCACCTGTACCAAATCGGTGTTCATATCCATCCTCTATGTACTGTATCAGATCAAGGATATGGGATGTGCCTGGACTGAACCTCGTCTGTTTGAATATTAGCAAGTTGTAGATATTTAGTGATAGCGTGTTGAGCCTCACTCTTTCGAATAGTTTATATAAGGCGCAGAACAATGAGATAGGCTGGATGCTCCTTACATCATTCAGAGGTTTCAGATTCTTCAGAGAGGTTCTCATTCTTCAGAGGTTCATTTCAGAGTTCGTCCAGTGCATCAGGTTTGTCCAGTTTAGGAGATTTCATGGCTGTTTCCAGTTGAAGATAAACCTTCCAGTTGAACATTACCAATGAAGAAAACATTATCAAAATCAAGGCTCTTGTACTGAGTAATGGCCAACTGAGTATTAGAGATAATGTAGATAAACTGTTTAGATTTGTGGCAAATCAATACATGGTTCTTGCATCACGATGATTTTTTTGCTCGAAATGAAAGAAATGCCCTTTCAGAAGTACCACACTCCGCAGATATGGCACCATGTGACTTTTCCTATTCCCTCGATTGAAGAAACTACTTCGTGTACCCCATGATCGCTGATCGCTTGGTTTCAAATACTGGACAAAATGTTTAAATAAGTGTATTCGAGCGAGAAGATATTAGTTTGAAGGAGACAAAATAAATTTGCATAAAGAAATAAATAGTTTGCGTTTTATTTAAAGTCACCTTACTTTCTGATCATAGTGGTATATCATATTTATGCAAAAAAACATAAATATTAATTTTTTATATTTAATTATGAAAGGCTGATTTTTATTCATGACACAAATAAATCAATAAATAAATTCATTCATAACAATTCGTTTAAATTGAATAAATTGAAATTGTTTTAAAAATATATGTGTTTATTGACATAGAAGCTGGATTGTTATGTTGAAAAACGCATGTTTACAAACATGTGCACGTCCAGATTGATCAAAATTAAACAGAACTGTGATTGTACAATCAAATGAATTTTTTTGGGGTATGTCGGTAGTTATTAAACTTTTATGAAGTTAACAAAAAAAATAGAGGCTATTAATTGAAAATTCTAGGAATATTTATATTTGGATATCATGGACTTTTACGGTAAGAAATATAAAGTTTTCCAATAAGAGTGGATACCATTATGGTATGTCCACATCTGTTCAACTTTTCCGTTCAACATGTGTTTCAACGTGCCTTTCAACTTGCGTTATTGCATGCGCTAGCGCATGCATCAAAGCCCAGGGTTAGATGCATGCCTCCTTCCTGTCCTCATGTTTGCATTCATTCTGTGGATGTATCCTAGCCAGCTCAGTTGTTTTTCTTCTATAGCTCTTTCTGTTGCTTTCGTTTCCAGTTGTTCCGTTACTGTCTTATTTCTAACTCAGTCCCTTCTTGTAATTCCGCTGCCGTATGTAATTGATAGTCTTACTACTTTCTGATACACTTGTGCTTTTATCTCTTTCGGTATCTGCCTTTTTCCTAGGAATGTTGTTTTTAGGGTATCGTTTAGTTTGCCTACTTTTCTCAGTTATTCGTTCATTTCACCGTCCATTTTTCCATTATCTTCTATTATTGTTCCTAAATATTTATTACTTTTTGACTTGCTGCAGTATCTTCCTATCTAGTACAATTTTGTTTTATTTTTGTGCCTGCAATTATCATCGTTTTACTTTTATCGATATTTATTTTCATGTTTACTTTTCTTAGCTCTTCAAGATATATCGCTAAATTACGTCAAGGTTTTTTTCAGAATCTGCCATTAGGACCATATCATTAGCGAACAGTAATTCTTGTGTGGTTACTATTTTAATTTTTTTAAAACCAATTTTTATGGTCTTGCATTTTGCAAGATTAACTCAAAAAAAGCGATAAATTACGTTTAAATTCAACTTTAACCTTGAATAACTTTGGGAGGAGTGAATTTAACGAAAAATATTAAGATACCTTTTTTGTAGCGCATTCAATTTCCTTTAAGAATATGTTTGTATTTTTTCAAATATTGATTCGTTCACTAGTTACAAAATTTCAAATTTAAAAAGGAACACTGTAAAAACAGATCAATGTTTAAGGCACGATTACATGGAACGGCTTGGTTGATGTAAATTTATAATGAGAATTTTTTTGTAGGGAATTCAATTCCCTTCAAGCATATGTATTGCTCAGATTTTTCAAATTGATGGTTTAAGAGTTTTGGACGAAAGCTGCGATTGCTACTAAAAAACCGAAAGTCGCGATGATACACTTCTTAAGTATTAGGGCAGTATTAACGGCTCAAGTAGGCAAGCAAGTAGGCAAGCAAGGCAAGTATTAAGGGCTCCAACTTTCACAATATTTTTTTTTTGTCACCACAAGTAATATTTTCGGTATCCGTTTAAAAAAAAAATAATTTTTTTGGCCCGGTCTAATCAGCTGTCTGTAATGTTGAGGGGGAATGAACATTGTGACGTCACATGCGCTCTGTTTTTTTCGGAAACTGTCAGCGCGTCATTGGTGCTAGGTTTAAAAAATTATTTTTAATATGATAGAACTTTTTAATTATAAGATAAAAAATAAAATTAGTTTTGTTATCAAACTTATATATGATATAGCCATTTATGATAACTTTTTTTTAATACGAAGATGTCGAAAAATTACTTGATGACTGGACCACCTCAATATATGTACTGTTTTTCTGAGAGGGCATCCACCACAAATTGCCAAAGATATATGAAAAATGTGCAATTTGCGATGGTACATACTTTGAATAAACCATTTTTTCCTTTCGCCCACATTAATTGTGTTTTTTAAAGAGAAAAATAGAATTGTTAACCGGTACACCTGGTAAATGAAGGTTTTGTAGTACACTATGTGCCCTTGTGATCGTTATTTCTGCCACCGAACTGGCTATCTGTGGCTCCTTGTGGAAAAACCCCATACTTACTTTATTTATACTGCAATAAAAACAATCTTTAACTGCATTATTTTTTACAGGTAAAAATGTAACTTTTTTAGATTTGAGTATTTATAATAGGTAATATATCAGATAAATCATTTACTTAACACATATATGTACTGGCCGTATAAACTTCAATCCATGAATGATTAATGAACTGAAATTTCCACTATCAATTAAACACGATCAGACTAATTCCCATTTGAAATGGGACCTAAAATGATATATACATTGAAATATATGAATCTTCTCTGAAAAATATTTTCATCTCACTAAAAATATATTCTGCAATCGCCTTAATTTGGATTGGTTGTTCAAAAAGTTCAGCCGGAGAAAGTAAACACAAATTATTAGGTTTTTGAAAAAATTTTAACGTCACCTTGCAATTCAAGACATTTAGACCAAGGATATTGCTATTATACAAGGCGTGCCTCACGCAAAACAGGACTTTTTAAAAATAGCTGTTTCTAGTGGCGCTATTTTTTGACGGGCATTAGAAAGCAAGCATCAGAAATGTGCATTTTTACTGACCCATTTTTACTGACCGAAACGTTTCAATGAATGAAACAATTATATGGTGAGGATTGTTTATCCCGTGGCAGAGGCCATGAGTCTCTGAAGACGATTCAAAGAAGGTGGTGAGGACACCAAAGACGACGAATATTCTGGTCCGAAAAATTCCGTGGTTACTCAAAATCAGCCAAAATCTTCGTTGCGATACATAAAAATGGAATTGAACATGTCCAAAGATTCAATTCGTAGTATTTTGACTGATAATTTGGGACTTCGGAAGGTTTGTGCACGCTTTGTTCCACACGACCATTACTCCGAATCCAACCTTTCAAGGACTTGATTAAAGAGTCGAAAATGGACGAAAATTCAAGTGCAGCATTTTTACCGGTGTTGAGGCATGCTGTTTTCAATATTATCGAGAAAACAAGGGTCAAAGTGCAGAATGGAAGGTCCCGAGCGAGCCAAATTCGAGGAAAAACTGTCTTGAGAAGTCAAACATCAAAACAACGTTCATTTGTTTCTGCGATGTGGAGAGAATGGTGCACAAGAGGTTTATCCCACCTGGTCAAACGCTGATCAATGCTGTGTTTTATCTTACAATAATGCGTCGTCCCATCGCTCGGCACTCATCACTGATTGTTTTGACAAAATTGCATTTTACCCATCAATCATTCACCATACGCGCCTGATTTGGCTCCCTGCGACTTCTACCTCTTCGAAAAACTTCAACTGCCGATGAAAGGATAGCGGTATGCCGACATTGAAACCATTCAAAAGGCGTCGACCGCCATTCGTCAACCTAATTGACCATGCAAAACATGATGTAATCTGATGATTATTTCTTCAAGATAAAATAAAAATGACCGGATTATTACTTGTAGTTATCATTGTGCCTCATTTTAAAGTTCTGGCATTCTTATTAGACAACCCTTTCCATGGAAGCAGTTGTGGTATTGTTTGGTAGACAATTTTTTCTTTCTGGTAGTTTGAAAATTAATTCATGGTTGATTTTTTGAACGACTTATTAATAAAAAATGCATTGAAGAGTTTTGATACTATTTCAAATTTGACCAATTGATTCCATTTATACATTACGCTTTAATAAAGAATATTCAAATTCTAAGTTGGAAAAGTCAAAATTGTTAAAACGTGGTCCAAGTCATATGCAATGAAATATTAGGTGATTTTTTTTAGTGCTCATAGATCACCATAGATCGAAGATTTAACATAACTCCAAAGAAAATAATCTGAAGGCGTTAAATCACTTGGTGGCCAATTAACGGATCGACTGTTGCGTTGTCTGTATGACATGTGGAGCCGTCCCGTTAGAACCACATCTTCTTCAGATCAATATTATTGAAATTCGGAATTAAATAATCATTAATCAATCTGTAAGGATAACCATAAACGGTAAGGTGCTTTCCACTTTTAAAGAAATATGGCCCAATAATACCACCAGCGTACAATCCACACCACATTGTGCTTTTTCCTAGATAGAATAGTAACTGTTGCGAATTATTTTCATTCCAAATGCAGCAATTTTGTTTATTAACATAACCATTGAGTCAAAAATGAGTTTCGTCGTTGAACAAAATTTTGCGATTAAATTTTGGGTCAAGTTGCAATTGATTTTGAGCCCATTCATCGAACGTACGACGGTATCGATATATATATATATATATATATATATATATATATATATATATATATATATATATATATATATATATATATATATATATATATATATATACTTCAAGTTTTACGGTCCTGGGCTCTCCTTTGCCAATCGTGACAAATATACTTAACGATGCCATCAGCCTACCGTTCTTTCGGTCTTCTTTGCGGACATTTGCGATTAAGCGGTATCCACTCCAAGATTGCCTTGGTCTATCTGTCGTCCCATCGTCTCGCTATATGGCTTGCCCATCTCCATTTCAATTGCTTTACTGTTTTAATGATGTCAAACACTTTCGTTTGTTTCCAGATCCATTCGCAGGGCTTTTTGCCTCGTTTTGTAATGCCAATTTCCAAATCCCTTCTTAAAATAGAAATTCTTTTATCCTCAGGAACTTTATTGAACTTGACCTGACTCTTGTTCTGACTTATTTCTTAGCCAAATGGTTTTCCAGCCCTTTGCAGCTCTTGATGTGTATTTCCAGCTCCTCTGGGTGTTGTGAAAGAAGAACTATAGCATTTGCTAATATAAGATGGTTTAAGTATGCTCCCTATTGAGATTACCGAACAATGCAGGCTGAGACAAAAAGAAGAGGCGATATTGCGTCACCTTGAGGTACACCCCACTTTACGTCAATTCCAACCTCAAGATCATTAAGGTGGTCTGTCGTTGTAGCTTCATCATATATATATATATATATATATATATATATATATATATATATATATATATATATATATATATATATATATATATATGTTTAACAATATATATGTTTCTAAATCATTCCGGGTGTCGATCAGTTGATCCTGTGAAGAGTCACGACGTTTCGCCAAAATCGCATTTGGCATTTTCAAGTGTTGTCCGCTTCGACTGAAGAGTCCAACTGACGTGCACAGGTCGTTGTGTTCATTTTTATAGCCGGCCGGCCACAAAAGCGACTGCGCAGATTATATCGTGGTAGTTCGGGAGCATTTGCGACGCTCGCCAACGCTGTCATACAACAGTACAATGGTTCACGTCCAGGTTCTATAACAGGCCATACAAAGACACAACGAATACTCTATGTCACTGTGCTTGGCTTTTAACTATTATGAAAAAACATTAAAGGCAATCTCAGAGCAGGCAATGGTGTAAACTTAAAAAGGCGATGGTGTAGACAAAACCTATGTAAACCTACTAGAATCGATATATGATGAAGCTACAACGACAGACCACCTTAATGATCTTGAGGTTGGAATTGACGTAAAGTGGGGTGTACCTCAAGGTGACGCAATATCGCCTCTTCTTTTTGTCTCAGCCTGCATTGTTCGGTAATCTCAATGGGGAGCATACTTAAGCCATCTTATATTAGCAAATGCTATAGTTCTTCTTTCACAACACCCAGAGGAGCTGGAAATACACATCAAGAGCTGCAAAGGGCTGGAAAACCATTTGGCTAAGAAATAAGTCAGAACAAGGGTCAGGTCAAGTTCAATAAAGTTCCTGAGGATAAAAGAATTTCTATTTTAAGAAGGGATTTGAAAATTGGCATTACAAAACGAGGCAAAAAGCCCTGCGAATGGATCTGGAAACAAACGAAAGTGTTTGACATCATTAAAACAGTAAAGCAATTGAAATGGAGATGGGCAAGCCATATAGCGAGACGATGGGACGACAGATGGACCAAGGCAATCTTGGAATGGATACCGCTTAATCGCAAATGTCCGCAAAGAAGACCGAAAGAACGGTAGGCTGATGACATCGTTAAGTATATTTGACCCGATTGGCAAAGGAGAGCCCAGGACCGTAAAAGTTGAAGTTTAAAGATATATATATATATATATATATATATATATATATATATATATATATATATATA
This sequence comes from Cosmopolites sordidus, assembly GCA_031761425.1. Taxonomy (NCBI): domain Eukaryota; kingdom Metazoa; phylum Arthropoda; class Insecta; order Coleoptera; family Curculionidae; genus Cosmopolites; species Cosmopolites sordidus. The sequence goes on from JARFXV010000508.1 coordinate 1,752,092, forward strand.
TATATATATATATATATATATATATATATCGATACCGTCGTACGTTCGATGAATGGGCTCAAAATCACTTGCAACTTGACCCAGAATTTAATCTCAAAATTTTGTTCAACGACAAAACTCATTTTTGACTCAATGGTTATGTTAATAAGCAAAATTGCTGCATTTGGAATGAAAATAATTCGCAACAGTTACTATTTTATCTAGGAAAAAGCACAGTGTGGTGTGGATTGTACGCTGGTGGTATTATTGGGCCATATTTCTTTAAAAGTGGAAAGCACCTTACCGTTTATGGTTATCCTTACAGATTGATTAATGATTATTTAATTCCGAATTTCAATAATATTGATCTGAAGAAGATGTGGTTCTAACGGGACGGCTCCACATGTCATACAGACAACGCAACAGTCGATCCGTTAATTGGCCACGTGATTTAACGCCTTCAGATTATTTTCTTTGGAGTTATGTTAAATCTTCGATCTATGGTGATCTATGAGCACTAAAAAAAATCACCTAATATTTCATTGCATATGACTTGGACCAGGTTTTAACAATTTTGACTTTTCCAACTTAGAATTTGAATATTCTTTATAAAAGCGTAATGTATAAATGGAATCAATTGGTCAGATTTGAAATAATATCAAAACTCTTCAATGCATTTTTTATTAATAAGTTGTTCAAAAAATCAACCATGAATTAATTTTCAAACTACCAGAAAGAAAAAATTGTCTACCAAACAATACCATAACTGCTTCCATGGAAAGGGTTGTCTAATAAGAATGCCAGAACTTTAAAATAAGGCACAATGATAACTACAAGTAATAATCCGGTCATTTTTATTTTATCTTGAAGAAATAATCATCAGATTACATCATGTTTTGCATGGTCAATTAGGTTGACGAATGGCGGTCGACGCCTTTTGAATGGTTTCAATGTCGGCATACCGCTATCCTTTCATCGGCAGTTAAAGTTTTTCGAAGAGGTAGAAGTCGCAGGGAGCCAAATCAGGCGCGTATGGTGAATGATTGATGGGTAAAATGCAATTTTGTCAAAACAATCAGTGATGAGTGCCGAGCGATGGGACGACGCATTATTGTAAGATAAAACACAGCATTGATCAGCGTTTGACCAGGTGGGATAAACCTCTTGTGCACCATTCTCTCCACATCGTAGAAACAAATCAACGTTGTTTTGATGTTTGACTTCTCAAGACAGTTTTTCCTCGAATTTGGCTCGCTCGGGACCTTCCATTCTGCACTTTGACGCTTGTTTTCTCGATAATATTGAAAACAGCATGCCTCATCACCGGTAAAAATGCTGCACTTGAATTTTCGTCCATTTTCGACTCTTTAATCAAGTCCTTGAAAGGTTGGATTCGGAGTAATTTTTGGTCGTCAGTCAATTCGTGTGGAACAAAGCGTGCACAAACCTTCCGAAGTCCCAAATTATCAGTCAAAATACTACGAATTGAATCTTTGGACATGTTCAATTCCATTTTTATGCGCAGTCGCTTTTGTGGCCGGCCGGCTATAAAAATGAACACAACGACCTGTGCACGTCAGTTGGACTCTTCAGTCGAAGCGGACAACACTTGTAAATGCCAAATGCGATTTTGGCGAAACGTCGTGACTCTTCACAGGATCAACTGATCGACACCCGGAATGATTTAGAAACATATATATTGTTAAACATATATATATATATATATATATATATATATATATATATATATATATTATATATATATATATATATATATATATATATATATATATATATATATATATATATATATACATATATATATATATATATATATATATATATATATATATATATATATATATATATATATATATATATATATATATATTATTATTATTCACGTATGGGCCCTGGTGGACCAGGCGAAGTACAATTAGAGGCGTTTGTTGTTGTTAGCCTTCCTTTGTGCCCATACTAATTTCATTCTTTCGCTATGAGCTTTTTTCCATTCGTCAGACCAAGTCGTTCCAGTCTTCCTACATTTTTCTCTCTGGCCAACCTTTCAAACGTTAACCTTGTGTCTGAAACAGCCTCTATCCTGAATTTCACTTTGTGTAATATTTGCTGATCTTAGGTCCTCTTTAATTGCCGCAATCCATTTAATTATTTCTACTTTAGCTCTACTCCTATTTTTATAAAATTAGACTATTTGTCTAGTTAGCCTATTCGGATTCATCCGTTTGATGTGTCCGTAAACCTTAAGTCTTCTTTTTCTCATATCGCTATGTATATCTGTGTATTGTTTGATTTCCTGGTTTTCTCGAAGTCGGTATGTTGTTGTATTTATTTGTTTGGGGCTTAGGATTTTTCTTATGATTTTTCTTTCCTTCTTTTCAATGTCCTCGATGTCTCTCTTTCTATTCAAAATGAGCGTTTCTGCAGCATATAGACATTCTGGCTTAATAACCGTGTTGTAATGTCTCAGTTTTGTGTTTTTAGATAGGCATTTTTTGTTGTAAATATTTTGTGTAAGTCTCAATGCCGTTTCCCTTTTTTGACATCTACCCTTATTGGCCGCTTTTTCCAACCCATTTTCCATGATTATTTCACCCAAATATTTGAATTGAGAGACTCGTCTGATGTTACCATATTTTGTTTTTAGAAATGGTGTTCTTAGTCTGTTGCAGGTCATGTATTGTGTCTTTTCAAAGGAAATTTGGAGTCCTACCTTTTCTGCTGTTTCTTTTAGGATTTCAATCTGTTTCTGTGCCGCTAATACATCTTGAGCTAAAATTGCTAGATCATCAGCAAATGTCAGACAATCAATTTTGATGTTGGTTCTCCCCAGTTTAATGAGCTGGTCAATATTCAGTGCCGACTTTTTTTCACGCCACTCCTGTATTACTTTTTCTAGAACGCAGTTAAATAAGAGTGGCGAGAGTCCATCCCCTTGTCTCACACCAGTTTTAATTTCGAAGGGCTCTGAGATGTCACCCATGAATTTAACTTTTGACCTCGTGTTAGTTAACGTTGCTTTAATAATTGCCACCGTTTTCAGATCTAGTCCTTGTTCTTTCAAGATTCGGAATAAAGATTCGCGGTCAATAGGATCATATGCTTTTTTGAAATCCACAAATGTACAGACGAGATTTTTTATTGTACAGTTTTTGATGTCTTAGAATCAACTTTAGATTCAGGATCTGTTCAGGGCAGGATCTGCCCGGTCGAAAACCTGCTTGATATCCACCAATGTTCGGTTCTAACTGTCCCTGTGCTCTGTCTAGTAGACATTGAGATAGAATCTTGTAACAAACTGGGAGAAGAGATATCCCTCTATAGTTGTTTACATCTGTTCTACCTCCGTTCTTATGTAGTGGATGGATTAGAGCATCTTTCCAGTCTTCCGGAATCCGTTCGGTTCGCCAAACTTCTTGTAGAATTTTGGTTATTTCCTTGATTGTATCTAGAACAGCGGATTTCAAAAGTTCAGCAGTGATTCCATCTTCACCAGAAGCTTTGTTATTTATAAGCCGCTGGATTTGCCTAATTATTTCCTCTTCATTCGGTGGTAATGAATCTGGGTTTGTTTGTTTAGGGTTTAGTGTTGGTAATTTGTTTAAGGGCTCAGGACAGTTTAGTATTTGTTCAAAATATTTCGCAAGTTCTTTGCAATTGTCTTGGTTATTTAGAGCTAATTGTCCGTTTTCCTTTTGAAAGCATAGGCTCTGCGATTGATAGCCTGTTAATTTAGTTTTAAATGTTTTGTAAAAGTAGTTTTGGGTGTTATTTTTTTGGAAATCTTTTTCTATTTCATTAAGTTGATTGTTTTCATATTTTCTTTTAGTTTGTCTAATTAGTTTCGATGTTTCTTTTCTTACTTTCAAAAAGATGTTATAGTTTATTGCTGTTTTTTGACTGTTCCAATCTTTGAATGCTTTACTTCGACCTAATACTGCTTGCTCGCAAACTTCATCCCACCACGGATGTTTTCTACGTTTTTGTAAAGGGACCAACTTTAAGGTTGTTTTAATAATTTTTTGTTTTAATTCTTACCAGTTCTGTGCAGGTTGTTTATCAAGCTCTTCTGTTAGGGCTGGTTTTATTTTTTAGGGTTAAACTTTGGTATTAGCAGCCCTTTTTGAATAAGTTTTCGAAGTTTTAAGCTAAGTTTGATTCTAGTCAAGTAGTGATCCGGGTCTATATTTGCTCGTTTCCTGACTTGAACATTGAAAATCTCTTTATAATTGGGGTACGAAATGGCAACATGGTCAATTTGAAATTTACCCATGTACGTGTTTGGGCACCTCCAGGTCTTTTGTTTTGTTATTTTCTTCTTAAAATGGGTTGACATTATTTTTAGATTAAACTGCGAACATAGTTCAACCAATCTTCTACCATTATGGTTAGTCCATTTATGAGCGGGAAAACTGCTGACTGTTTTCCTGTACTTTTTTTCTTTCCCTAGTTGGGCGCTGAAATCACCCAATAGGATTTTTACATGGTTAGAGGGAATTTTAGAGATAGCCTTTTCCAGAATTTCCCAGGACTTATTTACTTTTTCAGGATTAGATTTATTTTCTTCGTTAACTGGGAGGTGTGCATTGATTAATGTATAGTTTTTGTTAGCACACTTGAGGGATAGTGTCATAAGTCGATTATTTACTGGCTGGACATTTGTTATAGAACCAAGAATGTTTCTTGAGACAGCGAAAGCAACACCGAGATGTGGTGTATTTTTGAGTATTTTTTTGTCCGTTTTACTTTTAAAAAGTCTGTAGTTGCCGAATTCCAAGGTGTTATCATCTATCAATCTGGTTTCTTGCATAGCTAAAATTTGGATTTTTTGCTGATTTAATGTTCGCCCCAATTCGTGTAGTTTTCCTGGACGCAGGAGAGAATTGATATTTACCGTTCCAAAGAAAGTTTTTATTTTCGGTTTCAGACGTTGGCCAGAGGTCTCCAACTCCCTCTGAAAGATTTTGCGTTTAAGCCCGGACGCCCCAGAATCCGAAAGTCCGGTTGTAGCAGCAAAGCTGGCAGAGGATTGTCTACCTCCTGGGGTAATTTTGTAATTACTAGAACGCTTCATCTTGTACTTTGAATTAAAGGTTTGAACCATGACAGTTCAGAGGTTAAGACTGGAGGGGTTAGTTCCAGAATTGAAATATCAGCCGTACCACTGGTGAACAGACGCTGACCACTCAGCCGCTTGATACAAGTCAGACGCTAAGTGGATTTAGTTTTCGTTTTGCCTTGGTTCGGGGCTGCTTATTTTGGGTTTATATATATATATATATATATATATATATATATATATATATATATATATATATATATATATATATATATATATAAACATTAATTATTATAAATGGGTTTATTTTAGTTAGAAGTTGAATTAGTTTGGTAATATATGAGTTATAATATTAATTTTATGCATATTTTTAATGGTTCTATAAATATTTTTCCATAAATGACTAATGGGTTGACATTTCCACAAATAATTAAACATGTTCATTTCCTTCGTCTGGCTTGGTGTTCGAATGGAATATATAAATTTCAAAATATAAATGTTTATTAAAAATTAATGTTTATTCAGAAAAAAGTACGTTCTTATCTTATATCCATCTTATTGTTGCTATATTGTAGTTGTATAAAATTATTTTACGAACAACTATTTAACGTTGAAAATGGTTTTACTGTTTTTTATAATATTCCCGGCGATGATCGATACACTTTTGTATACGTTTGAACCAATTTTTATAGTACTTTTTCCATTCCGATTGAGGTATCTCCAAAACATAAATTTTGAGCACATCAACCGCTTTTTCTGGCATCGAAAATCGTTGACCACGTAGTTTGTTCTTCACAGACGGGAACAAAAAGAAATTCAGTGCCAAATCAGGACTGTACGGTGAATGATCAATCAATTCGATGATTTGACCGGTCAAATATTGAGTTGTTCGGTCTGATGTATGAGAGCTCGCGTTGTCATGGTGAAGGATGATCTTGCGTCGCTGGTTATTTTTCCTTATTTCTTCAAAGACTCCTGGCAAACAAATCGTTGTGTATCATTCAGAATTGACCGTTCTATGTTTTTCTAGTGGCACTGTATGCCCATTTATCGCAAAAAAGGCGATTTGCTTCGAAGTGCTTCCTGCGCGATCAACTTTTGTTGGGTTTGGCTCATTTTGAATGACCCATACAGTCGACTGCTGTTTACTTTTGGGCTCATACGTATAGATCCATGATTCGTATAGATGTTATACATGGTTTTTGAAGCACCAATATTATATTTTTTCAGCATTTCTTTGTATCAATCGACACAAGCCTTTTTTTGAGCAATTGTCAAGTTATCCGGAATCCAACGTGCACAAATCTTTTTCACGGCTAAATATTTATGTAAAATCTTGTGTATGTTTGTCATACTAATGCCCAGGAATGGCTCAATCTCACGGTATGTCACATGATCTTGTTTTATCAGTTCACGCACATTATCGAGGTTTTCTGGCATAAAAACCGATTTTGGACGACCTTTTTTAAATTCGTCCCTGAGTGAACGACGGTAACGATTCAATTCACTAAACCAATGATATGCAGTGGTTTTAGATGGTGCTTCATCGCCAAAAGTGGATGTAAGTTGTTCGATGCACTGTTGTTGAGATAATCCACGTCGAACGTCGTAGTAAATCATCGCCCGAAAATTTTCTCTAGTTAATTCCATTTTTTGACTGACATGAAATTTTCAGCTCATTAAACAACACAAATTGCCTCCGTGCGGCAAAACGTTCACTATTGCTGCTAATTCCAGATGCATAAATAGCAACCCTCGTATATACAACCCTTGTGTAAATTTATAACAACTTTCTATATGTAATAATAAAAGATTGTCCAATAAGGATATCGGAAATTAAAAATGCGACATATGATGACTAAAATCGATAATCCGGTAATTTTTATTATATCTTGAAGAGTAAATACACAGATCGACATGACTATTGTAACATTGATGAGAATGTTCTTTTTGCGTTTTTTGTAGGTAGTTCTAGTATGGGAAGTTCTAGTCGTCAATTTTGCAAAAATCCAACGGATAAGTTTGGTTATATATGCGGACGATTTATTTTAAAGTCTCATGCTAGATCTTTATTCGAAAAAGTCAAAAAACCTATCTTTTATATTTTAAGTGCCAAATTGGAGGTCAAGAGAAAAGTTGGGCTCCTCGTGTTTGCTGTGTGGAGAGAACCTACTGACCAATGTCTGAATGATTGTGGCGTGTTCGTATATATATATATATATATATATATATATATATATATATATATATATATATATATATATATATATATATATATATATATATATTCTTTTATTTTGGTTTTTCACCACTATCTAAAACTCAAAAAATATCAAAAATACCTGTTCTTATGTAAAGAAAGAATCACTGGGTAAAAACAAAAAACCAAACGGAGACAAATTTCTCAGTGATTCTTTTTTGTAATAAATTTGCCTAACGAACAAACTTTAACAAGTGAAAGTAAATATATTTTTTTTGTGTATGTCAACGATACATTGGGAACAATAGATTTTCATGACAGTGAAATACTACCAAAAAATATATAAGGTAATATTTACTGTGTTATTGTTTATTGTACTGATTGTGTATTCAAATATTTAAATGTGTTTAATTGTATTCTTTAGAATCGGGAAAACATTTAAATATTTGAATACACAATCAGTACTATAAACAATCACACAGTAAACATTACTTATATATATTTTTTGGTAGTATGCCACTGTCATGAAAATCTATTGTTGTCAATGTAAGTATCGGTGACATACACAAAAAATATATTTACTTTCACTTGTTACTTTATATATTACAAATTAATATAATTTAACTGGGGGAGAGGACCCTCCGAAACGTTAACGTTAAAAGTTTGTAAATTTTTTTATAACATTTTTATATCTTTAAAATTTTGTTTGTTAGGCAAATTTATTACAAAAAAGAATCACTGAGAAATTTGTCTCCGTTTGGTTTTTTGTTTTTACCCAGTGATTCTTTTTTTACATAAGAAAAAAGAAAAAAAAACCTGCTGACCATTGTACCTATTGGCCCAACAGAAGGGATTTCAAAAAAGCAAAGGGACAAAAGTCAGTACCCAAATTTGCCTTCTTCACTTCCTAATAGTTAGGAACTACCGGTACTGTTTGCGCTTTAACCCTGCACAACATGTTTCCCGGTGATTCTAATTGTTCATCAGGATCTGATCTACAACTTCCCGAGAACACCAATTGTGACCCAACATTTTAACACCATTGAACCTCACTTACTAACTTAGAATAAAATAAATGAATTGATAAGTGACCTGGGATTGTCAAAACAAAAAATCCGAACTTCTTCGTTCCAGACTTAAACAGTGGAATCTGTTAGATAAAAATGCAAATGTTTCACTTTGCCGAAAACGGAATGGAACATTTTTAAGTTTTTATAAAATGGAAGGATCGCAATATGTCTGTTGTGATAATGATGGTTTAATGAATAAGCTTATCATGGAACAACTTTACTGTGGATGGGATCTTCTTGACGAGAGAGCACATGTCGATGCCCTGAAGAGTCAAAACATCAAGAGACAAAACATGTGCACTCCAATGGAAGGGATGGGTGGGGCCAGTCCCAGGGCAAGTAATTAATAAAATGTTCATATATATATATATATATATATATATATATATATATATATATATATATATATATATATATCAAGGAAAGAATAAAAGAAGCAAAGTCAGAGTACCTGCATGAACAATGCACCGAGATAGAAAACTTAGGCGCAAAGCATGATACACTGAACATGCACAAGAAAATCAAAGAAGCAGCTGGCGTATTCAAAAGTAATGGGAGAACGCTACTTGCAGACAAGCAAGGCAACATAGTCTGGGATCCCACAACTCGTTTAAAACATGGGAAACCTATATAGAAACACTTTTTGAGGACACAAGTAGAGGGGATATAGCAACGAACAACGACATAACTGGGCCTTTTATCACTCGAGAAGAAGTGATCACAGCCATAAAGCGACTAAAGAATGGAATTTCCCCTGGTCCGGATAACACCTATATAGAAGTTATAAAACTTATAGACGAAGAACATCTAGACACAATAATACAATTGTTTAACCAAATATATGATTCTGGATCAATCCCAGAGGAATGGTTAACCTCGACGTTTATACCTATTCCTAAGAGTACACGGGCAAAAAAATGTGACGAACATCGCTTAATCAGTATAATGAGCCATTTCCTAAAGATCTTTCTGAAAATAATACATGAAAGGGTATATAGGAAAATTGAGGAACACATAGGAAACACTCAATTCGGCTTCAGAAGCGGTTTTGGTACAAGAGAAGCCTTGTTCAGTATACAGGTACTCATACAAAGAGCAAGAGATGTGAACACGGACGTATACGCATGTTTTATTGACTTTTCGAAAGCATTCGATAAGGTCAAACACGATAAACTGTTAAGTATCCTAGAAAGAATCGGAATAGATGGACCTGAAAGGCGTATAATAGCCAACTTGTACTGGCGCCAAAATGCAACGATCAGAACAGGAAACCTAACTTCGTCTCAAATAAACATCTAAAAAGGAGTTAGACAGGGGTGCATTCTGTCACCCATGCTGTTTAACATATATTCAGAGGAACTGTTCAAGGAGGCACTCGAGGGAACAGACGAGGGACTAATTGTTAACGGAGTAAACATCAATAACATCCGCTACGCCGATGATTCTACACTACTAGCAAAGACTGCAGAAGAACTGCAAATACTAATCAATAGAATAGCAGAAAAGAGCAAAGAATACGGTCTAAGTCTCAATATAGAGAAAACAAAAGTTATGATTATCAGCAAACAGAACATAATCGCTGATTTCTACTTGCATGACAGGAAACTAGAGCAGGTACAAAACATTACATATCTGGGATGCAACCTGAACGCAGATTGGGACCACGCTAGAGAAATAAAAATCAGAATTGAAAAAGCACGGAATGTATTTGACAGAATGAGAGGTGTATTGTGCAATCTAAAACTAAACATCAGACTACGAATTAGGACTCTCCGATGCTATGTTTTCTCAATATTATACTATGGGGTGGAGGCAAGGACCTTGACATAAAACACTGTAAAACGACTTGAAGCATTTGAATTCTGGTGCTACCGCCGTATACTTCGAATCTCCTGGACACACCACGTTACCAATGAAAAGGTTCTGGAGCGGCTGAACAAGAGAAGAGAAGTAATTGTCACCGTAAAGAAACAAAAAGCATCTTATTTTGGACATGTCATGAGAGGAGGAAAATACTCTTTACTACAAGTTATACTACAAGGAAAAGTAGAGGGAATGAGAGGACCTGGTCGAAGAAGGATATCATGGCTGAAGAACTTGAGGCAATGGACAGGAATGACATCAACCGAACTATTTAGATCAGCGGCCAACAGGATTAGATGGGCCATGGTAATTGCCAACGTCCAATGAGGATATGGTACCCCCAAGAAGAAGATATATATATATATATATATATATATATATATATATATATATATATATATATATATATAAACATATATACATATATATGAATATATATATATATATATATATATATATATATATATATATATATATATATATATATATATATATATATAAACATATATACATATATATGAATATATATATATATATATATATATATATATATATATATATATATATATATATATATATATATATATATATATATATATATATATATATATATAAGGTATATTAATTAAGATTAATATGCTAGTTGTCTAAGGAAGTAAACTTTTTACCATTTAAGTTGTTTTGAAACGATTAAAATATATGCTGGTGGTCGGAGAACACAAGGTTAGGAGAGAGCAGTGGATGAACAAAAAACATACCAGGCAAGATGTAAATGTTTGTGTCGGGTATCCAAACAAACTTGTGTGTTACAAACTTGTGATCTCGGCGCCCAATTTACTCCACTAAATCTCGAAATTACGCGGCCTGGGACGTTTTCGTACAATAGAGCCAAAATTGGTCATGTTGTGTGACTTGTGGCTTGTGGCGCCGTCTTGTTGGAACCACATATCACTCAGATCGAAATATCGAAATAATCGGTTTTTATACGGCTACAGTGCTCAGGATTGGCGTTAACAGTCATACCTCTTTCGTTTTCAAAGAAGTACGGGGCAATGACACCACCAGACCACCAACGTCACCTTTTACGGATGCAATGGACTCTCCACAATCCCTTGTGGAGGCGGGCTTCAATTTTTGCATGAGTTGAACTTTGTAAGGATGCAGATGCAAGTCCAAATGCAAAATACACAACATAACGTGCCGTAAGACAAGCCCACAGATTGTGAACGCCGAGGAATCGATAAATTTGGGTCTTTTTCCACACTTTTACTTTCCCTAACAGCCGCACTTTCAATAACAGCGGATATATTCCGCTGTGTAAATTGTGGGAAAATTGCGCGCTCATGACTATTATGGCGATCACATTTTGCTCGTAAGTCGCGAAACGTGGCTACGGCAGAATAACCATTTTTGTGAAAACTTTTAGCAATTCTAACGCAAAGTTCGGTGGTTAAACCGAACCGAAAAGAAAACAAATCACACTTTGGATGACATTTAAGTTTGACAGTTGTCAAAATACCGGGCTGTATTTTCCGAACCACAAAATAGATAACCCTGTACAAGAGAACCTGGAACTACCTATTCATAACGATATAGCTCGACAATCCAATAGCTCGATATATCCTACGACAAAATAAACTCCGATCAAGAAACCCACCACTTACTATATACTGAACAGTTTGTCACGGGTAACACCAAAGTAAGAGATCTTAAGAATCAAAATTGCAGAAGCATTGAGAATCACCAAGAGCGGGAATGGTTTGAGAGATACCACTGTGATACTCCAGACATCGAACTTAACAGAAAACTTTGGATCAAATTAAACAGAATGCCACAAATATACGGTTTTCTAGTGGTCATATTCTTTGTCTAGAACAGATTTTATTTTTTTCCTTTATTTGGGTTTTTCGCCCAGATTAAATCATCTCCTGATGATGCTAACATGGTTAGCGAAACGTGCGTCGAGCAGTTCACAAAAAAATGTTTTGCTGTGTAGTGGTAAATCTCTTCAGTATTTCACACCAAAGGTTGCAATAGAAGAGTTGGATTGAAAATGTTTAATAAAAATTTTGCTAGTTTGTAACATGGGGAATCTATACTACTAACTATAGGGCGAAGTGGCATATTAGTTTTGTGTATTTGGTAGACCATATAAATGAGGTGGTTTACTATAATGTGGTGTAAGTTGTGATCTTTCTAGATCTGTAAATTCACGTTTGTGTTTATATTATGTATTGTAAATTTGTCTCTCTATTCTTAATGTTGGATCTGTAGGTATTTTAGTGTAATTTCCCTCATCAATTAAAGTTTTAATTTTGTTATTATATTCTGTAGTGTCCAGAATAACTGTGGCGTTACCTTTGTCTGATGGCAATATTTTAATAGATGTGTCTTTTTTTAATGTATCTATAGCTAACCTTTCCTCATGGTATAAATTTGATTTGATTTTAAATTGTTTTCCTAAGATAAGTTTTAACCTAATTCTGTATTCATTTGCACTTTCCAAAGGTAATTATTGAGCAACAGACTCTACTGCCGAAATAAGGTCTAATTTAGGAACATCTTTCGATGTAACACTGAAATTTAGTCCTTTAAAAAGTACATACTTTTCATACATACATAATCAGATAATATTTTATTTGAAAGGTTAATTACAGTTTTATTAATGAAATTTTTATCTGTATGTGTATTAATGTGTTTTGTATGTGTTCCATGTTTTTCAATAATTAAATTTTTTAATGTGAGTATTTTTTTGGATATTGAAGTGATAGATGCTACTGGAATAGATGCTATTATAAATGTGATTAAAATCTACTTCAGTTACGTTTTCGAATATTTGTTGTAATGTATTATCAATGTCAATCTTTAATTATTGTTTAGTGTATATGTGATGTTTTATGCAATCTCTTAAAAGTGCTAAACTAGCCCTATGTAAAATATATATGCTTCTGTTTGTGTTATAAGGCATATGTAAACGTAAACCTTTTGGTATTAAGTCACAATCTTTACATTTGTAAAGAAATGTTAAGCTGTTTTCAGTATGTTGTAGTTTAATATATTTACTTTCTAAATATCTAAATAAAAAACATATCTCAAGCCCATACCTGTAATCTAAGTAATGTCTGAATGATTGTGGCGTGTTCATATATTTTTTCCTTTATTTGGGTTTTAAAATACAGAAGATTAAAAGAAACCGCTATAATTAATTTAAATAAAAATAAATGTATTACTATGCCTTCGGTAGATTTAAATTCAATATGGTTCCCGATTCTTAAGAATACAATTAAACCCATTTAAATATTTGAATACACAATCAGTACAATAAACAATCACACAGTAAACATTACTTATATATATATATATATATATATATATATATATATATATATATATATATATATATATATATATTTATTTATTTATTTTTTTTTTGTAGTATGTCACTGTCATGAAAATCTATTGTTGTCAATCTAAGTATCGTTGACATACACAATAAAATATAGTGATTCTTTCTTTACATAAGAGCAGGTATTTTTGATATTTTTTGAGTTTTAGATAATGGCGAAAACCCCAAATAAAGGAAAAAAATATATGAACACCACAATCATTCAGACATTACTCAGAACAGATTTTCTCTAAATAGGCTTGGCAGTCAACGTGTTAATAAATACAGGGTGTTCTCAAAGTTGGGTCATTTATTTTAACAGGTTGTGGAACTCCTAAAAAAAGCAGGTTTGCCAAAAATCATTTATATAAAAGTTGCAAAATAAATAAGTTATTAACAGTAATAAAATTTGAAAACAGACCTATCTTTTTGATATTCTCGACCACTGCGTTGTAGAACTCGCAAGTATAAGTCAATTTAGCAAAAATCATTTATATAAAAGTTGCAGAATAACAAAAACAAAAATCTTACATGTTACAAAAATTGTTCAAAATTGTCACCATTTGTTCGGTTAGCACAACATCTCGCTCGGTATACCCATACGTGTCAAAAATAAAAACCCGGTGTCCTCGAATAATAGGTTTGTTCTAGCAAATAATTCAAACGGTTCCAAATCATCCGGAGTTTGCGCAGACGAATGTACGCGTTCTAGCAAATTAAATCCGGGATTCCGACTACCAGTCAGATGTTCTAGCAACAACAAAATCCAGTTTGCAAACTAGTTTCAAACCGTTCAATTTAGTTTGTGACATGCACAATAGTTGGAAATGTTCCTTTATTTATTTTGATTTTGGATTGTTTGGTTATGTAGAAGCTAATTTCTTAAAGTATTTTATGTTTTCATTGTTTTGCTGAGTTAACATCGATAAACTGCAAACTTTGAGACTATTCAGTTTTTGTGCTTTAAAACATTTCCGCAAGCATTTTAGGAAAAAGGGATTTCTAGGTGGGATTTTGAGGTGGGGCTATTGACGACACGCTTTTATTTAAATCGACTTTTATTTAAATAGAAAATATTTTTACTCCATCCAGGTAAGTTCAGTGAGGAAGGTATATAACTTTTATTAAATCTATTTCAAACAATATTCATATTCCATTTTTGATACCCTTCATGATTAATATTTTAAGATTGTTTTTTAATTGTTTTCAGATGCAAGCTGTGTGTGATCATAATTTGAGGATAAGAGATATTTTCATTGGATATCCTGGCTCTGTTCATGACAGCAGGGTTTTTAGAAATTTACCTCTATGTGCAGAAATGGTGGATAGTTATCACGATTTTTATTTACTCGGGGATAGTGACTATCCTTGCATGAAGAACTTATTAACCATATATAAAGATAGAGGGAACCCACAGCCATAGAAACAAATTTCAATTCAAAGTTATCCACAACCCATTATGTTATTGAACACTGTTTTGGCTTACTGAAACAGAAATGGTGCCAGCTGCACTACATTAATAAAAAAAATGATATAGTGCATTTCATTCAGGTCTACAGTGTATTGCACAATTTATCTATAAGAGATGAACTTCCATAAGAAGAACTTCCATAAGAGAATAAGCCAAACAAAGAAAATTCTTTTATACCTGTAATTAATAACTAGGAGGAGAATCAAAATATCAATAGGGATGCTGCTGGTCACAGAAATGTTGTAGCTTGACAAATTCTAAGATAGCATTAATATTGTTATATTTTGGATAATTTAAGGTCAAAGAGAATTGATTTTTAAAAACAGCATATACATTATAATTAAAAGCTCCTTTAGAACACCTCTAAACACAAACTTCTTTTAAATGGTTTGACATTCTTTTTACCTAGTGTCTAATGTTCTTTTATATTATTTCGTCTAAATTTAAAAATAAATTTCATGTTTACTATGAGTCTTATTGTGTACCCAAGGCTTGCCAACAAATATTTTATATTAAGTAATGTAACATTATTAAATACTTTCAGATAAAAGAAAAAACATTTGATAACCTAGTTTCTAATTTTTAATAACTCTTCAACCCAAAATATCATATAAATTAATAATTTCTCTCTACATACATCTAATATATAATATAAAATGAAAACTAATAAAAACATGAAATTTACATAAGTGAATTAATATTAGAATTAGTATTTTTACTAATTTCTTCTATATATTAATTAATTTGTTCTTTTACATTCTAACTTCTCACTCCCAATCTGCAAAATTTGCTCTACTTTGTATTTTCCTAGCTCCAGCTGTTCTTCTTGATCGTGCTTCCTATCTAAAAGCATTTGTTCAATAGTTACATCCTTTATACCTTGTAGTTTGTATCAGTTTTCTTATTTTCTTCGATGCATTTGCAGAGGTTTGTTAGTGTTTTTTCAATAAATATATTTGCATCTTTGAATTCCAAGTGTGGTTCAACATTTTCAACTTGTACACTTGCAACTCTCACACTTTCTTCATTAGATGATTTAGTTGTTATAATGCTTGATGAGCTGAGTAAAATTTTTGGGTTTATAATTTTTTTTTGCTAAAAATGGCATTAATTTCTGCAGCAAATTCAAAATATTTTCTTCCTCTTCCAGTGTGTTATATAAAGGTTTTGAGGTAGAAATCCCCGACTGTACGGGTACAGCCGGCACACAGACACACTGCTTGTGTTGAATGGGGGTGAAATTATAACAAATTCTGAGATATCTACAAATATAAAATCGTATATTTAAAGAAAATCACAGTGAATGTGGTACAAAAACTCACCGTTAACATCAAAATTATCCATTTTAATCAAATCTATTATTTTTTTGATAAGAACTATGTTGTTCGCTTTACTATTTTCAAATAAAAATATAAACAAACGTGACTTAACCAAAGAATATTTATTATATTTCTTCTTCTTCTTCTAAGCGTATGGCATTGCTGCAAGGCAATTTGCCAGCTCAAACTTCAGAAGTTCTAGATAGGCGAGAGAAAACTCCTAGAACTTCAAAGCGTGTTGAA
Source organism: Cosmopolites sordidus (assembly GCA_031761425.1). Taxonomy (NCBI): domain Eukaryota; kingdom Metazoa; phylum Arthropoda; class Insecta; order Coleoptera; family Curculionidae; genus Cosmopolites; species Cosmopolites sordidus. Next base: position 1,768,699 of record JARFXV010000508.1, read on the forward strand.
CGAACTTTACTTTCCAATAAAAACTATTTAGATAATCATGGAGTTGTTGGCTTGAATGGCTTAGTTAGTGTTCCAATACAAAGTTTAAACTTTTACACTTATATCTAGGGTTAGACAAAGGGTAAACTTGATTTATCATCATGTGAAAGGATACAGCTTGATCGAACTAAGTTAATCTTAATGCAAGTTGTTACAAGGTTTATTGGCCGTTTCTTTTTTTTTCCTCCTTTTCTTTTTACAAGTTAATGTGATTTGCATTTAAAAATGATATTATAAGTTCAATTGTTTGATTATTCAATTTGGATAGTACTGAATTAATGTTTAAAGGGGAATAATGCTCCAATTTAATCAGATCATTATAAAGATTGATGGCGACATCAATATTTTGGTGTTCAAAGAGTATTTGATTTAGATCCTGAATGTTGCCACAGGCACATCTTGGGTCGTCTACGACTCCAATCTTGAATAAATGTTGTTTGGTACAACAATGACCTATTCTCATTCTGATAATTGTTGTTATATGTTGACGGTCTTTGTATTCAAGTTTGGAAAACCAGACTTTGTTTGAAAAATGTTCTTGAATATATTTGTATAAAGATGTAAGAGAGATAGAATGTTTCCATGAAGTAATAAATTTATCCAGTATGTTTGATTTGATTGATTTGGCAACATCTAGCGGATTCAAAAATATCTTTTTGGAAATGTTTAAATTTCTTCCGATGTTAGCCAATTTATCAGCTAATTCATTACCAAAAATTCCGGAGTGTCCCGGAATCCAAGCGAGACGAAAATCATAATTCAATTGTTTGGATATTACTAGCAGCGTTCTGGTTTTAAGCGTCGTTATATCATTGCGAATGTTGATTTTGGAGTCGATGATCTTAAGAATCGCACTTTGAGAATCGGTAAATATGGTAATATTTTTGAACTTTTCCTTCAAGGCGATAGTTATTGCTTCCTGAATTGCAACAATTTCTGCATTACAGATGGATATTTTATTTGGTAATCTTGATGAGAATTTTATTTCTGGAATGCTGATTCCAAAGCCTAATTGGTCTCCCTTTTTTGAGGCGTCAGTAAAAATAAATTTGTATCTATCTTTGTAATATCTACTGTTGTTTAAAAAAGTTTGGTTGATGTTTGGATCACCTTTATTGATATGGATGTTTATACAATTTATGGGTTCAACTTGAGATTCATAAGAGATTACAAAACAAGGAAAGGAGTTGTTCATGTAAATTTTATTTAAAAAAAGGATAGAAAGATGTGAGTGTGGATTCTAATATTGAATGATTATTTTCATGTAGGTAGTGTAAACCTCTCAAATTTAGTTGTCTGAGGATGAGGATTAACGGGTGATCAGAAATCGTGATTTTTCCAGCCAAAAATTTTGTAGCTAGCTTTTTCTTCTATATTCAAGAGGAATTTGTACGCTTTCCGATAAGATAGCACAAGTGGGGCTAAATTTCATACATCCTAAGCAAATTTTGATTCCTTTATTAAATATTGTGTCCAATTTAGTAAAGTTTTAATTAAAGTTTTAGTTAAAGTTTTATTTATTTAGTTAGTTTAGTAGTAGTTTTGTTGAATTGCCGAGAAATATAGAACCGAAGTCTAGGTGAGATCTCACAAGAGCGTGAAATACCACAAGGAGAGTTTTCGTATCCGAACCCCACCAAACTTTAGAGAAGGCTTTAATGATATTGATACCTGCATTTGCTTTGTTGACAATGTGATTAATATGTAAGTTCCATTTTAATTTTTTTTGTAAAATTACTCCCAGGTATTGGACGTGATTTTTGATGGGTATGACTGAATTTTGAATTTTGTTCAAGGGGGGGGTCAGATTTTCTATGACCTTTGGTGAACCAAATCGCTTCGCATTTTTCTTAGGATAGAAGCAAATTTCTTTCCTCTAATTTATTAGCTAGAATTTCAAGTGCTTTATTCATTTTTTCAGTTGAATTTTTGTAATTTTTACCCTTGGTAAATAGAACTATGTCGTCTGCGTATCCCATGATTTTGAGTTCTGATGAATCATCCTGGAATAAACCTAGCATATAAATATTGAAGAGAATGGCACTCAGAGGCGAACCTTGCGGTAGACCCATCGAGGTCGAAACTGGACCTAATAAGTTTCCATCATTTTTTCTAGTAAATAGACGTCTGTTTTTAAATAATCCGATTATGATGTTGCATAATTCTATTGGGATTTCTAAAGAGTTCATTATGTTGTAGAGTTTATAAATGTCAACGTGATCATATTATGCAATGTTAATATAAACATACATGACTTAACCAAAGAATATTTATTATATTTATTCGTATACGTCAATATTCTTTGACTCAACGACACAGAGAAATGTCAATCAAAATAAGCGTTCTAGCAGAAAAAAAATCTCAAACTGTTTGTAACCAAGTAACCATCAAACTCGCTTCAAACCGTTTGAAATCCTTGCTAGAACAGACCTATTATCACAAGCGTTTTCGATGCGCTGTTGTAGTTCTTTGGCAGTATTTACTTCTCTATGGTGATAAACAAACATATTTAAATACTCTAAAGAAAAAAGGGGGGCTTTAAATCCGGTGAGAATGCAGGTCAAGAAATGGGTCCATTGCGCCCTATCCATCAGTTAGGAACTTCACTATTTAAATGTTCGTGAACTTCTCGTCTAAGATGTGGCATAGCTCCATCATGTAGAAACCACATATTCTGTCTAACATATTTAAAGAAACACCTTGTAATAATTGTGGCAGATTATTTTGAAGAAGGTCTAAATAAATTTCACCTGTCAGTCGACATGGAAGAAAGAAAGGCCCAATAAGCATGCCATTTACTACGCCAGCCCAAACATTTACTGAAAATCTGTAGTCAAAATGGGTTCTATTTACAGCATGCGGATTTTCTACTGCCCAAACATGGTTGTTGAGCAAATTATTTACTCCATTTCCTGTAAATGCGACCTCGTCGGTAGCCAAAATGAATTTAGTCAAATTTTCATTTCTGTGGTATTAACATAAAAGCCACGAACAAAATTCAACTCTTCTAGGATAATCTTCGGGTTATAATGCGTGTAGATAAGGATAAAAGTGTTCTTGTCGTATAATCTTCCACATTTTACTATGACCAACTTCAACTTGACCTGCTATAGACCTCGTGCTCGTTGTTGGCTCGTTTTCGACAGTTTCTAAAATTTCTTCATAAACCTCTACCATTTTGCGTGGAGAAGGTCTTCCAGCGTGACCCCCTCGTTGTGCCTTTAACTACCCTGTGTCGCGAAGTCTTGTAACATTTTATAAACATCATTTAAAAAACACTGGACGATTTTTTAAAGGCAATCTTTCCGCATACAAACATGCTGATACTGCATTTTGTTGACACTCTTCCGTAAGTTAATATTATGTCCACTAGTTCATTGTTTTCATAAATGTGCGGCGTTTTAATCGCAGAAAGTACCAAAAAATTAAACACGCACTATTAAGGAATTATTTCCACTGGTCAAATCGAACATCGCATTCAAAAGAAATATCGTACAATACAAAAAATTAGTCATACCCAGTATCAGCAGGAAACAAATACTTGTGCTTACAATGCTTACAACGACTGTGGTCGATAATATAAAAAGTCAAGTCTGTTTTCAAATTTTGAACCTGTTAATAACCCCTATAATTTGCAACTTTTATATAAACGATTTTTGGTAAAATTATTTATTTTTACCGGTTCTACAACCTGGTAAAACAAATGACCCAACTTTGAGAACACCCTGTATATACACTAAACTTTATAATAGTTTAATGGTATTAAATCGAACACAAATATACAGATTTTTTAAAATTATTTTTAATCGTTTCCGTAGAATTTTCCATATTTTTACCGATAAGCTGTGTAAATTTTTAGTTTACAAGGCTGCTAAATCGGTAATATAAAATTGTTATCACTTCTAAGCTGGTCACGGACGTTTCCCTGTTTTTCCAAGTATCTAAGAAAGTCTCTTTCTCTACACACGAACCTTTGAAATTTAAAGGATCGTTTATCGAGCTGACAAAAACTAATTTTTAAAATAAACTACCTTTTTCGAAATCGATTGTCGAGCTTGAAACATTTATGGATGAACGTTTAAGGTCGCGTGCGATGTTGCTGTCGGGTAATTTCCTACTGCACGAGATTGTCAAACTGGAAGATTTGCCGTCAGATAATTCTGGATAACTTGAAATCGCTCATATCCTAATCGCCCAATATCTGAAATAATATCCGAATTAACGGGGCCAACAGGATAACTGAGAGGAAATTGAGATCATTTTAAATCGATTAGATTCATTACCAGGAATAATTTAATAATTATCTGTTTAATTTAAAAAAATCTTTCTACATATATTAGATATACCCATAAGCAATGTCGCTTTTTAATATTGTACAAACTTTTATTTAATTGATATAACATCCATCGATATCATCATTCTTCGCCCATCTCGCTTTCTCGCATCTCGCCGTTGACAAACTTGAGAGCGATTTAGAAGTAAAATATTCTTGGAGCCCGATAGCTGTAGCAGTTGGAATTTTTATGTGTTTATAGGAAAATGTTTCATAGATTTGAAAATACTGGCAAAGCTCCTTATTCGCGGGGCGAAATATACCGCCAATATACAGGGTGTTTGGTGCATCGTTTGCCAAATTAAAATGGCCGATAGAAGGGTTTTTGGCTACCTCCTCAACCTAATAACTACCTCCTCAACCTGTGCACCCAATAAAGCATTATTGGGTGCACAGGTTATTTTATATTAATTATTTAATTCTTTATTTCAAAAATTCCAAAAGTAAGCATTGAAACTTGAATTAACAATAAAGTTATTGGTATAGCCTCCAAATTATTATTTTTTTATTTTAATGTTTAATGTTGAAGGGTTCTATGAAAATTATAATTTTTATAGACTCGCAAAGTTTTTGGAAGAAGTAGAAATAAATTTAAAGCTCAATTTTAAATTGTATATTAAAAAAAAACTAAAAGCGATCACGGACTTTGAATTCTTTAAAAATAAATCTCTGGATTATCCTCATTCTAACGGTAGGCATTCATGCCATATTTGCGTAAATAACATATGCTAAGTAGATCAATTCTTCTATTGGAATCTTTAGTGTGAAACACTAAACTTGAAGAGATATACCACTAACCGCCAAATCACTTTTTTTGAACTGCTCGACACACGTTTCGCTAACCATGTTAGCATTTAACCTAATTATAAAACTAAACTGTGTTCTATTTATATGAAAAACCCTACATATCGAAGCGTGTAAAAATCATGAACCGTGAAGTTTACTAAGCCTTACATTAATAATTGAAAAAGTTGGCTGAACGGGATAGGTCCTTTATCTAGGTTCATGATTTTCTTACATTTTTCTATTTGAATGCTTTCATATGCATCCAAAGCCCTATTATTATTAACACTTTTAATTAGTCTTAAATTACTAATATTTTTAGTGCGGTCGTGTTCGATTGCATGTTGGGCAACACAAGATTTTTCATTTCTCCCATATCTAATGTAGGCAATATGTTCATTATATCTCGTCAATATGGATCTTTTTGTTTGCCCAATATACCTTCGATCACAGCCTTGACAACTAATTTTGTAAATCACCGATTTTTTCATGTTGCTCTACTTTGTCCTTTGGATTATCCAGAACTTCTCTTAATTTATTATATGGTTTGTACACAACCTTAATGTCCACTTTTTTCAAAATTTTTTCTAGCCCTCTTGTTAATTGGGTATCAAATGCTATTACTATGAATTTCTTTGTGTTCTGGCCCTTTTGAAAAGTCAAAGATTTTTTCAATAATTTTCTGAACTTGTTTTCTAAGTATTTTGTCTACAATGTTCTTATTATAACCATTCACTTCAGATACCTCCCTAATTAATTTTAATTCTTTGTTATAATTATCTTTATTTAAAGGAAAATCAATTAATCTATTTACAATAAAATTTAAACTAGCCATCTTATTTTGGAAGCTATGATTTGAATCATTAGGAATGTATCTCCAAGTGGTAGTGGTTTTTCTGAAAATATCAAAATCTAACCTATTTTTATTATTTCTACTGACTAAAACATCCAGAAATGGCAAACTATCGTTGTTTTCGAGTTTATGCGTGAATTTGGGATTTGTTATTTAAGTTCTTAATAAAATCATCTAAATATTCATTTTTGGAATCGAAAATGGCAAAAACGTAGGTAGGAAATGTTATCTAACTCTTGCGCAGTGAAGTCTGGCTGTTATCTCTTTCTCACATAGAATACTAACGTTCCTTGGACTTGAAGTAAAAAATAAAATCTGTTATTTGTTTTAATTAATCACAAATCTTGCTCAAATTGCTGACTTCCGCGCGTAATCTTCGCCTCATTTCTACCGTACTAGTATGTAAAAGAATTTCTTCTTTAATTATGATGAAAGCTGCCTCTATGCGTTGGAATAAATCTTCTTTAGTTTCAACTTTTGTGACGTATAAAAGTTCTTTTGCCCGTTCTCAGATGTAAAAATCTAACGGAGTTTGGTCTGGGGACTGTGGAGGCCATGGAATAGGGCCATCCCTCCCAATCCACGAATTTGGGAAAATATTATTTAAATACTGCCTGACTGTTAAGCTCCAATGTGCAGGACAACCGTCATTTTGGGACGCAATACTCCTGTCTTCATTAAATATTGGAACCTCAGCTAACAGTTCAGGTAAGACGTTTTACAGGAATTTAAGGTAATTATCCCCGTTGAGACGATCAGGTAAGTAATGTGGTCCAATTATATGATTACCAATTTTATCCTTCATATCGAATATCAGCCTAATGCGTCCCGATACACAAAGTTAGCAAATTAGTGAAGTTAGTAAAACGTTTTTGTGGCACGAATGCATACCGTTAGAAAGAAGATTTAGTTAGGAAAGAGGAAAGAGGAGCAGAGATTTTTTAAAAGAATTTGAAGCACATGTACCTTTTAGTTTTTTAAAGTTGAGCTTTTTTCCAAAAAACTTTGCAGGTCCATAAAAAAAACTTGATGTCGCTTGTTCGTTCGTTTTTTTCATGGCCCACAACTAAAACAATCAAATTATGCAATAATTTATCCAGAACGGGGAAAAAAACTTCAAAGAATAGTCTAAGACTATGAGTATATGACTAAGTAAGCAGTCGTAAAAAGTCGTAAGTCTTTAACTTCTTTTACAAAAGTTGATGAGGTGTGGTACTGGCATAGACTCATGTAGTTGTTGTTACGCATTTACATTATTATGATGCGGGCATCCAATAATTATCGATAACGGCTTGGATGTTATTGATATTGTCACGGTGTTTAAAGCGAATAGCGAGGGTTCGTGATAAAATTACACTGTTCCGCTGGATATATATATATATATATATATATATATATATATATATATATATATATATATATATATATATATATATATATCATCATCAGCCTGTATCGATCCACTGCAGGATGAAGGCCTCTTCAGCATGCTTCCAACTTTCACGGTCTTGGGCTTTCCTCTGCCATTCGGGTCCAATATACTTAACGATGTCATCAATCCATTGTGCTTTCGGTCTTCTTCGCGGACGTTTGCGATCAAGCGGTATCCACTCCAGGATTGCCTTGGTCCATCTGTCGTCCCATCGCCTCGCTATAAGGTAAATTGATGAAGTAAAATGATGTCACAGACTTTTGTTTGTTCCCTGATCCATGCGCAGGACTTTCTGTCTCGTCTTGTAATGCCAAGCATACATCTTTCCATTCCCCTCTGCGCCACCCGAAGTTTTTGAATTGATTGCGATGTGAGTGTCCAGGTTTCACTTCCGTATGTCATAACGGGTAGTACGCACTGATCGAAGACTTTTCTTTTCAGGCAAAGTGGGAGTCTGCTCTTAAACACTATGTTGAGCCTACCAAATGCCTGCCAGCCACATTTAACACACCGTTCCACCTCCCGGGCGGTATTTCCCTCCATTGAAATCCTCTGCCTAAGATATATAAAGCTGTCCACAATCTCTAAATTCCTTCCTAAAACTGAAATTCTTCTGCCCTGAGCGAAGTTATTGAACATAACCTGACTCTTTTTCAGGTTTATTTTCAAGCCAAATGGTTCGCCAGGCCTTTGCAGTTCTTGTATGCGTCTTTGCAGCTCCTCTGGGTCTTGTGAAATGAGAATAATATCATCTGCAAATCTAAGATGGTTTAAGTTTGCACCATTGATCTTTACACCATCCTGTTCCCAATCCAGTTTACGGAATACTTCTTCAAGGCCAGCCGAGAAAAGAATATGCGATATTGCGTCACCCTGCCGTACACCTCGTTCTATATTAATTCCTACTTCAAGATCATCAAGGTGAATTGTGGCTGTAGCTCCATCAGATATCGATTCTAATAGGTTTACATAGGCTCTTTCTACACCTTGGCTAAGCAGTGCATCCATTATCGCATGCTTTGAGATGGAATCAAATGCTTTTTCGTAGTCGATAAAAGCCAAGCACAGTGGCATGGTGTATTCGTTGTGCCTTTCTATGACCTGCTGTACAACCTAGATCTGTTCCATTGTACTGAATCCACTTCTGAATCCTGCTTATTTCTTAGTATTCTTTTGGATATTATCTTGGTGAAAACTTTGTACACCACTGATAGGAGGCTTATTGGACGTTAGTTCTTTAAATCTTCCCGTGCTCCTTTCTTATGTAAAAGAATCACTTCTGCATTTTTCCATAAGCTGGGTACTTCTTGTTTTCCGAGACATTTTGAGTATAATTTTGCTAGTGTTTTATGTAAAGTCCGACCACCAGCTTTTAACATCTCCACAGTTATACTATCCTTTCCTGGAGCCTTGCTATTTTTCTTCGAGTCTATAGCCTTTGTCACTTTCTCCACCAGGATATCCGGCACTTGTTCTACAGTGGGCATTGCTGTTCTTGCTTGATTCTGGTCCTCATATAACTTTGAATAAAATCTTCGGACATCCTCTAACATTTCTGTCTGTTCCCTGCAATTGTACCATCCTCACGCATTAAGGAAAACATTTGTATCCTTTTCTTTCTTAGCCTCTGCTTAGCTTTGTTAATTCCCCTGTTTTCTTCCAGAGTTTTTTGCACAAGCTGCATGATAAATTGGCGCGTTTCCTCTCGAACACGTTTTCTTATAATGTTGCAAAGCTCAACGTACTCGACCCTGCCAAAAGGGCTGTCTGCATTCTTTATTGTCCGGCGTTTTTTCATTAAATTAATGGTCTCATTGGAAAATTTTGACTCTTGAAACATTTATCTGTTGGTGTTATTGAAGCCGCCGTTTTCATATTGCTCTGTAATTTCCTTTTCTTCCGGGTCTTGTATCACAGCAAAGCGATACGATAAAGCAATTTCAATCTCTGCCCCTCTCCAGCAGTTTCCCAGAGTTCACTTTGCCCCTTTTTGATCTAATCATTCTTTCGCGCTCTTTTCGGCAGTTTATCGTAATCTTTGCTCGTACCATTCGGTGGTCACTTCCCACATTAAAATGATTAAGGGCAGTACAATTGCAAAATATTGCTTTATCGTTTGACATGATGTAATCAATTTTAATTGTGAGTCGAGATGGACTTTTCCAGGTCCATTTTCTGTTGATCTTTTTCTTGTAAAACGAATTCATAATATAGAGTTCTTGTCCTTCAGCAAAGTCAACCAGCCTGTCACCTCTATTGTCCCGCTCACCATTTCCATATGGGCCAGTTGCATTTTCACCAGTTCGTGCTTCTCCGATTCTGGCATTAAAGTCGCCTATCAGGATTTTATACCTACACTTCTCTTTGTCTAAAAGTTGAGCTACATCACTTTGTACTTTCCAATTTGAATTTTTTTTTCTTTTCCTTTCTTTCAGCTTTCGATAGATGAGGGATCCAATTACACCACATCGTCCATTCACCGAACCACGTGTGTAGAATACGTGACCAGTTGGTTCTAATTTGATTAACTTTTCACCCTTTCTTCGTATTTTAATGTTGTCGAGTTGGATTATCAGTTCTTGCAGTCGGGTCTCCGTTTTCATTGTTCATATATTAAGCGTAGTAATGTCAAAATTCCAATGGCAGCTTGATCTAACCTGGTGATTCTTAGCACCCTCTGCCTTGAGGCACATCTTACTGCTACCGTAGGTAGTTGCCACTTGGCCTCCGGGGAATGAGGGCTGTGTTTGAAGTTGTACTGTCATGTTGAACGCATGGACAGAATTCTGCCACGCTGGTCCAATGCGGTCAGATTTTGGGCAAAGGTTGATTTTGAATTATGTTAGTCTGAACTTACGCTCCAGACAGCATAGCTCATAGCTTCATTGTCCAACTCAAACCTCTTTACCACGTCAAGGTCTGATCCACAAAGGGGATATATATATATATATATATATATATATATATATATATATATATATATATATATATATATATATATATATCTATATATATATCTATCTATATATATATATATATATATATATCTATATATATATATATATATATATATATATATATATATATATATATATATATATATATATATATATATATATATGAATTGAATTTCACTTTGTGTAATATTTGCTGATCTTAGGTCCTCTTTAATTGCCGCAATCCATTTAATTATTTCTACTTTAGCTTTACTCCTATTTTCATAAAATTCGACTATTTGTCTAGTTAGCCTACTCGGATTCATGCGTTTGATGTGTCCGTAAAACTTAAGTCTTCTTTTTCTCATATCGCTATGTATATCTGTGTATTGTTTGATTTCTTGGTTTTCTCGAAGTCGGTATGTTGTGCTATTTATTTGTTTGGGGCCTAGGATTTTTCTTATGATTTTTCTTTCCTTCTTTTCAATGTCCTCGATGTCCCTCTTTCTATTCAAAATGAGCGTTTCTGCAGCATATAGACATTCTGGCTTAATAACCGTGTTGTAATGTCTCAGTTTTGTGTTTTTAGATAGGCATTTTTTGTTGTAAATATTTTCTGTAAGTCTCAATGCCGTTTCCATTTTTTGACATCTACCCTTATTGGCCGCTTTTTCCAACCCATTTTCCATGATTATTTCACCCAAATATTTGAATTGAGAGACTCGTCTGATGTTACCATATTTTGTTTTTAGAAATGGTGTTCTTAGTCTGTTGCAGGTCATGTATTGTGTCTTTTCAAAGGATATTTGGAGTCCTACCTTTTCTGCTGTTTCTTTTAGGATTTCAATCTGTTTTTGAGCCGTTAATACATCTTGAGCTAAAATTGCTAGATCATCAGCAAATGCCAAACAATCAATTTTGATGTTGGTTCTCCCCAGTTTAATGGGCTGGTCAATATTCAGTGCCGACTTTTTTTCACGCCACTCCTGTATTACTTTTTCTAGAACACAGTTAAATAAGAGTGGCGAGAGTCCATCCCCTTGTCTCACACCAGTTTTAATTTCGAAGGGTTCTGAGATGTCACCCATGAATTTAACTTTTGACCTCGTGTTAGTTAACGTTGCTTTAATAATTGCCAGCGTTTTCAGATCTAGTCCTTGTTCTTTCAAGATTCGGAATAAAGATTCGCGGTCAATAGAATCATATGCTTTTTTGAAATCCACAAATGTACAGACGAGATTTTTATTGTACGGTTTTTGATGTCTTAGAATCAACTTTAGATTCAGGATCTGTTCAGGGCAGGATCTGCCAGGTCGAAAACCTGCCTGATATTCACCAATGTTCGGTTCTAACTGTCCCTGTGCTCTGTCTAGTAAATATTGAGATAGAATCTTGTAACAAACTGGGAGAAGAGATATTCCTCTATAGTTGTTTACATCCGTTCTATCTCCTTTCTTATGTAGTGGATGGATTAGAGCATCTTTCCAGTCTTCCGGAATCCGTTCGGTTCGCCAAACTTGTTGTAGAATTTTGGTTATTTCCTTGATTGTACCTGGACCAGCGGATTTCAAAAGTTCAGCAGTGATTCCATCTTCACCAGAAGCTTTGTTATTTTTAAGCCGCTTGATTTGCCTAAGTATTTCCTCATCATTCGGTGGTAATGAATCTGGGTTTGTTTGTTTAGGGTTTAGTGTTGGTAATTTGTTTAAGGGCTCAGGACAGTTTAGTATTTGTTCAAAATATTTCGCAAGTTCTTTGCAATTATCTTGGTTATTTAGAGCTAGTTGTCCGTTTTCCTTTTGAAAGCATAGGCTCTGCGGTTGATAGCCTGTTAATTTAGTTTTAAAAGTTTTGTAAAAGTTTCGGGTGTTATTTTTTTGGAAATCTTTTTCTATTTCATTAAGTTGATTGTTTTCATATTTTCTTTTAGTTTGTCTAATTAGCTTCGATGTTTCTTTTCTTACTTCCAAAAAGATGTTATAGTTTATTGCTGTTTTTTGACTGTTCCAATCTTTGAATGCTTTACTTCGGCTTAATACTGCTTGCTCGCAAACTTCATCCCACCACGGATGTTTTCTACGTTTTTGTAAAGGGACCAATTTTAAGGCTGTTTTAATAATTTTTTGTTTTAATTCTTGCCAGTTCTGTGCAGGTTGTTTATCAAGCTCTTCTGTTAGGGCTGGTTTTATTTTCGTTGGGTCAAACTTTGGTATTAGCAGCCCCTTTTGAATAAGTTTTCGAGGTTTTAAGCTAAGTTTGATTCTAGTCAAGTAGTGATCCGTGTCTATATTTGCTCCTTTCCTGACTTGAACATTCAAAATCTCTTTATAATTGGGGTACGAAATGGCAACATGGTCAATTTGAAATTCACCCATGTACGTGTTTGGGCACCTCCAGGTCTTTTGTTTTGTTATTTTCTTCTTAAAATGGGTTGACATTATTTTTAGATTAAACTGCGAATATAGTTCAACCAATCTTCTACCATTATGGTTAGTCCATTTATGAGCGGGAAAACTGCCGACTGTTTTCCTGTACTTTTTTTCTTTCCCTAGTTGGGCGTTGAAATCACCCAATAGGATTTTTACATGGTTAGAGGGAATTTTAGAGATAGTCTTTTCCAGAATTTCCCAGGACTTATTTACTTTTTCAGGATTAGATTTATTTTCTTCGTTAACTGGGAGGTGTGCATTGATTAATGTATAGTTTTTGTTAGCACACTTGAGGGATAGTGTCATAAGTCGATTATTTACTGGCTGGACATTTGTTATAGAACCAAGAATGTTTCTTGAGACAGCGAAAGCAACACCGAGATGTGGTGTATTTTTGAGTATTCTTTTGTCCGTTTTACTTTTAAAAAGTCTGTAGTTGCCGAATTCCAAGGTGTTATCATCTATCAATCTGGTTTCTTGCAAAGCTAAAATTTGGATTTTTTGCTGATTTAATGTTCGCCCCAATTCGTGTAGTTTTCCTGGACGCAGGAGATAATTGATATTTACCGTTCCAAAGAAAGTTTTTATTTTCGGTTTCAGACGTTGGTCAGAGGTCTCCGACTCCCTCTGAAAGATTTTGCGTTTAAGCCCGGACGCCCCAGAATCCGAAAGTCCGGTTGTACCAGCAAAGCTGGCAGAGGATTGTCTACCTCCTGGGGTAATTTTGTAATTACTAGAACGCTTCATCTTGTACTTTGAATTAAAGGTTTGAACCATGACGGTTCAGAGGTTAAGACTGGAGGGGTTAGTTCCAGAATTTAAATATCAGCCGCACCACTGGTGAACAGACGCTGACCACTCAGCCGCTTGATACAAGTCAGACGCTAAGTGGATTTAGCTTTCTTTTTGCCTTGGTTCGGGGCTGCTTATTTTGGGATATTCGCAGCTGTCCATTAATATCTAATGGAACTTTCACTATCCACCACCCGTGACCCGTCCAGTACCTTAGGCGAGGTATACTGGATATATATATATATACATATATATATATATATATATATATATATATATATATATATATATATATATATATATATATATATATATATATATATAGAGACAGCTGCGACCGTCATCGGCAGTTTTGGCAACAATATTCTTTCGCCAATTATTTCCAGCGGCTATAAGTACGAATTGAAAACGCAAAATCGCTGATGAATTCCGAATTTTTCAAGAAAAGTGGACAAATATGTATTTATTTGGAAACATTCGAGAAAAGCCCGTGTGTTTCATATGTCGTGAGAAGGTTGCTGTTATGAAAGAATGCAATTTAAAAAGACATTATGAGACCAAGCACACTGTCAAATTTGACGGTATTGAGGGTCAAAGGCGGGTTGATAAATTGTAAGCCTTGAAGAAACAACTACAGTTGTAGCAATATACATTTCAGAGACGAAAAATAGAGAGCGAATCTTTTGTAAAAGTAAGGTATTTCATCACATTAATGGGCGGTACTTTACCTACAGTTTAAGCTCCGTTCAAAGTCAACTCATATTTTGTTTTTGCGAAAATTAAGGTTCTTAAGCAAATATTTTTTAGGTGAGCTATATTGTACTCAGTGGTGTAACTATACCATCTGAGGTCCGTGACAAATTCATTGGATGGGGCCCTCCCAATAAAAATCGTCACGTTGTAATTTAATTTTAATAAGTCACATAAGTAACAGTATTACTAATATTGTGTGCATTTTAGTTAAATATCTAATACATTTTAGTTTCAAAAGCATAGGTATTACATAATTTAAATCAAATAATAATTTAATATTTACAAGATATTTATTAATAAAATTCTTTTCTCCGAGCTTTCTGTTCCGCAAAAGTATCAATAACATCAGCAAAGTTTAAAGATCGGGGCATATAATTTTCAATAAACAGAACAGCCAAGTTACGTAGCCTGTCTTGTCCCATAGAGTTTTTTAAATAGAATGTTATTAATTTTAGTTTCGAAAATGATCTTTCAGCACTAACTGGCGTAGTCGCAGGAATTTTAACAAACAACATTAATGTAGTACATACTTCAGGAAGGCTGCACGACATAAAATGATTCTTTATTATTAATAAATTAGCAAGTTCACTAATACACGACGACTTTTCTATTTCGTTTTTGAAGGTGGACCAAAAACTGAGAATTTCCCTAGCAAATGATTCAGATATGTCTTTTTTATATATATCAACAAATTCTAGAGCTTTTTTTAATAGCTCGGTGTTATTTAAATTTTACAAAGTGGCAGGTTGCAAAACACTGATATTGGAAACAATTTCATTCATTGGAAGGAAACGCGATTTCAGATTATTAATAATGATGTCCAAAACTCGATAATCACTTTCCAATTTTATGAACAAACTTTCTGGGTCTTGGAGACGCTCATCTTCGTAAAGTTCGTCAAAATGGCCTTCCTCTGACGAGTGTTAGATAATTTAGGGTTGATGGACCATTTTTCTGTTACACTATTTGTTTCCTTTTTAAAATTTTCAAATTCATGTCCATACCTTTCCAATTCTTCCAGATAAATTTTCAAACCTTTTAAGGCATTTGAAAGATCGGTGGATTTAGACTGAAGTGCTTTAGAGGCTGCATCGATAGTGTAGAATTTTGAAATGGATAACCAAAAACATAATAAAATTGTAGTTCTCGATCTTCTTCTTGAGTGAAATGGCTTCATTTCTTTCATCTGATTTGCAATTTAATATAATTGTTTTCGTTAGCGATTTTTGGACTTCAACAAACCAAACTTTTAAAGCAAAAATAGCATCATAACGTCGTGCCCATCTAGTTGGGTTCAATATTTTTAATGTTATCGAAGTTGAAGACTCCCTTTCTTTATCAGATATAAAGCTTAATAAGATATTCCATCTTTTGATACTATGCCCAAAACATTATTAATTTGTTAAACTGTTTCAAAAAAATTTTGCATATCAATAACCTCAATTCTTCTGTTGGAACCTTGGTGTGAAATACTAAACTTGAAGAGATTTACCACTAAACACCAAAACGCTTTTTTGAACTGCTCGACGCACGTTTCGCTAACCATGTTAGCCTCATCAGGAGATGATTGAATCTAATTCTAAAACTAAGCTAGGTTCTATTTATATGAAAACCATACCTAACGAAGCGTGTAAAAATCATGTAAATTTGAAACCGAGGCAAAAGATGAATTCAATTACTTTTGCTATTTTCGATTCGAAAAATGAAAATTTAGATGATTTTATTAAGAACCTAAAAAGTAAATCCCAAAATATAATATTCACGCATGAACTCGAAAACAACGAAAATTTACCATTTCTGGAAGTGTTAGTCAGTAGAAATAATAAAAATAGGTAAGATTTTGATATTTTCAGAAAAACCACTACCACTTGGAGATACATTCCTAATGATTCAAATCATAGCTTCCAAAATAAGATGGCTAGTTTAAATTTTATGGTAAATAGATTAATCGATTTTCCTTTAAATAAAGATAATTATAACAAAAAATTAAAAATAATTAGGGAGGTATCTGAAGTGAATGGTTATAATAAGAACATTGTAGATAAACTAATTAGAAAACATAAGTTCAGAAAATTATTGAAAGAATCTTCGACTTTTCAAAAGGATCAGAACACAAAGAAATTCATCGTAATACCATTTGATGCCCAATTAACAAGAGGACTAGACAAAATTTTGATAAAAATGGACAGTACGGTTGTGTACAAACCATATAATAAATTAAGAGAAGTTCTGGGTAAACCAAAGGATAAAGTAAAGCAACATGAAAAGTCGGGGATTTACGAAATTAGCTGCCAAGACTGTGATCGAAGGTATATTGGGCAAACAAAAAGTTCCATATTGACAAGATATAAAGAACATATTGCCCACATTAGATATGGGAGAAATGAAAAATCTTGTGTTGCCCAACATGATCACACTATAGATATTAGTAATTTAAGACTAATTAAAAGTGTTAATAATAATAGGGCTTTGGATGCATATGAAAGCATTCAAATAGAAAAATGTAAGAAAATCATGAACCGAGATAAATGACCGATTCCTTTCAGTCAACTTTTTCAATTATTAATGTAAGGCTTAGTACACTTAGTTCGTTAGGTATGTTTTTCATATAAATAGAACATAGTTTAGTTTTAGAATTAGACTAAATCATCTCCTGATAATTCTAACATGATTAGCGAAACGTACGTCGAGCACTTCAAAAAAGCTTTTTGGTGTTTAGTGGTAAATCTCTTCAAGTTTAGTATCAATAACCTCTCTTACTGCATCATTAAGTACCAGATTTAAGTTATGAGCAGCACAGTGAACATATACCGCATTCGGCTCGAAATCTTTGATGCGTTTTTGAACTCCACCGTAAGTGCCTTTCATTGTGTTAGCACCATCATATCCTTGTTCTCGACGCTTATTTAGAGGTATATTTCTGTCATTTATGGATTTAATAATTTGGTTGGACATTGCTAGGGCAGTTTGATCCTTAACTTCATGAAATCCTTAAAAATCACTCTTTAATGACGAGCTCCTTTGGGAGTCCATTTTCGTCTTTCTCGATCATACAATAACGGTAAAGTTCACACATTTGATCTGTTTTTGAAATATCTTGAGTCATATCGAATATGATAGAGTAAAATGGTGCAGTATTTATTTTATTTATGAGTGTATTTTCTATTTTTAGAACAAGAACAGAATTGAGCTAATTTTGTATTTTTGAACTTAAATATTTTATCTGGCCCTATGGTTTACTTAACAATTCTTGTAAAATTGGATCGTATTTTGCTAATAACTCAACAATACTCAAAAAATTTCCTCGTATCATTGCTATCTGCCTTTTCTCTGTGGCCACGAAAGGCTAAATGAGATGTCGAAAGTGTCAGAGTAACATCAAGGTGTCTAGAGAGTACTTGGCACCAAAAAGATTTTTCTTTTTTGATCATGGTCTCTTGCTCTTCATCTAGTGTTCCATGTAGCCGCCATTGTTGATACGCCAGACAAGAATCCAGGTGAATTTTTGATGTCTCGTGTCTTTTTATGGTGTCTACAAATGTTTCCAGTCGTCATAGCCTTCCATCCTAACATTTTGTATTTTTTTAGATGCCCGATTTGCGAATAACCAACATGGTTCACAATACGCCTTCTGAAGTATTAAGGAATAGGATAGATCTATTGTCACTGTTTTTTAAAAAAGGACCGTTAGGTTTACCTAATGTGCGTTTTCGATCACGAACCATTTCACTTCATCATTTAGTTCTATAAAATTATCCTTGTTGTGGGTGTTCTTGATCTGGATATACACTGGTATCGGATACTGCATATGTTATACTGTTACTTTAAGTTACGTCCAATTCTTCACTTTTGGAGCACTGTTCATTCGCTTTTTCATCAATAAAGTCATTATTCTTAAAGTACTGACTAATTTTAGGTAACTTTTTATTTTTGTCTTCAGACTCCCTGTTTCTCTTTCGTTTTCGCTCCTACTTAGATATTTTGTAGAACTAGACATGTGGATATCTAACTTTTACATTTAACTTTACTTTGCCTCTATTTGCTGATTCAATAAAACAAAAACTACGAAAAATCAAAGATACAAATGACCAATTATCATAACAATTAAACGAAGAATGCGTAGTAGAGCCCTCCGTACTTAAAAAATAGAAATCCGGGATTCACATAACATCGCGTGCGTCGCTAGCCCACCAGCACCACGAAAAAAAATACTTTCTTGGTTAACAAAATGCGGGAATTTCCCGAGCGTCACTAGCCCGCGCCACCAAAGTACCGTGACAAAAAATGAAACAACCAATGGATGCGTTCTAAACATAATCGACAACCTTTTCTTATGAATGCGTTTAAATCTTAATAATTTATTTGAATTTGTATATGATCTTTAGTTGAATTGATTTTAAGAAGTACTTATATAAAATTTGTAATTTTTACTAAATTTTGTTAAAATTATTAGGTTACTTCTGAGCTTGCGGTCTCTCGGACTGGGCAACCCAGTTGAGTCGGGGACCCGTGGCATTTTGCCAGCCCTGCCACCCTATAGTTACGCCACTGATTGTATTGGAAAAAATTGCTTCCAAGACAAAGCATTTCGTAGATGGCGAATTTATAAAAGAATGCATGGAATTAGCTGCAGATGTTTTATGCCTATCGCAAAAACGCCTTTTCTCTAAAATTAGTCTATTGGGAGTTTGGGGAATTGTTGCTAGCAGAAGTGAAGAGTTATCAGAAGATATAGAAAATTCCCTTAAAAATCGGGCATTCAAATCGCGATTGATTATTATGAAAGGAACTCCAAAGGGAGCAGACATTTTCAAATATGTTTTGATGGTATTGAATCGATACAAAATTGAGCTTACAAAACTATCAGGCATCATAACAGATGGGGCACCAGGTATGTTTGATAAAAATGACGGACTTGCAGGCTTAATAAAAAAACCAGACTGACTTAAATTTAATGCAGTATCATTGTTTTATACATCGATAAAATTTAATTGCCAAAAAATAAATGATATGAAAGAAATTATAAAGATGATGAATAATGTCCTGAGGCCTAGATGACTCAACCACCGAGAATTCCTAAATTTCTTGTCCAATGTTGATGCAGAGTATCGGGATGTTTACTTCTCAGATATTCGTTCATTTAGTTAGAGGTACAATGTTGGAGTGGGTGTTCAACCTCTTCGATGACCAAGAAGGGCTCAGTGATTTTGGTTTCCTGACCGATCTGACTTTGCATCTGAATGAGCTGAATGGGCGGCTATAAAGCAAGGCAAACTTTATAAACTTGTATGACTCTAAAATCCTATGAAGCTAAACTCAATTTGTGGAAAATGCAGCTTCAGAAAAGAGATTTCACGCACTTGTCAATTTGTAATTGTAGTGAGGTGGACAAATATATATTCACTATAAGTGATTTACAGAAGTAATTTCCTGCTGC
This sequence comes from Cosmopolites sordidus, assembly GCA_031761425.1. NCBI lineage: Eukaryota > Metazoa > Arthropoda > Insecta > Coleoptera > Curculionidae > Cosmopolites > Cosmopolites sordidus. The sequence continues at coordinate 1,788,486 of JARFXV010000508.1, forward strand.
ACGAGACTGCCAAACTTGAAGATTTGCCGTCGGATAATTCTAGATAAGTTGAAATCCCTTATATTCTAATCGCCTTAGATCTGAAATAATATCCGTATTAAAGACGCCAACATGATAACTTGGAGGAAATATAAATCATTTTAAATCGATTAGATTCATTAGAAGGAATAATTTAATAATTCTGCGTTTAATTTAGAAGAATCTTCAGAATCTTTCAAGATATATTAGATATACAGAATTTCGTTTTTTAATATTGTATAAACTTTTATTTAATTAACATAATATCCATCGATATATATCCATCGATATATATCGATAATATCCATAATATCCATCGATTACTAATCTTTACCCATATCTCTGACAAACTTGAGATATTTAGAAGTAAAATATTCTTCGTGCGCATTTTTAGTAGCTGTCGCAATTAGAATTTTTATGTGTTTATAAGAGAATTTTCTATAAATTTGAAAATACAGTCAAAGCTCCTTATTCGCGGGGAATACGTTCCGTAAATATGCCGCAAATATAGAAACCGCGAATACGGAATGGTAATTTGGACGCGATTATAGGGGATATGTTCCAAGGTTACAAAATGAAAAGAAAAAATATATAATAAAAGTAATTTAATGAGAGGTTTTTAACAATGTTATAATTGTTATCAGGCTTAAGGTAATGGTTTAAAAAAATGTAGTAATTTTTTCTTTGTGGTCGCTTTTAAAAGGACCTTTAATTCGGATTGATATTCGGCTGTGGCGTTAACAATTTGCCTTTTATAAACAAGACTTCTTTCTATAGATGGATCAATTTTTATGAAGAAATCACAAAGCCCATTTGCCATTCATAAACCTTCGCTCAGGTTTTTTAAGTTTAATATCACCTTTTCAGTGTTCGTTGCGGCTTCCTCTTCAGTGGAACGGGGATTAAGCATTTCCTCCAAGTCGATTTCAGTCACTTGATTCTATCTGTTGGACGAAACAATCTCGTCCTATGATACTCGCAACTTGAGCAATGTTTGAATTTGCTCGAATTCTTCAACATTACCGATAGTTAGATTACAGTTTTTTCCAGTATGATTAATGTGAATGCATTCAGCTCTTGAAATGATTCTTTTATGTTAACATTGCACTTTGCTAAAGTCTATTCACCGAATAAACACAGTCGACATAAACAATGACCAACTTACTTATTCTTCCTGGATGGTAAGTTGACCCGAAGGCCCTGACTTGTATTCTCTGATTTTTTCCGGATGTCGCGACAATGTCGTTTATCCGGAGGGTTTATTTGCCGTTCTTTAGGCAGGATTGTGGTGACCGACGTGAGTGATCACACTGGGACAACGGCCGGACAGGAACGTCTGAAGCTCTGGAATATCTGTCTCCCGGTGGATTTGCGTATTTTTTACAAACCAGGGAGCGTTTACTAAAGTGCGAAGTGCACGTGATTGAAAAGACTGAAGTCTTTTAATCGATGAGGTTGGGAGGAACGGGTACCAGGTCGGATGTCCGTAAATAAAGACTGATCTGACCATGGACTTGTACAGGGTTAGTTGGTTGTCGAGCGTGAGTTTACTTCTTCTGTTGATTAAGGGATACAGCATACGAAGCATTCCGTATGCTTTCCCGACGGCTTTCGGGCCTTGTCGAATCATCTACGTAAGGGCCTTGTCGAACTCGAGACTCAGATAGTGAGCCGATTTGGTCCACTTGATAGGGATTCCGAGTATAAGGATGTTATGGCAGATTATCGGCTTTCTTTGGCTAAAAAAGACAGTCTGGGTTTTGCTGCGATTGATTGCTAGTCGCCATTCGACCAGCCATCTCGAGGCTTTCAACGTCTTGGATGTAATCACCCAGGGAGCGTGATCACCCAAGAGCACCATCGACGAGCACTTGGAGAGTGCGTCCACTCAGAAATGATGCCAAAAGCTTGATTAGGTCGGTTGGTATACCGAGCCGGAGCATATTGACTATGAGTCCGAGATACCAGACTCTGTCGAATGCTTGCGAGAGGTCTAGAAAGACAGCTCCCGTGTGTCGCCTTCTGTCGAACCACTGCCTGATCTCTGTCGAGAGACAAGCCGCCTGATGGACGGCTGCGTGCCCCATCCGAAAACCAAACTGTTCGTCCGGCAGAATTTTCTCATCGACAAGAATACCGTTCAGAGCATGTAAAATTCCTCTTTCGGCGATCTTACCGAGGGCTCTAAGGAAGCTAATCGGCCTGTAGCTACCTGGCTCATGTGGGCTTTTTCCTTTTTTGAGGATTACGATGACTTGAGCATGTTTCTATAGAGATGGAAAATGCTGGAGTCTGAAAATTGCGTTGACAATGTTAGTCAACTGCGCAATTTGCTTGTTAGGTAGCCGTTTCAGCTGCATCGGTGAGATGCGATCGCGACCACGAACTTTTTTGACTTTCAAACCTCGGATAATATCGTGTATTATCTTCGTCGAGACAGTTTGGCTGATCAAGTAGCCGGGGTTAGGAGTTCCATTGTAAGAAAGAATTTCTTGCTTGAACTTGTCAACTTTATTCCTCTTCTCGACTGGGGGTCGAAGACAGGTCATCTGCTTTTGGTAGGTTACGGCAAAGAGCTCCGCCTTCTCCGGCCCGGTGACGGCGTGAGAATCACCCGTCTTCAGGGGCGGGACCGACGCTCTCACCTTACCCACCATGAATTTGGCTGTTTTCCAAAGTGATCGATCAGTCGTGTCGATTGACGCCAGGAATTCATCCCAACTGTCGTCCCTAAACTCCTGGAGAGCCCGTTGGGACTCTCTCCTGGTTTTACGAAGTCGGAGTTCAAGGTCGCCAGTCAGGTGAAAGCGTCTGTAGACCCGGTTTTTTATACGAATCTTTTCTTTTATGCTGAAAAATGCTCCAACAGATATTAGTTTTCTTTCTCGGCGGGAAGGTATTGGTGCCGATTGTTAACAATACCGGGTAGTGATCCGAGGTAAGCTCATGGATAACCTGGACTTCACATTGATTGTGGTAGCGGTGGTATCGGGAAGATGGTATTGATTGTGGAAGCGGTGGTATTGATTGTGGAAGCTGTGGTATCGGGAAGATTCGTCTGGAATAAGGAGGTTCAGCCCGTATCTCTCCGCCAAACTCTCCGCCAAACTCTCCGCCAAAGATAACAGGGCAGCTCCTCTCCTGTTTGTCAGGTCCGAACCCCACGATCGATTATGGGCAACGTAATCTCCTCCAATGGTGACTAGAGCTTTGTTATTCAGGAGCCTGCCAACTTCATCTGAATCGAAGTCGTGGCAGGCTCTCTGGTATCATGAGGATAGGTTTACCAGATTACCTTCCAGAGCCACCTGCACAGACATGACTTTTGAAGAAGTAAGACCCGCCGGAGGCACCAGGTTGTGTCTGATTCCTCTCTTGACGAGAATCATCAGACCACCCCCCACTCCGCCGAGTCTATTCTCCCTCGAATAGAAGAAATTCCTCATACCGAACCGTTCGCTTCGTTTAAGGCAGGTCTCCTGAATCAGAGCCACGTCTATGCTGTGATCTTCCAGAAATGCCGTGAGTTCCAATTTTTTTCCGTTCAGAGAATTGACATTCCATGTTACCACTCGCAACGAATTATTCATTGCTGGTTTGGAACATGGCTAGTGCAGAATTTATATGCTCTTGGACCATAGCAACCATCTGCTGAATCATTTGCTCCATCACTAGCGTGAAGTTTGGTAATTGAATGAACTGGGCATTTGCTATTGTTTTGTGACCCCCAAACGAACGTTGGGGGCGGTATTTTCGGCGGAGGTTTAGATGGTGCAGTCGTCTGATTTTTCTTTCCCATATCCTTATTCGGGGGTCTTTGGGGACAGGCTTTTGAGTTAGCCGGGTGTGGACCAGCACAGTTAGCACACTTAGCGAGAACGTTCTTCGGCTTTTTGCATTCTTTTGAAGCGTGGTTGGCCGCACACTTCATACATTTGAGGGGCACGTGACACTTCTTTGCCGTGTGACCAAAGACTTGGCAGTTGTAACACTGCAAGGTCTCCCCGTTGGATTTAATGTTTTCCACCTTTATCTTCTGGTGGACCAGGTACCTGATGTTATGGATCCCCTTTTGGCCTTTAGTGAGGATCACAAAGACTAAGGCAAGTGGTTGCCCCTTTTTGTTTTTCCACCTCTGGATTTTCGAGGGGGTGAAACATAGCTCGACGAGCTCTTCTCGGATTTCTTGTTCCAAAACCGTTCCCACGATGTTCCGGAGTAGTACGGGAAGTTGTTTTTCACTCATCGTGCAGAAGGTGTGAAAAGCGATGGTTTCTTTTTCGAGGAACGCCGTCAGCTTGCGGTAATCGCCGGCTGTCTTTGGTTGAATCTTCACCCCTTCTGGGCGATTCAGTGCCCTGTCCGTTTCTATTTTCTCTTTCGCAACGAAGGCCATTACCTTCATATAATGATTTTTTTCTGCAAAGTACCACTGGTGGTACATTTTCGGTCTTTGCGACCGGCGCTTTCGCTTCAGTAGCCACGTTGGCTACTGGAGTCGCTGTTGAGGCACCGCTTGGACCTGCTTCTCCGGCAGTTTTTTTCCGGGGTACTTGATCTTGGTTCTTTTCTTCCTCGGAGGATCATCTAGTTCGTTTTGTGCGTCGCCTTTTCTTTGCCGAGCACGTTTCGAAATCCGAGTAGGACGACTCTCCGCCGATGGAGAAAATTTCGCCTTCGCGCATTTCGTGATTTAATTTGGGGGTAACGGTAACCGTTTTATTTGGGGAAAGATTACCTTTCGGAGGTTTGAGTGGCGGGAAGTCGCTGTATCAAATTTCCCTTGTCCGATTCGATATTAATTTTAACCGGCGCGTTGGTGCGGGTGGTCTCTTGTTCATTTTTATCGATCTTTGCCGCCAGTATGGCTATTTGATTTTTTAGATCTTTAATGAGTTTCTTGAGCTCGAAAATCGTCTCGTTGAGACCATGATTGTCGCGGCGCGACAGTTCAAGCTCCTCCTGGAGCCTAGCTATTACCTCGTCGGGCGCGAAAGTCGGAACCGATACCCGTGAAGCCATATTAATTTGCCAATGCCACCAGCAATCTTCCGAACATCTCGAATTTCTAGATAGATACCATAAAAGTCCCTAAATAGCGACCCAAAGATCCGAAAAATATCCCTACTTATGCCCAAAGGCTAATCCTGCTGCAGAATTGCCGTGTGATCTTCGGAAATAATTCGCGAAAATGCGAGAAAATCGTTAAAAAGCTGTGAAATATTGATTGTTTTTAGAAAAACAATTAATATCACTGAGAAAAACCGTTGGTGAAGTCACTAGTCCCGCCACCAAGCAGTTTGGAGTAGCTAACCAATTGGAGCTCTTGAAAACACGTCCGTACAGTGCGAGTGCTCTGATTGGACTGAACAATGACCAACGCGTGATCAGCCCCTGCTATTGGAGGGAATTGGTCGAGCCGATTTAAACCACCAATGAAAAAACCCAGATGATAGGCAGGTTGCCGGTCGACAGAAACACAGTGTTTGCTGCCCTGAGTTTATTTCATTTATTGAATTGTATTCGATTTATTTATAATTGTATTTTGTTTCCATAAAATGTCTGATACGGACACAGCTGATGAAGTTGCCGATATTAGCTATACCCCCCTAAAAGAGGACAGTTCTTAGTGCAGTTCTTTCTTGAATAAATAGGTTATAGATTAAAAGTTTTACAGCATGGCATAACATTCATATCAGGATCACATTCTATAGTGTCTAGTATGATTTTAAAGGTTTGTCTAATATATTAGAGCTTAAAGGCCTGCATTATTCCTTGGTCCATAGCTTTGAGTAAGGCCATCGTATTAGGAGGCAAAAATATCACCTTTCTATTTGGATGCATAGCTTCAAGTTCACGAGGGTGACCTGAAGCATTGTCCAAAACTAGAACTGCCTTGAAATCCAAATTATTGTTCTTTAAATAAGTTTCAACTTCAGGAACAAAACAATCCCGGAAAATGAGACTTGTAACCCACGCTTTCTTGTTGGAACGCAAAACACTGGTAGGTTGTCCTTGTTTTGATTTTTCAAAGCATGAGGATTTAGCATTCTGTAAAGCATAAGTGGCTTAATTAAACAATCTCCTGATGCATTTGAACAGAACAACAGTGTAACTATATCTTTTACTGTCTTAAAACCAGAGGTAGACTTTTTACTTTTGAATATAAAAGTTTTAATATCTAAAATTTATTCCACTATATTTAAAATTGTATGTATGACAATTGTTCGACACACACTGAGGACACGACACAAACAGGACAGTTTCGTCTCCATTAAACCCTTGTTCAGCTTCGACTTTAAAAATTCTTCTGGATGTGTTGCTGCTGCTGAAGTGCCGGCAGATACAGCTTCTCAAACAATTTTGATGTTATATAGGGATTGTCGCACCTTGAACCGATTAAACCAATCTTCCGATGCTTGAAATCCTCGATCTGTATATTTCATCACCAGGTTATTTAAAATGTCCGTAAAGACTTTTCTGTAAATTTCTGTAAAAAATTTCCGTAAAATCTTTCTTACGGATTATAGTACCACTTTGAGGCACTTTCTTCTTGCTACAGTCTTCAATCCACAATGTTAATGCAGCTTCCATGTTTCAAATGCTGGATCACAAACAATTTTTGCTGGTAGTGAGCTTGAAGCTATATATTTCCTTATTTTGTCTTCTGATCTTTTGATGGATTGTATAGTTGACATTAAAAAACATATTATGGATGCAAACGACTCGTCAAGGTGTAAACCAGTCAAGCACTTCTATTTAAGCGGTAACACGCACACTTTTTTCCGTATAGAAACTAATTTTCCTATGCTTTTACTTGACATTATAAGTCGAGAATAAAGCAGAAAAGACACATGCTATTCACTCGACATTATTGCGACGAATGACAAGTTGAAGCAATAAAACAAAAGATTCGGCACTGATCGTGTGAAAGCGGGTTTTATCAAAAGCCATAACGTCACGCGTACGACAGCGGAGACTTATTTGTCAAGATTTTCGGCCAAGAGGCAATGCTACTTGTTTGTTTATAAATTCTTTGATACTTGTTTGCTTTGAGAGGTAACTGGTAAATAAATATATATTATTCTAAAAATTTAATATGTATTATTAGTTTTGGATCCGTGAATAAATAATTTTTGAGCCAGCAATCATTCCTACGATTGATTGTCGCATCGAAAGTATTTTTTTTTTCGTTAGAAAAAACCTGAGGCATCTGGAAGCATTGTTTCTTAAGGATCACAAAAGCAGGTTGCAGCAAACAACGCGCTTTGTCCAGGCAGCTTCGGAAAGCATCTGTCTCACTTTAATTGAGTAAGACTTGTAGCGGAGGTCCTCCTCGATGATTCAACGCATAGTTTTTTCACTCACACCGATAACCGATGACAATTTGCGGATCGACTGCCCTGGATTTTCAAAAATCGACTCCTGAGCACGTTGACCTTTGATGTCGAGCGTCCTGATAACGTGCTCCTTCGAGTGAGTGAAGTCCTTGTCGGTTTTGCAAAACCTTCATTGGAATTCTTCGATCCATTATATTTCTTGACATCATACACAGTGGATTTCGGATACCCGAAGAACCGAATAATTTCTGTCGCGGAGCGCCTAGCGCAAACACTTTCGATAATCGCGGCTCTTCGGTTATACTCCGCACTTGGTTTCAACATTGCGACTATTTCGAGGTATATGACTGTTTAGTGCATGCAGGAAGCTATTTGGACGCCAAGCGCGACCTCTACAAGTGATAGAGAACGGCGGGAAATTCAAATTGAATTTTGTTTGGATTTTGGTGTCGCACCCTGTATACATTGAACTGTAGAAACCCTAATATGTGGAGCTATTTCCTAGGGTAATAAATCACATTGAGTATACTCCAGATAACGGAGGTAAATGTAATGCACATCCCGATATTGAAAGGGTATCTCTAAATTTTTTAGATATTGGTATATGGTATACTGTTATAATAGTTTGATAGTTTATATTTTTTGATGTATGTATGTACGATGTAGTTGTAAAATATTTAATAACTAATTCACTCACTTTTTCTATTGGAAAGCTCGAAAAGATTTATCTTTTTATGAGTGTGCACATTTTTATAAAAAATTACTTTTATTCCAAAATTATCTTAAACTTTCTAGCACAAATTATCTAGTTGGATTTTGCCAGTTTCGTGTATCGGAAAGCGCGAGAGCGTCGCCACCTGCGACCTTAAACATTTATCCGTAAATATTTCGAGCTTCACGATCGATTTCGAGAAAGGTAAAAGTTTATGTCAAAAATGCGTTTTTGTAGGCCCAGTAAAGGGACCTGTAAATTTCAAAGGTTAAAATAGGGATATTAATTGAAGCTGTTCGTGTGAAAGGAAAGGATCCTTATCGGCTTTCGGAGAGCGCATGAAAGCATCTACGATGGCGTGACCAATCCAGAAATGGTAACATTTTTTATAATCTAAGTCATTTTTATTTCTGTAATTGTATGAGGAAATATAGATTAGTAGTTCTTGTCTATTTATTTTATATTTATTAACACATATAAATATCACTAATAACACTGGGGAACAATTTGAAAAATAATTTCTGTTGAGTTCGATATTTAAGCTGTTTTATACGTAAATTGACATACTAATTCCAAAACTCTATTTAGTTCTTTTCTATAACGTCAAGTTTTACTCTACAGTTGTTGCATATCCGACTAAGCTTGGCGAATCACAGAAGTCACTACTAACCGGCGAATCTTCTTCGACCTAGGAGTAGGGGCGTGAGTGACGTTGCGTCATCCAAAACTAGTTCGGTCAGTTACGCATGAGATGCTAATGTACGCGGGTCTGTGTCGCTCTGATATAGTGAAGTCAAAGTATACATACACAACCACAGATTTTCGTTATGTCTGCCTGTGGTAGTTCTCGTCGTAAGTGCTTAAACAGCCCTGATTCATTTTGTTATATATGTGGCAGTTTTACCCCATTCAACGGAGTAATATTAGTACATTTGTCAGGCAAGCCAGTTTTGCCTATTTTAAAGTGAAAATAGTTGACCAAGATAAATCATGGGCCCTTCATAAAGTGTGCAAGCGGTGTGTAGAGAGCTTACGAATGTGGACGAAGAGAACACGTAATAAACTTTCGTTTGGTATACCAATGGTTTGGCGAGAGCCCAAAGATCACTTAAGTGATTGCTACTTTTGCATAGTGAAAACATCAGAATTCAACAAGAAAAACAAACATACAATTGAGTACCCTAGTTTACCGTCAGCTATACGCCCTGTGCCTCATTCAGCTAAAAATTCCAGTGCCAGTTTTTCAAGAATTACCTTCTTTAGAAATACAAGAAAGCGAATCAAGTGAAGATCGAAGTGACTCCATCGACAAATAATTTAAAGTTTACAATGATTCTGTTCGTAAAGGATTCAATCAACATGAATTAATTATGAGCACCAAGACTGCACGAAAAAAATTTGCTTGACAAAGGAGCTAAAGTCACTTACTATTCTATCTAGAGAATGTGAATTTAGGCAGTACTTCAGAAATAATGACGGATTTGTATATTGCCAGAACGAAGAAGGTTTAATGAAAGAATTGGCCATTTCTAACTATAACGCAACTGAATGGCGATTGTTTATAGATAGCTCAAAGCGTAGCTTGAAGTGTGATCTCCTACATATTGGAAATTTATACGGTTCAGTCCCAATAGGTCATTCAGTTTCTTTGCGTAAAGAACATGGCGACATAAAGAAAGTTATTGACTTGTTGCAATATAACATGCACCAATGGATCATCTGTGTTGACCTTAAAATGGTCTGTTTCCTTCTTGGCCAGCAACGCGGGTATACCAAGTATCCCTATTTTTTGTGCATGTGGGACAGCAGAGCTCGTGAGAAGCATTGGGTGCAATCGAACTGGCCGCGAAGATCTGACCTAAGACCTGGTGACCCAAACATTTTAAATCAGCCACTTGTATTGTATTTCTGCCTTTGCATATAAAACTAGGTCTCATGAAGCAATTTGTTAAGGCTTTGTCAATTGAAGGAGACTGCTTTAAGTATATCATTTCGGCATTCCCTAGCCTGTCATATGAAAAGATAAAGGCTGGTGTGTTTGATGGTCCACAGATTCGGCAACTCGTTAAAGATGAAAATTTCACTGAAACAATGACCGAACTTGAAAGGAATGCTTGGTTAGCTTTTAAAAATATTGTTAAAGACTTTCTTGGAAATACACGAGCCCCGAATTACATCGAAATTGTTCAACAACTCTTGGAGAGCTTTAAAAGCTTGGTTGCAACATGAGCATCAAAACTGGATTTCTTACATAGTCATCTTGCTAACTTCCCAGAAAATCTTGGTGTTGTTAGTGATGAACAGGGCGAGCGATTCCACCAAGATCTAAAGATTATGGAAGCGCGGTATCAAGGTAGATGGGATGTCAGTATGATGGCTGACTACTGTTGGAGCATCAAGCGAGAATGTCCACAAACTGAACTCTCCAGGAAAAGCTATAAGAAGAAATTTTTACCATAATATCTTTTATTTATTTTTGGTATAAACACAATTTAACTTTTAATAATATGTTAACTTCTGTATGAATAAAATATTCTAATCTATTTGGTCAGATCTCAATAAGGTGAGATCTTTCGTATGTACACTTTTAAGGTAAAATGAGGGGTATGTTGTAGCTTAAGAAAAACTGTGAATATTTTTGATCTCAGAGATGAAAAATTAGTCAAAAACAAGTCACAGATTCAAGTCAATAAAATAGCTGTTCCCCAGTGTAATTTGACTTTTAGTCGTTTAAAATAGCTTGTTTAATCAAACATTAAAAAACCAACTCCAACATTTTTTACGAACTATAACACTTGTTAAAAGGGGGAACTTTTCTATATGTGCAACTAGTTTATATAATTAGAAGTTTTAAATAAATTAGATTGGAATTGTTTTAATATCGTAGGTTTTGTTAGTATTAGAGTTTCTCTGTTAACCTTTAAGTACGTGCTATAGCTTGTACAAAATTAAAACCGTTTCACGTCATTAAGCGCGTGACCAAAATTTCGTCTGCGATGTTGCCAGATTGCGATTAAACATCATAACCTTACTTTAGCAAATAATTTTGACAATTTTACAAAGTAAGTTACAAAATTATAATAAATGTTAAAAGTCTTGCAAGTGTCGTTGATTTAGTACCTCTAGATAGATTCAGCACATGTAAAAATGCTTCGTTCAAAAACCATCGACAAGATTTTTTAATATTTGAATGGTTATTAAAACAAAAAGATTATATAATTATCAGTGACATTTATTGATATATAATATACAAGTACTAAACAAAAAAAAACAATGAAATATCTGCATGCACTTTTATTGTCATTAATTAGAGTCTGAACAGTACTGGCTGGAATCACTGCTATCATCTGCAGTATTTATAATTAACGAAAGAACTTTCTTGCCACTATCTAAAATAACAATTTTTAATCAAAACTGTTCATATTTTTTGCATACTTAATGTAACTTACTTTTTACCTTTTACCGTCAACTTTGGTGATTTTTACACTCCTCTTATTATTATCTTACCATGAATGACTTACAGTACAATTTTGAAAAATCCAGGTACACCAATACACCCAATACACCACCAGTGCTGTAATATACAGGTTCAAAAGACCATTATCATTATTTTTGAATACCGCTTCTCGCTTTAATTCCAATTTCCACTCTATAGTTTATGAGTACCTTTTTGACTTCTCCCTCACATATCGCATCTATAACCTCAGGGTATACAGCTCTTCCTGGCGTTTTGTTGACTAGAGCTTTGATCAGGACCTTTCCGATATTTTACCAATCTTTCATCCCTCTTTTCTATCTTTACTACTCCCCTTATCATCAGGTTTTATCTAAAAAGACAAATTTGTACAAGGCAGTTTTTCTTTCCTTCAAAAAATCTTTACCCCTCAAAAAATCTATACGTATTAGGGTAACGTTGGGAAGTTCCATGAGGCCTCGTCTTAGATCATCTTTTTTCCATTTGAAACCTAGTTCTTTCAATACGTTGCACAATGATATACGGCATACGTCAAACAGTTGTTTATCTTTTAATTGCTCATGTAAGGAATTCCAAGTTACATGCTGCCCTGAAAATTAAAATTAAACTGAGGGTGTTTACGATGGGTTTAAGAAAAGTCTTTTCTGCAATTCTTAGGTTACAAATACTTACTGTGTTCATGCATGATGTAAATGGTGTCGATCCTTGTATCCAAAGCTATACTGGTAACCCTTTTAGTAAAATTACCTTTTCTAGGCGATTTTAAAACTTCATTATTTTTCACTTTTTGTGAAATAGTACTAACATAGTGGACATATCCAAGTATTAACAATTAACTAACTAACAAATTAACAATTAACGACGATTTAAATGATTTGACATCTTACAGGCGCGACTTAAGTTCTTAAAGAAACTGTTTTCGAACGCAAGGTTAAAATGAAAGCAAACGTTTAGATACACATGGCATAACCTCCAAACGGGTCAATAAATATTAACAAGACAAATTCTAAACCCGACAACGTCTCATATGCTGCCAACCCAACACGGCCGCTAAATTTGAAATTTATTGAATACATTCCATTTGATTATTTTATTTAATTTTTGTAGTGGTATTTCTGCTGTTCTTTCATAGCGTCATCGATGACGTGCAACGGTTTTAGTTTTGTACAGGCTATATTTGAGTTACATAAAAACCAAGGTGAGATCTGACAGTCCATCTTTAGTTTTACTTTCAACACTGTATCTTTTTAATAACTAACATTGGCTAACACATTTACTGATTCAAGCCTCTTATTTTGATCTCTACTATCACCAGTTGCCCTATGGCGAAAAACAAGTTATGGGATCGGACCTGCGGATCTCCAGGACATATGGTCTTGGTTTTGGTCAAACTGATACTAAGTCTTATTTCTTGAGATACCTTTTTTGCGTAAACTATATGGAAAGATCCTTAATTCGCTTTTTGTCTTTTAAGTTTAAGTTAATAATTAGTTAGAATAATTTAAACAAGAGCATTCGTAATAAAAGTTAAAATTATAAGTATAGGTTTATTGGACTTTTTAAACATATGTACATATAATACATATTTTTTATATCGTATCTTGGAGATTTTTATTTTCGGCAAACAGAACAATATCAGACACACAGCACAACAAACATCAACAATACAGAACAGCCATCAACAGATCTTAAATAGTTCTAACGTTCACTGCTAGTGGTGACCCTCTTGTTTGACCAGTTCAGTTTGTCAAAGGCACCTTCGAGTGCTAGATTAAACGATTTCGAAGATATTATATCTCCATGTCTACTACTTCTCCCGATCGGAAAACTTTTGGTAGTTTTGTATAGTTGCTGCGCCGTTGCTGTCGCATGTTTATAGATATTTTTAATTAGCCTTGTATATCGGGAATGCATTGGAGCACGATCAAGTTTTTTCATTATTGCCCAGTGTTCAATGACAATTTAAATCAAGACTTAAAGACTTAAAGATCAAGACTCAATTTAAATCAAACTTAAGATATCATGTTTACTAGAACTAATCATTTATCACGACTGAGAAGCTTAACGCGATCAACCTGGTTGTGGTACTGGTCGATAACATTAGTATTCAAGTAAATCATCCTGTTTTCTGGCCTGGCAGAAATTAAGCTTACTTTCAAAAAGGCAAAGAGGCAGAAATTCACTTTGGGCTCTTTATCAAGCTAGTTGTTCTTATTGTGGATTCTTTGGGACGGTAAGATTCATTCAAGGTACAACAGGTATCTAGAACCCTGGCCTGGAATATTCAAAATGCAGCACTTTTAGAAAAGTGGTAGTTTCGAATATAAAGACAAGCTAAAGACCCATTCTGCTACAGAAATCCGGGATGTACATTAAAATAAAGCTATTAGTTGAAGTTATATGCGATAATAATAATAATAATTCGGATTCGATGCCCATTTCTCTCTGCGAAATATCTCGAATTAAGGCAACTTTTTTTCTCAGATTACGTATTTCCATTGAATCTCTTACTTACTCATTACATGACAGATTTTTCTTTCTTGACTCGAATATATATTAAAGCAACCTTACGTAATATATATGTTTTTCTCCAACAAATTCAAAAACTTTCAAAATTCTTCTTTTACGCTCTGATTTTTAACTTAATGAATTAATAAGAATCTGCAATTGTCTCTTTTACATTCAATGAGGAGTACATATCTCTAGGCATTTTATCAACTCTCTGAAAATGATGTAAATATTATTTTAAAACATATATTAAAAACCCTGCCCCAGCATTTAAAGTAAGGTTAAGGTGCTTGTCCAGTAGAAAAGAAATGCTTTTGTTAGTTGATGCTAATAAATGTATGCATTATATTCTAAACTTAATTTTCCGAGTTTTTCGATCTTTCTGGAAGAAATTTGATTCCGTCTTGAATAATGGTCAATAATGGTTTATGAGGAATATTCCATAGAAAGCCCCAGTTTTTGAGAACGACGTGCAATTGATTGTTCTCATTTTTATTCACTTGTTGACATATATTATTTATTATTCACACTTTGACTATACATTGTCGATGTATACGCTGTGCATCTGTTATATTTTCATGATGATTTGCCAAACAATACTAAACATAAATGTCTATTTTGGCGGGAATAAGAATCAAAATGGCTGCTATGACATTTTACAAAAAATATATAGGACTAGTTTGATACCCCTTATAAACGGTTATCAAGCTTTCATAAGTTAAGCTTAAATATACAACATCTATTTTGTACCTGTTGACGTTATGAACATTCTAAAGTGCCTTCCAAATAGGAACTTTGGTTTCGATCAATCCTCTCTCCTGCATATCTATGACACTCTTAATCTCCCCATGACGGATTTCGGATGTATGGTTTACAATTCGCCTTGCTTAACTAATCTCTATTTGCAAGAAATAATCCAGATTTCGGCTTTGAAAATCACCACCAGTGCTGTAATATACAGGTTCAAAAGACCATTATCATTATTTTTGAATACCGCTTCTCGTTTTAATTCCAATTTCCACTCTATAGTTTATGAGTACCTTTTTGACTTCTCCCTCACATATCGCATCTATAACCTCAGGGTATACAGCTCTTCCTGGCGTTTTGTTGGCTAGAGCTTTGATCAGGACCTTTCCGATATTTTACCAATCTTTCATCCCTCTTTTCTATCTTTACTACTCCCCTTATCATCAATAATTACAATAAAGAATGCATTCACATTTTCAGAATTATACATTTTCAATTCTCCTTCAAAGCTTTATACACTAATGTGTATATCCTTTTCCTCTAACTCCCTTTCCTGTGTGTCCTATCTGCCTTCTACTGACACTGTCATGTCGATTAAACTGAATGTTGATAACAAATTAACAATGTAAATAAAAACAAATATTTATCATTGAAAATACTTTTATTGTTTTTCAAAATATTCTCCGCGACGATCGAAACACTTTTGCATAAGTTTTGACCAATTTCCATAGCGCTATTTCCATTCCGATTGAGGTATCTCCAAAACGTGTATTTTGAAGGCATAAACTACATGGTCTGGTGTTGAAAATCGTTGACCACGTAGTTTATTGTTCATAGACGGGAACAAAAAGAAATTATTGGGTGCCAAATCAGGACTGTATGGCGGATGACAATCAATTCTATGTTTTGACCGATGTGTGAGAGCGTTGTCATGGTGAAAAATGATCCCGCATCGCTTGTTGTTTTTTCTTATTTCTTCCAAAAATTTTTTCCAAACAAATGGTGGTGTACCATTTAGAATTGACCGTTCTACGATTCTCTAGTGGTATTGTAGCCTAATTCCCATTCATCCCAAATAAACAGGCGACCATATGCTTCAAAGTGCTTTTTGCGCGAACAACTTTTGTTGGGTTTGGCTCATTTTGAAAAACCCATACAGTCGACTGCTGTTTACTTTCGGCCTTTTCGCATAGACATAGATTTTATACGCATAGATCTAAGATTCGTCACCTGTGTAGATGTTATGCACGGCTTTTGACCACGATTTTTTTTTTGAGTATTTGTTTGCACCAATCGCCACATGTCTTTTTTTTCGCCACGTCATTTTTGAGCCAATATAATAATCTTTTATTATCTGTTTTAATCTTTTTTGAAAGGTCGAATGAATCAGAATTAATTTTATTAAATTTTGGACGACTTTTTTTGAATTCGTCCGAGCGAACAATGGCCCTAATGACAGTGATTTGGAATACTATTTTGCAAAGAATAAATGTTACCAGTAAATCACTGCAGTCAGACCGAACTATTCAAAGGATTTATCCTACTGAAGTTATTAGAAAATGTAAATAATTTCCGATAAGAATATGAAAAAGATGAGAAAGAGGCAACTAATTTATCCGGGCTATCATTTAACTTAGAGGAAGAACAAACTCGTAGATGACGAAAGAGACACACGTTTTTTAATGAAAACAAAAAGTCTGACATGAAATTACAATTAGAGAAGATTTTAAAGTCAATTCATTTTATGACAGAATGACTGAATGGTGATTTATTGTCTAACAGGCTACTGCCCAATTAAAAGACAATTTAAAACACAAATAGATATAACAAAAGTAATTTGAATTTAACCTGACAATGGCACAAAAATATTTATATAAAAATTAAAAATTAATTCTAAGATCATTCCAAAAATTCTTTCCAAAACACCGCACGAGCACTCTCTCAAAAGCTCAGATATACTGAGTAAACACACCGAAACGTTTCCGCCATTGCGATAACTAAGTCAAGTATATTGTTTTGTATATTAAATATGTGATTGTATTGGTGAATATCAAAAAATGCCTGAAAGTCGTGCAGTGCTAGCAGAAATTCATTACATAATTGATAGTTAACAGAGCTTTGATAATGTAAATTAAAAATTTAATAATTCATGATATAGTAAAAAGAATCGAAGGTATCAAAAATGAGTTTCTATTGATGAATATTTGATTTTGGACGAATATAAACAGAAAAAATAAAGATTATGGTCTGACTTATGAGTATTTTGCAAGTAACAATGTCGACACTTGGGAACAACTCCTTCAAGGTAGACAGGTAGAGCTTCGACGGTTGAAAAGATGAATAAACGGCAAGGAGAACTCCGTCGCCTCTTCCGACTCCGAGGGCATCCAGATCCCGATCCTTTCTGAAGACCATGTACAAGAAATTACAAGAAAACATCCAATGACAATCATTATTTCATACTGATCAGTTTTGAGCATAGATAATTTATTTATTATTTCCAAGTATTTTTAATCTTTCGTTGGTTTTCCAGAAATCCTTAGAGAAAGGATTTTGGGGAACACTTTGAAAAAAAAGCCCAACTCAGTAGATAACCTGTATAGTTTTACAAGATTGTGCAGGGTCTTTCGGTTGGGATACGTAATCTTGTTATCTATAGATTTTCATTGGTCCAAAATTAGGCGGATTGACCGTTTGGTAATTCTCACTTTCTTCATTCCGTGGAAGATAAACTTTCATTTAGTTCGACTTTCCTTTTTACTTTGTTTGTAGATGGTCTCAAAAATTCATCACTTGAACCCACTGAGGATGATTGGACATATTCTGAACCACTATCAATGAACGGTTAATCTTTCATATCGGAAATATTGTCTGCCAACTCCATGAGTTCCTGCTCAGACAATGGTCTATTTCTGAAATGAACAATCACATTTTACTTCTAGTAATATCACTGGTACAAATTTATACAACAGCGGCATCCCATTGGGACATATATGTCCTGTCAACAAATTTTAGAAAAAATGTTCTGTATGCGCAATATTTACACGTAAAAAGGCATTTCTATAAGTAATATACGAACTTAAACACACTTATCTAGTCAAATTTTCATAAAATTAGTCTATTAAACGCCAAATACACTAATATAAACGTATAGAACATGGTCTACGTATAGTAAATAGATTCACTAATCCGCCATATTGAAAAAAAATACACAAACATTTTCGAGAGGGCATATTAGACCACTGGTGCATCAGCCTGTATAAATCCAACGCGAGTATTTTCCTCTAGGTTGTATTAGACACCCTCTGGGACTTATATCACTCATTGGGACTGAAAAGGTTAAATAGTTAGAGGTAAGAGTTTTATTAGTACCAGTGTTTTTTCTAGAGTGCCACTTTAAGTCCGTTCTAAATCATTTCAATTTCAAATCCGTAACCATGTTTGACTATTTGGTATTATTTAGCAGAAAATATTTCGCATTAGTTGTTCCGTGATTTAGAAAACGTGAGAGCGCCACCGTTTGTGACCTTACATTTTTTCCATCCATATTTCGAGCCCTACAATCGATTTTAAAAAAGGTAAAAGTTTATGTTAAAAATGTTTTTTTGTGTGCCCGCTAAAAGGGCCTTTAAATTTCAAAGGTTAAAACAGGGAAATTAATTTAAGCAATTCGTGTGAAGTGATAGGATCTTATTGGTTTTTGGAACGGACAGGAAAGCATCTACGATAGCGTGTTCGGTCCAAAAAGATAACAGTTTTGTCGGTCTAAGTAATTTATATATTTGTAATTACGTAAGATAATGTAAAATACTAATTTTTGTCTTTCTTTTAATGGAAATACTTATAAAGGGTCTTTCAAATTAAACGATTTTGCATTGATTTCAAAAAATTGTACCGATACTACTGGTACCGATTAAAGATATTAATTTAGCCAAAAAATCCAAACTAATTTCTTTCGATGTACAAAATTTATTCCCGAGTATACCACCAAACGAAGTAATAGAATTAGTTGACAAATTACTTCTCAAAAATAAAACTAATTCAATGATGAAACAAAAAATTTTAAAGGTCCTGTGAATTACGTTGGGTCAGAATTATTTTGAATTTGATAATTCATTTTATGTTTCTAATGACGATTTGATAATGGGGAACCATTTAAGTCCTTTACTGGCGGATATTTTTATGAACAATTTAGAAAATAAGATAAATCAACATCAGTTGTTTAAATCATCACTTTACCGATAGTTGAATCATTACTTTACATATATGTTGATGATTTTCTAATTTGTTTTACAGGTTCTGATAGAGAGTTACATAAATTCTTTACGTAAGAACATTAAATTCACAGTTGAAGAACAGTAACATAATAGTATTCATTTTTTAGACTTAACTATTACTAAAAAAGACAGTAAACATGATTTTGCAATTTTTCATAAACCATCACATACAGATTTAGTTATACATAATAAATCTTGTCATCCTTATTCACAAAAGATGGCAACATTTAACTCTTTTATAGATTATTAAATATCCCCATGTCAATAGATAATTATAATAAAGAATTGAATTTCATCAAACAAATCGCAGTAAATAGGTCGACGGATACTTTAGGTTGTAATTGCTTTTCTCACTATTAGTTTAGCATAGTTTGTATTTGAAAAAGGCAGGTATGTCGAAGCAATTGTTATACATACAATTTTAAGTATACTGGAAACTTTTAGATATTAATCTTTGCAATATTTGCTAAATAACCACCTCTTGCAGCTCTACAGGCGTCTACTCTTTTGTCAAAATTTTAAATGACATCTTGGCATGATAGTCTTACCAATGTTTCGAATATTTTATCCTTTTGTTCAGGAATGGATTGTGGAGTGTTCTTATAGACCTGGCTTTTACGTAACCCCAAAGAAAATAGTTCAACGGTGTCAAATCAAATAATCTTATATATACATGAGGAGGAGCCAAAGAAATAGCGAATATTGAAAACTACAAGGTCCGAACAATCAGAGAAGCCCTTGAAATAGAAGAAAGGGGTGAGCTAAATTCACGAAACGACGCTCGCAACATTCCAAAAGTATGGAAATCCCTTCTGAAAAAAGAAGAAACGCGGCAACGTGGCGGCGAGGTAGAAAAATTAATAAACGGACGCCCGACAGCGTTGCCGAGCGCCGCAAATAGTCCCGAACTACCCCGATATAATCTGCGCAGTCGCCGGCCGGCTATAAAAGCAAGCACGACGACCCGTGCACGTCAGTTGGACTCTTCAGTCGAAGAGGATAATACTTGAAAATGCTAAATGAGATTTTGGCGAAACGTCGTGACTCTTCACAAAATCAACGGATCGACATCTATCATCTATCCATATCGATATGGATATATCTATATTATCATCTCACCATATCGAACACAATTCACAGTCACTGCTTCACCAGCAATATTCTGAAAGAAAAACGAGCCAATTACACCTCGCGATCATAATCCACACCAAACAGTGACTCGAATCAATCGTGGATTTTCCTCAGCCTAAATCCGGCAATTTTGTATTACGATCGATTTCGAAAATGTTAAAAGTGTTTATGTTGAAGCATTTCGTGTAATGTGAAAATTTTATGGCTTTTTGGAACGGACAGGAAAATATCTACGATAGCGCGCTCAGTCCAAAAACGATAAGATTACTGTGGATATAAGTAATTCATATTTCTTTCTTTTTAATTCAAACATATATAAATAACAGCAACAACCAATTATATAAACACTCCAAACATTTTGTTTAATGAAACTTAAAAAACAACTCTTTTTTTAAAACACTCTATATTGTGAAGTAATGCACTTGGAACTTAATACAGACTTTTCGATATTTTCAATGACTTTTGTTGTTTAAAGAGCTTGCTGACTATAGATTAGACTACATATATTCTGCTATATTACAACATACTTACAAACATGCAACAGTTAACGTGAGGGTACACAAAAAGACGGATAAATTCAGAGTGGAGCGTTGGGTCAGACAAGCTAATATCGGTTGTTAATCCGAACAAGGTTAATCTAGATTATCCAGAAACTTCGTAGTGATTTTTTATGAGAAAGGGAAACGCAAATAGTTTATGTAGATAATTATTTAGTCTATTAAATAATTACCATTATTAGTTAGAACTTTTTGCCATCATAATGGGTTTATAATGTCATTTTGGCAAGAAATTAACATATTTATTTTCAGAAAATCTCAACAGGTTATATTTTACTTCTTTTTCCGTTTAAAAAAAATACATTTAAATAATTTTGGAGGCAGTGGAATAGATGGTAGTTATAAATAAATAAATACACACTTTATTTAGCATATGCAGCTAATAGTAACAAAACAAAATCAATATACAAAAAAAAATAAAAGTAAGAAACATTCTAAAAAATCTTAACAACAGAAAATACAATCAAAAGGCCATAACCAACATTGTTCCAATGATAAAACACTCTATTGCTTCAAATAATAATTTAACAGTCTATTAAATACATGCACATTAGGAGCGCTCCCTATGTGGGCGGGCAAAGCATTGAAGAGACAAACACCTTCCCAAAACAATGTCTTCTGGAGAGCAGTAGTTCTCACAATTAGTACATCATAATTGTTCTTAGAACGGACATCGTAAGAATGCATATTTACTCTTTGTACCAAAAAAGTATTCAAATATTGGGGCAATTTATTTTATATATCAATCGAATGTTAGCCCCTTCAATGGCCCACGCAACTGAAAACCAATCCAATGACCGCAACATTACCTCTATCGGTGTATACCTATTATAGTTCAATAGTACACGCATAGCCTTGTTCTGCTGTATTTGAAGTCTACCAATACTCTCCTTATTACATGATACCAGCACAGACATACCATGGGTAAAATGGGGTAAAACTATAGTATTATATACAAGTCTTTTGGACCATGGTGATAAATGTGACGATATACGACTAAAGAACCCTATTTTTTTCCCAATCTTTCTACATAGATAACTGACATGATTACAAAATGTTAGCTGAGAATCCAACAGTACTCCTAAGTATTTAATTTCATTTACAATTTCAATATCACAATTATTTATATTTATTTTTAACCCTAACTCATTAAATCTTTTGCAGTTTGCTTTAGACCCTATCACCATGCACCTTGTTTTCAGTTCGTTTAGTTTAAGTTTATTTTTGCATAGCCATCTAAATAATATTGCCAGTTCACTATTCAATGTTTCAACAATCTCAGGCAAATTATACCCAGACACAGATATGTGTCTGGGTATCATCTGCAAAAAGACTAATAAAACATTTATCCAATATTGTAGAAATATCGTTGATATATATCAAAAACAGCAACGGGCCCAAAACTCCCCACGCACTTTCCTACTTTTGCCACAACCCTCGTCCTATGATGTCTGTCTGTTAAGTAACTCTTGATCCATTTTAAGGCTTTCGATCTTACACCATAACTTAATAATTTTTTACACAGTATATCCCGGTCAATAGTTTCGAATGCTCGCTTTAAATCTAAAAATACACTAAGCACAGTTTTTCCGACCTTTATATCGCTCCTCCATGTTGCGCAGACATACTGAATAGCCGTCTCACAAGAATGTTTTGTCCTAAACCCTGATTGAGCAGAAAATAACAATTTATTGGTTTCAAAATAAGTTTTCAACTCTGTACATACTATAGTCTCAATGATTTTATCAACAACAGGTAATAAATTAATTGGTCTAAAGTCACTTGGTATACTAGGCTTTGGTATTTTTGGAATTGGTACAATAATGCTAGTTTTTAAGTCCTCAGGAAATGTATTCGTTTCAAAACTTGTATTAATTAAGTACAATAAAGGATAACCGATGACACAATTTTTTTTTTCATTAACCTTATCGTAATTTCATTGTCACTCGTACTTCGGCTGTACGTAGTTTGAGGGTGCGATGTTCGGTGAGTAAGATGGATGGACTACCAGTAATTGGGTTTTTGAATAAAAAATAATTATTGATTTTTTTACTTTATTATAAATAATATTGATAATCGATGCGAAAAATTTTTAAAAAGTTGTTACAATTAATTATGAATGAATTAAAATTGATAAGTTTTTTAAAATCACGTGACTACGAACGCTTCGCCATTAGCTGCCATGTTTGTGACGTCATAATAGTAAAATAGTTTAGTTTTACGCCAGTACTGTCAACGGCTTTTACCTGTGTATATATTGTCAAAAATATTGTAGGTTAAGTGCAAAATAAAATATTGTTTGTTACTAATTTAGTTCAGTAATGTGTGACAAAGGGCAAGGACAGGTGTCATAAAGGCTAATTCTGATAATATACCTGTTGTGGATATTTTTATGGTCACAGATATTTTTAAAAATGATAATTCAACAGAAGTTCGGGATAAAGCATCAATGTAAGTTTAAAAAAATTATAACAATGTAAATGTAAATAAGAAACAAAATATTTCTATTAAATATAATTAAACTATTTGTAGGGTGTCACAAGAGGGTTAGGGTGACAAGGCTATAGGTTTTGTTCAACTTAACTGCAAAAATGGTATTTGCACGGTAAAAGCACGTGTATGTCCAGAATATAAAGTTCGAAGTAAAGCTTAAAATATACATATAATGCTTATAAAAAACAATATAAATCATTAAAATTGAAGAATCTAATTTAATTTAATCTAGATTAAATCACCTCCTGATGATGCTAACAAGGTTAGGGAAACGTGCGTCGAGCAGTTCAAAAAAAGTGATTTGGTGTTTAATGGTAAATCTCTTCAAGTTTAGTGTTTCACACCAAAGGTTCCAATAGAAGAATTAATATAAATCATAATTAGAAAAACAAAACACATAAATACTGTTTAAATCACTAATTTTAATTCAATAAAATATACACTGTTAATTATACATAATAAATCTTCCCCGAATTAGGTTAATATGGATAATATATTTACAGTAGATTATAATATGTAAACTACTAACTACTGTAACTACTAAACTAACAGTTTAGAATAAAAACAATTACTACCCAAAATTATACAGATATTTCTTTGATTGCATAATAGTTTGATTGCTTTCATAGAAGTTTACAATACTTTTAAAACAACACCGATTCTTCAAACCACCACACTAAACTCTATTAACAATATTTAAAAAAATCCACCCATACTACATTATTGGTTTAATTAAGGTTTGCAGTATTTTTGAAATGATGGCGATTTTTCGCTTTACATGTTTTACAAACTACCACATTAGACTCTTGATTTAATAATATTTGCAAATATAAATAAATCTGCCTGCTAACTAACTCTAATGCATGACCAGCCAAGATTTCCCAAATACAAGAAGGCACGTAAATCTTTTTTTTTGAGCGAAAAGCTTTTAGGGTCGAAGTGTGGGACTCTCCTGTTAAGGTCTATCCACTAGAAAACCATTATGTCCTACAACATAGCCTGGAACCACTGTGATCCTACCATCAGTCTTCAATGCCTATCATAAATTTCTGACCTATGTTTAAACATACCCTATCAAATGAACATGTTCAATCAATAGATGAAATGTACCAAAATCCTGAAAAACAGTAAATATTTTAACTGTTTTGTTTAATTTAGAATAGAAATATACCAGTTTCTTTACTTTTTGTTTGGATAGTAGGTTTACTTTTCTATTTCTCTTTTTTTTGCATACTCCTTCAGATGTCTGTTTTGATTCTATGGAAAACTGCTTTGCCAGTCCTTAATTTAACTAGTAAGACTTTTCATATACGATTCCAAATTGGTAGTCGAATTTTATTCTTGTCTATTTGCGTTTTCTTGAATATTATTATTCGTATCCTACAAAATAGACGATCCTGTAGGGCTTTCTCATTGTTACTACTCGGTTGTGTTGTAGTAGACATGTAGATTCTTTGCAGACACGCAGGACTATTCATTCTTATAAATTTAGCACGCTAATTTGTTTTCCATACTCGAATTAAATAATATATTAAAAGTTTTAAAAACGAATGCAATAGACAGAAGGAACCCTAATCTGATTTTATTCTGAAGTTACCTTTGAGCCTCCATATCTTACGTAAAGATATATGAGTATAACGTCGAAAATAGCACCGAAAGCCTAAATAACAATTAAAAGCAAGTATATATTCAAATCGATAGCAAACCAACAAATGCAGTCAGATATATATATTAAACCTATAGAACAATGACTAAGATCCTGACTTTCCGAACGTCTTTTCAGAAAGAACGCGAAAGAAAATTTCGGTATAACTTCCGAATTGTTCCGAGCCAAACCGATATTAGCGATATTACCCTTTCTTACCATTGTGAGGTTATAATGGTTCGGATTTTTTTTTTCGGGAATTGTCGGCGTGTCATCTGTATTAGATTTAAACATTTATTTTCAAATATATTGATATAACTTTTTAATTATTAGGAAAAAAATTAAAATAAACATAGTTTTGTTATCAAACTTATATACGATCTTTCCATTTATGACAAACAAAATTGTTCAAAAACCCAATTAATTCTCAACAATTTTTGCCGCCGGGTCATAATTGAAACGTAGCAAAGCAAAATCAGCTTCGCAAAAACCCAAATTATGATAAACTTGGTACTTGGCGGGGGCGTTTACATCGATAACATCATAGTGGAGGAAACTATATATTTTAAGTACTTGGGACATGAGATTAGTTTTTTTTCTCCTTTATTTGGGTTTTTCGCCACTGTCTAAAACTCAAAAAATATCAAACATACCTGTTATAATAAATTAATGTAATAAAAAATTTACAAACTTTTAACGTTAACGTTTCGGAGAGTAATCTCCCCCCGTTTTCAAAACTGAACTAAAAAATAAATTATATTAATTTGTAATATATAAAGTAACGAGTGAAAATAAATATATATTTTTTTGTATGTCAACGATACTTACATTGACAACAATGGATTTTCATGACAGTGACATGCTACCAAAATATATATATAGGTAATGTTTACTGTGTGATTGTTTATTGTACTGATTGTGTATTCAAATATTTTCAAGTTTTGTTCAATTCAAGTTTTGTGTATTCTTGGTAGACCATAGAAATGAGGTGGTTTACTATAATGTGGTGTAAGTTGTGATCTTTCTAGATCTGTAAATTCACGTTTGTGTTTATATAATGTATTGTAAATTTGTCTCTCTAATTTTAATGTTGGATCTGTAGGTATTTTAGTGTAATTTCCCTCATCAATTAAAGTTTTAATTTTCTTATTATATTCTGTAGTGTCCAGAATAACTGTGGCGTTACCTTTGTCTGATGGCAATATTTTAATAGATGTGTCTTTTTTTTTTATTTATCTATAGCTAACTTTTCCTCATGGTATAAATTTGGTATAAAAACGGCATTAAAAGAATCGGTAACAAAATACAGAAGATTAAAAGAAACCGCTATAATTAATTTAAATAAAAATAAATGTATTGCTATGCCTTCGGTAGATTTAAATTCAATATGGTTCCCGATTCTAAAAAATATAATTAAAAACATTTAAATATTTGAATACACAATCAGTACAATAAATTATCACACAGTAAACATATATATATATATATATATATATATATATATATATATATATATATATATATATATATATATATATATATATATATATATATATATTTATATACCTATATATATTTATACCCTTATTTAAACATATATATATATATATATATATATATATATATATATATATATATATATATATATATATATATATATATATATATATATATATATATATATATATATATATATATATATATTTATATACCTATATATATTTTTTGGTAGTATGTCACTGTCATCGTTGACATACAAAAAAAAATATATTTACTTTCACTCGTTACTTTATATATTACAAATTAATATAATTTATTTTTTAGTTCAGTTTTGAAAACGGGGGGAGATTACCCTCCGAAACGTTAACGTTAAAAGTTTGTACGTTTTTTATGACATTTTTAAATCTTTAAAATTTTGTTCGTTAGGCAAATTTATTACAAAAAAGAATCACTGAGAAATTTGTCTCCGTTTGGTTTTTTGTTTTTACCCAGTGATTCTTTAAATAAGAACAGGTATTTTTGATATTTTTAGAGTTTTAGACAGTGGCGAAAAACCCAAATAAAGGAGAAAAAAAAATATGAACACGCCACAATCATTCAGACATTAATGAGATTAGTAACAGCAGAGACAATTAGACTCGTGACATCTCCAGAAGAATCGGAGTTGCATGGGCTGCTTTCGGAAATATATTAAACCCATAAAATTTTCAACCAGTGTGTCTTTCCATTTCTCACGAAGACTTCAACAATGACTAAATAGAAAATTAGAAAGATACAATGAGAACGGATAAGGCTGGGAGTTTCTCTAAGAGATCGAAAACCAAATACAGAAATACGCAAACAAACGAAAGTGATTGATATCGTAGAACGAATAGCGATGTTGATGTGGAACTGGGCGGGTCATGTTGCGAGAGCGGTTGATGATAGGTGGACAGAACGAATCCTCGAATGGAGACCAAGCTCGGGAATATTCAGAAACAGAGGACGCTACGCCCCCCCCCCCCCCCCCCCAAATGGACCGATGACCTAAACTGTATCAAAACAAACTGGATGCAGGCAGACTGAACACAGTGGATGCTCTTAAGGGAGGTTTACATCCAGCCATGGACTTTAAAAGGTTGATGATGGATGAAATTGAAAGGTATGGTCGTATACTGTTGTGATGAAGCACCATGCCTTTCCTGTTAGCTTATTTTAGACTGTTTTCTTCAATTGCTGTCTTCAGCTGATCGAATTCTGAATAGTGGAGGATAGGCCCATCCCACCCAATGCAAAGTATAATTTTCAGCGATTCTAAACCGTACTTGGAACCTCTGATCATGGCATCGCCAGAAATGGAGTCTCAGAAATTTTTTAAGGAAAAAATTGCATGAAAAAGATTCGATCCAATAGAATTCGTAATTTTGTTCGTGAAAGACATATACATTGTTTTGAAAGACGCAGATTTTTTTTAAGATAGTCAAAAACGGCCGATTTGACATTATTTAACTTATCTGCAATCTCACGGACTGTGATAGGTGGATTTTCGGTTATTATGGCGTCAACATCAATGCTTGAAAGACGACCAGGGCGATGCCTGTCTTCCAGGTCAAAAACAGAACTCCCCCGGAATTTCAGTATCCGAGTTCCAGCACTGCTAAAAAGAATGGGCAAATTGGAGTTTTGAACAATATTTTTTTGTCATAAATGGAACGTTATATATAAGTTTTATAACAAAACTGTTTAATTTTTTCCTTATAATTAAAAAGTTATATCAAATTAAAAATACATTTTTAAACCTACTACCGATGACGCGCCGACAGTTCCCCAAAAAACCCGAGCGCATGTGACGTGGTAAAACGAACGCCAATATCGCCACTATCGGGTCGGCTCGGAACAATTCGGAAGTTACACCGAAATTCTCTTTCGCGCCATTTACGAAAAGACGTTCGGAAAGAATCGGAGTCCCGGGCAAATAAAACAATTTATCGATCTTAGTTATTGTTCTATGGGTTCAACTTATAACTTTGACTGAATTGCTGTTGTTTTCGATGTTATACTTTTTACTCTGTTATACTCTTTACATAAGATATGGATGCTCAAAGGTAAGTTCAGAATGAAATATTGAAATTAGATTAGGGTTCTTTTTGTTTTTCATTCGTTTTTATAACTTTTATTTATATTATTTAATTCATGCAGGGAAAACAAATTAACGTGCCAAGTTTATAGGAAGGAATACTCCTGCGCATCTGCAAATAGCATGTAGCAACACAACCGAGAGTAGTAAAAATGAGAAAGCTCTACAGGATCGTCTATTTTATAGGATACGAATAATAATATTCAAGAAATAGACAAGAATAGACAAGAACAAAATTTGACTACCATTTTGGAAAGTAATCGTGTATGAAAATTTTTATACTTCTTTTTATAGCTACATACTTCTTTTTATAGCTTTCCAATCAAAAAAAAAGTGTGTTAGGTGCCTTCTCTTATTTGGGAAATCTTTAGCTGATCATGCATTATAGATAGTTAGCAACTGGATTTATTTATATTTGGAAGAAATTAAAAATATTGAAAACCTTAATTAAAGCCGTAATGTAGTATGAGTGATTTTTTTAAAATATTGTCAATAGAGTTTAGTGTGGTGGTTTGAAGAATCGGTGTGATTTTAAAAGTATTGTAAACTTCAATGAAAACAATCAAACTATTATAAAAACAAATATGTATGTCATTTTGGGTAGTGAATGTTTTTATTCTGAATTGATTATTAATGAAATTTACATATTATAATCTACAGTAATATATTATACATATCATCCTAGTTGGAGGAGGTTTTATTATGTGTGTATTGTAAAACATATTGTACAGTATATTCAAAAACATTGTTTGGCTTCTTGAGGATAAAAATACAGAATTAATTAAACCGCCTTCGGTTAGTTCTGGTATAAAATTATCATCATATTTATATAGCATACGTCATTGAAATCATACCTCACGCAGTTATTATTCATAATATGTTGCCTTATACAGAATATATTGTTATTATTGCTATAATATCAACATACATTTATTAATATTATGGTTCTGCCAAGTCCAATTGTCCGAGTTACTTACTGAGTTCTTGTAACTCCAATCGCTCGGTGGAAGGTCCCCGGACCCCGGGTAGAAAGTACCGCTGATCATAATCGGTTAGTCGACGCGATAAACCGAAAGCCAGTAGGGTGCATTTATTAATATTCATTTAAAAAAAAAACTAATTACGTTAAAAAAAACAAATTTACTCAATGTTCTTTTTATAAGTTAATATCAAGTTATTATAAAAAAATATAATTTAATATTATTAATCTGTAACCATAAAAAGATATATCACAGCAGGTATATTATCACAATTAACCTTTGAATCCTTTGTCACACATTATTGAACTAAATTAGAAACCAACAATATTTTATTTTGCATTTAACCAACAATAATTTTGACAGTATATATATATATATATATATATATATATATATATATATATATATATATATATATATATATATATATATATATATATATATATATATATATATATATATATATCATCATCATCATCATCATCATCATCATCATCATCAGCCCGTATCGATCCACTGCAGGATGAAGGCCTCTTCAGCATGCTTCCAACCTTCACGGTCCTGGGCTTTCCTCTGCCACTCGGGTCCAATATACTTAACGATGTCATCAGTCCATCGTGCTTTCGGTCTTCTTCGCGGACGTTTGCGATCAAGCGGTATCCACTCCAGGATTGCCTTGGTCCATCTGTCGTCCCATCGCCTCGCTATATGGCCTGCCCATCTCCATTTCAGCTGTTTTACTCTTCCAATGATGTCACAGACTTTTGTTTGTTCCCTGATCCATGCGCAGGACTTTCTGTCTCGTCTTGTAATGCCAAGCATACATCTTTCCATTCCCCTCTGTGCCACCCGAAGTTTTTGAATTGATTGCGATGTGAGTGTCCAGGTTTCACTTCCGTATGTCATAACGGGTAGAACGCACTGATCGAATACTTTTCTTTTCAGGCAAAGTGGAAGTCTGCTCTTAAACACTATGTTGAGCCTACCAAATGCCTGCCAGCCACATTTAACACGCCGTTCCACCTCCCGGACGGCACTCCCCTCCATGGAAATCCTCTGCCCAAGATATACAAAGCTGTCCACAATCTCTAAATCCCTTCCTAAAACTGAAATTCTTCTGTCCTGAGCGAAGTTATTGAACATAACCTGACTTTTTTTCAGGTTTATTTTCAAGCCAAATGGTTCGCCAGCCCTTTGCAGTTCTTGTATGCGTCTTTGCAGCTCCTCTGGGTCTTGTGAAATGAGAATAATATCATCGGCAAATCTAAGATGGTTTAAGTTTGCACCATTGATCTTTACCCCATCCTGTTCCCAATCCAGTTTACGGAATACTTCTTCAAGGCCAGCCGAGAAAAGAATAGGCGATATTGCGTCACCCTGTCGTAAACCTCGTTCTATATTAATTCCCACTTCAAGATCATCAAGGTGAATTGTGGCTGTAGCTCCATCATATATCGATTCTAATAGGTTTACATAGGCTCTCTCTATACCTTGGCTAAGCAGTGCATCCATTATCGCATGCTTTGAGATGGAATCAAATGCTTTTTCGTAGTCGATAAAAGCCAAGCACAGTGGCATGGTGTATTCGTTGTGCCTTTCTATGACCTGCTGTACAACCTGGATGTGATCCATTGTACTGAATCCACTTCTGAATCCTGCTTGTTCTCTTGGTTGTGCGTCATTCAGTTTTTTAATATTCTTTTAGAAATTATCTTAGTGAAAACTTTGTACATCACTGATAGGAGGCTTATTGGACGGTAGTTCTTTAAATCTTCCTGTGCTCCTTTTTTATGTAAAAGGATCACTTCTGCATTTTTCCATAAGTCAGGTACTTTTTGTTCTTTGAGGCATTTTGAGTACAATTTTGCCAGTGTTTTATGTAACGTCCGACCACCAGCTTTTAGCATTTCGACAGTTACACTATCCTTTCCTGGAGCCTTGCCGTTCTTCATCAATTCTATAGCATTTGTTACTTCCTCCACTAGGATATCTGGTATTATATATTGTTCTTCCGTGGGTATTGCTGTCCCTGACTGGCTCTGATCTTCATATAACTGGGAATAAAACCTTCTGACAATCTCTAACATTTGGGTACGCGTCCTGCACACTGTGCCATCCTCACCCTTTAAAGCATATATTTGCGTTCTTTTGTTTCTCAGCTTCTGTTTAGCTTTGTTAATTCCTTTGTTTTCTTCCAGGGTTTTTTGCACTAGCTGCATATTGAATCGGCGCGTGTCCTCTCTGATACGTTTTCTTATAGTTTTGCAGAGCTCAGTGTACTCGACCCTGCCAAAAGGACTACCTGCATTTCTCATTGCTCGCCGTTTCTTCATTAAATCAATGGTCTCACTGGAGATTTTTTGGATTTTTCTCACTGGAGATATATATATATATATATATATATATATATATATATATATATATATATATATATATATATATATATATATATATGAACATTTTTGTTGGTTGCTTGACCGGGAAGGAGACCCACCTAATCCCTTCAACTGGATGACAT
This sequence comes from Cosmopolites sordidus, assembly GCA_031761425.1. NCBI lineage: Eukaryota > Metazoa > Arthropoda > Insecta > Coleoptera > Curculionidae > Cosmopolites > Cosmopolites sordidus. The sequence goes on from JARFXV010000508.1 coordinate 1,820,503, forward strand.
ATGTTTCGTCTCTCAAGGTTCAGACTCATCAGGGCGTCGACATATACCATACCATCAAGAATAGGGAGACCCTATCCACAGCCAACAACTCATGTTTTCAGCGACTTCCAGTCGGATGATGTATATATGTAGTGTTAGATTTTCTTGGACTGCGTCCAAAGAGACAGCTGTAGCTGAGTGTTGAACCCAACCGTTGGGTTACACAATCTCATGTGGAACACACAAAAAACTGCGTCTCCGCCTAAATGAACATTTTTGTTGGTTGCTTGACCGGGAAGGAGACCCACCTAATCCCTTCAACTGGATGACATATGTTTCGTCTCTCAAGGTTCAGACTCATCAGGGCGTCGACATATACCATACCATCAAGAATAGGGAGACCCTATCCACAGCCAACAACTCATGTTTTCAGCGACTTCCCGTCGGATGACGTATATATGTAGTGTTAGATTTTCTTGGACTGCGTCCAAAGAGACAGCTGTAGCTGAGTGTTGAACCCAACCGTTGGGTTCCACAATCTCATGTGGAACACACAAAAAACTGCGTCTCCGCCTAAATGAACATTTTTGTTGGTTGCTTGACCGGGAAGGAGACCCACCTATCCCTTCAACTGGATGACATATGTTTCGTCTCTCAAGATTCAGACTTATCAGGGTGCCGACATATACCATACCATCAAGAATAGGGAGACCCTATCCACAGCCAACAACAAAGTCGCCAAAAACATGAGTTTTCGGTTATAAATATATAACTAGAAACCATTGACAGTACTGACGTAAAAACACTTTATTATAGTTACGTCACAAACATGTTAGCCAATGTGGCTATCATGTTTGTATATATATCGTGGGCATGTGATTTTTTAATTTTAAAAATTCATTCATAATAAAACGTAAAAAAAAAATCCAAAAAGTTTTTTGCATAGATTATCAATATTATTTATGATTAATTTTTAAAATAAAGTAAAAAATCGATTTTTATTTTTTATTCAAAAAGCCAACTGTCTCCCAAGTCAACTACGTTTATTTATACTCCTCTTATTACTTACATAAATCCTGCTAAATTAAATATCAAAAAACAACTCCTTGTTAAAAAAATCTTATATTCTGAACTAAAACACTTGAGTTTGAACGCTCCAACTAGTCCAAGTTGAACCAACTAACGAATTTTAACATTACTTAGAGATACACGATGGTATACTGATATGTATACTGATACACGATGATATTACTTAGTGAGACACGATGGCCGAGTGAGGGAATGACCAACATAGGGAACCATCATATAATATACTATTCTGGAAGCAAAGACACACGGCACAGAAATGGAGTAGCTTTTATGTTGAAAAAGGATCTGGATAAATCAGTATTAAACTTTGTCCCAATATCCGAACGAATTGCCTTACTACAAATGAAGTCAAATCACGCAACAATCAACATAATACAGGTATACGCTCCAACAGCGGATAAAGACGACCATCAAATAGAACAGTTCTATGAGGAAATAGACGACACACTCAAACTGACTAAAAGAAAAGATGTAACAATTCTTATGGGCGACTTCAACGCGAAGATCGGAAGAGGGAAAGTAGAGAGGGTAGTGGCTAGCTACGGATTGGGTATACGCAATGACAGAGGGCATCGGCTAATTCAGTTTTGCCAAGAGAAAGATCTGGTGGTTGCTAATACGTTCTACAATCTCCCACCAAGACGACTATACACTTGGACATCGCCGCAAGATAGTGAAAATCATATAGTACGCAATCAGATAGATTATGTGATGATTAATCAGAGATTCAGAAATAGTGTAAAGTCAGTAAAAACCTACCCAGGTGCAGACGTAAATTCCAACCACAACCCCCTAGTGGCAAGGGTGAATATACAACTAAAGAAACCAGCTCAAAAGTCGAGACGAAAACAAATTGATCTCAACGGTCTTAATGACGTAACCATCAGAGAGAAAATAAAATTGGAGATAGACAACAATCTTAGCAACTTAAATATGTCGGAGGATAACAATAAGAATTGGGACGACTTTAAAACGGCACTAATGGAACCAACAGAAAAATACTTGAAGAGACCCAAACCTAAAAAAGAACAAGGTTGGATTACAAATGAGATATTAAACTTAATGAATACACGTAGGGAAAGCAAACACCAGCCTAACTATAAAAACATACAGAAACAACTTCGCCAGAAAGTCAGAAAAGCCAAAGAAATATGGTTTACTCAGAAGTGCGAAGAAATAGAGATCCTACAGAAAAAACACGACCAGTTCAATTTACATAAGAAGGTGAAGGACTTAACGGGGTATCAAAGGAAAAGAACAAGATCATTTTTAGTGGATGAGAAGGGTCTAATTATAACAGACATAAAGGATAAACTTGTAACATGGACGAATTACACGAAATCCCTTTTCGCGGACACACGATCAGGACAGTCAGAGGAACCGGCTGAAGAAGACAGTGGTCCAATAATAACAACTGCAGAAATAAAATATGCATTACAAAATATGAAGACGGGCAAGGCAACAGGACCAGATAATCTACCAACAGAACTCCTCAAGCTCCTAGAGGACGAACATTTGAAAGTGTTACAGAGACTGTTTAATGAAATATACAGAACTGGTAAAATCCCAAAGGAGTGGCTTGTCTCCACGTTCATAACCATCCCTAAGAGAAACAAAGCTAATAAATGTGAGGATTACAGGACAATTAGTCTCATGGGACACACATTGAAATTATTTTTGAAGATCATACACCACAGATTATATTCAAAGTTAGAGGAACATATAGGCAACACGCAATTTGGTTTTAGAAAGGGCCTAGGAACGCGTGAAGCCCTGGTAGCATACAATATACTTATGCAACGAAGCCTGGATGTAAATAAAGATGTATACATATGTCTTATCGACTATAACAAAGCTTTCGATAATGTCAAACATGACATCATGATAAAATTGCTGAAAGACAAAGGTGTAGACACGCGAGATATAAGAATAATCTATAACTTATACTACAATCAGAAGGCAGTGGTAAGCATTGACAACTACAACTCAGAGGAAATTGAGATTATGAAAGGCGTAAGACAAGGATGTATAATGTCTCCAACATTGTTCAATTTATATTCTGAAAACATTATGAATGAAGCACTTGAGGATGAAACAACCGGCATAATAGTGAACGGAATACCAATCAATAACATCAGATATGTTGATGACAGCATTGTAATGACAGAATCAATGGAGGACCTGAACAGAGTAATGGAAAAAGTAAGAAAGGCAAGCGAAGACCTCGGATTAAGCTTGAACACGAAAAAGACAAAGTTCATGGTCATTACAAAGAAAAACATCAATAATGCAGAATTGCGTATTCAGGGGGAGCAAATAGAACGAGTAAAAAAATACCGGTATTTGGGCACAACAATAAATGACAACAACGACAATACACCGGAAATTATTGCTAGAATAGAACAGGCAAGAAGTACTTTCGTAAGATTGAGAGGCGTCTTATGTAGCAAACTCTTAAACTAACTAAGCTTAAACTAACTAAGCTTAAAGCTGACTCTTAAACTAAGACTAATAAAATGCTACGTCTGCTCTGTACTCCTCTACGGAATGGAGGCATGGACATTAAACAAATATACACAGAATAAACTGCTATCCTTTGAAGTGTGGATGTACAGAAGGGTCTTAAGAATCGCCTGGACTAAGAAAGTAACAAACAAGGAAGTTCTGAATCGCGTGAATAAGGAAGAAAATGAGCTGCTGGCAGACGTGAAGCGACGTAAACTACAATATCCGGGTCACGTCATGCGCGGAGAGAAGTGCCAACTGATACAAATAATTATGCAAGGAAAAATCCAGGGCAGGAGAAGCATCGGTAGAAGAAGGATGTCTTGGTTACGTAATTTGAGAGAATGGTACAACTGCAACTCCAACCAACTGTTCCGAGCGGCAGTGTCCAAGATCAAAATAGCTAACATGATTGTCAAACTCCGGACCGGAGAGGGGACATGAAGAAGAGATACACGTAGAGATAATCTTTTTGTTGGTGTTAATGTTTCTTAATCATAATATTATTTCAAATCGTTTTTTTTAACTCCTATTTAGTTTTCGCATTTGTTTCATTAATTAATCTTGAATCGCATATCTAGAATGATCTGGCAGAAACTATTCCGGTTGGGCAGTTTCGTGCATCGAAAAAACGGGAGAGAGCGGTCGGCTGCGACCTTAAACTTTTTTCCATAAATATTTCGAGTTCCACGATCGATATCGAAAAAGGTAAAAGTTTATGTTAAAAACTGTGTTTTTGTGTGCCGGATAAAGGGCTTTGGGAAAAAGAGTTTTGTCGATTTAAGGAATTTATGCTTTTGAAGCTACGTAAAACAATGCCGAGCTGTAGCTCTTCTTTATTTGTTTGTATTGAAACATTTGTAACTATGTTATTATTTAAACATTTTGTTTAATACAACATTTAAAGCAACAATTCTTTTTTGAAAAACCATATTTTGCCAATTAAAGTGATGGGTTGCCCGGAACGTTCGTAGGAATATTCCAGCAGTTGCTATTTTAACAGTAACAGTAAAAAAAAATCTGTGCTGAATTGCTAATGATTATTTGCATATTGTTTAATTATTATTATTAATGTATTTTTGATGTTTACATGTACTGCGATGTTTACTTTAGGTTTGATTTGCCTTCAGTTCAGCTTTGCACAGTGGCATTATCGTAACCGATGAGGTTTATCCGAGGTGCGATTATTGCTAGGAGACGTTAAAGTGATTTTCTCTATAAATTACTATTGGTTAAAGACGACACCCCCCTGCTCGTGAGCTCCTGGTGGAAACGACTGGCCGGCAATTAGTCGTGTTATTAGACCTGTAACACGCCATAAGCTCCGGCCTACGGCTAAGAGGTGTATAGGAAGGGGTTGGAGAACCCCTTTCACAAGGGCGGGGCGGTGGGCTCTGCCAAGGTTCCGGTCAGGCCGGTCTGGCGTCGCGAAGCTTGAAAAATATGAGCAGAATGGAAGCTGAAAATTCCAAACAGATGAGAGACCCGACTCCTGGTCCGGGGTCTGAGGAAGAATCTGACTTTCCCATTGGGAAAAGAGTCAAAGAAAATCTGCCGAGAAATTCCAAGGAAGAGAAGGCAACATTCTTGGAGAGAATGGAGATTGTAGTGGACTGCATTAGAAAGTTAGAATTAAGCTTTGACTCGTCGGAGGATAAGAATAAAAAGAAGAAGCTTAATAAAATCACTAGGCTCATGATCAGCAAACTAGATGAGATGAGTCACCAGGTGACTGGCATTATCGACAACAGACAAGATGGCGATATAAGAGAGGAATTACAGGTAATTAAAGAACTGCTATCCGAGAATGAGAGGGCGAAAGAGCAGGGCAGGCTATTGGAAGATAATCTTAGCCGCAAAAAGGAGCATACTTATGCCAGTATGGCCTCGACCAGCGCAGTTAGGGTGAGTGGCATCAAGAAGTTAGTTCCTGTCGCTAAAAATTTTAAGATTCAGATTTCTAAGTCTTCAGATGGGAAAGAAATGCAGGGAGAGGAGCTTAAGAAGCTATTAATGCAGAAGTTAAATCTCAGCAAACTCGGTATCAAACCAACCAGAATTTATTCCACACGTAACAACAAAGTGGTCATCGAATCAGCATCAAATGACATCGAGAAGCTATCTCGTTCGGAAGACATCAAGAAACTTGATTTAAACGTATCTTCTGTTGATAAACTTAAACCCAGGCTGACAATTTTTAACGTTCCGTCCAGCATTAGGAAGGAAGAACTTAAGCAGGAGATTATAGAGCAGAATCTTCTGGAGACGTGGGATGAGGCAGAACCTTGTATTAACCCGGTGTATAAGTTTGGCCCGAGAGACAGGCCCTGACCAGGCCCTGACCAGGAAAAAGTTACTAGAAAAGAGCATGTTGTATCTTGGCTGGCACTCCTGCAGAATCGAGGACAGGGTCCAGATTACCAAGTGTTTTAAATGCCAGGGGTTCGGGCATACATCGACGAAGTGTACGGCTGAGTTGGCGTGCGGTTTCTGTGCTGGTAGGCACGACTCTAGGAGCTGCCCCAGTGCTAGCAAGATTGAAGAACACAAGTGCGTTTTATGTTTGCAGGCTAAATTAACCGATTTTAAACACAGGCCCAGAGATGCTAAATGTACGGCCTTCAAAAGAAGGATGGAGGCCTTTGTTGCACGTATTGACTTTGGTGATGATGCGTAAAGATCGCGTCTTCATTGGGCAGCAAAACTTGCATCACAGTCAGGCGGCAACGCTTGACTGTTTAAGAAATGCTGTGGAGAGAAAGATTGACATTCTTCTCATTCAGGAGCCCTACACTTTCATGAGAGATGGAGTCTGCAGTCTCCCCGGTTTGGGGAATTTTGGTCTTCTGCAGCTGATCAGGCTGTTAAGTTTAAGGCTTGTATAGTCATCATTAATCTAACTTTTTCTGGCTTGAAAATATCCCAATTCACCAATAAAGTGATGGCTACTGCAAGGGTTTCGCTCTGCAGTAGTAAGATAGTTTTGTGTAGCGCTTACTGGTCACCGGCTAGGGATTTTCGTCTGCAAGAGCAGCTCGACTTGTTGATGGATGTCAATTATAAATTCAGGAATGGTCCAATTATTTGGGCCATTGATACTAACGCGCACCATCCGATGTGGCATTCTGATGTGGCCAATGATCGAGGCGATGCATTGGCCGAGTTTTTCTCCTTGGAAGATCTGCAGGTTCACAACATTGCCGGAGCTCTTACCACCTTTAGCAGCCCACTTGGGAACAGCAACATTGACGTTACTTTAGGTAATCTTAATACGAACAACAAGATATGCGATTGGAATGTGTTGGAAGATTCCCTGAGCGATCATCGTTTGATAGTGTTTCAGTGGAAACTCAACTACGACATTTCCCATACGATTCTTAGAAGTTCCCTTTGCAAGATCAATGTGGAGAGGGCATTGGACATGGTTATTGTGGGCCTGGCGGACTTGGAAAGGTTACTATGGGAGCCTACAGTTGCTCATATTGACAGAAGAGTTTCAGGGCTGGAGCGTTTGTTGAGGAATGTCACGGAGGAGACTGTGCCAAAAAGGAAGATTTTTCCTACCAAGCCGATATGGTGGACAGAACGTCTTGACGAACTGAGGCGTGCCGGGCTTAGACAGAGAAGAGCGTACCAAAACTCAGTTGATATGATTGAAAGAACTAGACTTAAAGATATATATATATATATATATATATATATATATATATATATATATATATATATATATATATATATATATATATATATATATATATATATGAATACGGCTTCTAAGCTCAGATAGGAAATAGCCAGGGCCAAGTCGGACTCTTGGAGCACATTTGTTAACGATCAACTAAGGGAGGACCCGTGGAGCATCCCATATAAGATAGCATCTGGAAAATTTAAGGGTACCAGGAACATCATCAACAATATTAGAGCAGATCCTGATAATGATGGCACTTTCGACTTTGACCAGACAGCGGAGGCCATAGTAAACGAATTCATCATTAATGAGAGCTTAGCGGAGGATACACCCGAGTTGGCATTAATCAGAATGACCGCTCCCGATTATGAGCGTCCTGGAACTGAGGCCCCCTCGGTGTCCAGAGAGGAGATCGAAGAATACTTGCTCGGATTGAACATCAGAAAAGCTCCGGGTCCGGATGGCATTCCGGGCATTGTGCTGCGGACGGTGGCGGTTGCTATTTCTGACTATGTTAGTCGGATTTTTAGCGACTGCTTGCTGCTTGCGTACTTCCCGAGAAGATGGAAGGAGGGGCTTCTCATCACCATCCCCAAACAAGGAAAGAGTCCGGACAGCCTGGGAGCAATAAGGCCGATTACGCTTCTACCTATTCTGGGTAAAACATTGGAACATTTTTTGAGACTGCGGCTTCTCGCGACGACCGGCGAGGAGGAGTTCCATCACCGAAGTCAGTACGGCTTTGTTAGAGGAAAAGGCACTAAACAAGCGATCAGCAGGCTTGTTGAGACTGTTGGGCGTTATCAGTACCGATACACCGCAAGCATTTTCCTGGATATCAGAGGGGCTTTTAACAACGTATGGTGGCCTGCTGTGCTGCACGCTCTCAAGCTTAAGAACCCGTCCTGCCGGTTATTTCGTATAGCTGCGTACAGATCCGTTAGATTAGACTTGGGGCCAGACGCGGCTCATAAAGTTTTGCAGAGAGGCTGTCCGCATGGCTCTAAGCTGGGTCCGATGATCTGGAACTTGGTCGTGGATCAACTGTTGTACATATTTGACAATCAGCCTGAATTTGAGATTATTGCCTATGCAGACGACCTGGCAATTGTGGTGGGGGGAATAGTCGCCCTGCCCTTGAAGTTAAATTGAATGAGGCCCTGAATTTGGTCCACGAATGGGCGTGCTCGAGTAAATTGGAAATAGCCGCCAATAAGTCAACATATCTGGTTTTCGGCAGGAAATTGACAAGAAACCCTACTGTCACAATTGGACCGAACAAAATTGGAAGGTCATCAAAGTTTAAATATCTTGGCGTTTTGGTTGACGACAAGCTGTCTTTTGCAGCTCACATTACATATTGACTGTTCCAGATGCTGAGGAGATCCTTGAGTAGAGTTTATGAAACACCTGCGGACTCTCTGCTAACTATTTTCTTTGGGGCGGTTATGCCGGTCCTGACATATGGTTCCGACGTTTTTGTAGATAAGTTGTTGCATGTCAGAAATCGAGCCAAACTACAATCGGTGAGGGGGATGGTGTCCCGAACTATCATCGGGGCATACGTTTCCACCTCCACGGCTGCTGCTTCGACCTTGGCTGGGATTCCTCCAATCGAGGAGCTTATTTATGAGGCTCTGGGCCTCCGGGCACATCTGTCTGGCAGACAGCTGGACAGATATGGTCTTTTGATACCTGGTGAGCCTCGGCTCAACAGGAAAACAATTAAAGGTGCTCTGAGGAACAGAACAATTATTAGATGGCAGGCCGAATGGGAGGAGGAAGAGGCCGGGAGGTTGACCTTTGTGCCGAATGTGTCGGACTGGCTTGAGGCCCATTTTCGATTCAATAGAAAACTGACTCAGGTGCTGACCGGACACGGTCAGTTCCTGGGACACTTAAAGAGAATTGGCAGGATTGATGATGCGTGCTGCGCAGCATGCGCAAATGGAGCAGTAGATGACCCAATACATAGAATTTAAAATTGTAGCGCTTTCGACGTGCCGAGACTCGCCATAGCTGAGGTCCTTGGTCCGCACTGGCCAGCAACACCCGATAGAATACTGCGAACACTGATGAAAAGGAAGAGGACTGCTCTTTTGGAGGGCTTCGTCGTGGCAGAGCCGGAAACAGCCTGACTGTTATGAGAATAGACGTTTTAGTTTTGATTTATAATAAAGTTTTTTAGTTCAGGTCTTAGGTTAGGCTTTTCTAATATTTTTGATGTATCGTTTTTAGTTTTTAAGATTCAGTTGTCTGATTTGCTTAAAAATTTTCATGTTGCTTTCTGTGTAAAGCTCACCCCCTTCAAGGTTAGCACATTTAAAAAATTAAATAGTTACATGTTCTGGGGCTCAAAAGGGAAGGTTATAGGTACTTCCCGGGCTGCGGCCTATTTCTGTGGGATTCACCCTCCTTTTAATTCAAGTTGTTTGGGATTTCAGGGTTGAGCGAGAGAAAATTTTTAAGCAAAATTTAATCTTGTATTAAATTAATAAAGAATTACTTGTATTTATTTGCACATTGAATAAGAAGAAGCGTTTCAAATACTTGCGATACCTCGTTCAAAGTCTTGTTTTCTCTTTTTTTTTTCATGTCTGGCACGATTTATTTATTTTTAAATTAATTAATTATTTAAAAAACCTTTCTTAATAAAGACCAAGAGGGGCACCGTCTGCCCCCTTCAGGGTCAGGCGGTGGAGAGGGATATGGTGGGGCCCCCCGCTTCTTCTTCTTCTTGCCTTCAGTTCAAGTTCATGCAAAATGAAAATGTTAGTCGATATCTTGCATGTATATCACATTATGCTTTTGTATTACAAAAAGCACAATGACGCTGTTCAAACCAAAAACACTATTTGTACCATTTATAGGGAAAGTTCTGTTGGAAAGAAAACGATACGGCTTTGACCAGTTCAAGGGTGGAAATTTTGATCCAGTAGACCGACATTATCTTGGCCGTCCTTCTGGTATTGGTGTCGAGGAAATAAAGGCCACAATAGCCGAAGATCCATGCACTACGGTCCATGAGATAGGAGATAAGTTAAATATTGGCAAATCGACCGTTTCTAGCCATATGAAAAAGAAATGGGTACTTCTATCGATACGATGTGTCCCTTACGAACCGAGTGAAGAAAATCTGCTAGACTCCTGGTCTAGCTTTTACAAAAAATCTGAGGCCCTATTTCTGAAGCGGATGGTAATTGATGATAAAAAGTGAATTGTATCCAATAACGTGTGACGAAAGAACTCAGGAGTTCAGTGTTTTAAGTAATGCGAAAGACCTTAAGTACGTTTTTAATTCACAGAACATTCTGCTATGAATTTGGTGGGATTAAAAGGGACCCATCCACTTTGATCTTTTTCCACACAATCAAAACATCAACACTGACTTTTACTGTTTACAAATATATTGACAGTCCTCCACTGTCGGAACTGTAAGAGAGCAAACAACAAAATTGTCAAAGGCGCATTAAAAAAACTTATACAGGGTGTCCAACAGCTTGTTAATGATTTAAAGTTATATCGCGTGAAGGCATCAATAGATATAAACAGGTTAGAATTACCGAACAGGAAATGCGTCGTGTATCATCATAACAATGGACGACTACACGTTTTTTTGAGTTTTGCGACCTAATTCATAAAGACAGCATTTCAGACAAACTATGTTAAAATAAGCGATTTTTTTTTAAATTTTCAAAAAACCGAAAGTCGTCTGATTTCGATGCAACTCGCTTAGCAGATGGTGAATATTATATAGAATCAGCTAGTAAAAATCGACTTTGCTAATTCTAAGAGTTTTCGAGATGTTTGTGAAGCGAAAAACCGTTCGCTGTAGTGATTTTTTCCTAATAATCTATATTATATTGTAGCGTTTAAAAATTACTTTCCGCTACAGGTCGTACTGTCTTGCATATCTTGCTTTAAAGTGCACCTGGATATTCTGCGGTGAGCACCGATACAGTCGAAAACCTCGCTTCGTGCGAATCACTCGTCTTCATACCAAAAAGACAGACAGCGACCTAGTTGTCGACGCTGCAGACAGTCTAGGTTAAGTAGCTCCTCTATTAGATTTATGTATATTAGTTGGCCAAGCACTGCACCGCCTTATTTTTTTTAGAGGGTTTTAGATCCGGAACATTATAGATACGGGACATTTTAGACTCCAGACATTTTAAGTACGGAATATTTTAGTTACCAGGCATCTTTGATGAGGGGCATTTATGGCACCAGACGTTTTGGAATCCGTATATGTCAATAACTGCTCATCTTAGTTACTGGACTTTTCAATAGCCGGATGTTTAAACAGCACAACAAATGATAAAGGCCAGACATTATTTTTATTATTATTATTATTATTCACGTATGGGCCCTGGTGGACCACGCGAAGTACAATTAGAAGCGTTTGTTGTTATTAGCCTTCCTTTGCGCCCATACTAATTTCATTCTTTCGCTATGAGCTTTTTTTCTTTCGTCAGACCAAGTTGTTCTGGTCTTCCTATATTTTTCTCCCCGGCCAAATTTCCAAACGTCAACCTTGTGTCTGAAACAGCCTCTATCCTGAATTTCACTTTGTGTAATATTTGCTGATCTTAGGTCCTCTTAATTGCAGCAATCCATTTAATTATTTCTACTTTAGCTCTACTCCTATTTTCATAAAATTCGACTATTTGTCTAGTTAGCCTACTCGGATTTATCCGTTTTATGTGTTCGTAAAACTTAAGTCTTCTTTTTCTGATATCGCTATGTATATCTATGTATTGTTTGATTTCTTGGCTTTCTCGAAGTAGGTATGTTGTGCTATTTATTTGTTTGAGGCCTAGGATTTTTTTTTCCTTCTTTTCAATGCCCTCGATTTCCCTCTTTCTATTCAAAATGAGCGTTTCTGCCCCATATAGACATTCTGGCTTAATAACTGTGTTGTAATGTCTCAGTTTTGTGTTTTTAGATAGGCATTTTTTGTTGTAAATATTTTGTGCAAGTCTCAATGCCATTTCCTTTTTGTGACATCTACCCTTTTGACCGCTTTTTCCAACCCATATTTCATGATTATTTCACCCAAATATTTGAATTGAGAGACTCATCTGATGTTACCATATTTTGTTTTTAGAAATGATGTTCTTAGTCTGTTGCACGTCATGTATTGTGTCTTTTCAAAGGAAATTTGGAGTTCAACCTTTTCTGCTGTTTCTTTCAGGATTTCAATTTGTTTCTGTGCCATTAATATATCTTGAGCTAAAATTGCTAGATCATCAGCAAACGCCAGACAATCAATTTTGATGTTGGTTCTCCCCAGTTTAATGGGCTGGCCAGCCCATTTCAGAGCCGACTTTTTTACACGCCACTCCTGTATTACTTTTTCTAGGACACAGTTAAATAAGCGTGTCGAGAGTCCATCCCCTTGTCTCACTCCAGTTTTAATTTTGAAGGGCTCTGAGATGTCACCCATGAATTTAACTTTTGACCTTTTGTTAGTTAATATTGCTTTAATAATTGCCAGCGTTTTCAGATCTAGTCCTTATTCTTTCAAGATTCGGAATAAAGATTCGCGGTCAATAGAATCATATGCTTTTTTGAAATCTTCACTAACACTCGTGCTTCGTACACTCTTTTTATGAGTCTGTTCCGCAATGCGATACACAATGTCCGAACCACCTTAGCTGCCTTTCTGCTATTTTATCATTTATAGTTTCAATCTGTAGTTTTTCTCTAATTATTTAATTTCCGATTCTGTTTCTTTTTGTTTTGTTCTCTGTTTTCCTTAGGAACCTCATTTCCATTACATTTATACGTGTCTTATGTTATTCTATTAGAGTCCATGTCTCGCTACTGTATGTTATTGTTGGTCGGATTACCTTTTTAATTAATGTTTATTTTGTCTTCTTCGGTATTTCTTTCCTTCCAAGAAAAGTTGTCTTCATCATGTTAAATATTTTTCCGCGTTTTCCCAATCTATTGTTTATTTCTCCTTCCATTCCTCATTTCCTTTCGATTACCGATCTCAGGTATTTGTAGCTTTTCCCAAGAAAAATAAGCTATACGTAGCTTTCCATTTAATTGTATGTTATGTTTTTTGTTTTCTTTTGATACGATTATACTCTTTGTCTTGTGTATATTAATTTCCATGTTTAATTTTGTCAGCTCTTCGTTCAAAATTTCGTTTTCAAAAATGCACAGTGGTGTTGAAGGTTCTTTTTTGTATCCGCTCCTATGATCATCGCATCTGCAAAGATCAATTCGGTCAATTCAATCTGTTGCAATTTCCAATGTTCGAATTTCAATGTTTTCATCATTTTCTTTGCTTCCTTTATCGCTTTGTCTACTACAATCGAGAATAACAATGGACTCAGCAAACATTCTTGTTATACTCCGATAATTGTCGTAAATTCATTCGATTCCTCATTGTTTGTCCTTACGAAGCTCTTGTTGTGCCTGTACATAGCCCTTATTACTTCTACTGTCCTATTTATTTCTCGTTTCTCTAGCATTTTCCATATGTCCTCTCTTTTAATTCGATCAAAAGCTTTTTCTAGAACTCTGAAACACATAAGTATATATTTGTTCTTTTTTATTAGTTTTTCGTTTGTTTGTCTTATCATGAACAGTGGTACTTGGGTGCTCCTTCCCCTCCTAAATATAAATTGTATTTCTGCCATTATCATCTCGATTTTGCTCCTTATCGTTTTCTCCAATATTCTGTTCATAACCTTTCCTGGTACGCGGGGCAACGTTATTCGCCTATAATTATTGCAATCTCTCTTGTCACTCCCTTTATGTATTGGCAAAATAATTCCACAGTTCCTTTCCTTTGGGACTTTTACCTCTCTCATAATGTCATTCAACAATCCTGTCAATCTTCTTATTCCTTCATCTCCCATATACTTTATCACTTCTGGTGTTATACTGTCTCTACCCGGTGCCTTTCCTACCGTTAATTTCTCCATGGCTTCATATACCTCTTCTTCTTGTATCATATCTATTTTTTGAATATCGTCTATATGATTTTTTTGTTCTTCTGGAAGACTTGTTCCCATCTCAGTGAATTCTCTAAAATATTCTCTCCATCTTTCCATTATTTCATCTTCCTCTATAATTACATTTCCGTTGTTGTCTTTTATATTCATCATACTATACTCATTTTTCTGTCTTAGCTGCTCTGTAGAATAACTTTAGTTAACGTATTAGTTAACGTAGTTTTCAGTCGTCTTTTCGCCAAATGTTATCCATGATTATTGCTTCGCTTTCTTCACTTCTATCTTTACTTCTTTTCGTTTTCCTTTATATATTTCGTGATCTTTTTGCATCCTGATATCTTTTCCATTTTTTCTTTTTATCCTTAATCTTCTTCTGTAATTCCTTTGTCCAGCAACCAAACAAAATATAAAAATAAACAAATAAATAATTATAACACAAGAAGAAATTTAAATGTGATGCTTACAACTATCCTACTTAACTAGGAATAAAGAAGATGAAAATGTTCAACATTTAACTAATATTGTTAAAGTGTAGGGAATCTTATCTGGCGTTCGTGAAACACAAAATGTTGGTAAACAAATAGTGATTGAATAATAAATGAGTAATAATAGTGAAAATAATAATGAAATAATATCTGGCTTTTATCCTTTGTGGTTTTATTTAAATATCCCGTTATTGAAAAGTCTCCGATAACTAAGACGAGAAGTTACTGACATATCCGGAATCTAAAATATTTGGTACCATGAATGTCTCGCATCAAAAATATCTGGTAATTAAAATGTCCTGTATCGAAAATGTCCGGTGCCTAAAATGTCTTGTATCTAAAATGTCCGGAATGAAAAACTCTCTAAAAAATAATAAAAATAAGCCTTTATAAGGCTTGGCCAACTAATAAGCATACTTAACGGGGACTGCCTGCGGCGTCGACTACTAGGTTGCTGTCCGTCTTTTTGGTATGGAGACAAGTGATCCGCACAAAGAGATGTTTTCGACTGCCTTCGCGTTTACGCCGGAGTGTTCAGGTGCGCTATGAATCAAGATATGTGTAAAACAGTATTATCTGCAACGGCCGATAATTTTTAAACCTACAATATTTATGAGTTAAGTTGATGCGACGAAATAACCATGGAGCTATCACAATACAATTATTACTTTTCTAATATGCCTTAACTATGAACGCACGTTGTATACTGCTCCACTAATTCATAGTTACTACTACTATGTTACTGTAAATACCGGGAATTAATTGTTTTACTCCAACGTAAGGAATACGTGAGAAACTTTATTTTGGAAATTGCTTATTTCTCTGTAGCACCCTGTTATTTTTAACTTGGGAATTTTGCTAAATCTGGATAGTAATAAAACTTTGAAATGAAAATTTTAATCCTTCGTTTAGTAAAAAATTAAATGTGCAAATAACAACTCAAAAATAACAGCTCCTAGGTAAGATATCTTAATTGGTATTTTTCGATTTTTAAATCGAAAATTTAATGAGTTTAAACATTTAGAGGTAAAATGGCGTTTAAGGGATGGTTCAAAGATCTAGACGTCAGTTTTTATACAGAATTGTCCAGTAAGAGACAGACTGAGATCAGAACTTAAAACTTAAAATCATGTACAATGACAACTATAAGTGATAAACTGGAAGTTTTTATTTATCTTAAGGAACATGTATACATGTCCATGTTTAGACATAATGACATGTTTTGAAAATATTGTCGTTCAAATTTCTCTTTTTGGCTTTGTCTGGCGGAGTGCATCCTGAGGACCCACTTTCGATTACTTTTTCACCCATTTTTAAGGAGCAATGTGTCAACTAATTCTATTGGTTCATTTGGTAAAACGTTCATTTTATTTTCGTTTGGTAAAATGTGGCTTTGTTCATAAGAGATGGCAGCATTTACCTCATATATACATAGATTATTAAATATCCCAATGTCAAAAGAAAATTACAATAAAGAATTGAATGACATCAAATAGATCGCAGTAAATAACGGTTACGATCCAAACATTATAAATAAAATAATTAATAAAAAAAAATATAAAAGAAACATTAATTTAATATATTCTGCCAATAATACCAAGAATGCAGTGCACAAAACAATTACATATTCAGGAAAAGTTAGTGAATTAGTTTCTAAACATTTATCCAAAACAATAATTTTGGACGCCTCATTAAAAACAATAAAAATCAAACAAATAAACTCTATAAATCAGTAATTTATTTAATTGAGTGCGGGTCCTGTCCAAAAGTCTATGTTGGTTACGTCAACATTCGAATTTATCTTTTTTTTTTGTTGACTAACAATAAATTAACGAATGAATTTATAGGCAGCCTAAAATCTGCCATTCTTTTACAAAAGAATAGCGTATATTAATAAATAATAATTCAAGAAACCTGGTTTTATTTTTTAAAAGATATATCTCAAATTTACGCCCATTCTCTGACAACCACTAAACCATAAAAATATAAAATAATTATCGTTTGTACTTTACTGACTGACTTCATTGGGCTCGATCTAGCATCGTGCGTTCTTGAATATTCTCAAAGGAGCCGACTATCGCGGCGTCCGGTATCGTTATTTTATCGGCGCCCACTGAAATATTTTGCAGAGATTTTCTGAGTTCAATGTTACGTTAATTAGACAAGACACTATAGACAAGATCAGGTAAGGATTTAGAATTAGAGGCGCATCAGCAACTATTTAACGACTAGACCTACAGCTTAAGGGTACGTTCACATCAGACGTGATTCGCTTAGAGCCACGCGTCTTACTTAGCGTCAAGCGAACCTCCATGAGTTCATATCGGACGCGCTTTGGAAACCGCTTTTCAGAAACAGTGCACAATGGCTCCGTCATGAATTATAAGGAAAATGTTATTACTGGAAGGTTATGCGTTGAAAATAAATAGAAAATACTCTCAAAACGCATGTGGGTTCATGAAATCAACATATATAGGCAGTCGCTCGGAGAATTCTATCATCTCTATCGAGATGCTAGAAAATATTCAGAAAAATGTTATGGATTTCTAAGGATGTCAAAAGAATCTCTTGATTTCCTTCTTAGTCATTTAGAACCTCATCTGTGATTGAAACCAATTTCCGAGAAATGATTTCAAAATCCTCAAAATCCACCTTTCCTGTCCTGAATGCTTTGAATTCCCGATAGCCTCTCTTTTATGAACTGTAGCAATAACTTGTTCTTTCATTATATATAAACCTGTTTACCCCCCCCCCCCCCCCCCCTCGGGATGCAAATCCTTGGTTTTGTCCTTGAACCATCCGTCGCTCAAAAAGCCTACATAACAAAGGTACATCATATATCCACACCGAAAACGCGAGTCAAACCCTCTCGCTTTAGGCAACACGGCCGACCCTATAGAAAAAAATATTAACATTTTTTATTATGTTATTATTACATTTTTTTTCAATTTTGATATAAAGGTATCTTTCTCAATCTCTATTAAAATTTTAGACAACTTAAAAAGTGGATTGACCAATAATGGTTGGTTCATTTCAATTCGTTACAGACTTATTGACTCCTTTAAGCACTGATCAAATAAAATAATCAACTTGGTCTTGTGGTATGTATATCAGACTAATTGTACCTCATGTATCAGGGCTACCAGTACCTGAACAAGACTGAGCCATACCGATAATGCCTCACAAGTGCTCAATTTGTAAAATATCTAAAGATTTTTGTAGTCAACATTGCGTATAAAAATGAGTGAGGTTCCAGAAACATGGTTACAATCTTGACTTCTCTTGTTAAACTTTCAATAAAAAAATATTTTCAGTTTTCAATGAGGAAATCGAAAATTATTTCTCCAGCAATTATTTTTTATTCCTCAGCTGAAGGAACAGTCTTGATGACAGAACAGAACAGATGACCGAGACAGTGCAGATGCCTAAAATGTCCATAGGACGATTTGTGAAAGTGCCGTTAACAATATAGAAACAGGAAGGTTTTTCTCTACTAGGCTCAATGAACATAAGAAGTTATATTGAAAACAATATAAATATATATAACAAAATAATTATCATTATGCTAACCCCTTAATTCTAAAAAATTAGACTCTAGAAAATAAATAAATTAATCTTTTAGGGAGCTTACAAATTAATAAAAGAAAAAATTTGAATATTTTGCTAAATGACCAGCTATACTTGAAAAGTTTAGTGTTATTAAATTTATATTGCCCTCCTAGACGTTGAAAAAATGGATTTCCCCACTATCACCTTCTATTGTATTATTAGGTCAATGGACAGTTTAACAGTTTAGGTTGTAATTACTTTTCTTACTGCTAGTTTATCATAGTTTGTATTTGAAAAAGGTACTGTATGTCGAAACAATTGTTATACATATAAATTTAAATATAGTGCAAATTTTAGATATTAATCTTTGCTTATTTCATAATACATGTTGGTAAAGCTACAATTATCAAATTTGGCGGTTATAGTAGTGTTGAACATTGCGTGCAAAATCATTAAACTTTACTATCAAAATGCTACGATCCGTGCGCTACGTGACTTTTAGAGTGCATACAATCGTCTTGTTGAGTCGACTATCCGTGGTTTGGTGGACAAATTCGAGTCAACTGATTCAGTAAACAATTAAACAACACCCGGAAGTCGTCAAAAGTTGAAGTCTGCACAAAACATTGTTGCAGTGAACGAGAGTGTGCAGGATAAACCGAGGCAGCCAATTCCTCGTTGTGTTCAAGAACTTGGCCTTGTGCAAACTTCAACTTGGCGAATTTTGCATCGGGACTTGAGCGCGCACCCGTACAAAATTCAATTGACTCATGAACTGAAGGTAAACGACCATAGGCAGCGTCTAACATTCGCTGATTGAGCTTTGGAGCAGTTGGAAGTGGGCCCTGATTTCGGGCGAAAAATCATCTTCAGCGACGTCCCATTTTTGGCCCATTTTTGGATGAATGACTATGTCAACAAGTAAAATTGTTGTGTTTGGAGAGAAAACAATCCACATGAGATCCATCAGTTGCAAATGCATCCAGAAAATATCACTGTTGGGTGTAGAATTGAAAAAATAATAATGATATCGATAATATGATATCGAAAAGTGCTACAAATAGACGGTTAGAAATTATCTCGAATATCTTATGGAAGAATAGGGTACAAAATTTCGAATTGGTTTGGAAATTGGTGCTTATTCTACTGATGGAAGAAAAATAAAGCGAGGAATTTTTCAGGGTGATTCTCTCAGCCCTTTGTGGTTTTGTTTGGCCACTTAGCTACCTGTCCAATAAAACCAGAACTTGCCACAAAATCGATATTAAAAATAACACGAAGTTAAGCTATTCGTTTAATATGGATGATTTGAAAATATATGCCTCAAACTCAAATCAACTCCAAAGTCAACTGGAAATAGTCAAGTCATTCAGTTTTGATATATCGATGGAAATGTGTCTGTAGAAATGTGCACTATTGCATATAAAAAGAGAAATCATTGAAGAACAACCAAACACATTATTAATGAATTGCACAATCATAAATACCGCATTATCAGAAGGCTATAATATAATATATATATATATATATATATATATATATATATATATATATATATATATATATATATATATATATATATATATATATCTAGGCTTCCGTCAATCAATGGATACTGAACAAAAATCGACTAAGAAGATAATGTTGGATTAACTATAAACGAGAATAAGGTTAAGGCTAAGGTTAATCTAATAAGGCCACTAAACTAGCACCTAGAAACTTCTTCACTGCTCTGAATTCGTGGGCCATGCCAAGCGTGACCTATTCATTCGGGATTCTTAAATGAACAAAAACAGATTTAAGAGGAATATATATATATAATATATATATATATATATATATATATATATATATATATATATATATATATATATATATATATATATATATATATATATGTATATACATATATCGAATTGTAATATATATATATATATATATATATATATATATATATATATATATATATATATATATATATATATATATATATATATATATATATATTACAATTCGAACGATGCTAACAAAATATCGATACATCACCGAAAGCACAAATCAGCAGATTGAGTATACCGAGAGCAAGGGAATAATTTTGACAGTATATATACGAATAGAAGCCGTGAAAACACTTTAGTGTTCTGACGTCACAAACATAGCAGCCAATCGCGGCGCGTTCGTAGTCACGTGATTTTTTTAAACTTTATACATTTTAATTCATTTATGATTAATTGTAATAAGTTTTTAAAAAGCGTTCGATTATCAATATTATTTATGATAAAGTTTTAAAATAAAGTAAAAAAATCGTTAATTATTTTTTAATCAAAACCCCAATTACGTTGAAAATGGCATGATAAAAAAATAATAGTCATTCTCCTTTATAAAACATCCATTTCCTCTGAACCACCTTGTATTTAATTCATTATTTTATTTACCTAATATTCTTCTTTTATTTTAGTTTATATTAATCTCCTTAGTTTCTGTTCAAAGATTATCAGTATTCTTGTCCTATTTCTATTTTCATAATGTCATAACCTTGACTTTGTCAAAAATTTAAAAGACATCAGCAATAACACACATCGGCTGTTTTATTGTATTATTTTATAAACTTTTTAATAAATTGTTTGTCTGTCCATATAAACTTTTTAATAATTTGTCAACTCCATCAAGTGTAAATCTCTTTCTAAAACCTTGATATTCGTCTTCTATATAATAAATTAATTACATAAAAAAAATTCATGCTACAAAAACGAGTAAATTAGATTTAGCAGAGTTAAATAAGTTTTGCAGAGTTTTTTTCTTCATAAAACTTGTAATTAATGAAGTAACAAGTGAAAAAGGAACCAGGGGTTATTTAAAATTTTAATCACAATCTTACGTCAGAAAGAAAGTAACTTAAAACTTAATTATAGGTCTAACACTTATTTGTTTCTGCAACGATACATTTATTTATTTATAAGCTGGATCGAGGAGGAAAATAATATATAAAAACGTGAAACCTTTTTTAATTAATTTCAATTATTACGTCTATGAAACAAGTGAAACTTCAGAAAATCACATAAAAACTTTTACCGTGCCATTTTTTTCTTTGGCTTCAATAATAACACCTATAAAATAACATAAGTCGATAATATAGGGTTTTCCATTAATGACGCTTGAACTTGTGTATGAGATATCATTTTTTTCCTCCCATTCAGGGGTTGAAATTGACAATGCCGGATTTCGAACCGAGACACAGTCAAGTAGACTGAAGGAATGACCTCACAATTCTCGTTATTCCCAAGATAGCCTTTTGAGCTGCCGCAATGATATTTTCTGACAGTTGAAGTAGTCTGATGTGTTGGGAAATTTGCTCGTGAACTAATCCATTTACAGGAATGACGAATGGTAAAATTTTTGTTTCTTTTAATTTGTACGTTTCTTATATTTCAAAGGCTGGCTCTTCGTATTTCTGTTTTTTTTTCCGCATAGGCTTTCTCGATGTTTTCATCTAGTGGTATTATAAAATCAATGATAAGAGCTGTATTATCTTGTTTGTTAATATATATATATATATATATATATATATATATATATATATATATATATATATATATATATATATATATATTACAATTCGAACGATGCTAACAAAATATCGATATACCACCGAAAGCACAAGTCAGCAGATTGAATATACCGAGAGCAAGGGAGGAAGGAGTCTAGTGAATGTGGAAATAGCTCATACTATACAAACATTAAGAAGCTATTACTATAACACGAATTTACCGATTCATAACGCATTAAAACGTATATATAGTAACTTATCACTTCTCGAACTGGCCAACGGGGAAGAAACATCATCTAAATCCTCAACAGAATCAGAAACTGAATGGGCAGGCAAAACCCAACATGACAGATAAATAGCTTACGCGATGAAAAGAACCGTAAATACAACACACTCAAACTCAAACTCAACACATTCAAACTCAACACTCAACTCGACCTCAAGGCGGGATACTTGTTCCCTGAAACGGAGGGTAATATTTTGGCTATACAGGATCAGGTTGTACCGTCTCTAAACTATCGGAAATATATCCTAAAAGAACAAGGTATAGATGATTTATATCGAAAATACAAGTCCACAGTAGAGAGCATCCATCAAATCACAAGCGGAATGTGCTATTATGGCACCACGACAATATCTTAAACGGCATGATAAAATGGACAAAATTTTCTATCAAAATTTTGCATTACGAACTGGACTTCAATAATCAGGTTTATAATTAGGAGGTGTAGATATTAAATCACAAGACTGACCCTGATACAGAAGAAGTACGCATGAGCCAAACGCCAGCAACCAACAGCTATTTAGCGTGGAACCTTCTCTTTCGAATGCAGTACCTCTCGCTTCTGTAAACAAATCCGTATAGCCGCAGTCTTCGTTCGCATTAGAGTTTTTTTTTGTTTCGCTGGAAAAATGTTAAGTGTAACGATATAGCAACGAATTGTTGTGAAATTTCACTTAAAACTTGGAAAAACCGCAACTGAAACTTATAATACTTTATTGAAAGAAGTGTATAGCAATGAGTGTTTATCATGTGCACGTGTTTTTTTGAGGGGTTTAAGCGTTTTCAAGATGACCGAGAAGACATTGAAGATGATCCACGCCCGGTCGTCCTTCCACGTCAAAATGGATGACAATATCGAAAAAATCGGTAGTCTGGTTTGATCTGACCGATGGTTGAGTATTCGTGCGATTGCTGAAACTGTAGGAATTGACAACGAATGCGTACGGCAAATTTTACATTGAAAATGACTCAAACTTGTTTGAAAAGATGAGCCATGCACTGGAAGAGCCCAAATTTATAAAAAACTAAAAAAACTCGAATGAGCAAATCAAAATTCAAAGCAATGATGATTGTTTTTTTCGATATTCATGGGATTGATTAATCAACATTACTACCTTCACGTTCTTGCTGAATTCCGTGAATGAATAAGGAAAAACGACACGAATTGTGGAAGGACAAGTCAAGTGTTCTCCACCAAGACAATGCGCCGGCTCATTCCGCATTATTTGTCAAGAGGTTTCTAACCAAGTACAACATTCCAGTGTTAGACCATCCGCTTTATTCGCCGGATTGTATGCCGTGCGACTTCTATCTGCTTCCTAAGGAGAAATCTGCATTAAAAGGGTCAATATTTGAGTCCGTTGAAGCTGTGAATGAGAAAGTGGCACGCGTTCTGAAGGATCTGACAGAAGACTTCCAGCACTGTTTCGAACAATGGATGATCCACATGGGGCATTGTAAAGATAGAGGAGGGGTAATAAGTAAATATAGGGATAAGAAGTAGGGATCATAAGTAAATTAAGGGATAATAGGGGATAATAAGGGATAATAAGAGATAATAAGGGATAATAAGGGATAATAAGTAAATATGTATGAAATCAAAATAAAATGTTTTATAGCGTCAGTCTTGTTATTTAATAGTCACACCTCGTATAACTATAATCCACAATCAATCTTGGAGAACGCCGGTTTTAGGTAATACTGGGACACAACTCTCATAACCGATCATTAAATACGCACAACCAACTAGATATGATGCTATTTAACAAACAAGATAATAGAGCCCTTATCATTGATTTTATAATACCACTAGATGAAAACATCGAGAAAGCCTATGCGGAGAAAAAACAAAAATACGAAGATCCAGCCTTTATAATATAAGAAACGTACAAATTAAAAGAAACAAAAATTTTACCATTCGTCATTCCTGTAAATGGATTAGTTCACGAGCAAATTTCCCAACACATCAGACTACTTCAACTGTCAGAAAATATCATTGCGGCAGCTCAAAAGGCTATCTTGGGAATAACGAGAATTGTGAGGTCATTCCTTCAGTCTACTTGACTGTGTCTCGGTTCGAAATCCGGCATTGTCAATTTCAACCCCTGAATGGGAGGAAAAAAATGATATCTCATACACAAGTTCAAGCGTCATTAATGGAAAACCCTATATTATCGACTTATGTTATTTTATAGGTGTTATTATTGAAGCCAAAGAAAAAAATGGCACGGTAAAAGTTTTTATGTGATTTTCTGAAGTTTCACTTGTTTCATAGACGTAATAATTGAAATTAATTAAAAAAGGTTTCACGTTTTTATATATTATTTTCCTCCTCGATCCAGCTTATAAATAAATAAATGTATCGTTGCAGAAACAAATAAGTGTTAGACCTATAATTAAGTTTTAAGTTACTTTCTTTCTGACGTAAGATTGTGATTAAAATTTTAAATAACCCCTGGTTCCTTTTTCACTTGTTACTTCATTAATTACAAGTTTTATGAAGAAAAAACCCTGCAAAACTTATTTAACTCTGCTAAATCTAATTTACTCGTTTTTGTAGCATGAGTTTTTTTTATGTAATTAATTTATTATATAGAAGACGAATATCAAGGTTTTAGAAGGAGATCTACACTTGATGGAGTTGACAAATTATTTAAAAGTTTATATAGAGAGACAAAAAAGTTATTAAAAAGTTTATAAAATACAATAAAACAGTCGATATGTGTTTTAAATTTTTGACAAAGTCAAGATTATAATATTATGAAAATGGAAATAGGACAAGAATACTGATAATATTTGAACAGAAACTAAGGAGATTAATATAAACTAAAATAAAAGAAGAATATTAGGTAAATAACATAATGAATTAAATACAAAGTGGTTCAGAGAAAACGGTGTTTTTTTAAAAAATTACTATTATTTTTTTGTTATGCCATTTTCAGCCTAATTGGGTTTTTGAATAGAAAATAATTATCGATTTGTTACTTTATTTTAAAATTTATCACAAATAATATTGATAATCGATGCGAAGCACTTTTTAAAAACTAGTTACAATTTATTATAAATGAATTAAAATGTATAAAAATAAAAAAAAAATGCGTGACTGCAACAGCAACGCGATTGGCTGCTATGTTTGTGACGTCAGAATACTAAAGTGTTTTCACGTCAGTACTGTCAACGGCTTCTATTCGTATATATACTGTCAACATTATTGTTGGTTAAGTGCAAAATAAGATATTGTTGATTACTAATTTAGTTCAGTAATGGTGACAAAGGGTTTATAAAGGCTAGTTCTGATAATATACCTGCTGTGGATATTTTTATGGTCACAGATTTTCTGAAATATTATATTCGGTTCAATTCAGCTGAAGTTCGAGGTGCTAAAGCATCGATGTAAGTTTTTAAAAAAATAATAATGTAAATATAAATAAGAAACAAAATATTCCTAACCTACTCCAAATATATTCCAAACTATTTGTAGGGTGTCACGAGAGAGTTACGGTGATAAGGCTATAGGTTTTGTTCAACTTAACTGCAAAAATGGTATTTGCACTATAAATGGATATATATGTTCAGAACATAAAGATCGGAGTAAAGCTTATACAGTTACCTTGATTATTAATGAAAAATTAAGAAAAGTTCAAGACACTCAATGTTACGATTATGCAACTTCAGCAGATAATAAATACTCACACAAAAAAATTATATAATGTTATAAATAGTAATATTTTGTTTATATTTGTAACATTGATAATATTGGTTTTCAAAAATAATGAAAAATGTTAAATATTGAATAACCAAAAGATATTTTCTAGTTTTGTAATTACGTTTTGAGCTAAAAAACAATATAAATCATAATTAGAAAAACAAAACACATACATACTGTTTAAATCGCTAATTTTATTTCAATAAAAAAATACACTGTTAAATATAGATAATAAAACTTCCCCCAACTAGGATAATATATTACAGTAGATTATAATATGTAAAGTAAATTAATAATCAATTCAGAATAAAAAAATCACTACTCAAAATTATATACATATTTGTTTGATTGCTTTCATTGAAGTTTACAATTCTTTTAAAACCACATCGATTCTTCAAACCACCACACTAAACTCTATAAACAATATTTTCAAAAAAAAAATCCACCTATACTACATTTTTCTTTAATTAAGGTTTTCAGCATTTTTAAAACGATGGCGATTTTTCGCCTTACATGTTTTACAAACCACTACATTAGACTTAATAATATATGCAAATAAATATAAATAAATCTGGCTGCCAACTAACTCTAATGCATGACGCAGATCTCCGGAATTCCCTACTATTTAAAATATTGTTAAAAAATTAACCCCAATAAAATTGTAAAATTAGGTAAATAGGATAAACAGATGTAATACCTTAGTTTTAAAGTAGTGTTTGAGAATGTAACATCGTTTTATGAAACTATACTCAGCAATTTAAAAATAAAAGTGATATATAACAAAGTATAAAATTATTTTATTCGATTTATAAAAATATTGATTCATCTTATTAAAAAGGACAAAAAGCGGTGCAATAATTTCACGATTGACGAAATTGTTCTGTTAGTCGATTTAGTTGAGGCAAGTAAAGAAATTGTCGGTACGTATAAAGTTGTTTTACGTAGTAACAGTGCCAGTGATTCTCGCATTATTCTATTCCAGAGTGCAAGAAAACAGACACCCAAAGATATAGAATGGAGACTGATTGAAGGAAGGTTCAATGCAGTTTGTGGTACAGGAAGAACTGCCAAAATGTTGTATAGAAAATGGGAAATGGGAAAATGGGTTTAAAAAATTAATAAAGAAGGAATATGCGGAATAGAAACAATATATGTTTGTGTGTTTATATTTTATAGTAAATACAGAATTGCCAGTTGCAAAAGACACTGCAAGCCCCATCACTGAAGCTTTTCTGGAAGAAAATATAAGGCAGCTGGAGGTACTACAGATGAATCTTCTAGTGCCAATATAGAATTTGAATGTATACTAAAATGAAAAAGATTTGTAATAAACTAAAAGTAATTAATAATTATTGGCAAATTGTAACTGGAGTTCATAGAATCCACACCAGTTGAAACAACCTAAAAGCAAAGTGATGCACATTTCAAATTATAAAGGAAAACATTATTCAGGAAATGATTATTCAAAAAAATGCAATTATAAGCCATCCGTCGAGAAGTCAGAGAAAGTGTCGGAGGAAGTGGTTGTATAATTGTGGAGAGGGACTCCCTATTCTTGACGAGAGAGCATATGTCGGTATCCTGATGAGTCTAACCACCAATAGACGAAACATATGTCCTCCAATGTGAGGGATGGGTGGGGCTTCCTCCCAGTTAATCAACTAATGAATGTTCATATATATCTATATACATATATATATATATATATATATATATATATATATATATATATATATATATATATATATATATATATATATATATATATATATATATATATATATATATATATATATATTACTAACACTACATTAAATAGGTGCAACATCTACATAGATCAAAGCGAATCAGCTTCTTCCAAGTTGCAGCAAGGACGAAGTGGGAAAGTGTACGAAGAGTTCGCTAGAAAAAAGGTTGAGTTCATTGATTTTCAAATGTCATTTCTGGAGTAATCAGAAAGGAAAGAAAAATGCTTGGAATAAAAAACGTCAGTTGGAAATGAAAATATTGAATGCTCAATTCAAAAGAGAAGAAAGTAACTGCCATTTTAATTAATTTTATTTGCCAATCACAGTGTATGGCCAACCACACAGGCTTTCTATGTTTATAATTATGATTTATTAATAGATGGGAATATTACATAATTAGCTAGCGTCATAGCTAACGAATAAATAGTTAGCATTAAGGGGTTTTATTTATTTTAAAAATTTTATTATTATCATGAGGCTTGAAATAACATGTTAAAAAATGTACTTCTGTTTTTCTTTTATTTTGACGTTTATCAACAACATAATTAAGTAAATATTTATTTCAGCAATTTTCCAATTTACCGTTCTTATAGATAAATGTTTATTTGTTCTAAGCGAACAAAATAGCTGCAAAGCTAAATAGGCACAAAGAGACAAAATTACATACTAAAATACAAAGTAAAACAAGCAATACATTGTTTTCAGTACACAACATAATTAATCCATATTAAATTATATCAGATTTGAGAAGTGGTTTTGAATTAGTAATGTTCGCATTCTGTTATTTTCACGGACATCATGATTTTGAACAATATGAGGCTCAATTTGTAGCTCATGTAAGTCGTGTTCCACTGGTGGCTCTTCTTCATGTTCATCTCTTGCAAGATTGGGCAGAATAGCAGTTGCAACTATTATTGCTTTGGAACGTTCCATTGACACACGCATACCATTAGACAGAATAGGAAACCTGCTTTTCCAAACCCCATAATATCTTTCTACACAGTTTCTTGTTCGGATATGACATTCTATAAAAACGATTTCCACGTATTTTGGTGTTGTAAAGGTACTATTAAGACAATGGTATTGCTGAACCTATTATCACCTAACATTATTGATGTGTGGAATTCATTGTTCTGCAGCATCCCTTTAATTCTGCTGTTGCTGTAGATGATTTGATCATGAGTTGATCCAGGCCACCGTGCAACAATATCCATTATACGTAGACGTGTATCTCATATTGTTTGAACATTCCATGAATAACACCCCTTCCTGTTACAGTACATTTCTGCTTCATTTCCACCTGGTGAAATGATAAGGACGTGAGTGCAGTCGATAGTACCGATAACATGAGGAAACCTTGCAAAGGCATAAAACTCTTCCTTTAGCTTGTGGCGATCTGCTCCTGTTTCTGGGAACTTGATGTACCTTCCACATAATGATACAATCGCTAAAGTTACCTTGGTGACAATCGTACTTGCGGATGTTTTGCTAACTCCTGCGAAATCTCCAGCTGCAACATACTAACCGTAGCGTAAAAACGCAATATCAAAAACAATTTTGTTTCAGGTTTTATCGCACGATTACGATCTGTTAAAGATTTAATTTAATCTTCAATAAAACTCAGCAACATTGCACAAGTTCGTTTTTGTAAGCGAAAACGTTTAAAAAACTCCAGGTCATCAAACTCCACGAAATAATCAGGTCTAAAAAATGCATTTTACATTAAAAATCATATAACTATATAATATATTTATGTTTTATTCATACCGAGGTTTAAATACTATTGGCCGTCGAATTAAAACGGCTACGTCTTCAAAATCACTTTCATCAAAATCAAAAATGTTGAAATTTATGGGATCCATTTCAATTATTTATTTCACTGTTATAATCAAAAATGCATAAAACTGTCGAATATAAAGAAATGACAGGTTATGTTTATTAATATTGAGAACTGAAGCTCACCAATGGAAAGCAAGAATAACTATATTCGGAGTATATCCACCCAAATTCAAGGGGATAACTTATGTCTGTCGATTTCTACCGAGAATAGCTTTGTTCGGCTATTGAAGGAGCTTTTCAGACTTTATTCCAAGTATAGCTTATACCAGGTATATACTTGCATTGTAGAACCGAACCTTAATAGATAGATAGATGGACAAATATAATATGTATAGATAATGTGCAACAATATTTTAATATTTGGTAAAATTAACTGTCGGTCGCGTTGGTGCGGACGGTAAGAGCAGCAGCTTGCCGCTGCTGTGTCCAAACCGCCCTGGAGCGGTACTTGGTTCGATTCCAGCGCTCGGATGGTTGTTTTTATTTCTTTCTTCTGCCTGTGATGTCTGTGATGTCTGTTCTGTCTTCTGTCCAAATGTTTGTGATTATTTCTAGGCAAGAATGTAAAACCCAACTACGAATTACCCCTCAGTCACGCCAGTTAAAGACTGGGTAAAGCCGGATGCCTTCTGAGAAGTGTTCTACGTTGGTCACTCGCCAGTCGGTAGGTTTCCTGATAGACTTATGGGTAGGCACATAACCAAGGGTTTCTAGCCCGAGGGGGGTGCTGGCCTAGGTTTGTCGGAAGCTGATGACCGTGGTTCGGAACCCACGTTAAGCTGTAGGTCCAGTCGCTAAATAGCCTAGTTGCTGATGCGCCTTTAACCCTAACACTTTACCTTTTCTTAAAATTAACTATTATGCATTTTAATGGGAAGTTGATGAAAATGTTAAAGTTGGATTTTTTTCTTGTAATGTAACTTTAGTGTAAAATTAAAGTTGTAAAATTAATTCAATTTTATATGGTGTTGCATTATATTTGTTGTGCAATATATATGGGAAATTTTACTTTTTTTTTAATTTGTAAATACTCCTCATATATATACTCATTACGTTGCTATTGAATAAGAATTAAAATGTTTATTGGACCGTTAGGTATTTGTAATCTCTAGGAGAGGCTCGTTGAATACAGTTTAAATTTATAAAAAAAAATAATTTCAATAATGTATACTTTCAAGAAAAGTACACCGATTAGTTTATAACATTAATTTTTGATTGTGCTACAGTGTGGGGCGAATGTCGCGCTGTCATTTTAATTATTTATTTTCTTTAATATAAAAAGAACAGTTTTTTTTCTATGGTATGTTTATTAGGGTGTCCGTTATTTCCCAAATTGACTATTTGGGTATCCTCTAAATCATTTCTTTATAGCCATTACAGATGTTAAATGACTATAAAAGTAATTTTCCAAGTGCGACAAAAGAATGCGTGACAAAAAATTAATATTTCAATACTTAAACTGTATTTGTTTTGTACTTATAAAATACGAAGTGTTTCTATGAATTAATAATTGTTAACAAATCATAAACTATAATACAATAATATTGAATAAAAAAACCTCTTTAAAATTTAGATGATTAAAGCTAAACTTAAAGTAATACTTAGATTAAGATAAAATATCAATATTAAAGTATATTTAGAAGTCCTAATAATAGTCAGAAGTTTTACACGTGGCCTTAGTTTGTTTCCCTTACGCCCCATACCCCTTGTAACAGGCCTAAGTATTTAGTTTTTTGGCAAGATTGATGGATGCACAACGTGTATTTTGGTAAGTTACTAACACATTATGTTTAAAATTTAATATACATTTGGTTTATTGATTTTTATAATACAAATTGTCCATAGAATAAGTTATTCTCAAAGAAAATGTCGATTCCAACCCGATTTATTATGCTGCAGCATATGTGGTGTATATGCCAGGGTAAAACAGAGACGACATATCACCGACTTCGTTAAGGAGGTTTATTAATCTTATTTCGGATTATACATTGAAAAACAAGATAAGCCACGGGTTCCTCACAAGGTTTGTAAATCTTGTGTTGAATCTTTCCGCTTATGGAAGAAAAGAGAACGCTCATGGTTAAATTTTTGTATTTCTATGCTCCGGAGGGAGCCCAAAAATCATTTCGATGATTGCTACTTTTGCGTGGTATACGTCAAAGGCTTTAATTGGTATAAAAATGGCAATATCCAGATTTAGAATCTCTAACATGCCCTGTTTTTCACAACGAGGAACTTCCTCCGCCTATTTACTCCTCACAGCTGGAGCGTTTGACGTCAGAGGCAACAACGTTTTCGTTCCATACTATCTATAAGTTCTAGTGGAAGTGAATATGTAGGAGACTCATCGGCACCACAGTTGCTTTCTGATGTTTAACTCAGTACGACTTAATACGAGATCTGAATTTAACAAAATAGGCGTCGGAATTGTTAGCGTCAGGGCTAAAGGAAAATAATTTATAGCATCCAGTAGTATTAATAACAGCTTATAAAACTAGGGAAAAAATAATTTTAGCGTATTTTAGTAAGGACGAGGAGAATGTCTATTGTACCAACATTGCAAAGTTGTCCATATATATGAGTATCTCAATATAAACCTAC
Source organism: Cosmopolites sordidus (assembly GCA_031761425.1). Classification (NCBI taxonomy): domain Eukaryota; kingdom Metazoa; phylum Arthropoda; class Insecta; order Coleoptera; family Curculionidae; genus Cosmopolites; species Cosmopolites sordidus. The sequence continues at coordinate 1,852,493 of JARFXV010000508.1, forward strand.
TGATTGGCGGCTCTTTATAGATACTTCGAAAATACGTTTCAAATATGTTTTATTACATAATGGAAGCCCATATATATTTATCCGAATTGTCCATTTAACCAAACTCAAAAAAAAAAAAACGAACATATTAGATCAGTTCTTGAAAAAATTAATTACTACGAACTTCAATGGTTAGTTTATGTAGATTTAAAAATGGTTAATTTTTTACTTGGTCAGCAAAGTGGATACACAAAATATCCCTGCTTCATTTGTCTCTGGGGCACTAGAGCAAAACAAAATCACTTAGACGAAAAGTTGTGGCCTTTGAGAGAATCCTTAACTGTAGGTAAAGCTTATGGGGTAAATAAACCATTACTGAGTAGGGACAAAATTATAGGTCCGCCAATCCACAGTAAACTGAGTATCATGAAACAGTTTGTCAAAGCACTGGATAAAACCAAAAAAAGTTTTGAATACAATTGCAGAGCATTTCCTAAGTTAAGTATGGAAAAGCTAAAAAGTGAAATTTTTGATGTTCCTCAAATTACGTTATAAGTAATTTTCTTGGTAACCATAGAGCGTCAAATTATGAAGATATTGTCAAAACGGTGTTAAAAAGCTTAAGGGTTTTAGAAGTAAATATATTCATAAAAATGCATTATCTCCACAATCACCAGGAGGGAGAGCGCTTTCATCAGGATATAAAAGTAATGGAGGATATCAAGGTATATGGGATTAACATATTGTTGCAAACTATTGTTGGTCTCGACAAAGAGATTGTTCTGAAGAATTCCATAAGAGGAAGTCTTATAAGAAGTGTTTTTCTCAGGTAAATTATACTTTTTGCTCTCTTATATTTTTATTACCTTTTTTTACTTTTATATAATTAAAATAAATACTTTAATAAAATAATTAAGTGTTTTTTACTATACTATGCGTATTAAAAACACCATTTTAAATATATCTCATACATACCTATTGCCCTATTTTAGTGTAATACGAAAATGGCGATTATTTAAAAAACTTGAGCCAATTTCGGAAAGCCATTTCAATAATTTCACCACGTTATTTTCTCCCGTGTATTTATCCATAATAAAACATGCACGTCTGCTTCAAATATTACGAAAAAAAATGGCGCCAAAACAAAATGGTAGCTTGACCATTCAGTATATCCATTTCTGCGCTTCTAAATCATTTATAGGGTTTCGAAAATACGTTCTAGAAAATGAAACCTCGTTGCCATTTATTTTTCCAGCGGAAAGTTGATTTTACGTTTTATAAATCACGAGTAAATCCCCTGAAACATCGAAGAACTAGATAATCGTGGATTAGAAAACTATTATCGCCAGTTCTTTTTCGCAAACATCCACCAACATTTCCTTCAAGTAGTGAGATCGTTTGGGAAAGCTAGTTTTATGTTCCAGCCGGAAAAGGAAATGGCAAGTTTTTTCTCGATTTTCCATCAGCGTGCGGGTATACGATATTCCCCACCATCGGTATGAAAATGTTCTGCATTTCCTTTTGAATGTTATGACGATTTTCACGCCGGTTTTCCGCTCAATATTTTTTGACTGAAATAAAAGCTGATAATGGATGATATCTTATGTTTTTACTCACCATTTCATTCGTGTGTTTTATTTTTTTGCTAGATTTATTGAAATATGTTTTTATGTATATGATATGTTACGATTACATGGTAGTTTTGTTAACAAATAATTTGTTGTCAAATTTTGAAGTTCTAGTAATTAATGTTGGCCAAATCATGATGGAAAGTTACAATGTTGTTGTGGAGCAACGCGTGGAAATTATTAAACTTTACTATTAAAATGAGTGTTCAGTTCGAGTTACGTTCCGTGCGCTACGTGGTTTTTACGGTGTACACAGTCATCCTGTTGAGTAGACTATTCGTTGTTTGGTGGATAAATTCAAATCAACTGGTTCAGTCAACAATCAAACAACTCCCGTATATCGATTCTTCTATTGGGGCCTTCGGTGTAATACACTAAACTCGAAGAGATTTACTTCTAAACACCAAATAACTTTTTTAAACTTATCGACGCACGTTTCAGGAGATCATCAGGAGATGATTTAATCTCTCTAAATTCTAAAACTGAACTATGTGTTATTTATATGACAATCCTACCTAATGAAGTGTGTAAAAATCATGAACCGTAAAGTTTACTGTGCCTTACATTAATAATTGAACAAGTTGACTGAACGGAATATGATCCCGGTTCATGTTTTTCTTACATTTTTCTATTTGAATGCTTTCATATGCATCCAAGCCACTTTTAACCAGTCTTAAATTACTAATATCTATATTGTGGTTATGTCCGATTGCATGTTGGGCAAAACAAGATTTTTCATTTCTCTCATATCTAATGTGGGCAATATGTTCTTTATATCTTGTCAATACGGATCAATACGGAATGTGTTATTTATATTATACCATATCCCATACCATATTATTGTACCATATTATATGGTTGGTACTCATTGCCCAACAATAAGAAGGAACGGTAATGGGCAATCCTCTGTCACCACTCTTAACCAACTTATTCATGAGCAAATTTGAAACCGAGGGGAAAGATGAATTCATTTACTTTCCAAAGGTATGATTAAGATATGTGGATGACATTTTTGCCATTTTCGATTCGAAAAATGAAAATTTAGACGATTTTATTAAGAACTTAAATAGTAAATCCCAAAACATAGTATTCACACATAAACTTGAAAACATCGATAGTTTACCATTTCTGGATCTTTCAGTCAGTAGAAACAATACAAATAAGTTAGATTTTGATATTTTTAGAAAAAACACCACCACTTCGAGATACATTCCTAACGATTCGAATCATAGCTTCCAAAATAAGATGATTTAAATTTTATGAGATTAAATCATCTCTAGATAGATAGAAGATCAGATGATGCTAACATGGTTAGCGAAACGTGCGTCGAGCAGTTCAAAAAAGTGTTTTGGTGTTTAGTGGTAAATCTTTTCAAGTTTAGTGCATCACACCAAAGGTTCCAATAGAAGATTTGGTAAATAGGTTAATTAATTTTCCTTTACCCAAGGATAATTATAATAAAGAACTAAAATTAATTAGAAAGGTGTTCAAAGTGAACCGATATAATAAAAACATTGTGAGTACATCTCCTTAACAAGATTATGTATGAAGCAAAATTGTTTTCAGCTTAATAACAGGTTTTATGAACAACAAGAAGGAACGGCAATGGGCAATCATCTGTCACCGTTCTTAGCCAACTTATTTATGAGTAAATTTGAAACCGAGGCAAAAGATGGATTCAGTTACTTTCCGAAGGTATGGTTAAGATATGTGGATGCCATTTTTGCCATTTTCAATTCGAAAAATGAAAATTTAGACGATTTTATTAAGAACCTAAATAGTAAATCTCAAAATATAATATTCACGCATGAATTCGAAAACAACGATAGTTTACCATTCCTGGATGTGTTAGTCAGTAGAAATAATAAAAATAGGTTAGATTTTGATATTTTCAGAAAAACCACCACCACTTCGAGATACATGCCTAATGATTCAAATCCTAGCTTCCAAAATAAGATGACTAGTTTAAATTTTATGGTAAATAGATTAATTAATTTTACTTTAAATAAAGATAATTATAACAAAGAATTAAAATTAATTAGGGAGGTATCTGAGGTGAATGGTTATAATAAGAACATTGTAGACAAACTACTTAGAAAACATAAGTTCAGAAAATTATTGAAAAAATCTTCAACTTTCCAAAAGGACACAAAGAAATTCATGGTAATACCATTTGATGCCCAATTAACAAGAGGACTAGACAAAATGTTGAAAAAAAATGGACATTAAGGTTGTGTACAAACCATATAATAAATTAAAATAAGTCCTGGGTAATTCAAAGGAAACAGTAGATTAACATGAAAGTCGGGGATTTACGAAATTAGTTGTAAATATTATGATCGAAGGTATATTGGGCAAACAAGAAGATCCACATTAACAAGATATGAAGAACACATTGCCCACATTAAATATGGGAGAAATGAAAAATCTTGTGTTGCCCAACATGCAATCGAACATGACCACAATATATATATTAGTAATTTAAGACCGGTTAAAAGTGTAAATAAATGTAAGTACAATAGAAAAATGTAAGAAAAACCTGAACCGGGATAAAGGACCTATTCCGTTCAGTCAACTTTTTCAATTATTAATGTAAGGCTTAGTAAATTTTACGGTTCATGATTTTTACACGTTTCATTAGGTAGGGTTATCATTTAAATATAATATAGTTAAGTTTTGGAATTAGATTAAATCACCTACTGATGATGCTAACATGGTTAGAGAAATGTGCGTCGAAAAGTTTAAAAAAGTGGTAAATCTCTTAGAGTTTATCACCCGTATGTCTTTGAAATGTGAGGTCTGCAGAAAACATTGTTACAATGAACAAGAGTGTGTGGTTGTCACCCGAGGCAGTCAATTCCTCGTCGCGCCCAAGAACTTGGACGTTCGCAGACGTCAATTTGGCGAATTTTACATCAGGACTTGGGCGTGCACTCGTATAAAATCTAATTGACCTGGGAACTGAAGGTAAACGATCAAATGCATCGTCGAGCAAACGCTGAGCATTTTCGGCCGTAAAATCATCTTCAGCAACGAGACGCATTTTTGCATGCATGGCTATGTCAACAAGCAAAATTGTCGCATTCTGGAGAGAGAACAATCCGTACGAGACTCATCAGTGGCAAGTGCATCCAAAAAACCCATACTTCTTTCAAAATGAAACTGGCGCCGCCATAACTGTTACCGGAAACAGGTACAGGTCGATTTTGTGTAGCTTAAATTGGAAGATATGGCTCTCAATGACATGTGGTTCCAACAAGACAGCGCTACGTGCCACACAGCACATGCAACAATAATACATCTGCATGCTAAATTCGATGGCATGATTATCGCCCGTTTCGGCGACGTTAACTGGCCATCGAGATCTTTAACGCCATTAGATTTTTTCTTCTGTTGCTACG